>JAGFBZ010000843.1:0-600000 GCA_018398805.1 Hirundichthys speculiger | reverse complement strand
GCACATCAGTTTGGAGTAATACTGGCTGGTTCACTCCTGTAGGAGGGAGTATAACTGCTTTATATGTTAACTATGATGTACGGAGCATGAGGATCTACAGGATGTAGAAATAAACCACTGAGCAGATCAGGTTTTGGTTGATGATCATGTCAGGACAGCAATGGCAGCTCTGGTAGGTGAGTTGGGATAAATGGACAGGTCAGCTCTGACTCCAGAATAATCCCTGTGGATATGCACGACCCACTTGCTTTGAGCTTGTTTTTTCAATATCATGACAGTTTTCTTTTGAATTTGCTTGTAAAATGTAGAATTTATTTTTGCCCAGAGTTGGAGGAAAGTTCCCAAAACACCGGATCCTACATCAACCTACCTGGAACAGTTAAGGTCAAAACTATTAGCCCCAAAGGAATTATGGAACATTGCCAAAAATAACGGTGATGACTGCATCATTTGTAAATGTTTATACTGTAAAACATTTTTCAGTGATAAGCGTCTAAGATTTCCACCAATCCATCGGTTAACCTGGCTGAAATCAGGTTGCCTCTCCGTGGCCACCTCCTCCAGCTCTTCTGAGGGAATACTGAGGCGTTCCCAAGAAAACCCGGAAACACCACCTCTCCCATGTGCCATGGGTCTGCCCCAGGGCATTCACCTGGCTGGACACGCCCGAAACACCTCCTCAGGTAGGCATCGTGATCAGATGCCTGAACCACATCAGCTGGCTCTTCTCGATGTGGAGGAGCAGCAGCTCTACTCCAAGAAGCTTTTCACTCTATATCTGAAGGAAAGTCCGGCCGTCCTACTGAAGAACCCATTTCAGCTGCCTCTGTTTTGTTTGTCAGTTACCATCCACAGTTTCTGACAATCAGCAATTTTCTTAACAAAAAAAAAAAAAAAAGGTAAAAATTGAAGTGGTCAAAAAAATATTAGCAATTCATCAGCATTTGTGCGTTACTTCGATGAGGCCACGAACACTTGACTGAGAGACTCCTTTTAAATTCTTGTTGAGAAGTGATAACACCATGCCAAAAAGTCATGATATCAGCCTTCAACTCAGACAGAAAATGCTGGATGTTCATCTGAAAGGGAAATGCTCTACTGCCGTTTCCGAATGTTTCACTGTGACTGGAGCTGCTGCTCGTCGCAGCAATGTAAAGTGCAAGGAGACAAATTTCCAAAATCTCTGGACGTCTGCGATAGTGCTGGGCGATAATGAAAAAATATATATTACGATATGGACTATTTTATATCACGATAACGATATATATCACGATATACCATAATAAAGTATGTTTTCAGTTATTCTCTGTAAAGTTTGACAAAAATTTAATTGCTTACTTTTCAACTTTATTTTGAAAGGACATTTAGCTGAACTGTCACAAACATACATTTTAGTGCAGCAAAAACAGGTAGGTACAGAGTTACAGTAGCTTTCACTTTTTTTTTAAAGTGCACAACAGTTTCTGAGAGGAAAAACAAATTTTTGCACTGAAGTTCAGCTATAAAAAATAAACACAAATTATTTTTCAACTTTCTGAAATCTGTAACCTTGTAGTGCAAAGTTTGCAAACCAATATAAAGTGTCTAAAGTAAACATCAGGGTTGAAGAGAACTCTGTTTAAGGCATTAACCATGAATAAAAGTGCAAACATAAAAGGCTACTTTGTAGAAGTAGATATGATTCTATCAAATTTATCGTTGCAGGTTATTTATTTACATATTTGCTGTAATAATTGATAAAATTAGGTTAGAAACGATAGAAACGATAGAAGAGAAATGGCACAATACACACTTTTCTATCGTCCTCACGATATGTATCGTCATATTGCCCAGCACTAGTCTGCGATATGACTAACTCCTTCTGGACTTGATGTTTCATTCAAGATTGCTGTGAGGGATCTTCATCAAGGTCATTGCCCAAGAATGTCATCGTTCAAACAGCAGCACATCAAAGCCAGACAGAGGTTTCCCCATGAACATCTGAGGCATGGATGAGTTCTGGAAGTCTGTCCTCTGGTCTGATGAGACCAAACGTGAGCTGTTTGATCACACAGATGCTGTTTTTGTTTGGAGATGAAAGGGAGAGGTCTTCAACCCCCACAGTGAAGCATGGTGGTGGGAGCATAGTACTGTGGAGTTGTTTTACTCTTCTGGGTACAGGGAATCTTGTTCAGGTGCATAGGATTACAAAAACAAAGAGGATAATGTTGATAAGCTGAGGGATAATGTGAAGACATCTGCTGGACGTCTGTCTTTAGATTGTTACTGGGTCTTTCAACAACACAATGAACCGAAACATCTAAACCTGTCCAAATCTTTTTCAAGGACACCAAAATCAAGATCTCAGTCCTACTGAGAATCTGTGGCTCCTGGGTAATGTCCACGCTCAGGACCGATGGAACCATGTGTGATGAAAGGATGGCAGTTAGGAGCTACCACAGGGACCGTTGATGGTTGGATGCAACAAAGATACAACAAAGATGAACCACTTTCAGAGCTTGAGTTTTTTTTTTGCTTGTTTAATTAATTTAGCTTGATGGAGCTTTTTCTATGTTCTTTTTGATCCAAATAAACTACAAACACCTTTGGTTGTAGCTCTTTAAGGTTAAAGGTCTTGTTGTAATGACATGAAGGGCGGTAATATTTTTGACCTTAACATGACGGTTCAGCACATCAACATGAGGCTGTGAAGAAAGACTAAAACTAAAACTGAGTTTGTGTTTAAGTTTAGGGTTTCTGGCCCAGTGTGTGAAGGTATTACCGCTGACCTTGTTGAAGTAGCTCGCACGTCCGATCGGCCCAACCTCATCAGTGTAGTTGAGGAAGCCGATGCTGGCCTCGGTCATGCCGTAACCCTCCCTGATCTCACTGATACCAAAGCGTTCCTTAAACGTCTTCCAGATATCCGACCTGAGACCACTTCCTACTGCCAGCCGGACACAGTGAGCTTTCTCCTCTGGAGCCTGGAGGCAGGAAACAGCTTTTAATAGTTTCAAAGCAACATTTCACTTCTTTGTGCAATGATAAGTAGGAATGCACGATAACTGTTTTTTAATACCGATACCGATAACCGATAACACACACATATACCTAAGATCATTACATTATACAATGAACAAAATCAAAAATAGTTTTGACTCTTTAAATGAACAGATATTTATTTTTCCAATGAAAAACTACTGGCAAGCCTCTCAAACATTTTTGTAAAGCTACCAAACAATATATATATATATATATATATATATATATATATATATATATATATATATATATATATATATATATATATATATATATTACATCAACTTAAATAAGGTGCATTACTTATTAAAAAAAATCAAGGCTCCTTGAACTGATGGGAATACATGCATCAGAATTACAAACTGAAAAAGATTAACATTTAAAAGGATTTTGGCTTGTGGTTCCATTTAAATTAATACCTTTAAGTAAATGAGGTTCAGTAGTTTTTTTCTAATCTCATGGAAGCTTTAGATGAGAGAGATGAGAGAAGAGGAGAGGGGCTAGCTAACATGAGCTAGCTGCTGGCTAGCTCATGTTAGCATTAGCTCACGTTAGCACGATTTCAAAACTCCATGGAAGCGATTGTTATGTTGTAGGTGGCTGATCAGGTTTGACATATTAACGCTTGTGCTTGTGCTTCCCTCCTCGTAGAATTACTTGGAGCATTCGTCACAAATAACCACCAAACTATCTTCTTCTGAAACTTTAATGAAGTTCTATACCATCGCCGCCATGTTTGTTGTGATCAGTACGCTGTGCTGCACGCTGCATTCAAGGTAATGTAAATTCCCTCAATTGCTCATCGTTCTTTCAGCCTTTTCTATTTTTCTTTTTTTATTTGTAACATGTGGGAAAATACTGCGAATATCAATTAAAGTCAGCAACTACCAAAATTATGACCGAGTTAACGAGTTGTTTTCTGGCATGAGGGGGTATTCTTGATTTTCCTTATTGAGAAATCGTTTTTCTGATTATGCTGACGTCACTTGAACATAAGGCTCAGAGGGAGCGAGGCACTACCGTGTTGACAAAAATATATATGTTATCAGGGCTATTCGTCATGATATCGGACTTGTCGGAATGACATCATAATTTCCTGTTTTTTAGCCCGATAGTCATCGTACACCCCTAATGATAAGTACTCAGTAACGACAGAGTAGATATGGGATTCTTACCAGGTCTTAAAATGAAGTGGATTAAAACCTTGAATGAGCAACAAGACATATTGCACTGTGTCATCATCATTATTATTCAGTAACTAAACAAAAACTACGGTAAAATACAGGAGCAGTGCTGGAGATGGACAGTAAACTGTTACTGCGTCCACAAGAGTTAAGAGCTAAGTAGCGGTGCTGCTAATCAACTGGACTTGAACACACCGCTTCCCTCTGTGACGTCATCATCAACAGACTCCCATCAGTCCTAACACCTGAAAGTCAGCTGGTTTCCTCAAGGCCACAGGTGCTGAGAGGAGCAGTGGCTGAATTATAAAGAGATAAAAGCTTTACTGTCCAACCTTTGTTGGAAAGTGTCACGGGTCTGAAATGCAAAAATGGATGTAGGTTTACGGAGGAAATGAAGCTGATGGCAAAAAAGCATTTAAAGTCTTTCATTCTATCTGCAGGAAAATAAAAGGCAGATGTTATTTTAGTGGCAGGATGTTTCCAGTGTGGAAAAACAACATGTGACAAGAACCAGACTGGTCCTGAGCGTCGCCGGTCTCACCGTGGGATGGCTGAGCAGGTATCGACACAGCTCGCCGATGTACTGCACCACCGTCACCTCGTGTTTCACGCAGTCCTTCCAAAACTGGCTGGCAGAGAACTTCCTCTTCAACACACAGGTTGCACCTGTGATCCAGAGGAGATGATGCAGAGGCAAACGTCAGTTCAAGCTGCACTTGGAGCTGCACTGAGTCATTTCCCTGGTTTGTTTTCCCTTTTTCACATGTGAGGGGGTGAGTTCAAAAAGGATTTCTTTCACCACCATTAAATACAAAGGCCCAGTCTTCAGGAAGCTGTGTGTGATTCTAAGGATCTTTAGAAGAAACTTGCCCTACAGTCAGCACATACAAATCATAATTTATGGGACGTGAACAGATGACATGTTGAAAGTCCTTGGTGCCAAATGACAAATAAAATCAGCATTGGCTCAGACCTGCTCAAATGAGTCGACTGTTGCAGACCAACTAGTCTTTTTTTTTTTTTTACTTTTTTTTTTTTATTTAGTAATTACGTACACATACATACATGTAAACTTGAACATACATAAAGGAGATGTATATTTAATAAAATTATGTTTTTAAAATGTCCTTCCTCTCCAAATTGTAGACTCTGCCTCTGTAAATTTCCAACAAAACAATACTTTCAAAATGCAGAAAAATATAATACAAACTATCATTATTGTTTGTACAAGTACCACAATGATACAAAATCTGAAACCCCTACAAGTGGAGATAACACCCATACAAGGAAAAAAAAATAGATTAGTCTTGTAACAAAACTAAGTAGAGGAAAAAAGTTATAATGGTAACAGTAAGAGAAAAAATATATATTAAAAAATGAAATGGGAGCTTACTAAAGTTCTGGCATTGCCTTTACTAGTAGTGAGCATCTCTTATTAAACAGTAGTGTTTTCAGCTGTAGTCTGGCTGTGATCTTCTCCATGATGAACACGTTCTTTACCCTGTCTCTCCACTGTATTATACTTGGAGGCTGTGGTTTCAACCATGAAGCCGTTAGTGTTTTTTTGCTATCAGTAGCAGGATTCTCAGTAAACACTTTGAGTTCTTATCTGTCACGCTGTCAGGAATTATACCCAAAATATAAACTATTGGTTCTAATGGTAAGTTAATACCTAAAATCTTTTTGATCTCCTTTTGAACATTTTCCCAGAAATTATGTAACTTTGGGCAATGCCAGAATCACCAACTATGCCACATTCTCTCCAGCATAAATTAGTTTTGACGTAATAAATGGAGTGTAGAAGTAACGCATTTTAAATTTCCACTCAAATTCCCTCCAGGTTGGGCTGTTTGTTATTTTATGTCCCTCTCTAAAGGTTTCCTTCCACTCTTCTTCTGGTATTATCATATTTGATTCCAGTTCCCATTTTTCTTTAACATCCAAGTTGTTATCCTTACATTCTTGTTGTAGTGCTTTATATACTTTTGATATTACTCCCCTCTTTATTCTTTCCTCTGAAAATGACCATAATACTTTTTCTAATTCAGATGGTGTCTTACGGATGTTTTCCCATTCTTGGTGTTTCTGTAGATAATCCCTTAACAGTAAGAACTTGTAAAAATCTTGAGCTGGTAAGTTAAATTCATTTTGAAGTTGTGAGAATTATTATAATATTTGTCCCTTAAACATTTGGTTAATATATATTAGCCCCCTGTTAGCCCATTCACTAAACCCTGCATCCATGGTAGATGGTACAAAGTCTGGGTTTTTTGCAATCTTAGTAGCCCAACTTGTCTTTTAATAAAAGAACTTTCTTATTTCTTTTCCTTCTAACCAGAGTTTGATGTAGCAACGTCAGGAATCAAAGATAAACTTGTGATTTCTCTGTAAAGACAATACTCGCACTGGGCCGGGTAAATGTGAGTCTCAGCGCGTCTCACTGGACAACGAGGGCGGGGCGAAAGCTTACCGAGGTGTATGCACCCTCCGATCGCCAGGAGCGAAGCAGACATGTGGTACAGAGGAAGAGTGGTGTAGAAGACGTCATCAGATGTGGCTCCGCACAGGTCAAAGAAGGCCATGCTGCCCACGGCTTTCAGGTGACCCACCCGGGCGGCCTTGGGCAGGCCTGGCAGAGAAGGGCACCATCAGTGAAGACCGGGCTCAAATGTTTCCCTGGTCAGTCAGAGCTGTCAGATTCATCTCTGAATCAGGGCATGTCCACATCAGTCCGTTTACATTCAAGAACAAACCGGTCCGCATCCACAGTCACAACAGATCTTTGTCCACACTACACACCTGTAAATGCACATCACATGACCATCCATGCTGCAGTTTGTTTGTTTTTTCAAACAGACTTTAACCACATCACAGCTTTTACCAGGGGCAACAAAGTCAGTACTACATTTATTTTTAGATGGCGTATATGATGCTACAAGTCATTGTTGAGCTGTCTAAAGCTACTTAATGTAGTAATACTGCTTCTGACCACATGGGGGCATATAGATCTGCTGAGTTGACTAAAGAGCTACTGGCCTAAAAGACTTGTCATACCACTTTGCACTTTGACACAGAATTGAGTACAAACCCTCACAAACTTTTAGCCTGTGCCAAAACTAATCAGAGTGAACACCTTCATGACGTCGTCTCTTCGTAACCTTTTCTGAGACTGATATACGGTACCTGTGGTTCCTGAGGTGAAAATCATGAGGAAGGTGGACGTGATGTCAACCTTCGGGATGTCACTCAACCCTTCTGTGGATGCCTTTTCAGCCTCGTAGAGTAAACAGTGGAAGTCCTCGAAGGGTGACGTGTGGTCCACCACCCAGACGTCGATGTTGTCCTCCCTCAGATCAGGCAGCACCTCCTCCACCAGCGGCACCAGATCTGCAGCAGAACCACGGTGGGTCAGTCAGAGCGTTAATGATCACATTACATCATTAACATGTTCACGCCTCATTTATAAACTCTGAAGGAAGGAAAGTACTGATCATAGTGAAAACCACATTAAAGCCCCTTCAGTATGGTTGGGTGATTATTATTTTTATATATTATATATATATATATATATATATATATATATATATATATATATATATATATATATATATATATATATATATATATATATATATGAATTATATAGAATATCCCCCCGGGGACCAATAAAGTATTTCTATTCTATTCTATTCAAGCCTCCACGTCTCATATTAACAGATGACTTGATTTGTGACCATAAAATTGATTTATTCTGCCGTCCAGCAGGTTTTCTGCAGCTGGAAGTTCAGGTCAGCATCAAACATATCAATAACTCCGTTTCAAGAGGAAATAAAGCACTGAATTAAATAAACATTTATAGAAATCATGATTTATCATTATATACAGTGATTCCCAAAGTGTGGGCTGCGGCCCCCTGGTGGGCATTGTAGTACTGCAGGTGGGCTGTGAGAGGTCATTAAAATTAAACTAATGTTTTAAATCCTCAATCTTTTTTAAATATTTTTTTAATTACTGTAAAATATTAATGATAAGATTTTTTAAAAAAAACATTAAGAAGTAATAAAACAAACCAGTTAAGCGTTATTCTACTGTCATTTTAACTTAATATGACAAGTGTCACCTTATTTGTTGACCCCTTACTAATATCAGATCATGGTTCCTAGTTCTGCATGTTGATCACAGTTGTGATTAAAGGTTCTGGTGGGCCGCGGAGCCTTTTCCCATGTCAAATTGGGCCTTGGTATTCTGAAGTTTGGGAATGGCTGGTTTTATACAAAAAAACAAATAAATAAGAAAAATAAGCATGAATTAGTGCACTTTCACTTTGAATGTTTCTGCTGGTGACGTCACAGGGATGGTTCAAAGATTTTAAACTTCTTTCTTCTTTCTGTCTCTTTGTGGGGCCCCCAGGGGCCTCACTACTTAAACCGGACAGCTAGGGGAAGGTTCTGGTTCTGGTTTCTCAGTCTGCTGAGCTCGTTCACGCGCTCAGTCTGAGCACCGTCTGACAACTGAACCCTGCTGTCACGGCGCCTGGCAAACGTCCCACGGCCATCGAACAGCTACAGCGGTCCCTGCGGTCCCACGGGTAGACCCCTGAGTTTCAGCGGCGCCGGACCACAGCAGAGCCACTGAGGCTCAGAGGAGGTTCTGTGATCCTCTCTATCCACACGACCAGCCGTACCGCCGCAAAACACAGCAACATTTGTTTTTTTAATCAGAAAAAGACCCCATCACCATCCCTCCACCTCTGTGCTTCACCATGGCTGTGAAAGGTCTCTCCACAGATGTTGGATGCTGGATGTTGAGGCCCAGCAGCTCCGCTCTGGTCCCGTCTGTCCACGGGACAACGGTCTTGTGAAGCTCAGTTTGCTTCCATGTTCTTTTTTAGACAGAAGAGCCTTTCTCCTGGTAGCTCTGTGGTCCTCTAGGAACTGTGTCGCCATGAACTGAAGCGGTTAACGCGCTCAGTGAGGCCTGAAGGGTTGGAGATGCAGCTTGTTTTGTGGTTTGTTTGTTTTTTTTCCTTTGGTGTAGATGTGCTGGGAGATCCACTCTGGGGAAGATTGACAACTGTCTTGAACATTTTCTTTTCTGTGTTTTTTTAAATTTTTGATTGACAATTAAAAATGTAAAGAATGAATGATACACGGACTGGTAAAGTTACTGAACTTTAACATGGACATTTTCATTTTAAAGTTCTCCCAGACGGAGGATTCAACAGAAACAAGGTTATTTGTAACAACTGACAAGTTAAACTCCCCGTTAAAAGTTTCTGCTGTTACCTCAGAAATTACCTGTTTTAATGTTCTGATTGTGCTGAGACACAATCATTTTGTTGGATTTTGTTTGTAGACTGTTTTTTATTTTTTATAAAAACAGGATGACATTAATGCCCTGGCAGTGGCAATAAGCTTTATTTTATTTTACATTTTTTAAGATGAGATTTACACTAAATATATGTTACTGACAAGTGCTGATGTTAAAAGTGTTTGAACAACAAATGTTATGAAACTTTAGTTCATATGGCAGCAGAACATTTAAATAAAAGTGCATTTTACTACTTTTGAATTAATTATTTGATTCTGCGTATACAATGCGATTAATCGCGATTAAAAATTTTAATTGTTGCCCAGCCCTATCAATTATACATTTTAATATAAAATGTATGTGTAGAATAAAATATTATTACAGCAATAATTTATAACAGAATATTACACGGTACATTCATTCAAAAGATTTAATCTGAAGCAAATTGCGTCTATAATAATAATAATATTAGTAATAATAATAATAATAATAATAATAATTATTATTGTCAATCAATGCTGAGGTGTTTTTTTTTCCCCTCTCACGACGTGTCCTTTTGACACGTAGTGGGAGATGTTCTTTTTTTAACCTCCACCCCTCCTTCCCCAATGTTATCCTTTTCAATCTAAGTTAGCGCGGAGCGACACTAGTTGCTTAGCCTCAGTCATCATCGACATCCATGTCCTAAATGTTGTTGTTGTTTTTTATATGTTTCTTGGATGATGTACTGGAATGCAATTTCGTTGTACTGGGACGCTGGTTCAATGACAATAAATCCTCTTATTCCTTATTCCTTATAATGAGCGTGGGAGGACGTGTCCTACCTGTCCCGCGTGCATGTGAGCGTGCGCGGGGACCTACCTGGTCCGACCACGAGCGTCGTGGCGCCGCAGCAGCGGAAGCAGTGACGCAGGGATCCGGCTCTGACGTTCCCGTTGAGGAAGGCCACCGGGCAGCCCAGCTTGGATAGCCCGAACCACGCGCACACGAAGTCCGGCTCGTTGCTCATCAGCAGCGCGACCACGTCGCCCGGTTTCAGGGACCCGCCGGCCCGGAACGCCTCCCCGAACCGGTCGCTTCTCCGGTCCACGTCCCCGTACGTCAGCGTCCGGTCCTCGAAGATAATGAAGGCTTTTCCTGGGTTCTGGCGGGCCCGGTGGCGGAAACAGTCCAGGAGCGTGAAGGTTCCTCTGTGCACGCGAGCCTGCACGGTCCGCTTGAAGCTCCGCAGCTTCAGGTAGTAGAACAGATCGGCCCAGAAGAACGGGTGGGCCCGGCTCTGGTAGAGGAGGAGGGCCAGGAGCCCGGCGAGGAGGCTGACCAGAACCGAACCGATCATCTTCACCAAACCGTCCCAAACTAAAGTAAACTTTAACTCAGACTGGAACCGCGCATGTCTGCAGGAGTCCTGCACTGACATGGAAGTGGAGGCAGCGCAGGCGCAGCCAATCAGAGGAGAGGGGGGGGGGGGCGCTGGAGGGAATGAGGGACCTACGCATCTTTTATGTGTCAGTTGTATGACTGACAGAGCTGAGCTCAGGGAGGCTGGGAATCAGGGCGGGGGGGTACTGGACTGTCTGGGACTGGGATGTTCTCAGCAGACCCTGAGGGACCCGCGGGTCGAGGCCGGGGGCCTCTGTGGGGGGGTCTCCTCCCACAAATACCATCAGGTCCATCTGACATCTGTGAGTGGACTTTCTGAAGGGAGCTGCTGCAGCCGGAGAAGATTAGATCATTCACAGTTAGAGGTGAGTATTGCCAAGGACCTCGCAATATGACATGTATCGCGATACTTGGGCCACGATACAATATTATCACGATATCATGATATATTGCGATATTCTACCCAGTTAATATCAAAATTAAAAGTAGAGAATTGCTGTATATGTTCATCAGATGATATTGATCATTCAGAGCAGTGTTTCCCAAAGTGTGGGCCGCGGCCCCCTGGTGGGCCGTCACAGTACTGCAGGTGGGCCGTGAGAGATCATTAAAATTAAACAAATATGTTTTAAATCCTCGATCGTTTTCAATTATGTTTTTAATTACTGTAAAATATTCATGACATGATTTTAAAAAAACATTAAAAAGTAATAAAACAAATCATCTTAACTTAATATGACAACTGTCACCTTATTTGTTGACCTCTTACATTAATATCGGAACGTATCTTCTAGTCCTGGATGTTGATCACAGTTGTGATTAGAGGTTCTGGTGGGCCTTAGAGATTTTTTACATTTCAAATCTGGCCTTGGTATTCTGAAGTTTGGGAATGACTGATTCAGAGGACAAATTGAGTCAAAACTATTTGCTGTTTTATTTTTAGTTTTTTTTAAGTTTAGTTTAGTTAGCTGTATTTATTGTTTATTATTAGTGAATGAATGAATTTTCCTAAAAAATCGATATTATATCAGGCGACCGAAAATCATGATATATCGCCAAATCGATTTTTTTTCACACCCCTATTCACAGTCTCATAACATTTACCTGTCCTTTATTTCCACAGCTTCAGTCATGGTGATGGGCTGTCTCAGAAAAATAACACTTTTCTAAATAAAAACACCAACACTGTGATATAAAACTGCGTTCTTGAAGATGTTTTATTGTAAAACCTGAGTTTTAGTCATATAACTGAGACATTTTTCTGCAAAAAGCACACATTTTACAAAATCACAACTTTTTGACAGGAAATCACAACTTTTCTCATAAAACTTGATACTTTTGTAGAAAAAAACCCAGACAGCTGTAAAATCTTGACTGTAGCAAAACCACTACTTTAATAAAACATAATACTGTAAAATTGTTGTAAAATCTTGAGTTTTTCAGAATCACAACTCTTTGACATAAAGTGATGCCTGTTGAAAACCTCCCACCGTCGTCATCACTGTACCAGGATTTCTTATTAAAACTGCTAATTTTTTGAGAAAAAGCAACATTTTGTCATAAAACTGCACATTTTGGAAGATTGCAGTGTTTTATTGTAAATGTTGGCTTTTATCTCGTAATTGAGACTTTTTTATGTAAAAAACAATTTAGTAAAATCACAACTGTTTGACATTAAATCACAACTTTTTCTTGAAAAAAAAACAACAAATATAGTTGTAATATCGCTAAACTGTGACTTTGTAACCTGATGTTGCAACTTTTTGTTGTCAAATTGTGACTTTTGTAGAATCCCTGGGTTTTGTGGTAAAAAAAACCCCCACAAACTGTTGTTATAACATCACGATTCTCACAAAACCGTGACTTTTAAACTGAATTTTTTACCATAAAATACTGAGTTCTGCAAAATTAAAACTTTTCAAAAGAAGATTAAGACTCAGTTGAAAACGTATTAAGGTTGTAAAGCTTTATGTCCTAAAATCACACTTTTTGTTGTAAAGGTTTAACAGTATTGTAACTTTTTGTGGTAAAAAGTAATTTTTTCTGTTTTAAAACTCAAATTAACTCAATCAAATCATTGCTTTTTGACATAGAATCCTGATTTTGTGTCATTTAAAACAAAATTTACAAAATCACCTCTTTATGAAAAAAAAATCCAACTTTTTGTTGTAAAATCTTGACTTTTGCTGAACCGCTTTTTAAATGTTCTTTTGTAAAAGTCTTGTTTTTCTGGGTTTTTTTTTTTGGTGGGGAGGTCATGGACTGTGGTTGCAGGGCTGATTCTGGTCTCCTGGGGACCCGACGGAGGATTCAGTCGGGGGGATATTTTTTAACTCCAGACGGGGATGTGGGACTTCAAACAGTTAAACTCAGGACAGAAGACTTTTGTTAAGCATCAGTTTGAACATGTGCTTGTTTTCATGCAGCATCGTTGTGCCTCATCTGGACCAAACGCTCCAGTTGCACCTGAAGGCCTCACACATTTCAGTTTCAATTTCCTTCACGCTGCATAACTGAAGTCTGTGCTTCACTAAAGACACCGACACGAATCCTCGGTGGGAATCCAGAGCGTCCAGCAGCAACACCTCACCACTCTGACAGGTGGTGAAACCTGAAGGTGATGGACCTGCTTGAGTTACTATGGTAACAGGAGACAGGACAGTGGCTGTGACTGGAGCCTCGGTTGGAGTAAAGACTCTGCTGTCAGACCAGGTTTGAGCTTAGAAAAGATGGAGAGGATCTCACCGCTGATCCTGTCAGCCGTGATGTCATCTGTCTTCTGCACTCACATGGGATTCAAATTATCCCACGACCTCTGTGATGATCCAACGATCTCTGTGATGATCCAACGACCTCTGTGATGATCCAACGATCTCTGTGATGATCCAACGACCTCTGTGATGATCCAACGACCTCAGTGATGATCCAACGATCTCTGTGATGATCCAACGACCTCAGTGATGATCCAACGACCTCTGTGATGATCCAACGACCTCTGTGATGATCCAACGACCTCTGTGATGATGATCCAACGATCTCTGTGATGATCCAACGACCTCAGTGATGATCCAACGACATCTGTGATGGTCCTACGACCTCTGTGATGATCTCATGACCTCTGTGATGATCCTACGACCTCTGTGATGATCCTACGACATCTGTGATGGTCCTACGACCTCTGTGATGGTCCTACGACATCTGTGATGGTCCTACAACCTCTGTGATGATCCTACGACATATGTGATGGTCCTACGACATATGTGATGATCCTACGACCTCTGTGATGGTCCTACGACATATGTGATGGTCCTACGACATCTGTGATGTTCCCACGACCTCTGTGATGATCCTAAGACCTCTGTGATGGTCCTACGATCTCTGTGATGATCCTACGACCTCTGTGATGGTCCTACGATCTCTGTGATGATCCTACGACCTCTGTGATGGTCCTACGACCTCTGTGATGGTCCTACGACATCTGTGATGGTCCTACGACCTCTGTGATGATCCTACGACATCTGTGATGGTCCTACGACCTCTGTGATGGTCCTACGACCTCTGTGATGGTCCTACGACCTCTGTGATGATCTCATGACCTCTGTGATGATCCTACGACATCTGTGATGGTCCTACGACCTCTGTGATGATCCTACGACATATGTGATGGTCCTACGACATATGTGATGGTCCTACGACATATGTGATGGTCCTACGACATCTGTGATGGTCCACGACCACTGTGATGATCCTACGACTTCTGTGATGGTCCTACGACCTCTGTGATGGTCCTACGACATCTGTGATGGTCCAACTACCTCTGTGATGATCCTACGACCTCTGTGATGGTCCTACGACATCTGTGATGGTCCTACGACCTCTGTGATGGTCCACCAACTCTGTGATGATCCTACGACCTCTGTGATGGTCCTACGACATCTGTGATGGTCCTACGACATATGTGATGGTCCTACGACATATGTGATGGTCCTACGACATATGTGATGGTCCTACGACATCTGTGATGGTCCACGATCTCTGTGATGATCCTACGACTTCTGTGATGGTCCTACGACCTCTGTGATGGTCCTACGACATCTGTGATGGTCCACGATCTCTGTGATGATCCTACGACTTCTGTGATGGTCCTACGACCTCTGTGATGATCCTACGACCTCTGTGATGGTCCTACGACCTCTGTGATGGTCCTACGACCTCTGTGATAATCCTACAACCTCTGTGATGGTCCTACGACATCTGTGATGGTCCTACGACCTCTGTGATGGTCCTACGACATCTGTGATGGTCCACCAACTCTGTGATGATCCTACGACCTCTGTGATGGTCCTACGACATCTGTGATGGTCCTACGACCTCTGTGATGGTCCTACAATCTCTATGATGATCCCACAACCTCTGTGATGATCCAGCGATACGACATCTGTGATGATCCAACGATCTCTGTGATGGTCCTACGACCTCTGTGATGGTCCTACGACACCTGTGATGGTCCTACGACCTCTGTGATGATCTCATGACCTCTGTGATGATCCCATGACCTCTGTGATGGTCCTACGACCTCTGTGATGGTCCTACGACATCTGTGATGGTCCTACGACCTCTGTGATTATCTCATGACCTTTGTGATGATCCTACGACCTCTGTGATGGTCCTACGACCTCTGTGATGGTCCAGCGATCTCTGTGATGATCCAACGACCTCTGTGTTGATCTCACAACCTCTGTGATGGTCCAACGATCTCTGTGATGATCCAACGACCTCTGTGATGATCCAACGATCTCTGTGATGATCCAACGACCTCTGTGATGGTCCTATGACATCTGTGATGGTCCACGACCTCTGTGATGATCCTACGACCTCTGTGATGGTCCACGACCTCTGTGATGATCCTACGACCTCTGTGATGGTCCTACGACCTCTGTGATGGTCCTACGACATCTGTGATGGTCCTACGACATCTGTGATGATCTCATGACCTCTCTGATGATCCTACGACCTCTGTGATGGTCCTACGACATCTGTAATGTTCCCACGACCTCTGTGATGATCCTATGACCTCTGTGATTGCTGCAATAAGGGAGGTCATTCATGGTGGAACTTCTACTCTACAGATCACAGGTGTGGTGCATTCACACTGAGTTCCTCCTGTTTTACTGACAGATTCCTGCCGGTTCCTGGTTGTCTTGGTCTAGTGTGAACAGAGGAAAGTGTGTTACCTCTAGACGACGTTACGCACCAACAGTGATGAAACTGGCTCACAGAACTTCAGCGAACGTCACAGCTAAGGTGCTGAAAGTAACAATTACAGGGAAAGTGACTGAACAGTAAATCTTATATAACGTTGTGAAACCGGCTTAACTTCCACAACTTACAGGGAGACCCAAATGAGTAAAAACTGCTGAGGTCCTACTGCTTCAAAGTACTTCTCATTTCTGAAGCAGTAAACCCAAATGTCTGAACCAAATGATCTCAATAACTGAGTTGAGTAGACACGACTTGCAAACACTTTGTCACCCACTGAAACACATTTTGCTCTGTGTTGCATTTGTGTTGCGTAACGGTAAAGACATGTGTCACAGCACGTTGAACACTGAAGCACCTTTGAACGCGTCTCAGAGGGTCGGGGAGCAAAGACCTGTGTGCTCAAGAAAAACTGCAAAAGCTGCAGGATCTTAAATCCAGACAACATCCAGCCTGTTTTCATCTTGCTGTGAGCCGCCGCTTGTTTCAAGCTTATTCTTACTTTTATGTCTTTATGAATCAATTTTTTCTTTTCTGATAGAAGGTCATTGATCTTGTTTTACCCTATTGTTTGAAATTTTTCTAATTTTGACCAAAAATATGAAAAAAAAATCTCCAAACAACGGCTTCATCAGATGAAGCCGCTTGGATAAGAGGCGAAACGTCTTCTAGACAAATCTAAGTCCAGTTGCCTATGATTAATTTGTTGTAAGAATGTAAATAGAACCTTTGTAGGACCCATGTGCACCAAGATATGAACATTTGTGTGCAAGTTCAGTCAAACAGATGGTGTTTACTGTTTCGACTCACTCCGTGACCACAGACTGTGAATTAAGGAGGCACAGAGCCACCATGACGGTTTGTGAACTGGCATTTTGATTCTCCAGGTTTGACATTTGGTGATCACCATCCCACACGGAGATTGGGGTGGCTGTAGCTCAGTTGGTAGAGTGGGTCGTCCAGTCATTGGAAGGTTGGCAGTTCGATCCCGGCTCCAACTGTCTACATGCCAAAGTGTCCTTGGGCAAGACACTGAACCCCAACTTGCCTCCAGTGGGTCTGGCAGCGCCTTGCATGGCAGCAGCCGCCCACTGGTGTATGAATGTGTGTGTGAATGTGAGGCCTTTGTAAAGTGCTTTGGGGGCACCATGATGGTGTCTGAAAAGCGCTATATAAGTGCAGTCCATTTACCATATTTACCATTTCACTTACCGATTTTACAAGTGATCTCAAGGAAGCAGACAAATTCAGCACTTTTACACATTTTCCATTGTCACATCAGTGTAGCTCCTTGGCTTGAATGCAGAAGTGCCAAAATGTGCTGTTCCTTGAGACACCACTAGGGGCTAGTCTCTAGTAGGTTTATCTTGAGCAGTTTTCCTCTGCCTCATTGGGAAACATATTAAGGAAGACTGAGAATCCAATCACACTGATGTGGATCTGTCGCAGTGAAACTACAGATGTTCAAAATGTATTGGATAAAAATAGCCAAATGTGGTCTTCTCACAACATTTAACCAAGGCTTTATACGTCATATCAGTATGATATGAGTTCATGACCAAGGCTGGGAATCAGAATGGACCCAGTAAAGATCAGTCAGCCAGGTCCACAATCCTTCTGGAGCCAGAAGTGACCCTGTTTGGACAATAACATGGATCTGACAAACAAGTCTTTGATGCCTTCTGTGAAATACTGGAAATGATTTCAGGAGGACCCCAGAACCCGTACCCTGAGCTAATGAGACCATACTGATTTGCATTGAGTTAGGAATAATGAGAGAAGCAGATGTCTTTTTGGAGTTGAACTGCTAGTTGTTCATTCAGTACTTTCCTGCCGGTATGTGCATATGGTTTAAAAGAGGGCTGTTGGGGTAAAACTTGGGCTTGCAATGGCCAAATGGCATGAGTCCTATATGATTTCATTACAACAGGCTCCAAATGGGAAGCCTATGTGGGGCTAAATGTGTGGGCCCCCATAAGGAACACAAGTAGGCAAATGGGTCTCATATAGTTGGGTGCGAGTAAACCAGTTAAGCAGTTGTGTCCCAGGTACAGGAAGGTGTGTTCATATGGACAACCACAGGTAGGGCCAACTCAGAACCTGTGGACTAACCCACTAAGGACCCTTATTTGCGGCCAACTCTTAACACACATGTAAATGCTGACTGGGGTCTGACACCAGAGGGTCAGGTCTAGTTTTTCTACAGTCAGTTAATGTGACACATAATCACGATGCGAACCAGACCACCTGCAGACATGATCGCACTGATTCAAGAACATTCAGATATCAGTATTTACAGTGTATTTTATCAGACAAAGTTATAAAAAACAAGAACACAGATCACATGCCAACATGTAGCAGAAACATGATCACAGTGAACACGGGGCAGAGCGTGGTTTACAGTCCAGTCCTGGTTCCCCTGCTCTGAATAACACAGGCCACGGCTACGACGACGACTCCGACTCCGACTCCAGAGACTCCAACGACTCCAGAGACTCCAACGACTCCAGAGACTCCAATGACTCCAGAGACTCCAATGACTCCAACGACTCCAGAGACTCCAGAGACTCCAACGACTCCAGAGACTCCAGAGTCTCCAACGACTCCAATGACTCCAATGACTCCAGAGACTCCAGAGACTCCAATGACTCCAGAGACTCCAGAGACCCCAGAGACTCCAGAGACTTCATTTTAAAGTCATCACTGAGAGCTGGCTCGCTTTGTGAAGTCCAACTGAATGAAAGAATGTCCAGCAAAGAAGAGCTGCTGTAAAAGGCAACATGCAGCAATAATTTCTGAGCAACATGAGTGATCAATGACTTTCCCCATTATTCTCTTCGAGGCTTACGTTAGTGAGAACCTGCTGAATGTAAGAAGTGAAATATTTTTAAAACTTACAAGCTCATACACAGTGCTGACTGCGCTTCTTGCACCTTTGGTTTACATAAGTAATCATCCAAAACACTGTTGTCCTTTCTTATGATACAAAACGTTCAATCTTCTAAGACTTTTGTAATAACGACAAACAGGAGTTCGGTATTCAATGTTACATCAAAAATAAGAACAGAAAATGAACCTTGCAGTTATGTGGAATGACTTGAGCTGTTTTTGTAGTTACAGCAACTGTTATTAACACATACACACACACACAAACAAAGAAGTTTCAAAAATACCCAAAAGTATATACCCTCCTTTGAGTCAAGATACATAATTACAATGATTGTGTCAAAGATTACAAAACCAAAAGTGAAAATATGTTGTTGGTATAAAGTGTGCCTGTAAGTCGATGGATGCTAACGAATAGGAGTCAGGACTTCTCTCACTTCAGAGTCTGTGAGTCTTTATTCGCTGTCCAGCTCCTTGAGTTCAGAGGACGGACTCTCTCTGGGTGGCAGGAGGTCATAGTGACATGGGATGTGGCTGTTTTTTGGTAGATCATATGGATCCTGCCCAAACTGCACATGGGTGTTGCCATCTCCACAAGGCTGGACGGTGCTTACAGCTGGCTCTGAAATCAAAAACAATTTAAAAGATCACCTTTCAGTGTTTTTATGTGGAGGTGTGAGTTTTTCTGAGGTAGTGATGGATGTGGAGCAGTGGCTCATGGAGCAGTGCCAGAAGGGAATAATCATCATAGCTGAATTAGACATCTAATTAGTTCGCTCCTGTCTTAACGCAGTAGTATGCTGGGAGGAGGACGTTTGCAGCTGCAGTTTTGTTGCCAATGAGTTCTGTTATTTTCTTGTAAACCAAAGCACTTGCTGTTCCAACAGTGTGTGCCTGTGTTCTTGAAGGGACTCACATAGCAACGTTCTCCCTAAACACTATTCTTGTTTGATTAAACTTGCAAACAAACAATCTAAATTATATAAATGCACATTTCTTGCCAGAGATGCAGAGCTCTGCATAACACCTGTTCCTGTATTTCTTTTTAATGCAACAACACCAAACATGATTTTGTTAAGTTGCCAATTAGCGTGGTGAGTGTTTTGTTCCCGATTTTACAAAAGCTTCAACAGATGAACATGACTGCTCCACCCTGACCTGAAGAAGACAACCCTATCAACATGCCAGCTAGCCTGATGGAGTGGAACGGCCAAGTGGGAGAATCTTACCGTGTCTCTTTTATCAACGCATATAAGACCATGGCTATGTTTTATGGACAATAGCATTATAATTAAAGGCCTTAACGACCTTATGCAATATTCTGATTAAGGCATATAGGACAAAATGTATAAATAATACCGTATTGGCCTGAATATAGGATGATATTTTATTCTAGACGTCATATTCTCAAAAATTGGGTTCGTCTTATAATCGAGGACTAGACTTTTCTATTGTAATTACACATCTGCGCCACTAGATGGAGCCTGCACCGAGGTAACCAGTGAGAATGGAGAAACCATGCAGCCAACTGGACCAAAGGGCTTTGAAAGTTGTTGTAGTCCAGAATTAGTGTTTTACAGACTGAATTATTTATGTTGTTCTTCAATAAAATTAGACTTCAATAGTTATGCAGTTATTGAACTACATGGTCGTAGCTTATTCTGAGTCATATTTTTAGATTTGAAGAGAACACAGTTTAATAAATAAACTTGATCTTAAATAACATGGAAATCTGACAGGCAAGTATGGTACCATACTTCCGAAAAAAGATAACATCATTAAAATGTTTAACAATACAGCAGAATGTTATCTCTGTGGGAGTTTTTTCTATAGTAATTGTACAATAAAAAAAATGTGTTTTATGAATAACCTTATTGCCTTCATCATATTTTAATTTTCCCAAAATGATATTTGTAAAATAGGGGTCGTCTTATAATCAGAGTTGTCCTATATTCGGGCCAATACGGTCTATAGACAGGTGGAGATCAACACTGGGATGGTCAGAGGATGGAACTACAGATTAGTATGTTGCACTAGAAACATATACAGAAAGGAAAAAAAAAGGGGGAGGACAGCACAAAAACCTACAGGAATATCTGTTAAAAGTGGTCCCACCTTTTCATGGAAATTTGGCAAACAAAATTATTCCTTTATTTCTTTTTTTTAATCTTCAACTTTTTATTTGTTCAATGCATTAATGTCACAGTACACTGAGACATGAACTGGAAAAATGGAGGTGTGGGTGAGTGGTAGTGTACTTCTAAGCAAAAAAACCAAATCTAAGTTTAAACTCCTTACCAACTTCATAGACATTGGGGTTATTGGTCAGGCTGCTGCTGCTGATTTCTGCATACGCTGAATCTCTTCTGGCTGGCGACTTCATTTCCACGTAGCCACATTCGGTGTTTTTGGCTGTCGGCAGGGGAGGGTCCTTTATTGTGGCGTATGGGTTTTCAGAGCTGCTGAGGGAGCACGAGCTGGCGTGATAGGCCGTGCCCTTCACCAGATCTGGATGAGAGGAACAGGAAAGCCGGTGAGAGATGATTACCAGCATTAGACTGAGACGTTGAGTGTTTCTCTGCAGGGCCTACCTCTTAAAGAACTCCCCATGGTTCCTCTCTCAACTCCATAAGCTCCTGGCATGAAGAAAAATGGGATAAATGGTAAGTGAATGATGGAAGCGATTGTTCAGTCTGTACCAGATAAGATGAGGATAGAAGCGATGAGCTAATGACATGGCAAAAACCTGTGCGTCTGTTGACGGTACGATGATATTCATATGAACACATGCTACATCCTGGCTACACATATATGACAAACTGCAGATTTCTTCAACCAACACCTGATGATGTAAGCTGGAAAATGTCAGTACTGTACCTTCCGTGGTGCTTCAAACAATATAGACGATATAGGCCCTGATCGTACACCTCCCGCTAGCCGCTAGCTGCTAGCCGCTATTGCGGGTAGCGGAAGATTCCCTAAAGCCGCTATCCGCTCTGCTGACTCCCTTATTCACATTGTAAGTGTGGCAATGGGCGTGTCTTTTGCGCTTTCCCCAAACTCGGTATCTTGCGATCGCGGGTAGCAGGTGGTCTGACCACCCGCTACCCTAAACCCGCGACCCTAAAAGCGCAACCCGCATGTCGGTGCGTAAAAGAGCGCGTCCAAATGGCATAAATGTGCGTCCACCTGGTCACATGTGGACGTGCACAAACGCTCTACCTCTCGATTACGCATCACCATATTACTTGCAGACGTTTTTATTCTCTTGATTGTCAATGATCCCTTCTGCAGTATTTTAAAAAGCACATCAGCTGCGCCAAGACGCACAACCGCTCCCGGTGCCCACTGCTGACAATATGTTCTCGCAGCTCTGCCCGAGCGTGTTAACCTGGAGCGCACCAACTATCTGGGACTTTCAGGTAGCCGATAGGAATTGTCTGTGTAAAAATATTTTTACCTCCACCAAGGAGGTCATGTTTTTGCCGGCGTTTATCTGTCTGTCTGTCTGTCTGTGTTCAAGATAACTTAAAAAGTTATGGATGGATTTTGATGAAATTTTCAGGAGTTGTCAAAAATGTGAAAAGGAAGAACTGATTTCATTTTGGGTGTGATCCGGAAGAAATCCTGGATTCTGGATCACTTTCAAATTTTCGATAACATTGCGGTCAACGGGGCCGAAAACTTTGTTTCTCAATATCTCCATTAAAGGTGGAGTAGGTGTTGTTTGAAAAACGGTTCCAGCAATCCAACTCAAGTGAGATTTTGAAAATATACACTCCCTCCCTCCTCCCAAAGGCTCCGCCTCCTCCTCTTCAGCTCACCCCTCGAAACCACGCCTTCACATGATTCACGACTGCATGAACCATAGGGAGGGAGGGAGGGAGGGGTGATATTTGATGGACGTATTAGGCAGCCAATCAAAATAGTGATGATCACTTTTTTGATTGGTCAGAGTTTTTCTCTGATTATACCTTCTAGACTGGACCAAAATGTTTAGTTTTTTTTTGCAAACATTTTATTTCAGTGGGTGCAATGGAAATGTGAAAAGGTTTTCAGGCAATATTGTAAAAAGTGTTGCAAAAAAACAACACCCACCCCACCTTTAATTGTTGCCCAAAACTCATGAAATTTCACTCAGGGATTGACAATGGGAACCTAAATCAAATTTCAGAGGCTGATCCAGATTTGATCCAGAAGGCAGATTTTATCGCAATCTGTAAATTGCTATATGGGAGAACTGTTGTGGTTGGTCTGCGCTCTCTGAGTGCTTTTCTAGTTAAGAAATGCTTTTCTGGGAGCTCACTGGCTCTATTTTTTCTGAGCAGTTTGTTGAAACTTCTTGGAGCACAAAAAAGTAATTAAATAATTTGCTCCACGTTAGTTAGAGCTAGTTATGTATATATCAGTGCAGAGGAGGAGGAGGAAGGAAGAGGAGGAAGGAAGAGGAGGAAGCTCTACAGCAGAGTCCCAGACCAGCTGCCCATGAGAGCTGCTCTGATCTGGGTGAAAGACGCTCCATAGCGGTTAGCGGGTAGCGCAACCTGCTCTTAAAGGCAATGGCTACTGACGCACTGATTGGTTAAACAGGTGGAACGCCCTAACCACTCCCATGCATAATGTAGCGGTTAGTGCATGTAAGATAGCGGGTTTAGGGAGGTTGAAGATTGTGTTCTTTGCGGGAACGCCCCTCCCGCTACCTGCTATCTCTTAATAGCGGCTTTAGGAGGTTTGGTGGAAGATAATAGACTATAGAAATGCTAAATGATGGTTTAAAGATGACCTGATGATGGTTTCTGGCTTCTGTTGCAGCTATTTCTCCAGCAGATACACAATCAATACTGCAATCAACAGTTAATGCGCAGGAGAAGCTTCCTAAAGCAAAACTGAACAGAGATTGTTATCTTACACAGGTTTATAACTGTGCTGACTGAATTAAAGAATTTTAAAAGAAGATCCTGGGCCTTCAGACCTCAGACCTTTCTGTAGATCCACCATGTTTTCTTCAGTTACACGACGCAAATTCAGAAAGAAAAGTGAATGATTTTATGGAAGTAAATAACATCCCATCCCCCTGACTACAGCGGTCTGGCAGAGAAGCTCCCGGATAAATCGTTTCCCACAGCTCACCCAGTTCGTTGAAGCAGTCGCCCCGTTTCCAGTCGGCAGGCAGCGTCCCAGTATGAGCAACAAAGTGTTTTCTCTGGTCCACGCTCTTCATGTTCACAAAGAGCTGCGAATACTTGGCCTGAAACAAGGACAGAAGGACGCTGAGACCAGTTCACCAGACTGACTCTGAAGACCTAAACAGATCTGCTCTCCTACCTTCCCATACGGACCACTGCCGATGTGGGGGGGGCTGATGCACTGGGTGAGGGTGTGGTAGCTGGGGTTGGAGAAGTAGTTGCTGGGGTGGGGCTCGCTGGGAGGAGCGTGAGCATCTGGAAACAGACAGGGAGACACTTGACGATGATCTGGGTTGTTCTGCAGTCACAGGCCTTGGCCTAGGGTTAGGGTTAGGGTTAACCTAAACGCTGCTGGAGCCGTCTGAATGTATATCAGACTGTGACGTACCTGCCATGGCGTAATCAGTTGTGATCCTCATAGCAGGGGTGTAGGTCACAGCCGGCATGGTGGGCTCTTTACCCTTCTGCTTCTTTCTGTAGATGATGAAGAGGAGCAGGAGGAAGAGCACCAGCAGCAACAGGACAATTATTCCTGCGATGGCTCCTATCTGGTAGGTGTCCACGTACAAAGCTGCGCTGGTCAAGCTGTTGATGTTTCCCACCACCACGCCAGCTGCAGACAGAGTTACAGATAGAAGCTGGTGGTGAGTCAAATCCATCTTTTAAAAAGAGATAACTCTCAACGCGGCCCCTGTTCTGCCCCTGAAGCTCCAGCTGGACTCGGTTTGATTTGTAGATTTTCTTTTTTTACAGGCTTGCCATTTACTAATTTTATATCATAAAATTCTCTGACCTTATTACCATGGGTTTCTGTTCTTCTCAACCCTTTTTTGGAATAAACAATTTCTCTTTATTGACCCAGTCTTTGGATCTTTGTCTGGGTTCTTGGACAACAAATAACAGTGAGAACTGACCAACAGCCACGAACCAAGCAGATTCAGGTGCTGAAAACAGGCGCCATTATGATCCAGGTCCTGATCGAGGTTTCTTCCTCTTAAAGGGGAGTTTTTCCTTCCTTGGCTTAAAGGTTGTCTCCCACTAGGGGAGTTTTTTTTTCTTTTAACTTGTTGTTGTCTCTTTATTTCAGAGAGCGCAGACCTCCACCAAGCATAACAGTTCCCCCATATAGCGATTTACAGATTGCGATTAAAATCCGCCTTCTGGATCAGATCCGGATCAGCCATTAAAATTTGATAGAGGTACTCATTGTCAATCCCTAAATGTGAAATTTCATGAGTTTTGGGCAATAATTAATGGAGATATTGAGAAACAAAATTTTCGGCCCCGTTGACCGCAATGTTACTGAAAATTTGAAAGTGATCCAGAATCCAGGATTTCTTCCGGATCACAGCCAAAATGAAATCAGTTCTTCCTTTTCACATTTCTGACAACTCCTGAAAATTTCATCGAAATCCATCCATAACTCTGCTCATGCTCTGAGTTGCTAAAAAGTGCCTACATACAATTTGTATTGTAATAGACAAATGACGCTATACAAATAAAGTTAAACTGAACGGAGCTGAGCTGAAGTTCCAGCTGATGAAAACCAAAGGCCTGAAACACATTTTTGCCTCTTCTGCTCCACTAACTGTACCTTTCCAGCTCCTTTCTACCCCACCTGGAGAATCTTGTGTTCTGGCTCCATGTCAGGACTGCCATGACTTCCTCCTCCAGTAGGGTTAGGGTCAGGGTCTAACCAGTACTCCAACGCCTCCCAGCTAAGGTCGCTAACCTACCCCTCAGACGGGACTTGTGGACAGGGAGTTTGTCTGGACAGAGAACTCTACTGGAGAACTGGATCGGTTCTCATTAACTCGCTTCCTGGAGAAATTTTAAAGGGTTTTATACCGTCGTAACTACTGAAGAACAGATGACGCAACCAAGCTCGCAAAACAGAAACTATTGACTTGAAAATGTACCGTAGGGAAAAGGGTTTATGTGATCATTTTTCAGAACATGAGCAAAAAACAGGAAAGGACACAGAGACAGGAATGGACCAGTAGACTCAGGCACCAGGGAAAACGTAGCTGCCGGCTCATTGTGATGTGGCGTATTGTGTCGTGATGAATATTTACAGCGGCTCTTCCTGGCTTTGCAGGTTTCCCTTCTAGTTTCCATTCCCCACGGTGTCATCACCTCATGTCTTGCTTTCTCACTGGCTCTAACCCTAATGGGGATTTCATGAATGGAGATGGCTCTGTGACAGCTCGGCATGTTTCTTTGACTTGTTCACACAGCGATGGAGTTCTGGTTGATGACCACTGACCACATATTGGTTCGCCTCCGACTAGTTGGAAAGCTCTGCAACTGGCAAATCATTCCTAAAACCACGTGGTGTAACAGCAGCTTAAAAACACCCAACTCACAGTAACTGCACTTCCACACCTGTTCCAGTTGAACTACAATCCCTGACAGTCACCAGGGTCTATGAGTGGATTACAACTGAAATATCGTTAGAAACTCACTTTGGACGAAAAGTGTCTGCTCAATGGCTGAATGTTAAAACTAATTAGAGGAGTTATGATTTAACAACACTGGCTGACTCTAGAAATACAAGAGCGTCATCAACTTCACAGTGTCGCAGCACCAGGACTGTCCTGGTTCCACCACGAACTCTGACGGTCTCAAGTGACGGGTCCTCCAGGTTTCAGTTGTAGCTGAGCAGAGCTGAGAACCACAGAGGCCGTCATCCATCTGTTCCCATCACCCCCAGCGCTCTGAAATGATGGGCGCCGATGATTGTGGTCGTGGTAATGAGTCTGGGGACAGAGGGGAGTCTGAAGGTGTAGATGTCAGGGTCTGGGGCAGTCCTCGAGTGTCTGGGGCAGTCCTCTAGGGTCTGGGGCAGTCCTCGAGGGTCTGGGGCAGTCCTCGAGTGTCTGGGGCAGTCCTCGAGTGTCTGGGGCAGTCCTCTAGGGTCTGGGGCAGTCCTCAAGGGTTAGGGGCAGTCCTCGAGTGTCTGGGGCAGTCCTCGAGGGTCTGGGGCAGTCCTCGAGGGTCTGGGGCAGTCCTCTAGGGTCTGGGGCAGTCCTCAAGGGTTAGGGGCAGTCCTCGAGTGTCTGGGGCAGTCCTCGAGGGTCTGGGGCAGTCCTCTAGGGTCTGGGGCAGTCCTCGAGGGTCTGGGGCAGTCCTCGAGTGTCTGGGGCAGTCCTCTAGGGTCTGGGGCAGTCCTCGAGGGTCTGGGGCAGTCCTCGAGGGTCTGGGGCAGTCCTCAAGTGTCTGGGGCAGTCCTCGAGGGTCTGGGGCAATCCTCGAGGGTCTGGGGCAGTCCTCGAGGGTCTGGGGCAGTCCTCGAGGGTCTGGGGCAGTCCTCGAGTGTCTGGGGCAGTCCTCGAGGGTCTGGGGCAATCCTCGAGGGCCTGGGGCAGTCCTCGAGGGTCTGGGGCAATCCTCGAGGGTCTGGGGCAGTCCTCAAGGGTCTGGGGCAGTCCTCGAGCGCCGGAGTCCTGCAAGTCCTAGAAGTTTCCCTGCTTCAGCACACCTGATTCTAATGAATGGATGTTAACGGTCTTGTCCAGACCTGGATGACAAGCTGATGGTAACGGACAGCGGCCCTCGAGGACTGGGATTGCCCACCCCTGGTCTGGGGGGGGATGGTTTTTCATACACAAAGAAACAGACGTTAAAGTAAAACAGGAAGCAACACAACAGGAGACACAACAGGATCACTAAAACCGTGTTGTCGTATTGAGAGGTTTTCATCGAGGTTTGTCCTAACCTTGGTCGCAGCGCGCTCCCTTCCAGCCAGGACTGCAGTAGCACGTTCCAGTCATGTGATCACAGGTGGAATTATTGAGACAGTCGCACACCTGGCGGCAGCCGTAACCGTACGAACCATGAGGACACTCTGAAAACGAGAGGAGAGTCGCACATTTAAAGCCAACTGAGGTGGGTTTCCGACCCAGAAATATCAGTCTGAAATATCAGTCTCTTTCATTTCAGTGATGCTGGAGACAAGTGAAGTATCAGTTGAAGACTAAGTGCTGTAAGGATGTGTTCACGGATCTGAGAAGAGCCACGAGTTCCCAACAGGAAATGGTGATGGCAGACAGGAAAAGAAACAAACTGAGAGGAAGAGGGATCAGACAGCCGTCGGCTGTGGGACGGCGTTTCATACTTTGTTCACAGTGTTGTCCCATGAAGCCGGTGCGACACGTGCACTGCCCAGAGATGTGGTGGCAGTCGGCCCCGTTCCTGCACTGGCAGCTCTGAGAACAGTCCTTCCCGAAGAAGCCCAGAGGACAGCCTGTGAAGGACAGTCGGCAAGTTTCATTTCCAAGATGAAAAATTCCAGTGACTCTTTTCGTTCTTGTTTTGTGTTGAGCAGAAAAACACAGAATCATGTTTCTGTTGCTGTCACGTCAAAAAGCCCCTTGTTTAAATATAAATGTGATTAAAACCATCTGATCCTAGTGGGTCTCAGAAATGCTGTGCTGGGACTTTAACCACGCTGCGTAAGAGAAGAACAAAAGCCCGACTTATGCAGACTTGAGCCGTCAGAGTATCCCAGAAAGTATTTTGCATCAACCAGCAGCAGTAACGGAGGAGAACAGAGTAAAAGGGTGTTATAACTTGTTTCATAGCAGAATTAGGGGTGTGAAAAAAAATCAATTTGGCAATATATCGTGATTTTCGGCCGCCCAATATAATATTGATTTTTCAGCTCCTAATATCGATTTTTTTTAGGATTTTTTTTTTATTTTTTACATTTAAATTGTTTAAAATTTAAATGTGCATAAACCTTAATAATAAACAATAAATAGGTTGTTTTGAAGCAAATAGTTTTGACTCAATTTGTCCTCTGAATGATCAATATCATCTGATGAACATCAATCAATCAATCAATCAACTTTTATTTGTAGAGCCTTTTACAACACACAAGGTGACCAAAGTGCTTTCCATTAAAATCCACATTAAAACAAAACACTTTAAAATCGACATAACAATATAATTAAAATTAAATTAAAAATATCTCACATCAATACTGTGTATTAAAAGCCAGTCTAAATAAATGGGTTTTAAGTTGGATTTAAAAACCTCAAAGCGAGTGATGGTGTGCATTTCAGGGGGCAGCTTATTCCAGAGTCTGGGTCCAGCAACTGAGAAGGCCCGATCACCCCAAAGTTTAGTCCTGGTTCTGGGGACTTCCAGCAAGAGCTGGTTTGAGGACCGTAGGCCTCTAGTGGAGTTCTGAACACACACTTGTTCACATGAGTAGAGAGGGGCAAGCCCATTGAGGGCTTTAAAAACAAAGATTAACATTTTAAAATCAATTCTAAAAGAAACAGGAAGCCAGTGAAGAGAAAATAAAACTGGGGTGATGTGTTCCTGACGTCGGGTATTAGTTAAAAAGAACATATACAGGAACTTGATTTTTCATCTCTTCTTTTAATTTTGCTATTAACTGGGTAGAATATCGCAATATATCGTGATATCGTGATAATATCGTATCGCGACCCAAGTATCATGATGCATATCGTATTGCGAGGTCCTCGCTAATACTCACCACTAAGCAGAATGTCATTTTAAGACGTTTTTATGCAAGAATGTTGTTCTAACTTCAAATTTGTGGTTAACTGATCCCAACAGAGCCTTTTTTTTTAACTTTTCACCTCCACCAAACTTGATTTATAACACAGCTGGATACAAAAGCATAAAACCCATTAAAACACGTCGTATAAAATAACGGTTGGAGACTCTTGTGTCCGTGGTCACATTAAACTGTTTTTATTTTATTTTTGCTCACTGTTGGTCTGCCAGCTGAGCTGTGATGCTAACAGGAGCTCATACTCGCCGTGTACAACTCAGAAAACGTATTACCAGACTTTAAGAAACATCAGAGACTAATAAAGCCATTCGGGCAACTGTTCTTCAGGCTACTGAATCAGAAGGGTTATTTATTATTATTTTTTGTATGTCCCACATATTCTTTTTCTTTTAGGCTTTCTTACATAACCTCCGGCCCAGTGGAACATGTCAGCAGAGGTTGTAGCTGCCTCCCACTGAGACCCACCACCACCAGATGCGTGCTCTCCTGAAAGGTCTGTCATCCTTTCAGGAGCCACCGATCAGTTCAGGTGTACGTGTTTCAGGTGTGTTCCACAGTTTGACTGACGCTGTGTGCAGTAGAGGCCGGTCCATCCGGGGGTGCACTTGCACTCTCCGTCGTAGGCGCTGCAGTGCGCTCCGTTGTGACAGTTGCACGTGTGGATGCAGTTGGGCCCCCAGTGACCAGGTGGACACGCTGCAATGCCAAGATGAGGAAATGTCAGTCAACATTCATTCATCCTCAGATTAATTCCTTTTCACTACAAGATGAACAGATTAATGAGGAAACAGGCGCAACCCAAATCAGAAAGGGGCAGTAAAGTTGTAGTCTGCTGGATGCATATTCATAACATGAAATGACACTGATGAGAAAAGCATGTGGGTCATACACACATGGTAATCTAAGTCAAAGGAAATGGAGGAGTCCCTGCTGTTTTGTGTGTTTTCTAAACCAGTGGTTCTCAACTGGTGGGTTTATTTCATGTTTGCGCATGTTGAGTCTGTTAAAAAAGGCTGAAGTTACTGAAGTAAAGTCTTTTGGATTTAATTAAAAAGCAGCTAATTGAGCATCAAAGGGAATATTTCCCACTTGAAGTCATTTTGGTTATGCTAATTTGGTTTTTGCCATTTTGGTTTACCAATAAACTTATTTTTTTGTGTTGGCATTCTGTTATATTCTATTTTACTATAGCCAATTCAAACTGCATGATCTTTTCATTCAAAAAATTTGAGAAGTTGCAAATTTTCCTTGATTTGGGTCACGGCTTGTCATTAAGGGTGATGGTGGGTCCTGAAGCCAGACCAGATGAGAATCACTGTTCTAAACTGTCCGACCTTTTCTGGTTTGCGTTGCACTTTGCCGGAAACCTTGTGATCTGCGTCACACTCTGAATGCACATACGCTGCGAGCAGTCGCTCCCGATCCACCCCGGATAGCACTGGCAGGAGCCGTCGATGGGGTTGCAGGTGCCGTTGTTGGTGCAGCTGCAGCTGGAGGCGCAGTTCTTCCCGAAGCGACCGCTGGGACACACTGCAGGTACACACACGGGAACCCGTCACCTCCTGCTCTGAGATGTTTGTGAGCAGCACCATCAGCTGAGCATTCACAGCAGCCTTCAGCCTCAAACGTTGTAAAGGACCCTCTCAGAGAGACTTGAACCAGCGCTTCAGAGCGTGACATCAGCGCTCTGTGATCACGCTCAGCCTCTGTCCACGCTGCCTGAACACTGGAGCCTTTGTCTGGCCGTGAAGTGCGGAGAAATCTGTTTCTATGAGCCCCTGGCGAGATGCTCACCCTCGTTACACAACGCTCCCTTGAAGCCAGGAAAGCAGTCACACTGCCCGGTGACGTGGTGACACGGTCCGTTGCTGTGGGCACACTGTGGACAGGTCTGACTGCAGCGATGACCGAAGTAGCCAGGAGAGCAGACTGCAGGGAAACCAGAACCGACACCAAGAACAGCACATCATACTTCACACTAAAGCAGCTGTGGGACTGTGTCCTGTCTGTCTGGGAATGAAACAGGCTGGAGATAAAAGGTTAGCAGCAGGTAACAGGTAACAAGCCCATCTGGTCTTCAGCTACCTGAAGTATCCAGAATAATGACGCTGAGGCAACAACTGAGCTGCTGAAAATGGGATACTGAAATACTATATGATCAAATATACAGCACAGGTCAAAGGATTTGACACAACAGCTCATTAAATTATAAGAAAAAAACATAAACGTCTGTCTGAAAAATGAGAATGCCTTTTTTCCCTTATGAATTGTCCAAACTTTGTCCGTTCAGTGTGGTGCTGATGCAGGACTTACTCCTCTGGCAGGTGGGGCCTCTGTATCCTGGAGCACACTCGCAGGTTCCTTCATCTGGAGAGCACGACGCTCCGTTCTCACAGTTGCAGGAGAGCGAGCAGTTGGGGCCCCAGCGGCCCTCAGCGCACACGCTGTCACAGTGGATACCTGCTCCGGCAAAGAGACGTGATGGCATCACACCACATGACCGTACATTGACTTTACGCTTGCTTTAAGCAAGGAATATACTCTGACATGTCTGCATGAGGGTCTGCAAGACGAAAGTCTTGTAGTTGGAGGGTGAGGGTGAGGGTGAGCTCGCGGCTCAGAGCAGAGAATCATCCAGTCAGCATGCGTTGACCTGCAGCACCACCTGATCACACCGCGGGCGTACAGCTGAAGTTCAGCAGCAACGACTGCATGCCTGCGTCTGCTGGTGAGGGTAACTCAAACTAAACATGGGTTTGTTTTTCAGAAGTGATCTCACTTCTTTGCACATTAGAGCTGTAATATATTGTGGATTTCTTGCCTAAATTCAGGATTGAAGCCCTTGTTCAGTTGCACCTGGAGCCAAATGTTTTCCTGCAGACTGCTGACTAAAGACATGACTGCCTCTTCTTTGAATAAGAGAATTCTGTTTTTAATTTTTGTCAAGACAGTAGAGGATAGTGTAAATTTCAGCAGAGAAGAGTGTAAATTTCAGCAGAGGAGAATGGAAATTTCAGCAGAGGATAGTGAAAATTTCAGCAGAGGATATTGTAAATTTTATCAGAAGAGAGTGTAAATTTCAGCAGAGGAGAGTGTCAATTTCAGCAGAGGATAGTGTAAATTTTATCAGAGGATTGTGTAAATTTCAGCAGAGGAGAGTGTAAATTTCAGCAGAGGACAGTGTAAATTTCAGCAGAGGATAGTGTAAATTTCAGCAGAGGACAGTGTAAATTTCAGCAGAGGATAGTGTAAATTTCAGCCAAGGAGAATGTAAATTTCAGCAGAGGAGAGTGAAAACTTCAGCAGAGGATATTGTAAATTTTATCAGAGGATAGTATAAATTTTAGCTGAGGACAGTGTAAATTTTAGCAGAGGACGGTGTAAATTTCAGCAGAGGATAGTGTAAATTTCAGCAGAGGACAGTGTAAATTTCAGCAGAGGATAGTGTAAATTTCAGCCAAGGAGAATGTAAATTTCAGCAGAGGAGAGTAAAAACTTCAGCAGAGGATATTGTAAATTTTATCAGAGGATAGTATAAATTTTAGCTGAGGACAGTGTAAATTTTAGCAGAGGACAGTGTAAATTTCAGCAGAGGATAGTGTAAATTTCAGCAGAGGATAGTGTAAATTTCAGCAGAGGACAGTGTACATTTCAGCAGAGGATAGTGTAAATTTCAGCAGAGGATAGTGTAAATTTCAGTAGCAATAGAGGATGTTCAACAGAGGATATGTAAATTTCAGCAGAGGACAGTGTAAATTTCAGCAGCGGATAGTGTAAATTTCAGCGGAGGATAGTGTAAATTTCAGCAGTGGATAGTGTAAACTTCAGCAGAGGAGAGTGAAAATTTCAGCAGATGATAGTGTAAATTTCAGCAGAGGAGAATGTAAATTTCAATGGAGGATAGTGTAAATTTCAGCAGAGGAAATTGTAAATTTCAGCAGTGGATAGTGTAAATTTCAGCAGCGGATAGTGTAAATTTCAGCGGAGGATAGTGTAAATTTCAGCAGTGGATAGTGTAAACTTCAGCAGAGGAGAGTAAAATTTCAGCAGATGATAGTGTAAATTTCAGCAGAGGAGAGTGTAAATTTCCCTGGCAGAACATCAGCCCAGGGCGGACAACCTCCATTCTCCATTCTGGGACTTAGACTGGTCTGAGCACCTTTGCTGGTACTTAAACTGGTGGAAATGTTCCCTCAGATATTTAGGAATTTTTTCTACCTGTGCTATCTTGACATAAATCCCTGTTTGACCTCAGACCGGTGTGAGGCTGCAGTCATCTCAGGGAGCCTCTAACTTATCTTATCACCCTTCTCCGAGGCAACCACAGGATCATCCACTAAGACGAGAGCAGAAGTGGAAGCAGCTGGAAGACTGAACAGACAGAGAGGACTCTGTATTCTTTCTTTTGTTTTCCTGTGTAAATAATTTTCTTCTGCATAACGGCTATTTTGTGTGTTAGCGGTGTCAGTAGCCCAAAGGGACAAGCATCTTGTCATCCCAGGTCTCTGACTTCCTGTTGCAGAACGACCTCCTTGATCCATCTTTGAGAGCTGTCCCCCTCACTGAGATGGAGCTCATTCAGAGCCACAGCGCTGTTAGAAAAACTGGTCTAAAACCTGAAAATATAAAACTCTCTTCTTGGCCTCAGACCATCAGCTCTTACGGCAGATAACTGGCGCTGCCTTCATCTTTATCAATAGATTATTTTTTTAAAGAACATGATTGTGTTGAAAATGAAGTGAGGAGCTGGATGTGGGGTCGTACCTGTCCATCCAGCCAGGCAGCGGCAATGACCGGTGGAGTGGTCGCATCCGTCAGCGTGACTGCAGTCACAGCGTTCCTGACAGTCCAGACCGTAGGTCCCATCCTGACCAAGAGGAGCAGAGCTGCCATCACAGGAATGATTCACTCCACACACCAACTCTCTGCACATTTCCCTAACAATGATTCCAGCCAGCATTTGCTAACAAGGTGGTAACTTAGCGCCTGGAAGGCATGGACAGAGCCTGTCGCTGGTGGACCTGCATCTGTGTGAGTTTTCCTTTAAGAGTGAAACATGCAGACTGAACTGATCATCAGCTCAGACCCATGTAAAAGAGGGTGTTTTTGTTGTTTTGGCCATGCAGTAGTCTAGCAAGGTTATTATCGTTAACGAAAACGAAAGAAATAACAAAAACTAGAATTGAAAAAACATTTTCGTTAACTGAAATAAAATAAAAGTTTTTTAAAAAACGATAACTAACTGAAACTGTATTATGTGTTTATAAAATGCACTAAAATTAACTTTAATAATATCAAGAACGTCCTTCGTTTTTGTATTTGTAATTTTTTTTCTCATAAACATTTGAAATCTATTAACTTCGCTCCGCCGTACAATAACAACCGCAAAAAGAAAAAAGAAGTGATCAGCAGTGATGGCTGCGGCAAAAGTTGGGAGAAAGTGGCACAGTCCTATTTGGGATTTCTTTGACTATGACTGTGTTAACGATAAAAATAAGTGCCTTGTTGTAGAAGAAGGTGTTACTAGGAATACTTCTCAAGGGTAAAAAACCTACGAATCTGAAAGTCCATTTGAAAAGCTCACACAAGAAGGCTAACCAAGACTACCTGGATAAGCTAGCCTAAGCTAGCCCACTGGAAAGAGAAACCTACCTGGATAAGCTAGCCTAAGCTAGCCCACTGGAAAGAGAAGCTAACCAAGACTACCTGGATAAGCTAGCCTAAGCTAGCCCACTGGAAAGAGAAGCTAACCAAGACTACCTGGATAAGCTAGCCTAAGCTAGCCCCCTGGAAAGAAGGCTAACCAAGACTACCTGGATTAGCTAGCCTAAGCTAGACCCCTGGAAAGAGAAGCTACAGCTGCAGGCCAGTCAGCGTTGGGAAGGAACGGGAGAAAACAGCAACTATAATGGACTGTTTCCATGGAGACCAGATAGCTGCTGGTCAGTAAATACGCAGGAACACACAAGCGGGAAGACGCATTGATAAATATGTTTATTTAGACCAGAATATCTACACAACTATGTGACTGATAGCCTTCAAAAAGTTCAGTGCTTCACTCCAACCAAAATTACAACCCTATTTTACAAAATAAAACTAAAACAAACACTGAAACTAATTAAAACTAAACTAAAACTAAGTATTTCAAAACAAAAACGAATAAAAACTAGCAAAACTGCTCTAAAAATGAATTAAAACTAACTGAATTTGAAAAACTAAATAAAAACTAAAACTAATGGAAAATCCCAAGCTATTATAACCCTGTAGTGTGGAACCACTTCTGAACAATCTGAGATCCGAAATAAGACTGTTGATAAGTGGAAAACATTCGAGACAGTTCCCATGAGTGGCTGTCACAGGAAATTAAACCCAAAGGGGGAAAAAAAACGAACAACAGCAGCAGCAAGATCTTAATCTCAGAGTCTACAGGCCTCGCTGAGAACGTTAAAGACTGAAGTCTGCATAAGCTAAATCAGACTGACATCTGCTATCTGAAAAGAACCTTGGAGAAAAACTGGGGTTCACAACACAAGGGCTGTGTCTCCTCAGAGAAAACAAACCCTCAGACTCCATCTCAGGGCCTACAGGCGTCGCTGAGCACGTTCACCATCAAAGTACGTAAACATGTGCTGTTCGTTTGGACGGGTGCCAGGAGTAAGTCTACAAACTTAGACTAAAACTGCATCTGAAGAAACACAAGACTTCTGGACCAATGTCCTCTGGAGGTCAGCGCTGTGACCGGTGAAAATTGAACACCTCCTAAACACCATTGTCAAGCACGGTGGCGGGAGGATGATGATGAGGGGCTATTTTACAGCTGCTGGACCTGGACGCCTCGCAGCCTCTGAGTGTCCCAGAGGTCGTCTGTCTGACAGGCGAAGCTTGGTCATCTGTTTCTAACGGACAAACCAATGAACGGACAAGTCTGCTGTGCGACGGTTTGATTAAAGGACCTCGGTGCCTCCACATCCTCTCACCTGGCAGCGGAGCTCACACCTGCCTCCTTTCCATCCGGGAGTGCAGACGCAGCGGCCGTCCAGAGCGTTACACGCGCCTCCGTTCAAACACCTGCATGTGCGGTTGCAGCCCAGACCCCATCTACCGCTGGGACAGTTGATGGAGCAGTCCACGCCATGCCAGCCTGAGCACAAAAGAGCCACAAACCTCTGGTTAACACGAGCCGCTGTCATTCATCTGACAGCCACCTCCGCTCTCCTCCACTCACCTGGTGTACAGGAGCAGGCTCCGTCCGCAGGTGAGCACTGAGCGTCGTTCTTACATTTACAGCTGGATGAGCAGTTTAGTCCATGAGATCCGGCTGGACAAGGCGCCGAGCAGTGGGGACCCTGGACAGGTCGGTGGACAAAGAAGAAAACCCAACAGAGGTGGTTCTGAGGACAGTTCAGCTGAACTGGTGAAGCCTGCTCTCACTTTTCCACCTATCTCCGTCTCTACAGGACGTAGACAACAACTCACCTGGTCTACGAGACGTATTTTTACATAAATATCTGTCAACAAGCATTAAAGCAGGTTTCTGAGAAATGAAAAATTAATGAAGAACATGAAGAAGGATCTCTCCCTTTTTCCTTTTCTTTCTCAAATATTGTTTTAGTGGCTTTAAATGACAGAAGCCAGAAAGGATATGAGGGCAGAAAGAGAGGAGGAACACATGCAGCAATGGGCCCAAACCTGGGGTTTTACATAAGAGGAGCTGCAGCTTCTGACTTCTGATGTCTCTTGAACGCAGCACGATATGAAGCTGTGTGTGAGGCTGGACACTCTGATCTGGGTCTGTGATGTCACAGAGCCCTACAAGTCTGAATGGCTCACTGCGTGGCAGACTTTCAGAGTTTAAGTTTGAGCTGGGTTTTATGAGTTTATGACCACCTCATGAGGTTCATCTTCTTAAAGAAGCAGCTGAACTTCATAAAGAACAAGTTAAGTTTTAAGAGTAAATCTGGGGCCCGTCCTCCAGGACATATTCTAGTTTCTAGCTCATTAAGTCCAGCAGAGGACAGGGAGGGTCATCTGTCTTGGTGGATGCCAATAAAATATAATTCCTTTCCTGATTTCTCGGTGTAATTTCACATGCACTGTTGATGGCATCTGAGTCAAATGAGTAAACTCATTAAGTGACAATGTTATTGTAATTTCGAACTGCTGCCACTAGATGGTAGTAAAGAGCCAGAAGTCAGCGGCTGCGGCGCCTCGTCCCAGTCTGTGTTTGAGCGCGTCTGCAGGCTGAGTCAGAGGACGAGCCTGGACTAACATGTACTGCAGTGGTGTCCAACTCCAGTCCCCGAGGGTTAGGGTTAGGGTTGTCCTGCTTCAGCACCTGATTCAGATGAATAGATCATTAACAGACTGGTGCAGACCTGGATGACATGCTGATGATGATCCATTCATCTGAATTGAGTGTGTTGTGTCAGGGAATGATCTAAGACATGCAGGACGGCGGCCCCCCGGGTTACTGTATCACACCAGCCCCACACATGAACGTCCGGGGTTTACCATGAAGCCTGGAGCACACGTGCACTCTCCGGTCACGCTGTGGCAGTCGGCGCCGTTCTGGCACTTGCACGCCTCCCTGCAGGACTCGCCGTAAAACCCTGGGCCACATGTCTTATTGCAGTAGAGGCCCGACCAGCCGGGCCGACACGTGCACTCCCCTGACATCGGATGGCAGCTGGAGACACAAGAGAAACCAATCACACGTCCACGTTAGACGTTGACTAAGCGGCTGCTGGAGGAGCAGGCGGACGTGTCGTCAAAGACTGTCTGAAACTCCTTAGTGACCCCGCGCTGCTGCTGCTGCTGCTGCTGCTGCTGCTGCTGCTGCTGCTGCACACCTTCAGATGCGTCTGCAGGATGCGTGGGGAGAAAAACATCTGGACCTCTTCATCATTTCACAGCACTGATGCCAGAAGCCCTTTCAAGTGTTGTGAGAAGAAACGGTAACCTGACAAACTGGCAACATTTTTACTGTCCCCACTTTCAACATGAAACGTACTGGCTTCATGCTGTTTTAAAGCAGATCCAAGTAAAGTAGATGGAAGGATCTCCCGCCTTCGATAGTGAGAACACCAGTTTCAAAGCTGGTCTGAAACAAAAATACAGAGACTAAATATGAGAAGAACGGTTTGCCACCAGTTTACCAGCGTTAGTCCTGTGTGTAAAAACATAAAAATCATCACCTGAACACTGACTGCTTTTTTTCACGGTGCTGTCATTTATTTATCAAAACTGAAGCCAAGAGGAAAAACTCTGGTCAATATTGAGCATCTGCTAACAACAACGGAGTATTAGGGCCACACTGAGAAAAAAAAGATTTTTTATTTCATTCCTCACTTAGAGAATAAGGTCAAAATGTCGAGAATAAAGACGAAATGTTGAGAATAAAGATGAAATGTCGAGAATAAAGTCAAAATGTCAAGAATAAAGACGAAATGTCGAGAATAAAGTTGAAATGTCGAGAATAAAGTCGAAAGGTCAAGAATAAAGTTGAAACGTCGAGAATAAAGTTGAAATGCTGTCTGTACACATACACACACATAATGTCTGTGTCTATGTGCTTTAATCACATCACAAGTGAGAAATGGAAAAAAAAAAATATTGTCCATAATTTTTTGTCTCACTGTGGCCCTAATACTCCATTCGTAGCTAACTGCTTCCACAGGATTTAGAGAGTTAGTTGTAACCAGAGGTGGAAAAAATATGACAATGTTCTACTCAAGTTCAGTACAATCACTCTGACGCACTGAAAGCTGGTTCTACTCAGGTTTTTTCTTCTTGGCTTCACTTTTAGTGGTAAAAAAAAGTAATGTGTTGTTGTCAGTCTGAGTAAAGACGCTGGTCCATTGATGGACCTTGACAGTCGACAGGCTGATGTGACACAGGAGCTCCATTGAGCAGCAGCAGAGCAGCTGTTTGCTGCAGCAGCACATGCAGCAGCACATGCAGCAGCACCTGCGCTGACCTCAGCAGCAGACTGACGGGTCAGTCAGTGGCCAGAGGACAGCCCAGAGGACGGCCCCCGTCTCTGTCTCTGCAGGACCAGGTTGGTTAGAAGCTGCAGCACCGCCGCCTCCTGCGTACCTGCGAGTGTTCGGAGCGTGGCACGGACACTTCCTGTCGCAGTAGCTGCCGTAGCGACCCTCGGGACACAAGCGGGCGTCGCACGTTTCCCCCGTGTATCCCGGCTCACACATGCACACGCCACTGGCGTGGTGGCACTCGCTGTTGTTCTGGCAGCGGCAGGTGTGTTTGCAGCCGGCGCCGTAGGTGCCAACGGGACACTGGTCCTGACACCTGGAAGCAGCAGGAGACACAGCTGGTCAGAGACTCCTGAGGGTCATCAGGTTTCTGCACAGACAGGGACTCTTCTTCCCACTCAGCCGTTCATCATGAGTCTCTCCTGGAAATCACCTGTTTGTGTTAGAAGAGGATGCTCGGATGTTTTTAGTTCACCACAGAGAGTATGAACCCAAGAAATGTAACGATGTCTTAGTTTACACTATGTATAGTTTTCTTAGTAGTTTGCTAGTTTTAAACGAGTGTATTTAAAGCATTCAGATAAACACACATGCTGATGGATGAACGCTGCAGTCGTAGGTAGGGGCGGGGGGGATGTCCATCACATGATCAGACCAGTGATGTATCTGCTGACACATCTGACCCTGGAACAGTGTTGGTCCACTTGCAGGCTGAAAGACTTCCAGGTCAGAGGTGCCTGCAGCGAAGAGGAGGGTAATGCTAATGATGATGATGATGGCTCTGCAGGTTCTTCTGGATGTCAGGAGTCGCTGGCTAACACGGTTGTTAAGGTTCACTAAAGCAGTCAAACGCTTGAGAATGAACACAGCGACCCCTCAAGGTTCCCACTGACACCAGACATCCTCATTCATCTTCACATCTTCATTTGTCTTAATTCATCTTCCCTCATCCTTATTCATCTTCATTCATCCTCATTTGTCTCCATTCATCCTCATTCATCTTCACTCATCTTCATTCGTCTTCATTTATCTTCACTCATCTTCATTAGCCTTAATTAATCTTCCCTCATCTTCATTCATCCTCATTTGTCTCCATTCATCTTCACTTATCTTCATTCATTTTACATCTTCATTTGTCTTCATTCATCTTCCCTTATCTCCATTCATCTTCATTCATCCTCATTTCTCTTCATTCATCCTCATTCATCTTCACTCATCTTCATTCATCTTAATTCATCTTCATTCATCCTCATTTGTCTCCATTCATCCTCATTCATCTTCACTTATCTTCATTCATCTTCACATCTTCATTCATCTTTATTCATCTTTCCTCATCTCCATTCATCTTCATTGATCCTCATTTGTCTCCATTCATCCTCATTCATCTTCACTTATCTTCATTCATCTTCACATCTTCATTCATCTTAATTCATCTTACCTCATCTCCATTCATCTCCATTCATCCTCATTTGACTCCATTCATCCTCATTCATCTTTATTTATCTTTACTCATCTTCATTTATCTTCACTCATCTTCATTTGTCTTAATTCATCTTCCCTCATCTTCATTCATCCTCATTTGTCTCCATTCATCCTTATTCATCTTCACTCATCTTCATTCATCTTCACATCTTCATTCGTCTTCATTTATCTTCACATCTTCATTTGTCTTAATTAGTCTTTCCTCATCTCTATTCATCCTCATTTGTTTTCATTCATCCTCATTTGTCTACATTCATCCTCATATATCTCCATTCATCTTCATTCGTCTTCATTTATCTTCACATCTTCATTCGTCTTAATTCATCTTCCCTCATCTCCATTCATCCTCATTCGTTTTCATTCATCCTTATTTGTCTACATTCATCCTCATTCGTCTCCATTCATCTTCACTCGTCTTCATTCATCTTCACTCATCTCCATTCATCCTCATTCCTCTTCACTTACTTTCACTCATCTTATTTTTTCTTCTTTCGTCTTTATTCATCTTCATTCATCTTCCCTCATCTCCATTCATCCTAATTCATCTTCATTGAGCTTCACTTGTCTTCATGCATCTTCATTCGTCTTTATTCATCTTCCCTCATCTCCATTCATCCTCATTCGTCTTCACTCATCTTATTTTTTCTTCACTCGTCTTATTTTTTCTTCATTCATCTTTATTCATCTTCATTCATCTTCTCTCATCTCCATTCATCCTCATTCATTTTCATTCATCCTCATTTGTCTCCAATAATCCTCATTTGTCTCCTTTCATCCTAATTCATCTTCATTCATCCTCACTTGTTACCATTCATCCTCATTCGTCTCTATTCATCCTCATTCCTCTTCACTCATCTTCACTCATCTTCATGCATCTTCACTCATCTTATTTTTTCTTCATTCGTCTTTATTCATCTTCATTCATCTTCCCTCATCTCCATTCATCCTAATTCATCTTCATTCATCCTCATTTGTCACCAATCATCATCATTCATCTCCATTCATCCTAATTCATCTTCATTCATCTTCACTTATCTTCATGCATCTTCATTCGTCTTCATTCATCTTCCCTCATCTCCATTCATCCTCATTCGTCTTCACTCATTTTCACTCATCTTATTTTTTCTTCACTCATCTTATTTTTTCTTCATTCGTCTTTATTCAATTTCATTCATCTTCTCTCATCTCCATTCATCCTCATTTGTCTCCATTCATCCTCATTCGTCTCCATTCATCCTAATTCATCTTCACTTATCTTCATGCATCTTCATTCGTCTTCATTCATCTTCACTCTTTTTCACTCATCTTCATGCATCTTCACTCATCTTATTTTTCTTCATTCGTCTTTGTTCATCTTCATTCGTCTTTATTCATCTTTGTTCATTTTCCCTCATCTTCATTCATCTTCCCCTGCAGCTCCAGTCCCATCCCACAGTGGCTTTGGGTGTGCCTTGGCCACTCTGCTACACTGCGATGTTTTGGTTTTCCTCAAACCCTTATTTACTCATGAAAAAGACCTATTCCTGTCTCATCACTGGTCTGCATAATTACATGCTGCCGGCTCTGTTATTGGCTATTATGTGGCTTTAAGGCCCTGCGCAGCACTCAGATTAGCCTGTAAACACAGCCCAGCGTCCTGGCTGAGTCTGAGCTCCGTCCCTTCAGCATATGAAGAGTTAAACAGAATATTGACTGACCGTTCCACAGTCCAAAGACATACATCAGAGGTGTAGGACACCCCCACAGGTAAAGATGGATGGACATCAAACCACTTATGACCTCCCTCTGTTTGAGAGTAGGAAGACAAATAACAGACTTTATAGATCAACGCTTGCTTCCATTTCAGCTGCTTCCTTTTCAGGGTCACCACAGCAGAGATCTGCATGGTTCCTGACACAACCAGGACTTGAACCCAGACCTCCTGCAAACAAAATCCTCAAGAGCAGTTTCTTGATGTGAACTCTGCAGCTGCATGGGGCCCCGTAGCCACTAGAGGGCCCCCACGTTACAAGATCAACCTCAATGCACAGTATCTGGAAAGAAAATCAAACTTTTGTAGCCAGATGAGCCCCTTTAGCTGTTTATCGTTAGTAAATACATTTAAATGCTTCCCTTAGAAGAGCTCTCAGTTAAAGGAAAAAAAACACGATTGTGTCTTGTACAGTGTAATTTAGACGTCTCTTCACAGTCGGTGTGATGATAAGACGCTGGACTCACCGGTCTCCTGCGTATCCTGGGCTGCACACACACTGTCCGGTGGACGACACACAGAAACCGTCGTTGTGGCACTGACACTCCTGGGAGCAGTTCTGGCCGAACCGCCCGTCTGGACACGGCTGACCGCACACGGTGCCCTGAACACACGCACAGCGGGGACACGGACATGTAACCCGCTGCTACAGCTCACGGCTCCACGTACAGAAACACCAGACTGAGATGCTGAGGTTCAGGATCAGAACTCAGGGTTCTGTCTCTGGTACCTCCTCCAGGTCTGCTGTCTCTCTGACACCAGCAGGATGACTATTTTCATGTGTTTTTGGTACTGATGCTCATGTATCACGCAGTCACATGCAGAGGTTGAATCCTGTGTTTATTATGTGCGAACGTAATGAAAATAATCTGACTGTAGTACAACCTCAGATGAACAGAGAATCATGTGAAGAATCCTCTCACTGCTGTGACACTGAAACCTGGCAACGATTCTCACGAAACAGAGCAACGATGCTCACTAAACAGAGCAACGATGCTAATGAAACAGAGCAACGATGCTCACGAAACAGAGCAGCGATGCTCACGAAACAGAGCAACGATGCTCACGAAACAGAGCAGCGATGCTCATGAAACAGAGCAACGATGCTCACGAAACAGAGCAGCGATGCTCACGAACAGAAACAGAGCAACGATGCTCACGAAACAGAGCAACGATGCTCACGAAACAGAGCAACGATGCTCACTAAACAGAGCAGCGATGCTCACGAAACAGAGCAACGATGCTCACGAAACAGAGCAACGATGCTAATGAAACAGAGCAACGATGCTCACGAAACAGAGCAGCGATGCTCACGAAACAGAGCAACGATGCTCACGAAACAGAGCAGCGATGCTCATGAAACAGAGCAACGATGCTCACGAAACAGAGCAGCGATGCTCACGAAACAGAGCAACGATGCTCACGAAACAGAGCAACGATGCTCACGAAACAGAGCAACGATGCTCACGAAACAGAGCAACGATGCTCACGAAACAGAGCAGCGATGCTCACGAAACAGCACGATGCTCACGAAACAGAGCAACGATGCTCACGAAACAGAGCAACGATGCTCACGAAACAGAGCAGCGATGCTCACGAAACAGAGCAACGATGCTCACGAAACAGAGCAACGATGCTCACGAAACAGAGCAGCGATGCTCACGAAACAGAGCAACGATGCTCACGAAACAGAGCAACGATGCTCACGAAACAGAGCAGCGATGCTCACGAAACAGAGCAACGATGCTCACGAAACAGAGCAACGATGCTCACGAAACAGAGCAACGATGCTCACGAAACAGAGCAACGATGCTCACGAAACAGAGCAGCTCACGAAACGATGCTCACGAAACAGAGAGCGATGCTCACGAAACAGAGCAGCGATGCTCACGAAACAGAGCAACGATGCTCACACAGAGCACGATGCTCACGAAACAGAGCAACGATGCTCACGAAACAGAGCACGATGCTCACAGACAACGATGCTCACGAAAAACGATGCTCACGAAAACAGAGCAACGATGCTCACGAAACAGAGCAACGATGCTCACGAAACAGAGCAACGATGCTCACGAAACAGAGCAACGATGCTCACGAAACAGAGCAGCGATGCTCATGAAACAGAGCAGCGATGCTCACGAAACAGAGCAACAATCTGAAGCCCTGCAGAAAATCTGCACGAAAAAGAAACAGATCAAGGTGCTGGAATGACTTGGTCAAAGTCCAAACCTCAGCCCAGCTGAAGCACTGTGGTGGGAACTGTGCAGAGGCTGTTTATCTGGGACTTTATTTGACTGATTTTCTGTTTTTACTATGGGTGCAAGATAACTATCGGGCCAATAACTATCGGGCCGATAACAAGAAATTATGACGTCATTCCGATAAGTCCAATATCACGACAAATAGCCCCGATAACATATAAATCTTTGTCAACACGGCAGTGCCTCGCTCCCTCTGAGTCTTGAATGACCAGCAGTGAATGTTATGTTCAAGTAACGTCGGCATAATCAGAAAAACGATTTCTCAATCAGGAAAATCAAGAATACCCCCTCATGCCAGAAAACAACTTATTAACTTGGTCATAATTTTGGTAGTTACTGACTTGAATCGATATTCGCAGTATTCTCCCACGTGTTACACATAACAAAGAAAAAAATAGAAAAGGCTGAAAAAACAACTAGCAAACGAGGGAACGTCAGAATTTACGTTACACCTTGAATGCAGCATTGCGGAATAGCGTGCTGATCTCAACAAACATGGCGGCGATGCCATGGAACTTCATTAAAGTTTTAGAAGAAGATAGTTTGGTGGTTATTTGCTCCAAGTGAAGGAGGGAAAAATAGCACAAGCTTTAATACGTAAAAACCGATCAGCCACCTACAGTATAACATCATTTCATGGAGTTTTGAAATCGTGAACTAATGCTAACGTGCGCAAGCCAGCAGCAGCCTCCCCCCCCACTTCATCTAAAGCTTCCATGAGATAAAAAACAAAAAAACAAAAAATCACTGAACCTCATTTACTTTAATTAAAGGTATTAATTTAAATGGAACCACAAGTCAAAATCCTTTAAATGTTAATCTTTTTCAGTTAGTAATTCTGATGCATGTATTTCTATCAGTTCAAGGAGCCTTTATTTTTTTATATCAGTCAGTAATGAACCTTATTTAAGTTAATGTGAGATATCAAATAGGTTTGTTTGATAGCTTTACAAAATTGTTTGAGAGGCTTGACAATAGTTTTTCAATGGAAAAAATAAATATCTGTTCATTTAAAGAGTCAAAACTATTTTTGATTTTGTTCATAGTATTGATGTAATGATCTTAGGTATATGTGTGTGTTATTGGTTATCGGTATTGGCCTTTAGGAGCTGAAAGTTATCGGTTATCGGTATCGGCCTTTAGGAGCTGAAAGTTATCGGTTATCAGTATCGGTTATACAGTTATCATGCATCCCTAGTTTTTACGTAACGCAGGAATACTGTTCGTACCATCCATCCTGCAGGGCAGGAGCACTCTCCAGTCACGTGATGACACACCCCTCCATTCTGACACGGACACCTCTCCTCACACTGCTGCCCATGTTTGCCTGGAGGACACAGGTCTTCACAGCTGCAGAGAGACAGAACAGCATCTCAGAGACGGTCCACTTCTGACCTCACAGTCTTTAACCCTGCTGGTTTCAGTGGTGCAGCTGTGGTTTACAGCAAAAGTGACAAAAAGGGACAGTAGAATGCGAAACAAATGCATAAAAACCAAGCTGACAATGACGATCCCTGATTTACTCGGCTGCACTGTTTCTATACATGTTAGACATGAACATCTGGAGCTGCAGCTCTGAATGAGTCCTCGACAAACCCAGAACTCAGGACAGAAAGAAGATGAATCCACAAATGCAGTCATGCATTAAATTCTTACAAATGATAATGACAATATACAGGACATTAGCTTTTAAAAACCAGAGAAGAGTTGCGTGACTCCTTCAACAGGTCCAGGTAGATGACGAAGAGAAATCTCCTCCCTGCTTGTCTTTCAAACAACTCAGTGATTTTGTTTTAAGAAACCATTATTTCTAAAGTACATTTAAAGATAACTGTTCAAGACACGTCTATCTATCTATCTATCTATCTATCTATCTATCTATCTATCTATCTATCTATCTATCTATCTATGCTATGCTGGCTGCATTGTTGCATGTAACTCCCACGGTGTGGTTCCATTTCTGGGGAGGTGGAGGTGCAGTAAAGGTTACAGTGGAGGGTTCTTGTCGTTGGTGTCATCGTTTTGACACGGACCCATTAATCACCTATCAGTTAGTCTGTTTACATGGGAAGTTTAATTCCTCTTTAATTCAGAATTAAAATTAAATATGATTTAAAATGATCAAAAATTACCATGTAAACACCTAATTCCGAATGAAAATGTCCATTCAGAATTAAACTTAATTCCGAAGTTAGTGGCTGGTTTATTCTGATTTTAAATCTGAATAGAATAATTCCGCAGTCATGTTTACACTCATTCTGCTTCAAATTAATTCCTGTCTTTCTGCGCATGCTAGTTCCCTTGCCCGTCTGTCACGATGACGCTTATATTCCGTGCTGGGCTTGTTTTCGAAACAAAGTTTCAAGATGGCAGCACACAGTAAACGGTGGTCAAGAGCAGAGAATTTATTTAATAAATAGCTTGGAGGAACTGGAAATAATTAAAAGAACAGATGGCAGGAAACATAAAAATTGTGAGCTTTTCAAAGTTGTAGCGGCCAGGTTAAATGAAGGTTTCACAGATAGAGACGCCACCCAGGTCAAAAATAAGTGGAATGTTGTTGCTAATCGAGTAAGTTTGTTTTCTTCAGGTAGACGTAAATACGTAAAGACATCCGCCCCCCCCCCATCCAATCAGAACTCTTCCCAACCCCCAGACCTTAAGCTGAATTGGATAAAGCCGAACAAACGTGTTTTCCATGTAAACCTCAATTCAGAATTACTTTTTCCATGTAAACTCAAAGGAAATAAATTCATTCAGAATTATTTAATTAGGAATAATTAATTCCAAATTAAAAAACATCATGTAACCGTGGCCACTGTCTGTGCAGATCCAACAGCTTATGAGTCTTATTTATAAAACAGTCCTTTATGAGTTATCGCCAGAAACATGAAAATAAATAAACCCCGTTGCCGGCCTGAGAAAGCAGACGTGTTCCACTGAGTCACGGTCAGCCCACGGTCCCTCACAACCAAAAACACGTCTCTGGAAACATGTTGGAAAGGGAGAAGAGGCAGGATTCTTGGAGAGGAGAGCTAGGATTTCCAACAGCATGGAAAACACATTTGATCATTGCTGCTTGGCCGTTTCTAAAGCGACTGCAGGACCTTGAAAGGAAACGACGCCCCCTGATGACATCATAGAGAGTCAGTGTCAGAAAAAAATCTCTTAGAAGAAACGCCTCTCACCACTCAAACCTACGAGACAAACTACACAGATATAAAAGAAAATCATTTGATAACTGATCCTAATAAGGCTGAAGATCAGCCAGACAACAGAAAAACAGGATGTGGCCCACAGGTGTCAAACTGTCTCTGATGCCTGTCTCTGACATGACACCTGTCTCTCACATTGGCACCTGTCTCTGACATGTCTCTGACATGACACGTGTCTCTGACATGACACGTGTCTCTGACATAATGCCTGTCTCTGACATGACACCTGTCTCTCACATTGGCACCTGTCTCTGACATTGGCACCTGTCTCTGACATGTCTCTGACATGACACGTGTCTCTGACATGATGCCTGTCTCTGACATGACACCTGTCTCTGACATTGGCACCTGTCTCTGACATTGGCACCTGTCTCTGACATGTCAACTGTCTCTGACGTCTCTGGCGTGACACATGTCTCTGACATGTCTCTGACATGACACGTGTCTCTGACATGATGCCTGTCTCTGACATGACACCTGTCTCTCACATTGGCATCTGTCTCTGACATTGGCACCTGTCTCTGACATTGGCACCTGTCTCTGACATGTCAACTGTCTCTGACGTCTCTGGCGTGACACATGTCTCTGACATGTCACCTGTCTCTGACATGACACCTGTCTCTGACATGACACCTGTCTCTGACTAGTCTCTGACATGACACTTGTCTCTAGCATGACACCTGTCTCTGACATGACACCTGTCTCTGAAATGGCACCTGTCTCTGACATGACACCTGTCTCGGAAATGGCACCTGTCTCTGAGATGACACCTGTCTCTGACATGTCACCTGTCTCTGACATGACACCTGTCTCTGACATGACACCTGTCTCTGACATGACACCTGTCTCTGACTAGTCTCTGACATGACACTTGTCTCTAGCATGACACCTGTCTCTGACATGACACCTGTCTCTGAAATGGCACCTGTCTCTGACATGACACCTGTCTCGGAAATGGCACCTGTCTCTGAGATGACCCTTGTCTCTAGCATGACACCTGTCTCTGACATGACACCTGTCTCTGAAATGGCACCTGTCTCTGACATGACACCTGTCTCTGAAATGGCACCTGTCTCTGACATGACACCAGTCTCGGAAATGGCACCTGTCTCTGAGATGACACCTGTCTCTGACATGGCACCTGTCTCTGACATGACACCTGTCTCTGACATGGCACCTGTCTCTGAAATGGCACCTGTCTCTGAAATGTCACCTGTCTTTGACATGACATCTGTCTCTGACATGACATCTGTCTCTGACATGACGCCTGTCTCTGACATTGGCACCTGTCTCTGGCATGACACCTGTCTCTGACTAGTCTCTGACATGACACTTGTCTCTAGCATGACACCTGTCTCTGACATGACACCTGTCTCTGAAATGGCACCTGTCTCTGACATGACACCTGTCTCGGAAATGGCACCTGTCTCTGAGATGACACCTGTCTCTGACATGTCACCTGTCTCTGACATGACACCTGTCTCTGACATGACACCTGTCTCTGACATGACACCTGTCTCTGACTAGTCTCTGACATGACACTTGTCTCTAGCATGACACCTGTCTCTGACATGACACCTGTCTCTGAAATGGCACCTGTCTCTGACATGACACCTGTCTCGGAAATGGCACCTGTCTCTGAGATGACCCTTGTCTCTAGCATGACACCTGTCTCTGACATGACACCTGTCTCTGAAATGGCACCTGTCTCTGACATGACACCTGTCTCTGAAATGGCACCTGTCTCTGACATGACACCAGTCTCGGAAATGGCACCTGTCTCTGAGATGACACCTGTCTCTGACATGGCACCTGTCTCTGACATGACACCTGTCTCTGACATGGCACCTGTCTCTGAAATGGCACCTGTCTCTGAAATGTCACCTGTCTTTGACATGACATCTGTCTCTGACATGACATCTGTCTCTGACATGACGCCTGTCTCTGACATTGGCACCTGTCTCTGGCATGACACCTGTCTCTGACATGACACCTTTCTCTAGCATGACACCTGTCTCTGACATGTCTCTGACATGATACTTGTCTCTGACATGATCTGAGGATATTCTACAGTGTTTCCAAACATCTGAGTGGTGGTGTCCACCCACGAACAACCCGAGTGCTTCACCTGCATGTATGAGAGCCTGAACGCTGTGTTGTCAACTCAGGTGGCTGGTTGGTCTCCCAGATGACGCCTGACTACATCTCTCTGGTAACTGGTATGCAAGTGAACCCACAGAAACCAGTGAGCTCACACTCTAGTGTAAAACACTGCACCTGAGACACATGAAACCTGAGTGTCTCCAAGGTGCATGGTGGTCACTGTTTGGATCAGAATCAGGAAACGAATTCTGACTCACAAAGCTCCAGTGTATCCCGGCGTGCAGGTACATTCTCCGGTCACATGGTGACAGGCAGCTCCATTCTGGCACTGGCATCTCTGCTGGCATCCGTCCCCGTAGGAGCCCATCTCACAGGGGGCCTCGCAGCGCCAGCCTCTGTATCCAGGAGGGCAGATGCAGGCTCCGGTGATGGGGTTGCACAGGGCCCCGTTCTGACACTGGCACCTGCTGCTGCAGTGGGGGCCCCAGTGGTTACTGTCGCAGGCTGCAGGAAAGAGGAGAAAAATGTTCATCCCTGTCCGGCTAAGTATTTTGAACAGGCAGCAGGGTCATCGCACTGGTTTGAGCTTCTTGTAACCGTGTGTGACGGTTTATTGGTGGAACTGAGATCGTTCAAACTACACGTGTTTTAAGATCCTGAATGATTCAGAAATCAGGCTGTTGGAGAAATTTCACGGGCGATCTTCTATTTTCGCTGGGAACACCTGTGAACCTTGTGCGGTAGGTGGAGGCAGAGCCATATAGGAAAATATATAAAGTAGAAGAAAGAGCCAAGGTGCAGCTGAGGCAGGTAATTCAGAAATCCAGAACAGAGACGAGAAAGAAGCTGTGGGATAAACAACAAAACCTCAACAGGTAAATACTGAGGAAAATGAGAAATAACAGCATCCAGATGTTAAAATCAACAACAGAACACATCATCACTTTTATCGGTTTTCATTGATTTTACTAGTTTTCATTGGTTCTATTACATTAACGGTTGAATTTAAGGGTGTTGTTGCAGTAAATGTGATCAACATTTAATACTATTCTATTATGTATAATGTACCAAGTTTTATCTTTGTTTCGTGAAACACTTTGCTTTTAAATGTGCCACATAAATAAGGTTGACTTGACAAGAATAAAACACTGGTGGGAAGCAAAACCAAACAAGTGAGATGAAAAAAATCTCTAAGAAGAGAAATGAAACACCTGGAAGACCTGAGCAAAGAGGGCCAGGTGACCTCTCCTCAGTCCTGCAGGATGAAACATCTTATCTTTAATACGCTCCTCTGAAGTGAGCAACGCCTGAACCTCACTCCGGCCTGCTGCAGCTACTCAGGCAGACGGCACGCCGAGCTCCCGTCAGTTACATACGGCTGGTCCCAGGGAGACCACACCCACGGCTCACGCGTGAGAAAAGCCTGGATGCTGCTGCTGTTGCAGGTTCTGGATGTGACCGGGGGAAAACTGGAGGACTAGAGAGGCTTCACGATGATTAACAGACCTTTCATTATGCGAGTCTATGTAATGGACCTCTATATTCGGCCCAGAGAAACGTGAGACTGAAGTTTCCAAACATGGGCTTTGAAACCTCAGCTGTTTACGTTCTTGATAGGATGCAGGTCATCGGCCATTAAAGGGTCGTTACGAGCAGTTTTCATGGTCTTTCTCATTAAAATTCTCAAGGTTCTGTTATTCCTTTGAAGAAATTAGAGGACGACCTCGGCCACATGTCTGCCCTAACACTGGATCATCTGATCAAAGGTGGACTAACTGCTCATTTCATGAGCCACCAGACTTTCAAGAGACTCCAGTAACTCCAGTCATGACCAGAAGTTAGAACGCCTTCTTCTTCTTATGTGTGAAAACATAATTAAAAGTGACCTGATCGTAGCTGGTCAAAGTTTTCAGCAAATCACAACCTCAGAGAAACACAACGCCAAGAGGAAAAGACATCAGTAAGAGTCTTTGTTAAAGGTCCCCTTACACGACAAACAGTTTAATACTTGTTTTTATTTTATTACCGTAAGTCAGGTCAAGTTGCACTTGCATGTTCAACTTCAAAATGCTCTTCTACCCTTGTAGTCTGTATCAGCCTGTGATAGAAAACAGCCGGAAACATGAGTGGATCGTAAAAGCCATACCAGCCTACGTCACGTTGACCATTAGCTATCCAGTGGCTCGAAACCCCGCCCCCAGAAAAACATTGCAGCTGCAGGCTGTCTGCAGGCCTCTTTGTTCACTAACAAGTGAACAAAGAGGCGATAACAATTCAAAAACATGGCAGGGAAAGTTCGTGACTGTGCTATTTGCAACAGTAACAAATCTACATCGCATGTCTTGCCTCAGAAAGAGGAAGAAATGGTTGGAATTTATTTTCTAAACATCACCAGCGAAGTATAACGCAACTTTACTTCTGTGTTCTGATCATTAAAGTGACTGTTCAAATTACGGTGCCGACGGTAGCAGATATGTTGTGCTTAAAACCTGGATCTGTGCCGTCACAACAATCGACCACCAGCTCACAGGCTGGAGGTAAAAGACTACAGTGATCCCTTATTTTTCGCGGTTAATGGGGGCCGGCGCCCCCCCGCGACAATCAAATTCCGCGATCTAGAGCCGGAGCCCCCCGAGCCTCAATAATGTGTTTAAAATATGTTTAAAAACCCCAAAAAGTAGCGAGACACTGCAGCGAAACAAGACAAAGGCTCAACTGTGGTCTTTCTGTTACCTTCACAGCCTCTGGTCTCTGAACCGTAGTAAAGAAACCGCTGGTATTGTGCTATTTTTGGCTCGTAATTAGCGACTAACATGCTAACAACAACAAAACAAACAGTCTGGTTTTCTCTGCATGGAACGAGCACTTTATTCTGGTACTGCAGGAACTTGTAACATCACACAGGTTGTATTGTTGGGCTCCTGTCGGTTAACAGAGAATGTAAATCTATACACGCTGGGCTGCTGTTGATGCTCACTACACTTTTCATCTAACCCCGTTTTCATTCTGCCGTCCCATGACAAACACACTCCATTACCCATAAGGCCACATCATCACCCATAAGGCCACCTTCTTAAAGGGGCCAGGCTGGCTCACAACATTTCTTCACTGTGAGAGAACGCACACAACATCCTGTGATGTTTCCACAATTTTTTAAATTATATTATATATTTCTGAAAGAAATCTGTGAAGCACAAAAACCGCAGTACTCAAACCACGAATTGGCGAGGGATCGCTGTATTTGGTTTCCAACTACGGTTGTTGTTTCAAAAGCCTGTTATTCTAATAGGCTATAGGTTTGGGACAAGCTACAGGTATGGTAACGTTGTCCAGAACCACTCAGTAACTTCTACCCAGAAAGGAACGTTAGCTTGATAAATCTATAATCTTCCAGCCTAAAATTTGATAACTTGGGTTTTACAGATGTTTTTTTGGCCTGGATCAAAAAAATATGGCTGCATCTCTGAAGACAATTTTTGCGTGTTTTGCTATTTGTTGTCGGTTATCTCTATTTAAATTGACGGAAACCAACTGAAGTAGAACCCACTAGAGGGAGCGTCACACTGCTGTTAGCCAATCAGAGGTGTGATGTTTGCATATCATTAATATCAATAAGAATCCTCTTGTACTATCCCCGCCGGACTAAAACAGCTTGAAACAAGACAACCGTACCATATTTTTCACTGAAACCAACTCTCAGGGGATTATTTCAGACTAGAGACCACTACAAAATCAATGAAAATATGATGGAAAAAGACCTTTAAGGTGTCCATAGCAGCTAAACGAACAAAAAGGCTTGAAGCAGAGCAGAGTTTACGTCTTTATTCATCCAGAAGAGGAGAACAGTGATCTGCTGACTACCGTCAACTGTCTGACATCTGGAACGAGGTCTGAACAGCAGCCCCGTCTGGAGTTACCTGGCAACCTGATATAAACCATCCACCCTAACACACAACAGGGTCGACTGATAACCCAAAGACCCCAAAACTACAAAATAATCACGTGCAATCAACATACTATCCATCAGCATATTTTTGCACAAATCAAACACTTTTAAAGGTTTCACAAGCTGCGCTGAAATCTTGTGTGAGGTCCACACTTTACTACTTCCCCCTGAATCAACATTTATCTCCTTCAGGTCCTCCAGGGACCCTGTTAATCTGAACGTCTTGGGCACAAAGATACAAGATTCAATGATTCAGTCATTAAAACAGTTCATAATCCTGAAGTGTGTCTCAGTTACAGGATACGCTTTCATCAGTGCCAGCTGACAGGCCGACGTCAAAGCATCACACCAGTGAAGAGACACATCCATCCTTTGCATTTGTGCAATTATTTCAAACATCATATGATGTCAGTGCATCGTGCCTCTCATGTAAGTCTTTTTTTTTTTTTTTTTTTTTTTTTTTTACGTGACTGTAACTTGGGTAGACCGTCCAGATCCAGGCTGAAACCAAACCCAGCAGGTGTGTTTGTGGAGCTTCAGCGCTGGTCCTGGTACCACACTCAGCCGCTCTGTGGGATCCTGTGGGCTCGGCTCGGCAGCTGGTTCTGGTTTCACCGCTCTGATTGGAATATACACATGACGGCTGCAGAGGAGCTGCTGATTGGTGACGACGTTCATGTGGTTTCAAGTCATTAAGAGATCAGTAGGGGGAAAAAAGTCATCCCCCTGTTTGTGCGTATTCAGTTCCATTATTCAGCCTCCTTTTAGCTCTGGTTTGGTCATCAGAAACCTCTGACATAAACATCCTCCTCCTCAGCTGCTAACTACTCCCCCATGTTCGGCAGCAGGTCTCCCTGCATTCATCATGCATTCATCTGCTGTTTGCAGCAGAGGGAGAAGAATAAAGAGGGTTTTACAAACAAAGAGCTGCGATTGCTGCTTCACAGCAGTGACCTCTTTCTAAATGCACTTACTTACTGTAGGCCTCGATGACTGTTGACATACTGAAAAGGACTGGTGTAAGCTAAAGGTCCAGTTGTTGCTTAGTGGTTGTATTTCACCAGGGGGTGAAAGGACCGTCTCTGAAATCCCCTTCAGCCCTGGCATCCAACCTCTCATCCGTCTGCCAGAGTCACAGTTTCAGCTCCAACTACATCACATTTAGACGACCCCAAATTTGAAACTACTGGGGCAGCGTGGAAGATACTCATTTAAAAATAAATATACAACAATTCCTCCAGTTATGTTTCAGACCTCAAGATATTTAATGATTTTCCACATGAGCTTCATTTTCCAAAGTGAAATCAACCAGGTACATTATGAGATGACATCATCAGGGAGCAAAACGACATGAGTCAAAGCGGTTTTTGTGTTAGAATGGAATATGTGAATGCAGCATAATCGCTGTTAAAGCAGGGATGTCAGAATAAATGACTATTTTCAGTAGTGTTCATTACCATCCACTAAAGTACCGAAGGTTGATTCAGCTCCAGAATATTCCTTTAATATGCATTTCAGCCCTGCAACGCACTCCAAAAAATGTTGGGACAGTAAAGTTTTTACCGCCCTGTGACTCTGCCATTCTTTCTCCAAACTCAAGAGAAAAAAAACAAACAAAGAAAAAAACAAAAAAGTAAAACTGGAACCATCTCACAGTTGAGAGTTAACTGAGAGATGGTTCATCCTACTGCCTGTGGACAAGTTAAGACTTCTTTTCTACAGTCAAGTTTTACGTTTTCTTTGAGAATGTAACTCTGTAGGGCATGAAAAAAGTTTCCACCGCAGTCCTTCGTCCATGTAGGTAGATCAGAAAATTAAAAAAATCCTTAAATATCATGGCCTCACACTCTCTGCAACGACATGACAACTTCTAGTAAAGAAAGCAACAAACCAAAACAAACGAAACATATAATTGATTTTAGGCCATTTCCTGCCTTTAAACAACCACGGCGTACTACTGCGATGCTGCAGAGTGCATCACGTGTCTCCAGAGCAAAGAAGCTACACAACTGTCCCTTCATGACGTGAAGGAAGGAACTGATTCAGCAAGAGAGGGAGGACAAGACCGGGAAGAATGTCCACATGCTGAACCTCAAGAAGAAATTCCAGCAACACGGAGCAGAGCGGCACTGACGGCTACACGCCCAGCGATCTGTCTACCTCTGCTGGAGTAAACGGAGGAAGCGGAGTGCAGCTGCTGCGTCATGTCAGGACTCTCAGGCAGCCACTATGATAACTATGAATATCTGGTATTCATAGTTTTTAAATCATTTGATGAGTCAAAAAGTTGCAGTTTTGTGAGACTCAATATTTTACAACAAAAAGTTGCAAACCTCCAGTTCTACAAAAGTAATAATTAGGGCTGGGCAACAATTAAAATTTTTAATCGCGATTCATCACATTATATCCCTGATTAATCACGTTTAATCGCATTGTATACGCAAAATCAAATAATGAATTCAAAAGTAGTGTAAAGGTCACTTTTATTTAAATGTTCTGCTGCCATATGAACTAAAGTGTCATAACATTTGTTGTTCAAACACTTTTAACATCAGCACTTGTCAGTAACACATATTTAGTGTAAATATCATCTTTAAAAATGTCAAATAAAATAAAGCTTATTGCCACTGCCAGGGCATTAATGTCATCCTGTTTTTATGAAAAAAAAAGTCTACAAACAAAATCCAACAAAATGCTTGTGTCTCAGCACAATCAGAACATTAAAACAGGTAATTTCTGAGGTAACAGCAGAAACCTTTAACGGGGAGTTCAAATTGTCAGTTGTTACAAATAACCTTGTTTCTGTTGAATCCTCCGTCTGGGAGAACTTTAAAATGAAAATGTCCATGTTAAAGTTCAGTAACTTTATCAATCCGTGTATCATTCATTCTTTCCATTTTCAATTGTCAATCAAAAATTAAAAAAATTAAAAAGTGACGCTTTATTACGTTTTTCGTGTTTAAATCTAACACACACACACAAAACGAAATAACGGCTGTTTTTTTATATTTCAATTTTAGACTAGGATCAAAAATACAAAATTAAAAAACAGGCCACAGAAGTGAATTTGTTTTATAATGGAGGACTGGACTTTCTGTTGTCATTACACATCTGTGCCACTAGATGGAGCTGCACTGCAGTAACCAGCTAGAGAACAGCAGGACAGTGAACACATGGAGCAGATCTGATGGAACATGGAGGAATGACGCCAAAGTTTTGTTGCAGTCCAGAATATTTTTTAGACAGAATTGTTAATATTGCTACCTGAGTTGCTACCTGAACTGTAAAGTTCACGGATTTTACCGTTCTGTCCATGTCTGTTTTAGCTGCCAATTGTTTTCCATTTCCGCAGCAGCCAGTAACAGACTTTTCAAAACAAAAGCATGTGAGCAACATGCGTTAATGCGCGATAAAATAAATGTTGGTGTTAATAAATTAATGAGTTAACGCGATAATAACGCGTTAACTTGCCCAGCCCTAGTAATAATGCTATGATTTAAAGTCAAAAAGTTACGATTTTGCGAACTTATTTTTCCTGGAAAAAAAGGTGGCCTTTATATGACAAAAGCTGAGGTTTTACAATAAAACCGACTGATGTGGCCTGTCTCTATGACTGTGTAATAACAGCTGCAGCTGTGTTACACTACTTTATAACATGTCTGTGCTCGGCCCTGTCGTTGAGCTGGAGCTCCTCACCATCATTAAGAGCCTGGTGCTATCACGCGCAGCATGCAGATGAGTTTAGCCGTCCACGTTTATTCTACCATTCTGAAGCTGTTCAAGTGATTAACGGCCTGCTTTCATTCCCGCTGCATTAGCGTGCCTCACTCTGAGCAGATATAAAAATGCGTGCTTCCTTTTCCCCAGGCAGTCTGGCCCTGTGTGACAAACAGCGGTGGGGGCCGAGGGGAGGCGAGGGGACAAAGAGCAGGAGGAGATTAGAGATACTAAGATGCACAAGTAAAACCCTGCTGCATTCATGTCTGCCGTCCTGGTACCTTTGTGAAACCTGACCTAGATTGAAGAAAGGCCGCTCTGGAGGAGCTCGAGGCTCCTCGTCCGCTTCCTGCAGGACGGATTGTTCTGTTCCACCGACCCTTTCAGGACGGCCGCAAACAAAAAGCAGAGTTGTGTGCTAGCGTTCAGTCACAAAGCTGCTATCGCGGCCTCGTGAAGGAGCGCTGCAACAAGCTCATCAGGCAGAAGGAATTTTTAAGATCTGCCGGTGTTGTCCAGAGTTCATGCACTGTAATGAATAAAATTAGAGCCACTTTATTAAAAGTCCGTGCAGACGCAAGAAATCCTGAAAAATGTCAAAAGCTTCTTCACATCCAGCCCCGCGGACAGATTTCAGGGGAAAAGAGTCGGTGAAGAAGAGAAAAGCTGTGAAGCAGTAATGTGAGCTGCCAGTTGTTGAGTTGGCACAGATCCTCCTCCCCCCCACACTGGAGGGAAGTGGACGGAGATGTTTTTCTGTCTCTTTAGTGATTACCCAGTCAACCAGGAATGGCACACTTATGGGAACTGAAAGTTCAAACTAATACGGAGGATTCTCAGTGACAAAAAACATCTGTAGCCACCCTCCAGTTTTCCAATCTGAGCAAAGATGTGTGTCCTCCCCCGCAGTTTTATGGTCAGATTTAAACGGAACTATCCCACCATCACCAGTGCCTCCACACGGGGTGTTCACACGTCGCGTAAGGAAACCTACATCGACTGATTGTAGCACCACCTATTGGTCATGGGTTTTGAAATGTGGAACATTTCTTTCCACATATCATCATGAGCTCACCTATGACTAGAGCTGAACGATTTTATCGATTCTGCGATATATATCGATATCTTATCAAGTAGCGGTTTTTCAGCTGCAGGTATCGATATTCTAAGCTTCTTCCAAAACCCCCGTGTCCCACCTTTAAAAGCTTGCAAGCGACAAGTGTGCACTGTTTAAATAAATTAAACTATTTTTCTCAACAAATATTTTATTCATTTTGTCCAGCATTTGCAAGCTGCCTGTCACCCATATAATGTGTACAGTGATCCCTCGCCAATTCGCGGTTTAAGTTCAGCGGTTTTAGTTATTCACTGATTTTTTTCAGAAATATATATTATAATTTAAAAAATTAAAAAAATTGCGGAAACATCACAGGATGTTGTGTGCGTTCTCTCAGTGAAGAAATGTTGTGAGCCAGCCTGGCCCCTTTAAGAAGGTGGCCTTATGGGTAATGGTGTGGCCTTATGGGTAATGTAGTGTGTGTGTCGTGGGACGGTAGAAGAAAACGGGGTTAGATGAAAAGTGTAGTGAGCATCAACAGCAGCCCAGCGTGTATAGATTTACATTCTCTGTTAACCGACAGGAGCCCAACAATACAACCTGTGTGATGTTACAAGTTCCTGCAGTGCCAGAATAAAGTGCTTGTTCCATGCAGAGAAAACCAGACTGTTTCTTTTGTTGTTGTTAGCATGTTAGCCGCTAATTACGAGCCAGAAATAGCACAATACCAGCAGTTTCTTTACTACGGTGTTTCACTGCAGTGTTTCGCTACTTTTTAAACATACAGTCATGGAAAAAATTATTAGACCACCCTTGTTTTCTTCAGTTTCTTGTTCATTTTAATGCCTGGTACAACTAAAGGTACATTTGTTTGGACAAACATAACGATAACCACAAAGATTGCTCATAAGAGTTTTATTTAAGAGCTGATATCTTACCATTTTCCATGGTTTTCTTGATTATAACCTAAATCACTTAAGTTTTTACATCAATAGCTATGGCGTTGTACTGCCAAAAACACTGCTTTTATGCATTCAGTGTTTTCTTTTCTGTCTGTTTTAGTCACATGATGACGTTTAGTGGTACCAGGTATTAAAATGAACAAGAAAGTGAAGAAAAAATGGTGGTCTAATAATTTTTTCCATGACTGTATTCTAAACACATTATTGAGGCCCGGGGGGCTCCGGCTCCAGTTAGCGGATTTTGATTTATGCAGGGGGGCGCCGGTCCCCATTGATCGTGAAAAATAAGGGATCACTGTAAGTGATGCTTTCAGTTCAATTAATTCAAACAAAGTCATTGGAACACTCACAAGACGTCACCAAAATCACTTTGTCCCTTTAAAATCTTTCGGAAAATGATGTAAATGTATTGTAAGATGAATATCGATATATATCGCATCGTAGGCAGAATATCGCGTATCCTATTGTATCATGAGGTTAGTGTATCGCTACAGCCCTAACTATGACGTTTCATGAACGTTGCTCCTTCACATTATTAAATAATAAAAAATTCACTTTCTTGAAGAACTGCCGTATGTGGGGGGTTTGACTTGGGAGCCTGTAAGAGCCTGCCCAGTCAGTTATGAGATCTTTCTGGGGTTCTTCATCTATATTCCAGGTTTGATGTCTGTGCGGTGTACAGTTTTAGTGCCCAGATACTTTTAGGGCAGAAAAAAAGGAAAAAATAAAGCTACTGATTCCAAATGCAACAGGATTCCAGCAGCTTCTCTGCTCAGGCCCCTAAATCATCCAGTTTTACCTGCTCAGATCAGCTCACTGATGCAACAACTCACTAGTTTGCTGTGCAGGATCTTCTGTTGCTCTGCAGCTTTATAAAGTCTGAAATTTAATGATCAGAGGGCCTTTGGGACAAACTAGAGAGCTGGTGTTTGAAGGACCAGGGGACGAATGAGATGATGCTCATGAGTTTAGCATTCAGTGTACTCTGACCCTGAACTCTAACAGAAACTCCAGTTGGGGGGGGTTGAACTGGTTTCTATTAAAGAGGAAGTGATAATCAGAGAAAAGGGGAAATGCAGTTTTAGTTCCAATCAAAGTCTCAGTAAACGGTTTTATCTTGAAAGAGAGGGACACTGCTTGACTGTCCGACCTTCGAGTTTCAGATCGTAGCTCACATGTTTGACACTAAAATGTTGCTGCTGGAGAAAGTTCTGTTCTCTTCTGGGGTGTGATACTCAATCTCTAAGACGGAAACATCTGACGGCAGGTAACAGCGAGGAGGCGGGGCTAGCTGTGCTGGCGTGTAGATCATGTTCGCACTGCCAGCCCAGACATGATTTTTAGACAGTCCAAAGTCACATGAAATGTGATCTTTCTAAATGGGATTCAAGCCGCAGACAAAGGTGGTTTGAAATGTGATTCAAATTAGATTTCCATAAATGCATCTCACATCTGAAATCTCCTGCTTCTCAAATTGGATTTCAAAGAGTCAAAGCGACAGAAACAACAACGTCTACCATTGTGACAGAAGCGAAGGACCAAATACTGTCACGTACCGGCAGAGCTGCCAGCAATAACGTGGTGCACAGAGGAGCCCTTCATTTCTGGGACTTGTAAATTTGCAGAAAATGACTTTGCAACAGCAGCAAAGCCAGTTCACCACCCTCCAGTTCAGTTTGTTTGATCAATTCGATCCATGTGAGTTACCATAGCAACCACGTGGACTAAGGAACAGCTGCGTGTAAACCAGCTCAGATCTGATCACGTGTAACATGTAATGTTGATGGTCAGACAGACAGAACGGACTCTGATCTAAAGACGCATGTCCACTGTACATGAACGGTTTCTCCTGTAGTCGCATCGTTCCTCCTGTTGTCTAGCTTAAAGGCGTGTACTGAACACCTCCATTTTTTTTTCTAATAAAATTTCCTGAATTTTGTCCCTATTATGCCATCGTACTTCCTGGTGCTGCAGCTTTACTTTTGTCCCACATGATCCAAACGGTGGTGTTTCATGAACATCCTGACGTTCAGCAGAGAAGACACACCTTCTTCACAGTTATGACGTTTAAAGCTCTTTGACCTGACTCTGGACACTTCTTCTTCTTCAGGTTTACTCTTAACCTTGAGAAAACATCCCAGTTCCAAGAAATGTCTGATTTTCAAAGGACACTTTGTGAACACAGGCCCTTGTGTAATCATTTGAAGGGACTTCTCAGTTTATTGCGAAATGGTCCTGAAACAGCAGGCTTGTTCAAACAGCTGCTTCACAGCTGCAAGGTTGCCGGTTCAAATCTTGGCTGGGGTTTTTTTTTGTGTCTGGAGTTTGCATGCTCTCTCCATGTCTATGCAGGTTCTCTCTAGCCTGGTCAGCTATGCTAACTCTTTTCTTTTCTTGGATGAAAAAGAATTAGTCTGGTTCCTCTGGATTCAACTTAGATTTCCAGGAGGTAGTACCACAGAAGAAACTGCTAATGGACGCCATTGCATAGGTACACAACCAGTCAGAGAAAGAAACGTGTGACCTCGACTGAGCGACAACCAGACTCGTGTCAACAAAAGACGTCAAAAACAATGGGGGAGTGGAGAAGAAACACCCAAAAATGACTTGTCGATCAAATAAGTTATTAGCAGTTCTGGTGACCTGTCCAGGTGGACATGCTTCTCACCTGATGGAAGATGGACTCCTGGTATGGGTGCTTTTTGCAAATGTAAATCACATAGAATCACATTGCTGAAAAGACAGCAGCTTCTCTTCACCCTCCATAGTCCAGGGGTGTTCACCTCCAGTCCTAGAGAACCACAGTTCTGCATGTCTTACTTGTTTCCCTGCTTCAGTGCATCTGATTCAAATGGATGGATCACCTGTCATTAAGGTCTGCACAAGTCTGTTAACAAACAGTTCACAGCATGGACTATGGACTTCCATTACTCTGAAACCTTCATCTGCATCAGCCAAGACTGGCTTTAAACTTTGTGGTAGGTGTGCTCAACTCTCTGGCGACTTCCATGGTTTTCAACTGAATGAGAAGTCCAGACATCCTCTAGCTCAGACACCAAGGTGTTCCCAGGCCAGCCGAGAGATGTAATCTCTCCAGTGTGTCCTGGGTCTTCTCCTGGTTGGACATGTCTAAAACACCTCCCCTGGCTGGGGTCCACGAGGCATCTTCACCAGATGCCCGAACCACCTGTACTGGCTCCTCTCAATGTAGAGGAGGAACGACTCTATTGTGAGTCTCTGCTGGATTACTAAACTCCTCACCCTATCTCTAAGGGAAAGTCCAGCCACCCTGCGAAGAAAGCGAATTTCAGTGTATGCACACAGTCTCACCCATGAACACAATCTTGTTGCCCTGTACTTTGACATGTGCAATGACAATAAAGTTGGATCTAATCTAATCTAAATCTAATCTAGTCTGTGACAAAGTGCAGCCCTCACAGAGTCCCACTTTCACTGGAAATGAGTCTGACTCCCTACTAGCAATGGACCAACTGGATGGTCCGTAGCAATGGACTCAGTACCCCATACTCCTGGAGTACCCTGCGCAGGACACCAAGAGGGACATGGTCAAATGCCTTCTCCAAGTCCACAAAGCAGATGTGGACTGGTTAGGCAAATGCTCAGGCTTCCTCAATGACCCTAATGGGGGTCTAGAGGTGTTCCAGTGTTACACAAACCACATTATTTCCCCTGAATCTGAGATTTGACTGTTGACCTGACTCTCTTCTCCAGCACCCCTGCATAGACGTCGCCATGGAGGCTGATGAGTGTCATTCCCCCAGTCTGTAGCTGGAACACACCCTCCAATCTCCCTTTTTGAATACAGGAACCACATCTGTCAATCCAGAGATACTGCTCTCAATATCCGTGTGATGCACACACGCCTACTCCTGTGGGAACTGCCCCCATCACCCACACACACACACACTCAAACACTGTGATGCTCTGTATGTCTCTGACAAACGCTTTGTCAGAATCTTCTTAGAACTGACCAAAAGTCACTTTCCATGGCCTCACCAAACTCCCCCCACAACCTAATTTTCAGTTGTATCCATGGTTAATAGGAAGCACCTCATAAATGTAACCTTGCTTCATTGTTCTTGTAGTTTTTGTGCTGTCCTGCCCCCCCCCCCCCCCTTCTTTCTGTATATATTTGCAGGCCAGTTTCCAGAGCTACATACTAACCTGCAGTTCACCCTTTGACCATCCCAAGTTTCCCTCCACCTGTCTATATAGGTGTCTCTGGGATATTAACTAACATGCTGTCCTGCAGTCTGATCCTCTGACTACCTCAGTGTTGCTGCCTACATCTGTTTCTATAGTCACCTCTGTAGTTCATGTACTAACAATGTATCAGTCAGAATAGAAGTACATAGAGTTCTTAGTTCTCCAGCAAATGGATAATTACTATTAATATATTTTGTCTTACATAATATGTCCAATATATCTGTTCCTCTCTCTGTCCTATAGCCCTCCTCCTTTACCCAGCTGGTCTTCAGCAGGAAGGTCCCCTCTTATAATTCAGGTCCTGCTCAAGGTTTCTTCCTCTTAAAGGGGAGTTTTTTCCTGCCACTGTTTGGCTTAAAGTTTTGTCTCCCAGAAAGGGAGATTTTTACCTACCATTGTTTCTTTATTTAAGATTTAATTATATTACTTCAGTTAAGATTTGCTCAGGGGTCATGATTTGGGTCTCTAAAAAGTGCCGAGAGATAATCTCTCTTCTAATAGATGCTATACAATAAAAGTTGAGTTGAATTGAATTAAGAGAGCTTTGACTGAGTAAAAAACCTAAATTAGCTAAGATTTGTGTCCCAAACTGGTTTAAAATTTGGTATATTCTTTCCACATGCCACTATGAATGGGCAATGTGAATCAATGTAAAATATCCATCATCATCTACATTCTTCTTTTCAGGATCACTTGGGTCACCTGGATCCTTTCCCAGGTCTCTCCAGGTAAAAAGCAGGGGTACAACCTGGACAGGTCACCGGTCCATTGCAGAGCTGTGTCTGAAATATCAGTTGGCTGTTTGAGGGCCATTTCTAATTGGCACTTGTATAAACATAGCAAACTTTAGACTGGTTTAAACTGGTTTCTTAAATACACTATATTGCCAAAAGTATTTGCTCACCCATTTAAATTATCGGAATCAGGTGTTCCAATCACTTCCATGGGCACGGGTGAATAAAATTAATCACCACGGCATGCAGACTGTTTTGGACAATTCCATGCTCCCAACTTTGTGGGACCAGTTTGGAGCTGGTCCCTTCCTCTTCAACATGACTGTGCACCAGTGCACAAAGCAAGGTCCATGAAGACATGGATGGAAGAGTCTGGTGGATAAACTGGACTGGCCTACACAGAGTCCTGACCTCAACCTGATAGAAGACCTTTGGGATGAATTAGAGCAGAGACTGAGAACCAGACCTTCTGGTCCAACATCAGTGTTTGACCTCACTAATGTTCTTCTGGATCAATGTTCAAAAATCCCCATAAACACACTCCTAAACCTGGTGGACAGCCTTCCCAGAAGAGATGAAGCTGTTCTAGCTGCAAAGGGTGGAGCTACGTCATATTGATTAGGAATGGGAGGAGCTAAAGCTCAGATGTGAGTCAAGGAAGGTCAGTCAATAGTTTTGGCCATATAGTATATATACAAGAGTGAGTTACAGCACCCAATATAGATGTAATTTTACAGAATTTGGTTATTTGCTCATAAATAATGCTTTACTAATAGTAAATAACAAGTTTCAGTAACTTTGGATTATGACATCACAAGACACAGACCAAAGTATGTTATTGGGCCATACCAACAAGTTTGATTGGCACATCATTTTTAAAAGGGTTGTCTAATCATAATTATTTTAATGAAATGATATTTTTTTTCCAATCTCCTTTACTTATGAACAGTTACAGAAACATTGAAAAACATGGTACCTGATGATGATGCTATTTTCTCCCAGCTTTACTTGATTCCTCCTCAGTATCTTGTGTTGTTTTTAATGTGTGCTAAATCACAAGCTCCAGTGCCTGAGGTCGTTTCCTGCCACAGAATTTTCATCTATTATTCCTGTTTCCCCCTGGACACATTTCCTACTCTTGTTCCCCAAACTGATCCTCAGACATATTGTTGGGGCCCAGTGACCTGTATGAAACAGTCTGTTCATTAAGCTTTTTAGTGGTGCTTGAGGAAATTAAAGACACGCTAGTGGAAGTAAGGCAGATAAAGAAGTCATGAGGACAAAAAAAAAAAAAAGAGTACAACCTCCTTCATTTCTGAGATTTTATGAATCAGGACATAATAAAATCATACCAGGCCTTACAATACATAAATATGAGCCTCAGATGAACGACGACAGATGAGTATGTGTATTAAATTGTGTGATCATTAACTGAAGAAGCAGTGTGTGGAAGAACCAAGTATATCCTCAACTTTCCACGGGAGTTAAGAGGCTGAGCAGCAGCCAGGTGCTGCTAATCAAATACACCTGATCAACTGTTCTTCAGGAAGTGTGAGCACCTCTTTAAAAGCAGATGTTTTGGCTGATTAGGTGTGTATTAACACAATGCATCTATTGTCCTCAGCCAGAACCACACTAGGAGCTCCAGTTTGGGGGTTTGAACTGGTTCCATCATAGCTTTTTTTTTGGCACTTATTCGTAGAGAGAAATAGAGACAGATGGAAAGGGGGCGGAGAACGGGGAAGACATGCAGCAGAGAGTCATATGGGCTGGGAGTTGGCTGCATCGAGGACTATCGCCTCTGTACATGGGCCGCCTGCCCCAACCGCTGTGCCACCAGGCGGCCCGGTCCCATCATAGGTTTCAGGAGGAAAGACAGCAGCAGGCAACTGTTGCTGCCAGTCAGTCTGAGAAGGGTTATATGGCCAATTCAAATCCATCATTCTACAGGGAGAAGGATTATTCACAAATGGAAAACATGCAAGACAACTTCCAATCTTCCCAAGAGTGGACATCCCAGCAAGTTCACTCCAGGGTCAGAGCGTTCAGTGCTCAATCTAACAAACCCGAGAGCTGCATCTCAACTCCACAGGCCTCAGTCAGCATGTTAAAGTTCACGAGAGCACAATTAGAAAACACACTGGATGGTAGAACGAACGAAACACTTTCAACAAACGGGGGCCGACATGGCACCACAAACACCTCATACCAGCTGTCAAACATGGCAGCGGAGGGGTGATGGACTTCAGCTTGTTTTGCAGCTACAGGACCAGGACACTTTGCAGTTTGTCCCAAACCCGGCAGCAATCAGTACCTCATCTATACCTGCATATTCCTATTTCAGCGTCACAGGGATCTGCTGGAGCCGGTCCCAGCCACCTATGGATCAAAGGCAGGGGTTCACCCTGGACAGGTCATCAGTCCATCACTGGGAGAGGCTTATTTCATTCTGTCCTAATTTGCTAAACTATAAACTAAAAGAGGGAGTTCAAGAAAAGCTGGTACAGTGGAGGTTTTATCCTTTTGTAATGTTGTCATACCTTCTCACAACCCTTAAAAAGGTGTTCTGGCATTGAAGACACCAAATAATGGCACATGTTAAGGCGTGTCACAGAACAGGGTCATGACTCTTGCATTCTGGTTTCACTCAGTCTCTCTTGGGTGCAGGTCAGGCGTTGAGGATCCTGGCTGTTTATGTCGAGTTTAGGCTTGTTGCTTTTTAATGCACTGTAGTTCCTCCAGACTCTTTAAATTTTCTTCTTCTTTTCCTTTTAGGGGTCGCCACAGCGATCATCTGCCTCCATCTAACTATCCTCTGGATCCTCTTCTCTCACACCAACTAACATCATGTCGTCTTTCACTACATCCATAAATCTCCTCTTAGGTCTTCCTCTAGACCTCCTACCTGGCAGTTCCAACCTCATCATTCTTCTACTGATATATTAACTATCCTTCCTCTGTACAGGTCCAAACCATCTGGTGTATGATGTATCCTCTGGAAGGAGAAATAGGGAAACCCAAGTAACCTGCTGTTGTTTCAAATCATCATTAGCATTCTGCGTTTGAAATAACCTTTCGCTTTCACCTCCTTAATAACTTGCCGAAATGCAAAAATGGACGTAACATAAAGGTAATTTTGAGCATCGCTGCATTTTTTTTCTTTCTATCTTTCTTTTTTTTAACATTGGAATTTAATTTTCAGTGCCAGTTCTTTCACTTCTCCATTCACTTTATTGGATGCAGATGAGCCAGTCTCATTTTAGTATCGTTGGCTCATGGACTTATTGGGTTGACTTTTTGTTCCAGATACTAAAACCAGCAGTGATTGTCTCTACAAAGAAAGTTTGTCTTCAGAAAGGACAGTCTCAAGTGCTGTATTAAACTTCATGTCCCATGAAGTCTACCGGTTTACTGCCAGAGCTTCATCACCATATATTTAATTTCTACTCTTGTTTTGTCTGAAACGTCTGGGACTTAGTTGTTGGAGGGGGGCTACCATCATCATGCACTTTATGGGATTTAAATTCTTCTTGTGCCTTTTTGAAACCTCATAATGCACTGCTATGGACGTCGTACTAATTGGGTGGAAGTTTCCAGTGAGTAACTCACAAGTCTAACTTTCTGTATCCCATAATGTTGTGGCATAATCACTTTTATGGTGGTGTGGCAAAGCTCTGCCACTCAGGGTCCCTTTGCAGCGGAACAAAACAACACAAACATAGCAAGTTATTATTATTATATTATTATTAGGGCTGTCAATTTCTCAAAATAATTAATCAGATTAATCGCATGACTGTCAATAGTTAATCATGATTAATCGCAAATTAATCGCATATTTTTATCTGTTCTAAATCTACCTTATACAGATCTTTTTCAAGTTGTATTACTCTTATTAATACGAGTCCTGACTAGAACCAGGAAATATGACCATATTAGTCCAGTCCTGAGGTCTCTGGCTTCCTGTCCCTCAGAGAATAGACTTTAAAACAGCTCTACTTGTGTTCAAGTCTCTTCATGGCCCCAAAGTCCATCTCTGACATGTTAGATCCATATGAACCAACCTGGACTCTGAGAACCTCAGGTAGTGGTCTCCTGCTGGTGTCCAGAGTCAGGACTAAACAAGGTGAAGCTGCATTTCTGTTTTATGCTCCTAAAATCTGGACCAGTCTTCCAGAAGATGTGAGACAGACCTGAACTCTGACAATGTTCAGATCCAGACTGAAAACTGTTCTGTTTAGATGTGAGGATGATGACTGGAAGGATTTTATCTGCACTCTTCATTTTTAATTTAATTAATTAATTTTTTTATTAATTAATTTTTATTTATTATTGATTATTTTTGTGCTTGTATGGAATGATTCTATTTGCCTTCTTGTGACTGCATCTGTAAAGCACTTTGAATTGAATTGCAAATAAAGTTGCAAATAAAGTTGCCTTGCCTAATATGAGAGTACACAAATGCTTGCCTTATGCAAAACAAATGCATGTTTATTTATTGCTACAATGCCAAATCCATTATATTATATATATATATATATATATATATATATATATATATATATATACTCAATATTTTTTCTTATGTTCTTCATACAAAATATTTTCGTGGTTTGCTTTAAACGGGGGGGGGGGGGGGGGGGGGGGGGGGGGGGGGGGGGGGGGGGGGGGGGGGGGGGGGGGGGGGGGGGGGGGGGGGGGGGGGGGGGGCTCTCTGCATCCGCGCTCTGATTAGCCGTCAAGTGACCGGACTCCGGTGGTAACTAAATTCACATCGACAGTAAACACAAACAACATTTATCTTGTGGAGTTAGCCACCAGGCAAGGTTTTGAAGCTGAACTTACCATTCAAAATAGTATCTTTTGTATCCATTTTTTTTTACTGCTAACGGAGGATTGTTTACGTCTGTCTGTCTGCGGCATGGACATCGAATGACTTCCTGTTTTGACAGGACTACAGGACTACAACTACGGCGGGGCCCTGAGGCTCATCAAACCTACTCTCCTCTCTACTATTGTACATCAACGGCAACGCGTTAATCGCGCGATAAAAAAATTAGTTGCGTTAAAATTATTTTGCGTTAATCACGCGTTAACGCGTTAACTTTGACAGCCCTCATTATTATGAAACAAAGAACACCGTGGCAGCAGCTTCTGAAGTGTGCGTGTCCCAGCATGCTGCTCCTAAATAAAGGGAGGGGGCTGATTAACAACATGGAACAGCTGTGTCAGCCAGCCCCTCCTTGGCGCTGCTCCCTGAACCACTGCTCCACGTCCCCCCCCCCTGCAGCTGAGCAGAAACCACAACCCACCTCCACAGGGGCTGTATTATGGACAACCAAAGGACAACCAAAGTACCGGACACCGTGCTGCAGGTGCAGTACATACTATGCAGTTTGGAAAATCCAATGTAACTTTGGCTTGTTGAAGTTACCGTCAAGGGCATAATGAGTACCCCCTTTTTAATCCCCTTTTAACTGTGGGTCTTAGTTTTAGGCACACAAATGTGTTAACAACCTATAACAAACAAAAAATATATATTACTTTTTCACCATGCATTTAATTATTCAACAAAAATTTAGGCAAAAAGAGCAGTGATAACTTGAAGCAACTGCTGACTGGAAGATTTCTTCTTGACAACACTGGTTTAATTCATTGAGGATTTTTGAGGATTTCTGTCTATTAAAGGTCCCATCGCAGCATTACAACTGAGCTGACGTCTGGACTTTGACTAAACCATTCCACAACCTTGATTCTTTTCTTTTTTAACCATTCGGATGTATTGTGACATTTGCTGATGTGCTTCGGATCATCGTCTTGCTCCATCAGTTTCTAAGACTAAGACGTCTTAGTTCATGGTTGACTCGGTGACCCCAAGGTTTCCAGGTACCGGGGCTGCAAATCAACCCCAAATCATCACACCTTGACAGTGGGTTCAGTGTTTTAGCCAGGGACATATCGACTATGAGGCCGGGAATCATACTATCATCTTTCAAGATTTGCAGACAATTGCTCGACCTCCTGAGCCTTCTGAGCCACAGACGCTCCAAACAACTCCAGTTTGGCCTCATCCATCTGTAGGACAAATGGTCCAGCAGTCCTGTGTAGTCTTCACTATATTTGTGAACCTCAGCTGTGCTTCCATGTTCTCTTCTCAACCCTCCCAAACAAGCCGTACTTGTTCAGTCCTCTTCTAACTGTGCCATCAAGGACTTAAACACTCAACGTGGTCAATGAGGCCTGTTATCTGGCATTCTTATTCCCTTTCCCAAACCAAAACAAACGCTGGAGAATGAGGGCCGTGGGTTCAGTTGTGTCCGTCCACAACTGAACGTGAGGAAAGTTACAAAACACACCTACATTTACTCCAAGGTAAGTTTACTTTGTTTATTAGATTTAACCACCGTTTAGTAAAAGTAATAATATGATTTAGCAGCAGGGAGGGTGATGAGTTCTCTGTTAGCATTAGCATTAGCTCTGGTCCATAGGTCTGTCCCACACCAGAGCTATGTTAACATCAGACAGTCGCAGCATTGTATTAATATAATTAATAAAGTGACGTTAACATCACAAGCCTCACCTTATACCTAACAAAACAAATATCCAGGGCCATATATATTTGTAGACAACGAGGCAGGCTGATAGGTGGCTAGCGAGTTAGCCGGAATGCTAACAGATAGATGTTTTCACTCATCACCCTCCCTGCTGCTAAATCATATTATTTTTTACTAAATGTGGTTAAATGAATCATCTAATAAACAAAGTAAACTTACCTTGGAGTAAATGTTGGCATGTTTTGTAACTTTCCCCACGTTCAGTTGATTGTGTGGACGGACACATAACTGAACTAAAGCCTGCAGATTTCCACCGTTTGTTTTATCTTGTTAAAGGGAATAAAAACGTCCCTCCAAACGTTCTGGACACCTCGAGTCACTGTTGCAGGTCCCCAGCAGCAATATTTTACCACAGCTTTATTCTAGTGTAATGTAAATACGGTTGATACACATCGGAAAAATGGCAAAATAACATTGTCCTTAATGGAGGAGCAGCGAGAATGTCCGACCTAGCAACAGTAACTAGGGAGGGGGCGGTGCTTACCAAAAGGTCAATTGTGAATAATCCTTCTCAATGTAGAACACTAAACTCAGTGTTTGGAAAATGTTTTATTACCCTTTTCAGATTGATGTGCAGAAAATATTGCTTCTCTGAAGTCAATACGTATGTCTTTAACCCTTGGCATTGTTCAAACACCTGAATCCTCCAGACCGGCAAACTGTCAAAACGTCTGCTCTAATAGAGGTCTGCACAGCTGCTGATGATCTGTTCCTGAAAGGGTGAGGACCACTAGCACCTGGCTGCATCTAACTCACTTACAAATGACGGATGTAGTAAGGGGGTACTTAGTATTGTCCACATTTTAGTTTTTTGTCTGAGGTTGTATTTGCCTCATAAGACCCACTACGATCAGACGATTCTTGTGCTTTTACATAAAAATGAAACTAAACAAAAAGAAGCACTCGCACTTGATCAAAAGAGGAAGCACTCACATTTGCATGACTGTAAATCTGATCGTCCCATCAGAACCGCCCGGATGGACACGCTTGAAGCACCTCCCCAGGGAGGCGTCCAGGAGGCTTCCTGACCACCTCACTGGCTCCTCTCCATGTGGAGGAGCAGCGGCTCTACTCTGATGACTGAGCTCCTCAGCTTGTCTCAAAGACAGAGTCCAATCACTCGACATAGATAATAACTGAATAATAAATCTGAAGGCTTGAATGCAGAGGAGAGTTTGCATCACTAACTGAACTGACCGTTTCTTTAAATTTCACCAGATTTACTCCAGATGCAGTATTACACAAGGAGTCTTAGCTTGAATTTTTCAAGCCCGGTTCTAGACTGGGCCTGATGATGGGAAGAGATTATCTCAGCGTTCCCACAAATAAGCCTGAGGAATATTGGATTTCAGAAATGTGGAATTGTTACTGATTCAGGTTCAGATGATACCATCAGATAGCTGGTGAGATGTTTTACTCTGAATGTGACCAGAGCAGGATTACTAGAAGATAAAAACTGTGCACAAGAAACTTCACTGATAATATCTGTGTCATTACCAGAGGAGGGTCGCTCCTCCAGTATGAGCATGTCTTTATCTCTTTCTTCATCTCTGCCTTTTTTAAGTTTAATCTAAAAACAGCTTGTCTCCAACCAGCATCATCCTCCCAGTGAACACATCCAAACCACTAAGTTCCTGCACACAAGTTCATTATGTCTTTTTCTGACTACTAGACAGGCTGGACCCAGTGGGCCCCATCACAGCCCGGGGGCCCAGACACAACAATAAGCTCCTTTATTAGCAGCTGAAACTGCAGACGGTGGGGGGGGCACGCCCTGCGGGCTCCTCATGCATGTCAGCGTAAACGTCCGCATGACAACACAGTCAGAGGGAGAAGCAGCCGTCATCTCCCAGTGCATCTGGGCTGACGGCGTCTGCAGCCCGCCGCTCGCCGTACTCCACCACAAACCTGGGTCAGAACGTTCATCTTCCCAACATACCGTCTCCTCCATTCATTAGAAATGAGTGGATTTGTGCAGATGGTTCTTATCTGTCATCCATGTCAGGGAACAGGTTTATTGTCGGGCTAATAGCCAAACACTTGGATGGCGGGATATCCGTTCGGTTGGAAGATCACGTCCGGGGATTTTGACGGAACTTAACTGGACGTGATCTTTGAACTGGAGCAGCGCTTTGGCTGTAACGGAGATGTTTCTGAAGAACACAGGTTGAAAAATGAGCCTGGAATATACAGCCGACGTCAGTCTTTCCTGGATTACCACTAATGATTTTTAGACGCGACTTGTCTACTGTATGTGGGGCAGGCTTTGTCCCCGCCCCCAAACGTCAGCATGTCAATGACACAGTGACCGGGTCACGGATCTGTCAGACGGTAAACACGGACCGTACTAAAGAGCTAAACGCCAATGCTGACGACGTGCTGAAGCAGTGGCTCATAAACTCCTGGCGAGCACACGGGAGGCAGGGGGCAGGGCCTCCAAACAGCTACCTGGACAAAGGCTGCCAGGGTCTGAGTGGAAACCAACAATGACACCCCACAAAACAGAGAGAGAGCAGCTTTTAACCGTGAAATCTGACCGCCCATCGGCCTACGAGACAAAGCAGCTGCACATGAAAGCAGTAGGACCAAAGAAACTGATTTCTGCTCAGCAACAACCACAGTTCCTCAAACACAACCAAAGAGCCCAGATCAGTTAAACTCCATGTTACGTGCCTTAACGTGGAGCTCCACAGAGTAAAACAGCACATGCAGCGGCAAAAAAAAGTACATGAACCCTCCTGGATAAACAGATTTTCTGCTTTAATTTACCACAAACTGTAGCCTGATCTTCACCTCAGTCACGATATTAGAAAAACACCACGTGTCTAACTGATAACCCACTAACAACGAACAACGAAAAGCTCGCTGAATAGCCTCCAACTGATCCAGAGTACAGCAGCGAGGGTGCTGACAGGAATCCGTAAGCTAGATTACATCTCTCCCGTGTTAGCCTCCCTCCATTGGCTCCCCGTGAAATTTCAAATTGAGTTTAAAATTCTGCTTCTCACATATAAGGCCCTTAATGGCCTAGCTCCTCGTTATCTACCAGACCTGATAGCTCGTTATGCTCCTAATAGAGCTCTCTGCTCTCAGAGTGCAGGATTACTCGTCGTTCCTAGAATATCTAAAAGTAGGTTTGGAGGATGGGCCTTCTGCTACCAGACACCTTTATTCTAGAACCAGCTACCAGTTTGGGTTCAGGAGGCTGACACCACCTCCATCTTTAAAACTAAACTGAAAACATTTCTGTTCAGTAAAGCCTACAGTTAGTCTAAACTATAGTGTGTAGGGGCTAATAGTTATAGCCATAGTTTTAGGAGCTCAGACTAGAGTAGCTCGTCTTAATCACAGCTTTGTCATAGTTATGCTGCTATAGGCCTACGCTGCAGGGGGACGCCAACATGATCTGCTGAGTGGTGTCTCCACTGATCTTCTCCCTTTCCTTCCCTTTCCTCCTCCCTTCCTCCTCCTCCAGCTCATTCATAATTAACTGGGAACACCTTGTTACTGTAGCTGTGCTCCATATTCTTTACTTTCCTGTGTTTGTTGTGCTGTTTTTGCCCCCTTTTTCTTTCTGTGTATTTGCAGGCCAGAGTTTCCTGAGTTTCATGCTGACTTGCAGTTCCATCCTCTGTCCATCCCGGGGTTCTCCTCCACTTGTGTTTGGGTGCCGACTGGCGTGGTGATCAGCGACCTGGTCCTCTGGCCATCTCACCTCAGTGCTGCTACCTCCATCTGTTTATGTTTATGTTCATGTTTATATGGTCATTATATTCAGTCATTTGTGTGCTCTCCCCTCTCTGTCCTCCATCCTCTCTTTGTCCTGTCTCTCCTCTCTTTTTCTTTCTTTACCTAGCTGGCCTTCGGCAGGAAGGTCCCCCTATATGATCCAGGTCCTTATGATCCATATGATCCTTCTTGCCACTTTTTGGCTAAAAGGTTTTTTTCTCCCTCTGTGGGAGTTTTTTACCTGCCATCTTCCTTGATTTGGATTTAATATTATAATTTTAGTTAATGATATTTGCTCGGAGGTCATGATCTGGGTCTCTGTAAACCTAGAGACAATTGACATTGTAACAGACACTGTACAAATAAAATTTAATTGAATTGAATTGAACAACGGTCATTTCTCATGTACACATCGAACACATCCATGAAACATTCAAAACTTACTTCTTCCTCCAGCTCTGTGTTTAATGGGTGCGTTCGGTAAAGACACAAGAAATGACAGTAGTTGGTGTGTTAACCTCTTAAGGACACTGAGTTTATGTGACATTGTGACTTGGGTAAAGATCCGATCCAACTTCACAGTGGATTAATCCAGAAAACCAATTATTTCCAAGAGGTTCACTTGTTCATTTACAGGAAGTGATGCAAACATGATGTTGAGGACATGTTTGGGCCGTTAGCTCCACCCACTGGCAACCTTCCAGGAACTCGAAGAAAACAAGTGAGTCAGACCTGGTTGTTTTCCTCGTGATTCCCGCTCTTCGTCCTTCTGAGATAACAGCAGGCTTTTCAGAGTTTGACTGGGTGCAAAGCGGATTGCACCGCTTCACCGTGAGTGACCCTCTTCTGAGGACAGTAAGGTCCAGGTTCTAGACAGAGAAGGCAGATGGTTTGAGAGAGGAGAGGAAAGAAGGAGGCTTCCTGGTCAGATGGCACCAAACAGAGGAGGAGTGTTCAGGTTTCACCTGTCCACTGCTTAGACCGCACCTCCAGGAGGGTTTATAATCGTTCTGACTGAAGACTCTGTGGTTGAATCACTGTGTTGTGTAGAGGATGTTCAGGGTCGTCCATGATCTTCTTTTGATGAAGTGTCCTCCTTTGCTCCTTCACCTCCATCATCTCCAGAACAGAACCAGCCTTCTTCTTCATCAGTTGTTCAGGTTCTTTCAGTCTCTGGTTCTGATGCTGCTCCTCCAGACAGGACTGAACTCTCCACAACAGACTGATAGAAGATCTGAACATCCTGCTGCAGACTCTGAAGGAGCTCAGCTTCCTCCAGGAGTAAAGTCTGCTCTGTCCCTTCTGACAAAGCCTTCTGCCTGGAGAGTGAAACGTCCTCTAGTTACCTTCTGACTGCTCAGATCTCAAAGCTTAATTCCTCTCAGTTTGTCTCACATTGCTCCTACTTAAGTACCTTAAACTGCATGTGTTTTTGTGGCTCTATGAAGCTCTGTGAACTGATTTTGAAGCTGCGTGGCCCTGTGTGACAATGCAGAATGTTTTTCACTATCTTATCTAAAATAAGGTTAGGCCGCTCTGAATAACAGTGTAGATATTTTTAGCTTTCACTCTGGAAGTCAACACGAGTCAGCATGTAATTATCTGGATTTAGAGTTTCCACAGTTTGAAATGACACAGCAGACGGAGACACCTTCTAGATCTGCTTTAAAACGAGAACACACACACACGTGTTTCACATGGCTCCAGGTTCATCAGGTGTAGCTCACAAAGCACCTGTTTTACCTGAACTCTGGGGCGCCGAAAAGGGGGGGTAAAGGATACGGATTATAGGGGCCCATGATTGAGGGGGGCCCAGAGAGGCCCCTAATGATGATCAAAAATAGCATCAACAAATTTCGCCGCTGTGTTGGGGGGCCCGGTAAAGATTCTTTTCATGGGGCCCAAAATCCCTAGCGGCGCCCCTGCCTGAACTGCTGAGAAGAAGTTAATTGTCCAAACTTTACAATGATGCAATGAATTTAGCAGAGAATGTGTTTGCTCCCAAACAAGATGAATACATGTGATAACTCAGATTCACACCAGAACACACAGAGCGACGACTGTAAGAAGTCCAGTTCCACTGCCACCAGCTGAGGCACATGTCTGGTTCCAGTGGAAATTTCCTCCTGTTGGGATGGAACTCTTCTTCTCCACAGTGGCTTCATGCAATCACAAGACAGTTTGGCCCCGATCGTACCCTTCCCCTTACTCGTTACCACCATGTATGGGAACGTTCGCTAACCGCTAACGCCATCTTCCGCCCACTATAGCTGCTACCCGTTATGCCGACTCCCTTACTCACTTTACAGGTGTGGCATTGGGCGTGTCTTCTGCCCTTTCCTCAAACTTGGTATCGTACCATCGCATGTCAGCTTGTTCAAGAGCGCATCCAAATGGCATCAATGTGCATCCACCTGGTCACATGTGGACGTCCACAAACAGCTCTACCTCTCAAATTAACTCTTGTATTAAAGCGTGATTTGTCCTCAGTTGAACCCCTGAGAAAATAGCAGAGATTGTCTTAAACGGCTTGATCGCCAGTTAAACCATAGACAACCAGAGTGTGTTTACTGGGAGTACACCAACTATCTGTGACTTTCAGGTAGCTGATAGGAATCGTCTGTGTAAAATATTTATCTGTATATATCAGTGCAGAGGAGGAGGAGGAAGGAAGAGGAGGAAGCTCTACAGCAGAGACCCAGACGAGCTGCTCATGAGAGCTGCTCTGATCTGGATGAAAAGACGCTACATAGCGGTTAGCGGGTAGTTAACCTGCTCTTAAAGGTAATGGCTGCTGACGTACTGATTAGTTTAACAGGTGGAACGCCCTAACCACTCCTATGGATAATGTAGCTGGTAGCGCAGGTGGGATAGCGGGTTGAGCAAGGTGGAACATTGCGTTTTTTTCGGGGAACGACCCTCCCGCCACAACGTTACCCCTAAATAGCTTTAGCAGATCTGGCTGAAGATCGGACCCACAGTGAACTGAAGTTAGATGGATTTAAACCGGACTGAACTGGACTGTGTTTAATCAAACTGCATTTAAACTGTGTAAACGTGCCCTGAGACCACTTTAGCTTTGTTAATAGAAAATAAAGTGTATCTGAAATCACAGAACTACAGGAAACGTACGCGACGCGCAGCGTGTTTTGTCTCTGAGCTCCCTCCGACTCCTGGTGTGGTCGTGCTGGGTAACAGGACACCCGTCTGTTTTTCTTGTTGTGGGTTCACAGAAAAGCAACGGGCACTCACAGACGGCGACAGCTGCAGGACTTACCGCTGGAGCAGTTGGAGCCCCCCCAGCCCGGCTCACACTGACAGCTGTTGGGGGCCACGCAGCGCCCGTGAACGCAGCTCTCGGCACAGCGGGCTGGACCGGGACGGGCCGAGGAGATGGGTCGAGGAGACGAGTCGAGGAGTCGGGTCAAGCATCCAGAAGGACCAAGCAGAGGAGAAAGAGGTTCACGTTAGTCAGAATCAGACCTGTGGCATCAGCAGGGGTTTACTGAGACTGCTTTCACACCTGACCTGCTCCGGTCTGAATCAGTTGGGTTTCTAAACTTGATTTGGTTTCTTTTCATACAACAATGAAAAAAACAAGCGTCCCTAAATGCATCACCCCCTCACCTCTAGTCAGATGTGCTGCAGGAGTCCAAATAAAGAGGAGGAAGCTCCTGTGTTGAGGAACGTACCAGTATGTTTTTTTTTTTAATAAAAAGGAAATCATCTGTTCATAGTGGGTGAGATTTTTGCACAAAAATAACCACGAATGAAACACAAAATAGAAGTTTTATTCCTCCGTGAACTGACAGAAGTAAGCAGAGGAAGCTGTTTGCACGGTGATTCGTTGTGATTCTCCTGGTTGATGTTATCCAGCGTCTCCACTTCTGCTCTCAGGGTTTTCCTTCCACATCCACGCCGAGCTCTCTCATTGGCTGCAGCTTGGATGTACGGTCGACTGGCCAGCAGCTTCAGGTATCTAGACATCCGTCTGCTGTCTGAGATGAATGCGTCGGTGAATCCGTGCGAGTCGTTTTCGCTCACCAGTTTGCTCGTTGAGGGATGCTGTTGTTGTTGGGACTCACAAGTCAAACATGAAATCACCAAGACTCTGAGACCCCGTCACTGATTTTCTCCTTTTCTTTCAGAGATCTGGCTCTAAATTTTGTCATAATGTAGATTTTTATTTATTTGTAAGCCTGGCCTGCCTTTTGTTTAAGGTTTGTTAAGCGCTGCTGGCCTTTATTGGACAGCATGTTTGCAGGAAAGCAGGGAGATGACAAGTAGAAAAGGGCTACAGGTCAGGACTCAAACCTGGGTCAAGGGCTTGAACAGAACCATATACATCCAAGATATAAATGAACAACACAACCGGGCCAAAAACCACCTGGATAAAGTAAGAAAACAGGTTTGATTCTGTCCCTGGAAAGCCCTGAACAGACTCATCTGTTCCTTCTCGTTCCTTAACCAAAATAAAGAGGACACATCCAGTGCTCATGGAGAAGATGTTCCTCTGTGTCAGAGGAGTCGAGTTATCGGTCTGCAAATGAAACCGCCGAGGTGTGACATGCCATTAAAACCTGCAAGGATTTAGGACCAATTCCAGTTCCTCCCTTAACCCTCAATCTTGGCCCTCCAAAGTAAGTGTCAGGGCTGTCTTGTGACTTAGAACTGGGACACCCCTTGAGTGCAGTTACGTGTTCAGACTGTGGGGGGCGGCCTTACGCCAAAGCTACATCCAGTCTGTCAAGAAAACGATGTTGAGAAGAAGGAGAAGAAGAATAAGATGATAAATAGATATATAATGAAGACAATCAGATGGTTTCGTATCATTTATATCTTTATTAACTACGAAAATACCTACATTCGTAGCTAGCTTTTTTTCTGCGCAATCCTTTTTGAACATATTTTGGTGAAAATACGCAATGCCTTCAGGGTAGCCTTTACTCCCAAGGTTGGAATCTCAATATTGTCCCTCAACTTGACATTCTTAGAATCAGGACAGCACTTGGTCTAAACGGGAGCGCGCATTTTTGAGATTGAGGGTTGAGATTGAGGATTAAGGGAGGAATTGGAATTCACCCTTAATCCCTTTTCCAAGGAAGAAATGCAACACGAGGGGAAAAAAATCAGGACTCATTTCCACCCACACAATTTGAAAAATACCCCCAAGGTACTGGGAATCAACAACTGTGACTTTTATCAGCGAAGATGTTCAGTCTGCTACTAGGGAGCATGAAGACTGGACCCTGGACCAGAAACAGGTCGTGTGGTCCAGACTTACCCTGTTTCAGAGTGATGAGGACATCAGGGTGAGAAGAGCAGCAAATGAACTGATGCTCCCATCATGCCAAGTGTTCTAATCAAACCCGTGATGGCAGAATCATGGTCTGGGGTTGCGTCAGATGGTCAGGTCCAGGTTTGGCGATGCTCTGAGGTTAGCTGACAACCTGGATTCATGAGCAGGTTTATGGTCTGGACATGTTCTAAGATCCTTCCAACATCCGTCCAAGACGGGTTGGTGAGGCTCAAAGAGTGGAAATGGTTCAAAACGACATCATTTGCACACGCTGAGCGTAACCTTTGACCTGAATGCGCTTCGACTTTTCAGTCCGACTCCCATCTGGAAAAAGCGCACCGCCTGGAGCATGTGGTTGGTCCTGCTTCCTGCAGTGATCTGTCGAGCAGCATGTGATGGCCGCTCACACAACAGAGCCTTTTCACACCGTCATAAAATCCCCTCTGAAGTCCCGGGGCACTTTAACCGTTCTCTGCATCATGGCTTCTTAACCGACAGCTTCCACAGAGATAAGGGCAGCCTGTGCTGACATAAAGCTCCCTTTGACGGCCGACCTGCAGTTGCCGCTGCAGTCGCTGGCAGCGTCACACCTGTTCACGGCTGCTGACACGGGGGGCCGTGGGGGCCCAGCGGCCCACCTGGCATGGGGGAGGGCTCATCTGCACAACGCAGCTCTCTTTCACTGAAATGTGTTTTCCAGTCCCCTCAGCGTGTGAAAGTTGCATTAAGTCACACTTTTCTTTTTCCTGTATTTGCGGGCCCTGAGAGCCTGGAGCCCAGAACACTGGCGGGTTTTATTCTGATGCAGATACCCGATACTGATACCACTGATGTGTGGAAAAGACTCAAGACATCAGGCCAGACCTAAATATTACCTTTCCATCTTTGTAGGACAAAACGTAACACATTATCACACAGTTATAAATCAACTTTACGAGTTAAAACTCTCAGCGAGTGCTGTCTCATAATACGTCCCATCCTGCACCGTGAAGGGTTAATAATAGTTTTTCCCAAATTCAGTTAGTTTTAATTCGTTTTTAGAACAGTTTTGCTAGTTTTTAATTCGTTTTTATTTTTTTGAAATACTTAGTTTTAATTAGTTTCAGTGTTAGTTTTATTTTTATTTTGTAAATTAGGGTTGTAATTTTGGTTGGAGTGAAGCACTGAACTTTTTGAAGGCTATCGAATCACATAGTCGTGTTCACATTCTGGTCTCAATAAACATATTTATCAATGCGTCTTCCCTCTTGTGGTGTTCCTGCGTATTTACTGACCAGCAGCTATCTGGTCTCCATGGAAACAGTCCATTATAGTTGCTGTTTTCTCCTGTTCCTTCCCAACGCTGACTGGCCTGCAGCTGTAGCTTCTCTTTCCAGGGGGCTAGCTTAGGCTAGCTTATCCAGCTAGTCTTGGTTAGCCTTCTTGTGTGAGCTCTTTTAAAATGGACTTTCAGATTTGTGGGTTTTTTTCTCCTTTAGAAGTATTCCACATATTGTATCACCTGCTTCTACAACAAGGCACTTATTTTTATCGTTAACAGTCATAGTCAAAGAAATCCCTAATAGGACTGAGACGCTTTCTCCCAACTTTTGCCGCAGCCATCACTGCTGATCACTTTAGTTGTTTTTTTTGTGGTTGTTGTTGTACGGCGGAGCGAAGTTAATAGATTTCAAACGTTTATGTGAAAAAAATTACAAATATGAAAATGAAGGACGTTCTTGATATTATTATAGTTAATTTTAGTTTGTTTTATAAACACATAATACAGTTTCATTTAGTTATCGTCTTTTTTAAAAACTCTCATTTTTATTTTATTTCAGTTAACGAAAATGTTTTTTTCAATTCTAGTTTTCGTTATTTCGTTCGTTTTCGTTAATGATAATAACCTTGGCACCGTGTTGACACGGAAACAATCCCTCTTAGAAATTAGTCTAAATGAAACTCGGGGGAGTGGAGAAGAAAATTGTTTGTCTTTAACCTGTTTGAGAGTCCAGAGGTTTCACTCAGCAGGACTCAGACCAGAGTCAATCTGTCTCCTCTCTCTCTAAAGCAGACTTTTCTTTTCCTCGCAGCTTCCAAGTGATCTATTTTATTTGGAAGTTGCTTCCATGGGTCAAATGCAAAATTCCAAACGTACTCTGTTTTTAACTTGCACGTGGACTGACAGTTTTTATTCCCCAAACACAAATGTCACATTTATGTGTGCAGGAAGGCCTGGTAGTGTTCATGGTGGTGATTCCAGATTCTCTTTAAGGAGCTGTCGTTTCAGACCAAGTTTCAGTGCCTTAAATTCTGACTCTAATCAAAGTCACAATAACAGATGTGCTGATACGCAATCATAACTTCTAGTCTCGCTATTAAAAACATCAGTTAAACATTCACAGTTCTGGAGGAAAACGCGTCCGATAAAGTCATGAAAAATCATGCGTAAACAGTGAGCAGAGTGAACTCTTCGTAGCTATGAACTAAATCTCGTCCTGCGTCCAACTGGGTGTAGCGCTGCTGTGAACGAGCAGCGCACATTAATACTGCTGTCGGTCTCGGACTTTAATGCTTTGTTGGACAGAAGACAGCATTAAATATCTGCTTTGCTTTTTCTGTTTTTGTTTTCTCTCCGTCCTCAGGTCTCACCGGGCGCATTTCAAGAGTGGAGCACTTGCCAGCGCCACCTCCTCAGCTGGATTCGTTAGAGTTTAGTCGAAGGTTTGTCATCTGGTTCTTTTGGGTCACACATAATGATTGGATGGTGTCTTTAGAGCCTTGTCACTTCAAAAAGGAGTCTCATATTTTTTGTTTTGATGCATTTGCTTAATTGACCTTTCAGTAAGCACCGCCCCCTCCCTAGTTACTGTTGCTAGGTCAGACAATCAACTGAAGGTGGGGAAAGTTACAAAACACACCTACATTTACTCCAAGGTAAGTTAGCTTTGTTTATTAGATTATTGATTTAACCACCGTTTTGTAAAAGTAATAATATGATTTAGCAGCATGGAGGGTAATAAGTGAAAACATCTCTCCGTTAGCATTCCGGCTAGCTTGCTCGCCACCTAGTGTGATATAAATACTGATGACAGTATTTATATCATGTCCGACATAGCAACAGTAACTATGAAGGGGGTGGTGCTTACCGAAAGGTCAAGTGTTTGCCATCAGTGTATAAAGAGAATTTCAGGTGAAGCAGTAAAAAAAAAAAAAAAAAAAAACACTGTCTTGACTTTCAAATGTGTGATATAAATAAGATTATCTACTGCTCCTGACTGAGTTAGAGCCTCCCTGATACTAAGTCATAAATATCAGACATAGTTATGCTTCTTGCCTCAACTCAATGCTCAATAGCCAACAAGAGTGAGCGGACCAGGCAGCGTTACCAGCTGGAGGTTCTGCACGTTTACAAGGAATCGCACCTGTGACACCTCTGTCTGTGAAATCCTATAGTAGTTGGTGCACGACACAGCAAGTGTTGCACGTATGGAAATAAAGCCAACAGATTAGCATCGTGAATCTGTCCAGTTATCTCTTCTCCCAGGTCCTCAGGAACCCCTGCCCTCCACGTTTTAGATGTTCCTCTGCTCAGTCATGCCTGACTGGACGCTCATCAGCTGGTCTTCAACGTCTACACAAGTCTGTCAATGACCCACTAGCTAAAACATGCAGGGCGGGGGGGTTCCTGAGGTCCTGGATTACAGAACACTCTGATCCAGCTACTTAGACAATACTGGAGCCGATACTCTACAAATATCAGCTCAGTCCATCCCTGGTTTCAGGAGATCCAGAGATCCTGTCATTGGATTTCTTGTTCAGTAATGTCCCCAAAAAAGTAGCAAAATAAGGGTGTGTGTGTGTGTGTGTGTGCATGTGTGAATACTCACGTGCACAAATCTCTCCGTCCTCATAGAAACCTGCACAACACTCGGACTTTCTCCTGTACATGATCTTCTCTCCTCTGCGATAAGCCGTCCGGTAGCTCACCCTGCACACAGACAGGAAATGATGTCATGGACGGGATCAGACGCTCACATACGCAGTGTGAATTTGTTTCTGTCAGTTTGAAGATGACTCCAGAGTCCAACCCTCACAGCCTGTACGCCATCCGATCTGCGTCTTCACCGTGGTTAGACAGTATTGATCATGAATGGATCACCAGTGAAGACTTTGGTGCCGTGGGGCCTCTGGACCAGAGCCGAGGTCAGAGGTCAGAGGTCAGAGGTCAACGTTAACATGTCTTAAAAGTCAGACAACTACACAGAGAGGAAAAGCTACTTCAAAGAGAAACAAAAAGAAGAAATTCGAGACACGTGAGGAGAAAAACTCCAGAGATACAAAAAGATTTTAAATTGCTTCTCAAAGCAACAATTGCATTCCTCTAATTGATTTGAATAGACAATACTGTAATGGTTTTACACCTGATTTTGTAAGAGCTTAAACTATCTTGGCAACAAACTTGAGATTTTTATATCTCTTCAGCATGTTATAACCTTCAACTCTGCAGCTGAAAAGCTGAAAATGAATAGCCAGAGCAAAACGGATAAAAGGGACCTTCTAAAACAACTTTGAGTCAAACTGCTATTTTCTAAATTGATAATAAAGATTAAACAAAAAAACAAAAAGGTAAACCACATATTACACCGTGTCTTTATTAACTGAGTGAACACTAAGACATGATGCAGAAGCACTAGTGAAAAACCAGCTGCACTCTTACTGGTCCCACGGGAATTAAGAGGGGAAGCTGCAGCCAGGTGCACCTGGTCATCGGCAGGTGAGAGCACCTCTACAAAAGCAGAGGTGGTGCGGTCTGCTGCTCCAGCGCATTCAGATGTGTGTTAAAACAATGCAAAAGAGGGCAGAAGACATCAGAGGAGCAGCTGTTGCTGCCCATCAATCTGGGACCATTTCCACACTGTCTGGAGTCCATCATTCTGCAGTAGGAGAGAGTTGCCACAAGCAGTAAACACTCAAGACAGCTGACAATCTTCCCAGGACTGGACATCCTAACAGGTTCAGCCCGAGATCAGACCATGCAATGCTCTGAGGACTTCTAAAAGCCAGGAGCAGCATCTCAGACTGTCTAGGCCTTAGTTAGCATGTTCAATATTAAAGTTCATCAGTGCACAATCAGAAAAAGACTGATCTAGTTGGACTGGTTTGGAGGATCCTTTGGACAATCAAGACCAAAGTTGTTTGGTCATGATGTACGGCCAAACACACCGCATACAGGCTGACACGCCTGGTGGTGCAGGGATGGTGATCTGGAAGCCTTGCTGGCATTCAGTTGACCAGAACCTCCACAGTACAGTGATCCCTTGCCACTTCGCGGTTTAAGTTCCGCAGTTTTAGTTATTCACAGTTATTTTTCTCAGAAAATATATAATATAATTTTTAAAAAATTTAAAAATCGTGGAAACATCACAGGACATTGTGCGCGTTCTCTCACTGAAGAAATGTTGTGAGCCAGCCTGGCCCCTTTAAGAAGGTGGCCTTATGGGTAATGGTGTGGCCTTATGGGTAATGTAGAGTGTGTGTTCTGGGACGGCAGAATGAAAACGGGGTTAGATGAAAAGTGTAGTGAGCATCAGCAGCAGCCCAGCGTGTATAGATTTACATTCTCTGTTAACCGACAGGAGCCCAACAATACAACCTGTGTGATGTTACAAGTTCCTGCAGTGACAGAATAAAGTGCTTGTTCCATGCAGAGAAAACCAGACTGTTTCTTTTGTTGTTGTTAGCGTGTTAGCCGCTAATTACGAGCCAAAAATAGCACAATACCAGCAGTTTGTTTACTACGGTTCAGAGACCAGAGGCTGTGAAGGTAACAGAAAGACCACAGTTAAGCCTTTGTCTTGTTTCGCTGCAGTGCCTCGCTACTTTTTGGGGGTTTTTAAATATATTTTAAACACATTATTTAGGGTTGGGGGGGCTCCAGCTCCAGTTCGTGGGTTTTTATTTACGCGGGGGGACACCAGTCCCCATTAACCATGAAATATAAGAGATCGCAGTATACCAGAGTACTCTAGAGATGGATGTGGGGCCAGTCATGGTCCTGGGTTTAACTGAGTCTTGTCTAGTTTCAGTTTCAGCCTGGTTTACTTGTGCTCTCTTGTTGTATGGGCTCTAGTTTGCTGTTTACCCTTTCTCCTGGTTTATTTTTGTAATATTAAAACTGCATTTTGAGGCCTTAATTGCTGTGTCATGAGTCCATGACTTCTGATCTCAATTCCTGTCTGTCGAAGGCCATGATTTTGACCTTCGTCTGGCCTTAGGGATGATATATCACCTGTGTCTGATCTCAGGGATGACGTCTCAACTGGGATGAGGTCTCACCTGTGTCTGGTCTTAGCAATGATGTCTGACCTGTGTCTGACCTCAGGGGTGATGTATCACCTTTGTCTGACCTCATGGATGATGTCTCACTTGTGTCTGGTCACGGGTGAGATGTCTCACCTGCATTTGGCCTCACGGATGATGTCTCACATGGGATGAGGTCTTACCTGTGTCTGGTCTCAGGGATCACGTCTCACCTTTGTCTGACCTCATGGATGATGTCTTACTTGTGTCTGGTCTTAGCAATGATGTCTGACCTGTGTTTGGTCTCAGGGATGGGGTCTCACCTGGGATGAGGTCTCACCTGTGTCTCGTCTCAGGGATGATGTCTCACTTGTGTCTGGTCACAGGTGAGATGTCTCACCTGGGATGATGTCTCACCTGTGTCTGGTCTTAGGGATGATGTCTTACCTGTGTCTGGTCTCAGGGATGACGTCTTAACTGGGATGATGTCTCACTTGTGTCTGGTTACAGGTGAGATGTCTCACCTGTGTCTGGCCTTAGGGATGATGTCTCACCTGTGTCTGGTGCACTTGAACCAGTTGAGGATGTCGGTGCAGCTGGTGTAATAAATCTGGTCAAAACGATGAGGGTAGGACTCCTGAACCATCACAGAGTAGCTGAAACCACAGGAAGGCAGAGGATGGATGCATTAACATGAGGAGCAGAATCAGTGTCTTTGTTAGTGTGTGAGGGTTAGTTCACACCCCATCAGTGCTCATCCGTCCTCATGCACCCCCACCAACTGTGCTGGGTGTGGTTCTCTGTTTTTTTAGAAGTCTCTGAAACGACTGTGTCAAAAAAAAATTTGGGGGGTGGATGTTGGGACGTCAACACCACATGACTGCCTCGTGAACTTGCCTCGCCACAGGCTGCTCACAAACTGACTGTAAAGGCTTTTTTCCCTTTTTTATTGATTAGTGTTGGTAGTTGAATAGTTATTTGTAATTTTCTTAGTCGATGCAGACTGCCAGCAGTAGGTCCTGTCTTCATATATAGAGTCAGACATTTATAGTCTATGTTATAGATTCATTCGTAGACCAACCACAATAATAAAAAGAAACATATCCCCACATTTCAGACAATATGGAAAAATGGATATTAAATTTTTTTTTAAATACACAGATTCTTACATTTACTTTATTTCATTGTAGACGGCATGAACCTAGTATATTTCTTGTTTTTTTGATAGCTTTGTTTCTTTTATTATTCATTTGTAAATAGATGACCATTTTTTCATGTCTGAAAGACAATAACAAGTAACTGGTACGGAAGCAATTTAGAGCAAGTGAGAAGCTGAAAGTACAAAACAGATACTGTTTGAGGCCCATCTTCAAATGTAATATATTTCTTAGCTTGACATCATGGAGCAAAGACATCATAAAACAACCTTTGTAAGAGATGCCTCAAGGCACCAAATTAATCTTTACAATTTACAGTTCATTTTTGCTGGTATGAACATCATGATATCATGCAGATGCCAGTACTCTGATAATTATCAAATGGCTGGGTGAAATCCAACAAGGCCAGGTCCAACAAACTGAGTAGAAGTCCACATGCAGCCGTGCCATCCCCGGATTCAGAAGCTGCTTTGTGCCGACAGGAGGCCCAGACGGGTCTGAGAACTCAATCATAGCTCCTAGAAATGATCAACGGGAACTGATTTGTTACAATGATAAAGTTATTTGGTTCTGCTTTGATTATCCTGGGTTAGCATAAGCTAATCCAGCCAAGCTAAAATAGCTAACTGTGGCTGAAGTGAGGGGGGCGTGTTCCAGCCGGCTTTCATCGGTACTCGTTCCAGCCTTTTACAACATGGAGTCGCACAGTACGAGGAAAAAGATGCTTAAAACCACTCTGTAGAAACATCATAGAACGTTTGTCCAGTTCTTTACATACAGTCATGGAAAAAATTATTAGACCTCCCTTGTTTTCTTTAGTTACTTGTTCATTTTAATGCCTGGTACAACTAAAGGTACATTTGTTTGGACAAACATAACGATAACCACAAAGATTGCTCATAAGAGTTTTATTTAAGAGCTGATATCTTACCATTTTCCATGGTTTTCTTGATTATAACCTAAATCACTTAAGTTTTTACATCAATAGCTATGGTGTTGTACTGCCAAAAACACTGCTTTTATGCATTCGGTGTTTTCTTTTCTGTCTGTTTTAGTCACATGATGACGTTTAGTGGTACCAGGTATTAAAATGAACAAGAAAGTGAAGAAAAAATAGTGGTCTAATAATTTTTTCCATGACTGTATAATCAATGACTCTGATGAACAACCTGAAGTATGAAGAAAAAGTAAAAATTACGAGATGGTGTACTACTTTCTAAAAAATTTCCCATGTGGGCCGCCCCAGTAGCGCAGTGGTTACAGAGGCTGCAGTCCTCATGCGGCTGGTGGCGGGTTCAACTCCTGCCCCAAATGACCCTTTGTCGCGTGTCTTCCCAACTCTCTCTGCCCCCCTTCCTGTCTCTCTCCGCTATGAATAAAGGCCACAAGTGCCAAAAAGTAAAAAAAAATAAAAAATCCCATGTGCAACTAGCCAGCACTCAGCCTAACATACTGTATCCATCCTGCAACGCACTACTTTGAAACCGTTCCCATTATGTCTTAAAATAAAGCACTTTTATTAATGCATTCAATGTCCTAACATGGACCAGCGGACCAGCATGTCTGCATTTATATAGCATTTATACAGTATGTAGTATGTGGTTTAGAAAACAGTCCTGAAGTCATCAAAAGAACGTCTGCCTGTGCTCTGTGCGCCTCACTACGTGCTGCTAAATTCATCTGTGTGATGTCAAGGTAGAGCCCAACAACAGTGGTTATTTCTCTTTATGAACACATTTCAAGCCCTCCATGAACCCAAACAACCACCGGTTTCACTCAGTGATACATTATGAGGCGCTGATTACAAGCTTCTCACTAAAACACAGCCTCCAGGACTTTACAACGTGCCGGTCCACATTTAGCTGACGTAGATGCTGCTGACACATCCTAACTGTCCACTTCCAGACCACTTCCAGGCATCCGACCGGAGTCCTGTGCAGCTTGTAGAAGTTTACATGGTCTTGGCTTGTGTTTTTACAGTCTTTGAGTCGGTCGTTGAAAACCACTATAAAAATGTTAACAAGGACTAATTCTGGCCGTAGAACCCTTACTGGGATATTCACACACACCCTGATCCTCAAAAAGGATTCATGCATGGATATAATTAAATAAGTAAGATGTTTTCAGTGATGATGTCTTTTTTTTTTAACTGAGTTTTACATTCTGAGGATTTACAAAGGAAATCTTATATAACTTTGTAACATCAGTTCGGATGTCAACTCGTGACTTCTCTGTTAGCGCTAACAGAGCCGGCGGCCTGAGACGTTGGATATGTGTTTAAAAATAGATTTTTTTCTTTCTTGGGGAAATGATGACATTGCTGATCCTCATGTTCGTGGTCTCCTTTCTCTTCCCTGCATCAGTGCGAGCTCACAGTTTTAGGACAATAACAACACTGAAAGGGCCTGTGAGTGCGTTTGCAGCTGTTCCCTCAGATTAGTCAGTAAAAGGTCGTCTCGCTGGGAAACTTTCCACCACCCTTCTTCTTTTACATCTCATGAAACAGATTTCCAAGCTCCCTTTGTTCCCAAAATGAGAAAAAAATTAATTATCGCCTTTCAACATATTTGTTTTTGAAATGGTCTTTAAATCATATTAGTTGTGTAATCTCAGACATTTTGATTAGTTGTGTATGAGTGTAATCTGAAAACAAACCACTGCAGACACAGTATATAAATTACTGATCTTCAGCGGTTGTTTCTAGCTCTCGCTTTGAACCCTTTCAACTGTCCTGACTCCAACTTCCTGCTCAACAGAAGACAAACAGCATTGCAATAAAAAGTGTGTTCATATGTAAATTAGCCTGAAGTTGAATTTTTTGTTATCTCTCACACATGTTCAAATCTCAAACTCAACTAAAGTTAGAGATGCACGATGATATCGGCCCAACGCCAGTGTCTGCTAATAAAGACTAAAAGATGAAACATCAGCACTAGGTTAAGTTATACTTCTACCGCCGAGCACGCCACATTTTTTTTCTGGAACTGCTCAGCGACATGTTACAAAGAGGCAGAGCAGCAGCGCTGAGAAGCTGCAGGAACACCAGTTAGCTGGATTTAGCTTGGCTGGGTTAGCTGCTGCTAGCCCACGATGAGAATTCATTACTTTATATTCATTTATTTTTTAGCTCTGTAGTTCACCATGGGCCTCACTGAGGAAGGACCGGCCATTTTCCTGCGTGATTCCACTTTGAGGAGTCCTGAAAGGATTTACCATGAACGTTAGCTCGTTAGCAATGCAGCGTTCCTGGTCTGACATGGAGCTGTTGCCCAACTCTGCTGAAGAAGCTGAGGTAGCTCTCAGCCAACAGCTCTGTGCGCCACTGGTACGAGCTGTCACAGAAATCATTTCAGGACTCTTGCAGTTGGAACTGTGCTGGGACCTGCAGTAAATCATCCCGGTAACAGGACCTCCGGTCTCTAACGTTGTTTCAGCGGTGACATGAAATGACTGCCGCGGTTAGCATGGCTAAGCTAAGCTCCGTCCGTTGTACTCAGATTCCTTCAGACTAACCACAGCCAGTCACGGTGGTCTGTTAGTACAATCAACAGAAGCATCAGAGAACATATTCTATTTTAAAATATGACCATGATCTATTCGGTTTTTATCACAGCTCAGAAATCAGTATAATGCTAAGTGCTAAGTTACTAAATAGCAATGGCTAGTCGTCAGTCAAACTGCGTCAAATGACATTCGGGGATCTGAGTGGTCAGTTTTATTGCTTCATATAAATTTATCTGATGTCGTAAAATAAAAATCGCCCCCCATACAATTGTCATGGATGCAGAATCTATCTATTCCGAAAAAAAAAAAAAAAAAAAAAAACATTTTTGCACCCAGGCTGTAAATATGTTTAATTCTGCTGCAAAGTTGGTCCTTTTATCATGGAAGTCATTGGAGATTTGCTCTGTTTTGCAGCCAGCACCTAGGGGTCAGTGGAGGAACTGCAGAAAAACATACTTCCATGGTGAGCTTCAGTCTGGAAGTGGGATGGTTGCCGCTTGGTCCCATCACCATGAAGAGCATCATCATTTCACGTTGATCTAATGCTAGTTTTCAGTACTGCATCAGAAGCACAGGTGAATTATACTGGCAATCGGCAAAAATCTGTTTAAAAATATCAGCATATCGGATACTGGAATATATCCAATAATGTGTTAACCTAATTAAAATATTGTAACTTTGGTCAATAAAAATACAATCAATGAACATCTGTTTTTGAATTCAAGCTTTCGGCCAAATTCCAAGAAAATCTGCACCAGTAACGACTTTGCCTCTTTGGATTGTGGTCATTTGGTTTTACAACACTAGAAAGTTGTTCTGGTATCGAGGATGACAGATGTTTAAGAGTTTCAGTTGGTTTTTTTGTCCCATTCATCCTGCAAACATGTCTTAAGGTGCAACAGCACAGAGTCGTCCTCAAATCTAGGGCTTGAAAATTGTCAGCGATTTTCTGCTGGACAAAAGTCAGAACTAGGGCCGCCCCGGTGGCGCAGTGGTTAGGGCAGGCGGCCCATATACAGAGGCTACAGTCCTCGTGCGGCTGGTTGTGAGTTCGATTCCCGGCTCAGCAACCCTTTGCCGCGTGTCTTCCCCATTCTCTCTGCCCCTTCCTGTCTGTCTACACTGTTAATAAAGGCCACTAGAGCCAAAAAAATCTTAAAAAAAAAAAAAAAAAAGTCAGAACTAGAGGCAGGTCAGTCCGGTACCTGTAGCCTCCTCTTCCTCAGCCATGCCTTTGTATGTGTGCAGAATGTGTTATGCATTATGTCTTTGGGAAAGTGGCATTGAAGGCTGCATATGTGGATCTAAAATCTCAGTGCTCTTTTCTGCATTAACACTGCCATCACAGAAGTGGAAATGAGCCTCATCAAGAGCACTGCCACGACCCCAGAACACCACTGGACCAGGCTTCTGCACCTGCAGCTGATCAGGGAGTAGATGCTCCTTTTCCTCTTTGGCTGAAGCTCGTAGTGCTCGTTTCTTCCAACAAAGATCTGGAATACTGGTTCATCATGTCTCCAGTTTGTGATGGTCCATCCCAGGTGCCTCCGAGTCCAGAGATGCTGACGGACAAAACTTCCACCACATTCATTGGATGGCTTAGTGATATTTTTCTCTGCAGAAGGAGAACTCTAAAAATCCCTTCCAATCTTCCTTTCTGGAATTTAATTTTTAAACATTTCAATGATTTTCTCATAAATTTGTTGACAGAGTGGAGATCTTCAGTCCATTCTTGTTCCTCAGCGACTCAGACTTTCATGGATGCTGCTTTTGTACCAAATCATCAATACAATCACATTTCTGAAATAGCATTCATTGTTTTTTTTTCTTTAACCTACCTAACTAAATTCCCCTTGGGTTCATACTCTTTTTTTTTATTTTGTCCCATCTTTTTCTGATTTTGAGTTAAACTACACTAAGGCTGAAATACATGCCTACACATTCTCAAGCAAAAAATGTGAAATTTAGCAAGCACGAAAACTGAACTGATGAGAAGCAGCGTAACACACGGGGCACGTGCAGGTTATACATCTTAAAGCAGCATGAAACACTTCATTTTGTGTTCAAATATCTGGTCCAATTTATTTTGAAGGAATATCTGTTTACTTTAGGCAATGCTGTCCAGCTCTTGCCATCTCCCATTCCAAAAATGAGCAGAAACCAGCCATGATAACTGGACGCTGGTGCTGGCGGTGTCTTAGCGCATCTGCGCATCTCTTCACACGACGCTGCTCACAGAGCAACAGCTAACATCGCTGCAGAGGCAGCTAAGACTCTCAAGAAAGTAATGACAGAAGAGAAAATGAGAGACTGGCCAAATAAAAGTCATGAAACAGACTTCACCTCCAGACCTAGAAGAGGGATCAACTGATCTCAAACTACAGAAGCTCCTTTGTGCTGCTGACTCTGCTCTCGTGATTTAGTGTTTCAGTTGATTTGGGTTTCCCTGCGTCCTTTGCTTTAGGACTGTTTTTTGCTTCATCAATGTCCTGTGTTTCAAGGGTTGTTTTTGTTTTTTTAGATTAGTCTTGGTTTTCTAACGTCGTCCTTATAAAGGCTGTGTTCTTTTTTAGTTTAGTGTTATCTTTGCTTTATCGCCTGTTTTGAGTGTTTACTTCCTGTTTTATTTTGAAGCGTCAACCCTTGTATGTTAGCTCTTGCTTGGCTTCCTTCGTTAGTCCTCTCTGTGTCGGCGTGTCTCCTTCGCCTTCGAGTGACTGCCAGTTCCAGTGTTCACCTCAGCTGGACACATGACAGGAAAACTGGGCTCACTGTGTTTGGACTTTAACATGGTGGTAATTTGGGCAAAGGAGCCGAAGAAGAAAGTTTTCTGTTGTTGTTTCTGATAAGAACTAGGGATGCACGATAACTGTTTTTTAAAACCGATAACCGATAACTTTCAGCTCCTAAAGGCCGATACCGATAACCGATAACACACACATATACCTAGGATCATTACATCAATACTATGAACAAAACCAAAAACAGTTTTGACTCTTTAAATGAACAGATATTTATTTTTTCCAATGAAAAACTATTGGCAAGCCTCTCAAACATTTTCCTAAAGCTATCAAACAAATCTATTTGATATCTCACATTAACTTAAATAAGGTTCATTACTGACTGATATAAAAAATAAAGGCTCCTTGAACTGATGGAAATACATGCATCAGAATTACTAACTGAAAAAGATTTACATTTAAAGGATTTTGGCTTGTGGTTCCATTTAATACCTTTAATTAAAGTAAATGAGGTTCAGTGATTTTTTATTTTTTAATCTCATGGAAGCTTTAGATGAGAGAGATGAGGGAGAGAGGAGGGGTGGGGACTACTGCTGGCTTGCGCACGTTAGCATTAGCTCGCGTTAGCGCGATTTCAAAACTCCATGGAAGTGATTGTTATGTTGTAGGTGGCTGATCAGGTTTTACGTATTAAAGCTTGTGCTTCCCTCCTCGTAGAATTCACTCGGAGGATTTGTCACAAATAACCACCAAACTATCTTCTTCTGAAACTTTAACAAAGTTCCACGCCGCCATGTTTGTTGTGATCAGCACAATGCATGCTGCATTCAAGGTGTAACGTAAATTCCAGCGTTCCCTCGTTTGCTAGTTGTTCTTTCAGCCTTTTCTATTTTTTTTTCTTTTTTATGTGTAACATGTGGGAAAATACTGCAAATATTGATTTAAGTTAGCAACTACCAAAATGATGACCGAGTTAACAAGTTGTTTTCTGGCATGAGGGGGTATTCTTGATTTTCCTGATTGAGTTATCGTTTTTCTGATTATGCCGACGTTACTTGAACATAACATTCACTGCCGGTCATTCAAGGCTCAGAGGGAGCGAGGCACTGCTGTGTTGACAGAAATATATATGTTATCGGGGCTATTTGTTGTATCGGACTTATCAGGATGATATCATAATTTCCTGTTATCGGCCCGATAGTTATCGTGCACCCCTAATAAAAACACAACATAGATTTACTCTGGGAAACACATTTAAGGACACTGCGTATCTAATGAACCATGTGAGAGTGTTCTCACAGACGCATGTCATTTGGAACATACGTTTTGTTTATGCAGTCTTTAGTAGGGCTGTAGCGATACACTAATCTCGCGATACGATACACGATATTCAGCTCACGGTACAATATATATCGATATTCATCTTACAATACATTTACATCATTTTCCGAAAGATTTTAAAGGGACAAAGTGATTTTGGTGACATCTTGTGAGTGTTCCAATGACTTTGTTTGAATTAATTGAACTGAAAGCATCAATTCCACATTATATGGCTGACAGGCAGCTTGCAAATGCTGAACAAAATGAAAAAAAGATGTGTTGAGAAAAATAGTTTCATTTATTTAAACTGTGCAAATTGTTGCTTGCAAGCTTTTAAAGGTGGGATACGGGGGTTTAGAAAGAAGCTTAGAATATTGATACCCGCGGCTGAAAACTCGATACTCTCTGGGGAAATGAAATATCGATATATATGTCGCAGAATCGATAAAATCGCTCAGCTCTAGTCTTTAGTCACCTGGTTTTCTTGCGAATCCATGGTTATCTTGTCATGTTTACCCCTTGTGCTTCCAGTCCTCCTGGTCTGTTTTCTCCTGCTCGTGTTTCCCTGCCAGTCAGTGTTTTGGGGGTTTTTTTTTTTTTATATATATATATCTTGGAGGGGCAGCCCTTTTAGTCGTTCCCCCTTCCTCCCAGTCTCCTGCACTTGGGTCGTCGACTCTCAAGTCCCGACGTCAGCGCCAAGAACAGCCCCTAACTGGCTCTTCCTCTCGTACCAGTGGTCTGATTGTTGAGGTGCTTTCATGCTTAAACTGCTTATCACTGTGGAGAAAACTGCTAAATAACCATAAATAACCGGTGCAATAACTCACTCAGATTGTTTGACCGGTGAGGGAGTGCTTCTCTCAAATATCGAACTACTCCTCTGAAGCATCCTCAAAAAGGCGTCACAGGCAGTGAAATAAATAGACTGACCTCTCCCAGTGGCTGCAGACGTTGGGATCCTCCAAGTTGAGGGAGGAAGCGTCCCACGGTAGGTGGCACAAGGCCACGGCCATAAGGAGCGTCCAGTGGCAGCGGAGCATCAGAGCCATCTCAGTCAGAGCTGCACCTTCGGACACAGAAGAAGACAAAACATCAGCTTAGTGTCTGAGAAGCTCCAGTCCACCAGAGCGGCCTTTAAAAAGTTTAACAAAGAGATAAACAGGGATGAAGACGGTTATAGATGCAGTCATGTGCAGAGGTCTGATCACCCACTCATGACTGTGTGGGTTTAGTGTCAAACATAATAAAAGCATCTGATCATAGTGGCTCTTAGTTTTAGCAAATGCAGCCTCGAACAAAACACAATATATCAGTTCTTCACAAAAGTGAAGCCAAAAGGGGGCAATATTGAGTACCCTCTTCCAGTTTCCATAGAATTAAAGAAGCTCAGACTGTGCAGTGATCATCAAAATACAAACAAAAAAAACCCAAGAGATACATCCCAGACCCTACGGGCCTCATCGAGCATGTTAAAAGTGTTAAAGTCATAGCACATGATGGCATAATTGGACAAGGGAGGACAAGCGAGCAAGGACTTCAGGTTTAGTTCTGAAGGGTTTTCAAGGAAAGGGCTGCTTTTGTGTACACGGTGTGACTGAGCTTCACAAAACTGCATCAGTACAAACTACAGGACCTCTCCTGGAACAATGTCCTCTGGACAAACCAGACCAGAGTGGAGTTGTTGCATCTTAACGCCCAGAACGATGTTTGGAGAAAACATTTCATCCCTACTATCAAGCACGGTGGTGGAGGAGTGATGGTTTGTTGTGGTTTGGAGTTACTAAGTCAACATGAAGTCCTCCATGCACTAGAGTAGCCTAGAGGCAAATCTCAGCCTTTCTGGACAAATTTTGCTCATGCAACAGGACAATCATCCCAAACAAGTCAGCAAATCAACATCAGATTGGGTGAAAAGCCAACGAGATGCTGTGGCAGGAGTTTAGAGAGCTGCACATAACCAACTGAGGCAATGCTGTAAAGGAGGATGGACCGAAAATCCTCCACGATCGTGTGAAAGACTGATGTTGAGGTCATACAGGAAACAACTACTTCAAGTTATTGCTGCTAAATGTGGGTCAGCAAGCCACTGAATCATGGAGATACTCGTTCCAGTGGATGCACATGAACGTCCTGCCAGCAGAAGAACTGTAACCTAAAGAGCTGCTGCAGGGTCAAAGTTCATGCTGTGTTTAGTTTAAAAGCTGTTTATTTGTTAAAGTCTTTTCTTTTACTGGTCATGAGTTCCAGACATGGAGAGTTTGCAGTTTCACCACTAAACACACACTGTAAGTTACACACACTTACAGTTCAAACCTTGAAACTTCCAAAGTGGTGCCCTTTTAGGCCAACAATATAAATGTTTGATTGAAACTAATCTGAGTCATATAATGAATAGATCTATCTTTATGGTGTGGAACCACAAGCATCCAGATACTCAGCTGTCTCTCACACAGCTGTGGTATTTTGTTTGTCACAATGACAGAACTTCAGTCTGAGATTGGCGGTTGCAGAGCGCTCTGCTGTTATTTAGGCATTTCAAAGCTTCTTGTAATGTCGAGGGTGAATCTATGAAGGGCACGGTTTCCTTCCCAACACTGCAGCAGACTGATCGGCTCCTATTAGGTTACGAATCTAAGATATTTCACATTGAAATCCTTTAATATAGCCTTTGAAAGTTTCAGCTCAAACTATCACAGTTAGTTTATTCTGCTTGTGCATTTCCAGTATCATCCAGCCAGGAGGTTTCAGCGTCTGTACCTTTGGCTCCAACCGTGCACTCTGTCCTGCTAGTGCCACACAAAAACAATGATGGAGAAAGTGTAATTACTGACATAACATGACGCGATTGAGGCACGAGCATCTTACTAATTACAGTGATTTATAGAGGGGCTTTGCCATTTCTGAAATTGCTTTAAGATGGCTTAGATGCTGCTGGGCCGTATGGTGTTACTAGTGGCCTGTTAATGTAATAACGTTCCATACATTTTCCAAGAAATAACTTGTTACTTTCATTTGTTTTTGTTTGAGAAAGAGACGCATCGATTGCTTGGCTGGAATCAGACAGTTTTCATCCAATCAGATCTTTGTCCGGTAACGGGGGTTGGGGAGGGACAAACGTTCAGGAGCAAAAAAAAACAAAATGCTTGAGACAAACTTGATCCAACACTTGAGATAGCATCACCCTGCTGAGCACAGTCAGTGAAGCTAATACAGGCTAAGTGTCTAAAATCAAAGCTAGCAGCCTCTGCTATCTTTCACCAATGTTCTTGTATGCAGCTTTTTAGTCTTAAAAGAGGTTAGAGCAGTGATTCCCAAAGTGTGGGCCGCGGCCCCCTGGTGGGCCATCGTGGGACTGCGGGTGGGCCGTGAGAGGTCATTAAAATTAAACAAATGTGTTTTAAATCCTCGACCTTTTTTAAATATGTTTTTAATTACTGTAAAATATTCATGACATGATTAAAAAACCATTAAGAAGTAATAAAACAAACCAGTTAAGTGTTATTCTACCGTCATCTTAAAGGTGGGGTGGGTGTTGTTTTTTTGCAACACTTTTTACAATATTGCCTGAAAACCTTTTCACATTTCCATTGCACCCACTGAAATAAAATGTTTGCAAAAAACTAAACATTTTGGTCCAGTCTAAAGGGTATAATCAGAGAAAAACTCTGACCAATCAAAAAAGTGATCATCACTATTTTGATTGGCTGCCTAATACGTCCATCAAATATCACCCCTCCCTCCCTCCCTCCCTATGGTTCATGCAGTCGTGAATCATGTGAAGGCGTGGTTTTCGAGGGGTGAGCTGAAGAGGAGGAGGCGGAGCCTTTGGGAGGAGGGAGGGAGTGTATATTTTCAAAATCTCACTTGAGTTGGATTGCTGGAACCGTTTTTCAAACAACACCTACTCCACCTTTAACTTAATATGACAAGTGCCACCTTATTTGTTGACCCCTTAGATTAATATCGGATCATGGTTCCTTGTCCTGTATGTTAATCACAGTTGTGATCAAAGGTTTGAGTGGGCTGCGGAGATTTTTCCCATTTCAAATTGGGCCTTGGTATTCTGAAGTTTGGGAATGGCTGGGTTAGAGAATTGGTCAGAAGGAATCGCATCGACGAGTCAGGTCTTCAAGAACACTGACACTGGTAAAAAATATTGCAATCGGTGCTCCTGCTCTATGAAGTTTGAAAAAGGAGTGCTGCGCGGAGCAAGCAAGGCCAGTCATCCCAGTTCGTTCCTCTTTGATCTGAGGAACTCTGGTTCTTCTGGATTCCAGTTTGATTTCCAGGGGGACAGTAGGAATGGGCATCACAGGACAGGCATCAAACCACTCAGACAAACCTAGCATGTGACAACCAGACTGGAATCAAAGTTATATTGAGAATTCTGCAGCCGTGTTGGTAGTTTTGAACTCTGGCTCTTTGGACTCTCCAGTATGGGTCATGGGATGAAGCCTGATGGACCTAATATAGGTGTGACCTTCTCAACACAGCAGTCCCTAATAATTCAGGCAGTGAGAACACGAGCTTGTGACCCTTTCGTGGCAACGGGGGCAGACATGGGGTTGGGCGTCCTGCACAGGGCCACTTTGGAACATGGCGGGACCAGGGATTGACCCTGTGACCTGCTGGTTGGGTAGCAGATGCCACAAAGGTGACAAAGATGACAGAAACATTACTGTCAAACATTAACTGTGTTTAAGTACCTAGACACTTTCCAGGACTACGTTTCTGTAGTTGCAGATATCTGAACTGCTAACAGAAAGTACCCAGAAATTCACTGTAAATATTTTCCTTCCTGCCACTCTATTCCTCAGCTATAGGACGCTTTTCTCGACGAATCAGGACTACATAACAAAACTGTAACACAATGGATTACACTGGAATATAATTGAAGTATAACAGATTTGTTCTGTGCTTTCTGTGTAAAGTATCCTGACATAACTGCGCTTTAGGCTCTGAATTAGCGTCATGCTAATAAACTAATCTGAAACGAAGTAAACGTTGGTGCAGACTCAAAGTCATCCAGGTCATGGTAACTGTCAGAGGCTGGAATCAAGACAACTGGACTCTCATAAAGCTGAAACCCTTTAATGAAGTAAAAAAAAAAGTGGTTTGGGTTTCTTTCTTTGAACCAAGGATTTCTGGATTTTTACTTTAGCTTGTTGTTGTTAAAACATTCCCATGTTTGTTTCAAAATGCAGACACTTTTCACCACAAACTGGTTCTGGTCCCAGTAAACCAGTCCCAGCAATTCCTCGCTGTTCACCATAAGACCTGGTAATTTTCCAGATGGAGAAAGACGTGGGACAGCGCCAGAGATGTTACATGTGTGAGGAGTCATAATTATGCTCATCGAGGTGTCCAACTGTGATTAACTTTCTTTCTGTCTTTTATCTAAAACGGCTTTTTTTGAAGCATTTCTGTAATCACACATGAAACACCAGCTTTAGCTTCAGTTAGAGAGGATTTATTTTGGGGTTATCTAATCCACAGTAAAAGTAAAACTGAACCTCCAGAGGATCCTGATAAATTTGTCAGTGTGTCCACAGTAAGTATGTTTGTTCTTTCTTAATGGCCCAGAAACAGCTGTTTGGTGACTGCTTCATATCTTCTGCTCCAGCTGTTCGGTCAATCCTTCCTCGATAATGATTCAAGAACCAATCTCCGGAGGCCGACAAGTTGCTCCCGCATCTTCTGACGCGCCTCTTTTCTAAAAGCGCTGCAGAGATGTCTGCAGTGGTGGGTGGCTGCTGACAGCGTGTCTGCAGGCAGTTTACGAACCAGTCCTCTCCGGTTTCACTGCGTTAAGAGAGGCCACAGCTGCAGCCATGATGCTGAAGACAACTGCACGGCTGCACAAACAAGCACTGTCCTGCATGTGTGAAGGGGATCCAGAGACCGCCCTCATGGAGCTGGGCTGGAAGACTCTGACGCCTCTCTGTCAGCTCACAAAAGACCTACCATGATCTGAGATGTGCCGTCTGAAGTCCGTCCAGACCCAGACAGAGGCTGCACTCAGACCCCGCAGAAACATGTGGTTTTAAGAGCTCTTTTCTGAAATGCAGGATGTAAATCTCACTGTTGTAAAATAACGCATGAAAAGGTCATACAACTAGTCATGTGCAAAAATCTGCACCCCCTCTTAATCCAATTTTGTTTGCGTAAAGGCACATTAAAAACGAGCTGAGCGATTTTATCGATTCTCCGATATATATCGATATTTTATCGAGTATTGATTTTTCAGCCACGGGTATCGATATTCTAAGCTTCTTCCAAAACCCCTGTGTCCCACCTTTAAAAGCTTGCAAGCAACAATTTGCAGTTTAAACTAGGGCTGGGCAACGATTAAAATTTTTAATTGCGATTAATCGCATTATTTCCCTGATTAATCACGATTAATCACATTGTATACGGAAAATCAAATACTGAATTCAAAAGTAGTGTAAAGGTCAGTTTTATTTAAATGTTCTGCTGCCACAGCATTTGTTGTTCAAACACTTTTAACATCAGCACTTGTCAGTAACACATATTTAGTATAAATCTCATCTTAAAAAATGTCAAATAAAATAAAGCTTATTGCCACTGCCAGGGCATTAATGTCATCCTGTTTTTTTCTGAAAAATAAAAAAAGTCTACCAACAAAATCCTAACAATCTAGAGGCCACAATCAGAACATTAAAACAGGTAATTTCTGAGGTAACAGCAGAAACTTTTAACGGGGAGTTCAACTTGTCAGTTGTTACAAATAACCTTGTTTCTGTTGAATCCTCCGTCTGGGAGAACTTTAAAATGAAAATGTCCATGTTAAAGTTCAGTAACTTTACCAATCCGTAATTATCTGTGTATCCTTTGTTTTTTTCCATTTTCAATTGTCAATAAAAAATTTAAAAAGTTAAAAAGTGACTTTTTATTTTTTTCTGTTTTTTAATCTAACATAAAAAACAAAAAAAATGCCTGTTTTTTATATTTCAATTTTAAAAAACGGGCTACGGGACTGAATTTGTTTTTAACATTTTATTGTCTGGTTTACGTGACCCAGAAATGACTTTGTTTTATAATCAAGAAATAGACTTTCTGTTGTCATTGCACATCTGTGCCACTAGATGGAGCCGCACTGCAGTAACCAGCTAGAGAACAGCAGGACAGTGAACACATGGAGCAGATCTGATGGAACATGGAGGAATGATGCCATTGTCTTGAACAAAGGGGTTTGAAAGTTTTTCTTATTTCAGACAGAATTGTTAATATTGCTACCTACACAGATTTTTACCGCTCTTCACGTCCGCATGTTTACCTGCCAATTATTTTCTGGTTCCGCAGCAGCCAGTAACAGACTTTTCAAAACAAAAGCACGTGAGCAACATGCATTAACGCGCGATAAAATAAATGTCGGCGTTAATAAATGAATGTGTTAACGTGATAATAACGCGTTAACTTGCCCAGCCCTAGTTTAAATAAATGAAACTATTTTTCTCAACAAATCTTTTATTCATTTTGTCCAGCATTTGCAAGCTGCCTGTCAGCCATATAATGTGTTATTGATGCTTTCAGTTCAATTAATTTAAACAAAGTCATTGGAACACTCACAAGATGTCACCAAAATCACTTTGTCCCTTTAAAATCTTTCAGAAAATGATGTAAATGTATCGTAAGATGAATATCGATATATATCGTATCGTGAGCTGAGTATCGTGTATCATATCGTATCGCGAGGTTAGTGTATCACTACAGCCCTTTTAAAAACCAACTATATTAAGAAAATGCAGCCTCAGACGAACAAGAACATAACTTTTTTTTAACCATGACATTAGTTATAAAAATTATACAAAAAAAAAACAAACAAACAAACAGAAAATCATGTGGGTACTACCAACTATGCCAACACTGCTTCCATGAGATTTAAGAAGGTAATTTGCATCCAGGCGCTGCTGATCATCAGCCCTGGATGAACCTGTCAGCAGGTGTGCAGACCTCCATAAAAGCAGATGTTTTTGTGCTTTACTGGTATGGAGCATTCAGGGATGTGCTAGCACAACGCCAAGACACTGCACTGGAAAGGGCTATGAAACGATTTGGAAGACATCTTGAGTTCTATGTTCTGCAGTGAGGATGATTATCCACAAGTGGAACCCATGCTGGACAGTTGCCAATGATCCCAGGAGTGGACGTCCCAGAAAATTCACCTCAGTTTCAGACTGTGCAGTGCTCAGAGAAATACAAATACTGAATCCAAGAGCGACATCTCCGACCCTACGGGCCTCCATGACAGCACAATTAGAAAAAAGACCAAACAAATACAGTTTGTTTTGAAAAGGTTGCCAAGAGAAAGCTTTTGCTGTATAAGAAGAACATGGTTAACTAAGGTTAACAAGCCAAAAGACTCCTGGGAAAACTCTCCAAAGGACAGACGAGACCACAGTGAAGATGTTCAAGCTCAACGCCCAGAGCCATGCATAGAAAACCATAAACTGAAAGACAAACAGCATTTGAGCGGAAACACCCAGAAATATCCATGGTCATGCACAGAAGTGAGAGGGTGATGACTCGAGGTTGTTTTATATTCTCTGGAATATTGGAAAGAGCTCTGAAACTGACTCAGGTGATTGTTCTGGAGAAAGGTCCAACCATGGAAATCCAACCTCCTCTAACTCCTTTTTAAGCAACAATTCTACGTATCAAATACACAAACTCAGCTTCAGTTTCAGTCTTTTCACGCATCTCACTCATTGTTCAGAACAGTCAAAACTCTGCAAAGCTAAAACTACAACTGAACGAACATAGCATAAATGTCCTGAAGGCAGGCCGCCATACGTCCAACACCGCACATCAAGAACCAGTCTGAAATAGTTCTCTTAATCATGATCACTTATTCTATTTTCATCTCCAATCAGAGCTCACATTTGTTTCGGTTTCCTTTATTTGTATCATTGTGAATTGTAGGTTGTTTTTTTCCCCTCATTCTGGACAGAAGTGGGTGCAGACAGAACTTTCCCATCACTGCTGCTTGGCTGTGCCTGACAAAACAACAGCTGAAGTTGACGGAGGAAGTCCACAGCTGACTTTGATGGATGCTGGGAAAGCCCAACAAAAAACAACTTTGATTGATTATGGAATAAAACTGAGCCCATTAAGTCCTAAAATAACAATCGAAGCCATTTGGAAAGTAAAGAGAATTAGTTGAAACCAAAGTTACTTGACTGAAGGATAACTGTTAAGAAGATTTTCAATAAGACCTCAACAAAGACATTTTTGGCATGTTTGGTCAGTAGATTTGAAAGATGTTTCCTACTTCTGATCTTCTGACTGAAGTCGCTGAGAAACCCAGAACTGTGTGTGAACGAAGGAGAGAAATCCTGTCACGTTGCTGCATAAATATGTTGAGAAATTCTCTGTTGGGGCCTTTCTTTTCCAAAGACCCCATAAAGTTTCTTTACATTACAATGAAGATTTGTTTTAAAGACGTGTTTAGGGAAGATGAGGGTTTGTCTCAGGCCTCTAAGGCCACTTTCACATCATCAGCAGATTCCTGCGCTGTTCAGACTCCACAGCTGCCGCCTTGTAATCAGGAGTCCACGAGTCATTGTACCGTTCACACTACACGACTGACAGGTGGGGCCAGTGTTGGACAAGTTCACTTTCTACACCAACTAGTTCAGTTCATAGTTCACGGAAAATAAAACAAACTAGTTCAGTTCACCATTTCAAAAAATTAACTAAATAGTTCATTTTTAGTTCTTTTTTTCGTATTCTTTTTTAATCTTGCTGCGAGTAGTTGTTTGTCAAAATGATTGCCACTGCCCATATACTACACCACCACAAACGGCAATAATTTTATCCATTTTATCTGCCGAAAACTATGTGTCCAATTCTGAATCTTTATCCAACCAGGGTTCACATTAGCATTGAAGGAACAGCCTGTAAAACTGTTATTTCCCTTTCAGCTTCTCTCTACAGCAGCCATTCCCAAACTACTGAATATCAAGGCCCAATTTGAAATGTGAAAAATATACGTGGCCCACCCAAACCTTTAATCACAACTGTGATCACCAGACAGGACTAGAAGCTGTTCTGATATTAATGTGAGGGGTCAACAAATAAGGTGACACTTGTCATATTAAGTTAAAATGACAGTAGAATAACTTAACTGGTTTGTTTTATTACTCCTTAATGTTTTTTTAATCCTGTCATGACTATTTTACAGTAATTCAAAACATATTTAAAAAAGATTGAGAATTTAAAACATTTGTTTCATTTTAATAACCTATCATGGTCCACCTGCAGTACCTCGACGGCCCACCAGGGGGCCGCAGCCCACACTTTGGGAATCACTGCTCTACAGTATGTTAAAAATATAAGGAAAAACTGCTGCCAAATGGTCTTTATCATAAGATGAAAACAGGTACTTCAGGTGAAAATGTTTTTTCCCCCATTTCAGTATTTCAATCCCCCCAGGAGTCGGGGTCTCCTCCAGCTCTGGGTAACTGCAGCTTTCATCTTCCTTCATGATTATTTTAAACGTTTGATGACACAATTGTTAGCGTGACAGCAGCGACAGCCGTGTTGCCATGTTTGATTGATTTCCTCAGATACATATCAGGCTCGTTGGTGGTGGATTTTAAATGGGGTTCGCTGGAAACCTGGAACACAGCTTCTAGTCCTGTCTGGTGATCACAGTTGTGATTAAAGGTTTGGGTGGACCGCGTATATTTTTCACATTTCAAATTGGTCCTTGATATTCTGAAGTTTGGGAATGGCTGCTGTAGAGAGAAGCTGAAACGGAAATTACAGTTCTGACTGGGTTCTACTTCTGACCGTGCGTGAACTTTGAAAGAGCGTCGTTCACAGTTGTCCAAATGAACTCGTTCACCCCCCCCCCGCTGGTGAAGGAGAAAGAGAGCGTGCTCAGTTCACGTTCACACAAAATATGAACTAGTTTGTGAACTTTCATTCAGTGAACACGTTCAGGTACTACACTGGGTGGATCACACGCTGGGTCACAATCTGACAGCGACTCAGTTGCCCAACTGGTCTCCAAACCGTGTTTTATCTAGGGCTGGGACGACGCGTCGACGTCATCGATTACGTCGACGCAAAAAATACGTCGACGCAAAATCTGCACGTCGATGCGTCGTCACTCAGAATCAAAAAATGGCGGCGGCCGCGGCATCTAGTAGCAGCGAGTCGGGGGAGAAGAAGCTATCTCGTAACAGGATGTCAAAAGTATGGGAGTACTTTACACCTAAAGGTAACGATTCGGTGGTCTGTGACCTGTGCAAAAATAGAGATGGCATATCAAAAAAGCACTACCGCGATGCACCAGCACCTTAAGAGGAGGCACGCGGGAGCTGCTCGTGTGAAGGAGAAGACACCGTAAGCTTTCAACTTTTTTTTCTTTCCTTGTTTGCGGTGATTAACCCCGTCAAACCGCACTACGTAACTTGTGCTCCAGCCTCGCACACTAGAGATGCGCAGTTGAACCGCGCACCCGCGGGCTGAGCGGATAATCCGCATATCGGGCGGATGACTCGTCAAAAAAGAATACTTTAATTAAATTCGGGCGGGTTGCGGTTGAAGCACTCAAATAATAAGAAAAAAATATTTTACATATTATTAAAAAGGATGGCGGGTCGGTTCGGTTTTGAAAATTGTTGAAAAAACGTTCCTGCAAATGGATAGCGGGCGGATAGAGATTTTAAGAAGCGGTTGCGGGTTAAAATATACGTCATCCGCGCATCTCTATCGCACACACAGAATATGTGCCCACTTAAACACACACACGCCCCTCACACACTCGCCTCTTGCTGACACGCTTTTTTTTAACTGACACAGACACACACTCCTCAAATACACGCTAAAGTTAGTTTAACTTTCAACTTTTAGGTTAATGTATTATTATTGTTATTATTATTATACTTTATTGGTATGGGCAGATCGTTTATAAGTATATATTTTTATTAACCTGTGCACTGTGTTTGTGATTATGTTTTCAGGGATAAGCAGAAAAGTTTGTACTATCAGATGAAAAAAAAACCACCCCCCCTGCACCCCCCAGGAGGCTGCTGCACTTACTGAGAGCATCCTAACTACTAAAAGTTAAACTACTGTTCACTTAACTGTAATAGGCCTAATACTTGAATTTATTTGTTATTCATTTCACAGATTTAAATGATTAGGCTAAGTTGCTGCTGTCACACATTGTGTTGTTTTGTAAATTGCAGCTGTCACCGCTGCTGTTATTTTTTATTTATTTTATGTTGATAAGATTTTGGTTCAGATTGTGTTTTTTGCAGTTTTATTTATTGAAGGAAAGTTTTATTTTATTATTTTTTTATTATAGGATTCCATTGCACTACAACTGTGTGTACTTTATTGTTGTATTGTTCAATACAATTCATTTTTGAACTTGAAAGAAGAAATTTGTGTTTTATTCATGGAGATAAATTTGCATTAATTGCTATATAGGTCAAATTATGGGGAGATAATCGATAATCGAATCGAAATCGAATCGGATTTAAAAATGAATCGTTAGATTAATCGATGCATCGAAAAACTATTTTCTAGATTAATCGATTACAAAAATAATCGTTTAACCCAGCCCTAGTTTTATCAACAAAACGTGCAGGAATCGGGGAGTAACGACACAGAACAAGAATACGCAAACGTGGGTGAAGAAATCGATTAGCACACAAAGAAAGCAGGTAACGTCTCTGCTACAAAGAGACACCTGGAAGTGAGAAAAAATAGAAAAAATAGAAATTGCTTACTCATGTGTTAGCTGCAGCTTGTTTCATGGGTTTCTGTGACATCACTTTTTTTTTGTCAAATGCTGAGAGTTAAAAACAACAACCGCCAGCAGGAGAGATCCTGGTTCTTGTTGGACACCAGGCCACCACACAAAACAGAGCCATATATACATGTCCAGGAGCTCTCCACACATGCACTCATAAAAAGCATTTATGCCCTCTCATAAATTAATCTGACCAGTTGGAGCATACATTTTTTTTAAAAAAGGTACCACCCTTTGGGACCCTAACCCTGTAATTATCTGTCTCAGTCTCGCTGAGTGAGTGAAATCACACTAAAAAAATGTTTTAAATGAGTAGAAATATACTCCAAGAGTAGAATTATCTTATAGGGCTCCAATTCCATCCAACAATGCTCAGGAAGAACCTTTCATGATAGATCTCTTTCTTAAGAGCAAAAAAAATGATCTTTATTTTTTGCTCTTGGGCTGTTAGCAATGACTCAGCAATGACCAAGCTTCTTAGATGCATCTTTGAGTCGTTCACAGATAAGTTGATGTATTCTCTGGCAAAAAAAAAAAAATAGGGTATTGTGCAGTAGTTAAGTAAATTCTCTTAGCTTTTCCCTTTCTCAGAGTTTGAGAAGGTATAAAATCAGACAACACAAATAATACAAATATACTCTATATCAGTGGTCTTCAACTGGGGGTCCACGACCCCTAGGGGGGCCGCGGAAGTACTGCAGGGGGTCCTCCAACTTAAAAAGAAATAAAGGCAATTTTAACCAAAATAATTTGAGAGTTAAAATATATATATATATATATATATATATATATATATATATATATATATACACACAGGCAGCTCTAAATACATAACTGCCTGAAGTCAAACGTTTCATTGTTGGAAAATAACAATGATAGAAAATATTGTCTCATACCAACTAATAATAATAATAATGATAATAATAATAATAACGATATGCATGAAAGTTTTATCAACCATAAACACATGTAGGCTAATAACCCAGTCAGGAATTGGTTAATAAGGTGAAATAAGCAGAATAAAATACATCTAAAAGTTATTATAAACCAGGCTTAAAATGTGACACATTCAAAAAAAGAGGGAGAAAAATAAGAAATACAAGCAGGGGTCCCTGCTCTGTTTTTCTCTCATCCAAGGGGTCCCTGGGCTAAAAAAGGTTGAAGACCCCTGCTCTATATGACTGATTTCATCTGTAAAGCTGTTGGTGTATTTCCCTGAAGTCACATTATTCCCTCCTTCATCGCTCTGTTTGTCAGCAACAAGGTGATCTGTAGACTCACATCTCCTCCTCATTAACTCAGAAACTTTGTGCACTCTTTTATTTGAAATAGCAACACGTTTGACAAACATTGATCGCCATGCTGGGGACGCCATTCATTTTCCTCCCTCAGCTGCCTGACTGTGAGCTGCTGTGTGAAAGGAAACCAAACCAAGGGGGAAATGTCACAACTTTATAAGCTCTTCAAGTAATTTGGACCAGATAGAACAAACTCAGGTGTTAAAGCACCTTAAAGTCAAATTCATGCTTCAAGATTGCAGCCAAATGCTGCTAGCATACCATATATCACATGTGCTCATGCTGCAGTTAGGCAGTTTTCAAAATGTTGCATAATCATTAGCTGGCTTAAGATTCCTGTTTATAAGCAGTTATCCCACAAAGAATTAAAATAAAATTACAAAAATAGACAATAGTAATAATAAAACTGCATCTGCCCTGTGCACTAACAAGTAGCCCTGCTAGTGAGTAGAAAAGCAAGAAGCATCAAAGAAGAGGAGGATGTGGGTATGAGACCTTCAGGTCTGCAGAGTTCCTCAGGTTTTATGACTTCAGGGTCGTGAAGGAGCTCCATCAGTTTGGATAGATGCTTCGTATTTCCTGCGTCTATCATGTCACAACACATTTTCACATGCATGCTCTGCACAGCACATGCACTTTGCCCGAAAGGGCAGTAAATGCGGTCATAAAAAAAATACGTTTCAAAGCACAGAGGAGCAGCCGCCACTTTTTAATGCACAAAAATGAGCAGCGGCAGACAGGATTCTGGCTGTTGTGTTTGCATTGTGAGCAGACCTGCTTCAGTTACAGCCTGTTACACCCATTTGGGTGTTATATTTCTGAAAAGCAGCACACAGCGCAAACACTAACCAATCATAATTTATGACAGTCTGCAGCATGGAATCACATTTACATGGAGGTAAATATAAGAAAACTGTGTCAGTCTGATGTTGGTCCTTAAATCCATTTTAACCAGCTGTCAATATAACATATCAAAAATGTTATTTTATGCACACCAAATAATAACCTACTGTAAATTGCTTTTGAAAATAAGTGAACATATGTTAAGTGTGTTTGCATACACTTTTGAGTTTTGTTTTTTTTTTGTTTTTTTTTTTAATGCAGTGAGGTTGGTCTACTCTGGTGTACTTTAAGGTTGGTTTTGGCTTTTGTGTCTTTCCTTCTTCTCCTGCTCTCTTCAGCTACACCTGTACATAATTACAGTATTCCCCTCCTGTTTCTGTGTGCTTTTTTTCCTCCTTTGGCAGTTTGTCTTTGTTAATGCAGCAAGAACAGTGGGACACCTGTGGACAGTGTGTTTGACTCCCTTTGTATTTTCTGAGTCGTCTGATTCGCTGACTCTCTTTATGCCTTCGCCAGCTAATGTTAAAACCTCTGACGGTTTGACTTCAATTCAAGGAGAAATTTGAACCCATCAGTCTACAATTATGCCCTTGAGCCCAGATTACCTTGATCTTTTGTTACACCAATCGAGTCTGGTGTCAAACTAGAGGTTGCAAAAATTCCACAAATTCTTCAAGTTGGAACTTTTCCATGGGAATTATCCATCCATCCATCTATCTATCGATCCATCCATCCATCCATCCATCCATCATCTTTACCCATTTCTTCCTATTCAGGGTCACTGGAGCCTCTCTCAGGGTTAAAGGCAGGGTACACCCTGGACAGGTCACCAGGCCACCACAGGGCTCCTTGACAATTATGGTAACTAAAGGGAATAAAATTGAAATTTTGAACCACTGAAGCCACACTATCTGAGCCCAAGGACAGGACATAATCATAACACTTGAGTAAATGTATCTTATCTCAGGTATTAATCACATACTGTTATAATGGGAGGTTTATGGAAGACCCATATCTATGAAACAAAAAGCACTCTCCCAAGCCAAAGAACCCAAAAAAACAAAAGCCCAAAACACAAGGATGAAGTGAACAGATAGGTGAACAGATGAATAACGCAGCAACACTGGGATCATTAACTGCTGGAAGGACAAAACAGACAAACAGAGACCACTGAGACAAGACTACACACCCTTACACAGGAAGGAACTTTTAAAATAATACAAGAAATCTGCAAGCACAACAGAAGAACAAGATGAGCACAAATAAACCAAGACAAAAACTCAAAAGATGAGAACACAGCAAAACTCAAGAAACTCAAAATCCCAACACCACGACAGAAACATCACACTCTTCAGTTCACTTCAATTGTTTAGCCCCAATTCAAAACAAAGTAATCTCAGAAGCACTTCAGACAGAAAGCCTTCAAAGTTTACAAAGTTAAACATAATCCAGCTCTACACAATATGTTCCATGTAGCATGAATGTCATTAGCGCATATTGTTATTATCCATCTATCCATTAGCTTCCACTTTATCTGGAGTCGGGTAGCGGGGGCAGCAGCTTCAGCAGAGAGGCCCAGACCTCCCTCCCCCCAGCCACTTCCACCAGCTCCTCTGGGAGAACCCCAAGGCGTTCCCAGGCCAGCCAAGAGATAAAATCTTTCCGGCATGTCCTGGGCCTGCCCCATGGTCTTCTCCTAGTTGGACATGCCCAAAACACCTCTCCAAGGAGGTGTCTGGGAGGCATCCTAAACAGATATTATTATTATGATGATTATTTTACTGTACAAGAGAAAGCTGGTCAGTTGACCGTTGTGATCATTATGACCATTATGACAATTGTGACCATTGTGACCACTGTGACCATTATGACTATATGACCATTGTGACCGTTATGACCATTGTGACCATTATGACCATTATGACCACTGTGACCATTATGACCATTGTGACCATTATGACCACTGTGACTATTATGACCACTGTGACCATTGTGACCATTGTGACCATTATGACCACTGTGACCATTATGACCATTGTAACCATTATGACCACTGTGACTATTATGACCACTGTGACCATTATGACTATATGACCATTGTGACCATTGTGTCCATTGTGACCATTATGACCATTATGACCACTGTGACCATTATGACCATTGTGACCATTATGACCACTGTGACTATTATGACCACTGTGACCATTATGACCATTGTGACCATTATGACCATTATGACCACTGTGACCATTATGACCATTGTGACCATTATGACCACTGTGAAGTATCACAGAAGTATATCCTGAGGATGTGGAAGAACACTGGAAGGCTTTGAAGACCACACTACTTGAGACCAGCAAGGAAACCATCGGCTACAAGACCAGGACACACCAGGACTGGTTTGATGACAATGACATTGAAATAGAACATCTAATCGATGCCAAAAGGAAAGCCTTTTGTTCTTGGCAGAGCGACATCAACTGCAGGGACAAGAGGCAGGCCCACGCCGTGGCAAAGGCACTTGTCCAGAGCAGGGTGAGAGAGCTGAAGAACCAATGGTGGATGGAGAGGGCCTTGGAAATCCAGAGGCTAGCTGACTCTGGGGACACCAGGGGTTTCTTTAATGCCACCAAGGCTGTTTATGGGCCAAGCTATCGAGGCCTGAACCCCCTCCACTCTAAAGATGGACAAGTGCTGTTGAAGGACGACGTAGGTATCAGCTCCAGATGGCGAGAACATTTCCAGGAGCTCCTGAATCGAAACACCACAGTTGAGATGGAAACCATCAACCAGATCCCTCAGCGACCCATCATGGAGCACTTGGGTGATCCCCCTACTCAAACTGAGGTCACCGATGCCATCAAGAGACTGAGCAACAACAAGGCCCCCGGACCAGATGGAATTCCAGCTGAAATCCTCAAGCAGGGTGGAACAACTCTCCTTAGCCACATCCACAGCCTCCTTGGTAAAATCTGGGAGAAGGAGGAAATCCCCGCTGAACTCAGGGATGCCTTGATTGTCACCATCTACAAGAAGGGTGATAAGGCGGACTGTAGTAACTACAGAGGCATCTCCCTGTTGTCCACAACAGGAAAAATACTGGCCCGTATCTTGGCCAACCGATTGCTGCCACTGTCAGAAGAGATCCTCCCAGAGTCGCAGTGCGGCTTTCGTCCTGCTAGGGGAACCTCAGACATGGTTTTTGTAGCACGTCAACTGCAGGAAAAATGTCGCGAACAACACCTACCACTGTACATGGCCTTCATTGACCTCACAAAGGCCTTTGACTCCGTGAACAGAACTGCTCTCTGGGGTGCCCTCTCCAAGATCGGATGCCCAGAAAAGTATCTAAAGATCTTGCGTCTGTTGCACAATGACATGACCGCAATTGTGGTTGGAAATGGCGTCTCTGAACCAACCCCATTCAATGTCACTACTGGTGTAAAGCAGGGTTGTATCATTGCACCAACCCTGTTTGCCATTTTCATCTCAGCCATCCTCCATCTCACCAGCCAGAACCTACCTGAGGGTGTCAAGATCACGTATAGGACAGATGGTGGGCTCTTCAACCTGGACAGGTTTAGGGCAAAGGGCAAGATTCTAAGCTCTTCCATCACAGAGCTTCAGTACGCAGATGACAATGCTCTAGTTGCTCATTCTGAGGCTGACCTCCAGAACATCTTAGATGCTTTTGCCAGAGCATACCGACTCCTGGGACTTGATATCAACATCAAGAAAACTCAGATCCTGTACCAACCAGCTCCTGACACCCCCCTCCCCCAACCCCCCACAATCTATGTGGGAGACAAAATCTTAGAAAATATAGATCAATTTGCCTACCTTGGCAGTCTTCTTTCCACAAGAACTGTCATTGATGCCGAGATACACCATCGCATAGGGTGTGCCAGCGCAGCTTTTGCTAGGCTGAGGAAGAGGGTGTTTGAGAATCGGGACATCCATGTCAAGATCAAACTACTTGTCTACCAAGCAGTAGTTCTGCCCACTCTGCTCTATGGGGCTGATAGCTGGACCATCTACAGCAGACATCTGAAGGCCCTGGAGCAGTACCATCAGCGATGTCTCAGAAAGATCCTCAGGATCGGCTGGGAGGACAGGCGGACTAACATCAGTGTCCTGAAGGAAGCCAGCATCCCCAGCATCACCACAACCATCATCCGCCACCAGCTGCGATGGACAGGTCATGTTGTACGCATGCCTGACAATCGCCTTCCAAAGCAAATGCTGTACGGACAGCTGAAGGAGGGAAAACGTACCCAAGGAGGGCAGAAGAAGCGATACAAGGACAACATCAAAAGCCACCTGAAGAAATGCCGCTTCAACCTCAACACCTGGGAGGAGGTTGCTCTCCGGAGAGACATGTGGAGCAGGATGGTCCATGAAGGCACATCACAGCTGGAGAAGGATATCCACTGTGCCGCGGAAACCAAGAGGCAACAAAGAAAGGAGAGATCTGCCACCAAAACCGCTCTCCGCACCACCACCACTACCCAGCCAAGTTGTCATATATGCCCCCACTGCGCAAGAGACTGTGGATCAAGGATCGGCCTTCACAGCCACCTGAAGACCCACAGATGACCAGACTTACCAACAGGAGGACAATCATACTCGTTTCGAGTGATCGCCGATGATGGGATGATGACTATTATGACCACTGTGACCATTATGACCATTGTGACCATTATGACCACTGTGACTATTATGACCATTGTGACCATTATGACCACTGACCACTGTGACTATTATGACCATTGTGACCATTATGACCACTGACCACTGTGACTATTATGACCATTGTGACCATTATGACCACTGTGACTATAATGACCACTGTGACCATTATGACCATTGTGACCATTATGACCACTGTGACCATTGTGACTATTATGAAAATTGTGACCATTATGACCACTGTGACCATTATGACCATTGTGACCATTATGGCCACTGTGACTATTATGACCATTGTGACCATTATGACCATTGTGACCATTATGACCACTGTGACCACTGTGACTATTATGACCATTGTGACCATTATGACCACTGACCACTGTGACTATTATGACCATTGTGACCATTATGACCACTGACCACTGTGACTATTATGACCATTGTGACCATTATGACCACTGTGACTATTGTGACCACTGTGACCATTATGACCATTGTGACCATTGTGACCACTGTGACTATTATGACCATTGTGACCATTATGACCACTGTGACCATTATGACCACTGTGATCATAATGACCATTGTGACCCATTTGTCCACTGTCACCATTGTGTCCACTGTGACCACTCTGACCATTGTGACCATTATGACCATTGTGACCCATGTGTCCACTGTCACCATTGTGTCCACTGTGACCACTCTGACCATTGTGACCATTATGACCATCGTGACCATTATGACCATTGTGACCCCTGTGACCATTGTGACCTCTGTGACCACTGTGACCATTATGACCATTGTGACTATTGTGACCACTGTGACCATTATGACCACTGTGACCATTATGACCATTGTGACCGTTATGACCATTGTGTCCATTGTGACCATTGTGACCATTATGACCACTGTGACCATTATGACCATTGTGACCATTATGACCATTGTGACCGTTATGACCATTGTGTCCATTGTGACCATTATGACCATTATGACCACTGTGACCATTATGACCATTGTGACCACTGTGACCATTATGACCATTGTGACCATTATGACCACTGTGACTATTATGACCACTGTGACCATTATGACCATTGTGACCATTATGACCACTGTGACCACTGTGACTATTATGACCATTGTGACTATTGTGACCACTGTGACCATTATGACCACTGTGACCATTATGACCATTATGACCATTGTGACCATTATGACTATATGACCATTGTGACCGTTATGACCATTGTGTCCATTGTGACCATTGTGACCATTATGACCATTATGACCACTGTGACCATTATGACCATTGTGACCATTGTGACCGTTATGACCATTGTGTCCATTGTGACCATTATGACCATTATGACCACTGTGACCATTATGACCATTGTGACCACTGTGACCATTATGACCATTGTGACCATTATGACCACTGTGACTATTATGACCACTGTGACCGTACCGTACCGTACCGTCTTCTTCCGCTTATCCGAGGTCGGGTCGCGGGGGCATCAGCCGGAGTAAGGAGGCCCAGACCCCCCTCTCCCCAGCCACTTCTTCCAGCTCCTCTGGGGGGATCCCGAGGCGTTCCCAGGCCAGCCGAGAGACATAGTCCCTCCAGCGTGTCCTGGGTCTTCCCCGGGGTCTCCTCCCAGTGGGCCGTGCCCGGAACACCTCACCAGGGAGGCGTCCAGGAGGCATCCTAACCAGATGCCCGAGCCACCTCATCTGGCTCCTCTCGATGCGGAGGAGCAGCGGTTCTACTCTGAGCCCCTCCCGGATGACCGAGCTTCTCACCCTATCTCTAAGGGAGAGCCCGGCCACCCTGCGAAGGAAGCTCATTTCAGCCGCTTGTATCCGCGATCTTGTTCTTTCGGTCACTACCCAAAGCTCATGACCATAGGTGAGGGTAGGAACGTAGATCGACCAGTAAATCGAGAGCTTCGCCTTCCGACTCAGCTCCCTCTTCACCACAACAGACCGGTGCAGCACCCGCATCACTGCAGATGCCGCACCGATCCGTCTGTCGATCTCCCGCTCCATCCTGCCCTCACTCGTGAACAAGATCCCGAGATACTTAAACTCCTCCACTTGGGGAAGGACCTCATCCCCAACCCGGAGAAGGCACTCCACCCTTTTCCGGCTGAGGACCATGGTCTCGGATTTGGAGGTGCTGATTCTCATCCCAGCCGCTTCACAACCGGCTGCGAATTGCTCCAGCGAGAGCTGTAGATCACGGCTCGATGAAGCCAACAGAACCACATCATCTGCAAATAGCAGAGACCCAATCCTGAGGCCACCGAACCGGATCCCCTCAACACCTCGGCTGCGCCTAGAAATTCTGTCCATAAAAGTAATGAACAGAATCGGTGACAAAGGGCAGCCTTGGCGGAGTCCAACTCTCACTGGAAACGAATCCGACTTACTGCCGGCAATGCGGACCAAACTCTCCACCACTGTGACCATTATGACCATTGTGACCATTATGACCACTGTGACCACTGTGACCATTATGACCATTGTGACCATTATGACCACTGTGACCATTATGACCACTGTGACCACTGTGACTATTATGACCACTGTGATCATTATGACCATTGTGACCCATGTGACCACTGTCACCATTGTGTCCACTGTGACCACTCTGACCATTGTGACCATTATGACCACTGTGACATTTATGACCACTGTGAGCCTTTGCCCCTCACAGACAGCCTGCAGAAATCTGACCAATCAAAAGACACATAAGAAACTGTAGACATCCAACAATTTAGAAAACACTTAAGACAACAACAACTTGTTTTCAGAACTTGTATTACTTTTGATCATTTTCTTTATTGTTCTAAAGTAAGTACCCTAGATGAGATGTCTGGAAATTACCATCTGATGTCCACTTTAAAGCAGCACAAAGGAACTTTTGCCATTTTAGCTCATAGGGCCAACCATATAGGCATAGAGGTAAAGTTACTGTTTCTTTCTTTTGTTTGATCTTCTGCAAAGTCTCTCCAGTTTACTTTCTTGAGTTTCTTGGTTGTCTGCACCATGATGTCTGTAAAGACCGTTAGAGGTAGACGATACTTTCTCAAAGTAATCCAATATTCCTTAAAGTTGAATTAAAACTGACATGTTGGCATGAAGAAACTCCTAAGGGATGTTTTAAGTTTTTATATGTTTTGCTGCTAATGACAATATAATTAAATTCATGTTTTATACATGATAAATGACCACAAATTTCCATTAAACAGAACTTATTACTGCCACCAGGCATATGGAAAATAGCAGCACTCTTGTGGTACTCAGGCTGCCTCTATTCCCCTAAATTCCCATAAAAACTTCCACGTTAGTTTTTCCAGAATGCCACAGTTAATTTCCCATGCAAAGTTTCTGAAAGCTTTTCAAAAATTCTCCATCCTATTGCAACCCTTGGTCCACCAGACCTAAAAAAAAAAAATAAAACCAACAAACAAACAAGAACAAAAAGCTACATGAGGGATAATGCATCTATTAAACTCTAGTTTTATTTGTTCTCTTTTCTAAAAGAGCCCTTTGCTTGTCTGGAAAAGTTGTTGCATGACAAATTGCATCATACCAGTTTAAACAAAAGGGGGAAATGCACAGAATACTTGGAGAATCTATTCAATTAAATTCAATTTTATTCATAATATGTCAAATTAAAAACAAAATAAAAAGACAATCAAAGAGAGCACTTCATCAAGATCCAACAATTTAATGTGAAGAAGCACTTGGTGAGAGTGGAAAGGAAAAACACACCAAAGTAACCATGACAACAGGCTGCCATGACAGTAACATCCAATATCAAAGGGTGCAACAAGAAAAAGTAAATATGCTGCAGTTAAGTGATCTTTAACTGATCTTCTTTCAGAACTGTTACTTCTGACACATGAACACAAACCCAGAGCACCAACACGACTCAACACATCACACTCGTGTCAAGTTCAGCTTCAAAACACAATATTTTTCCACCCTGTTCACATAAACTAGAAGTGCAGAATATAAGAAACTCCTTTATGTCTCCAGTCGAGACTCACGGCTGCTACGGACGGAAACAGGAAGTGGAATACTGACCTCCCTGACAGTGTCAACAAAAACACGAGGTCGGGCTCAACAGTCCACGGTCTTTTGAATTAGAGTTAATGGCAGAGATACGATATGAGATCACATTAAACAGCCCAGATGGGATGGTGAGGTCACTAATGGTATTTATCTTACATTTGTCTATTATGCAACACAAGTCTTTACCGCAAGTATGAAAGTTAAAAATTAAAAGCAGATATCCTTCGGGAGTCACATAGTTTACTTAGCTTCAGAAAGCAATTAGCTGATAAAGGTAATGATGTCTAATACCTTATATCTCCACTAATATTTGAACTTCCTGATATCCCATCTGTCCCTGAATGCACCATCGCTAACAGCACCTATCTACGCAACAGTTGCTAACATTCGTCTTTATTTTGTGCGGAAGCACAAAGCTGTGAGACAGAACTCTAATGAGGCACACTCAGCAAAAGAGAGAGGGGCGGGGCCTGGTGCATAGCCCTGCCCCCTAAAGCCAGCTGCTGCGAACAGAGCTGTAAAGACGTGGTTGAAAAGGAAGCTGTTCTGCTGAATCTCTGATGTTGCTGGAACACAAAGCGTCACATTTCTTTTAGACCCCAGTCAGCTCTGGAAATGTGCGTAATGTGTCAGCTGATCAACGATAAGGTCAGCTATGTGAGGAAACATTAGTTCATTTATCAAACATGACTCAACACACGTGCCTGCATCACTGTACAGAGACACAAATATCCGCCTTGTTCGTCTCCTTCCTGGCAGTCACCATGTACAGTCAGGGCTGTCATCCATGAGCTCCAGGGCTAAATTAGAGAAATATTGGAAATATTGATGAAAGAGCCAATAGCAAGAATCCAAAATGAAAACATCGATCCGATATCAGTACATGTAAGGCACGTGGCTGTCCAGTGTTGTGAGAACGAGGGTCAAGTTAGTGCTCCCTCCTCAAATCCAATACGATCTGAACAAAACTATCATCTGATCATAGAGGGTCCTAGTATTGAGCAAATGCAAACCCAGAGGAGCAACAACTTTGTTTCCTGAGACCTTATTCACTGAACGAAAGTAAAAGCAAAAAGAAAATGATTCCTCCAGGAGTTAAGAGGGTGAAAGCAACCAGGTGCTGCTCATCATCAGCCCTTGATGAACTGATCATCAGCAGGTCTGCAGATTAGAGGTCTTCGGAACAACCCGACAACCCGAAAACCCGAGGTTCTGACGCGACCCCAATCGGGTCTCAGGTCCATTCAAAAGACGTGACTCCGGGTTCGGGTCTGAATCGGTACAGTTAGTCTCGGGTCCGGTCGGTGCTCTCTGACAGGCTGGGTCCACGTTTACTCCAGAGAGGTAAAGATACTGGCGGTGGGAGCTAATGTCAGGACTTGGGGCAGTTTAATTAATTATTCATTAACGTGGCGTGTTTGTCATGAAACAATCGTGTTACCGTAGCGTGTTATTAGCGGTTTGCCCGGCAGCTGTAAAGCACAACGGATCACCAACATGACAACGCTGGATGAGAGAACATATTCGGGACACGTCCTGACCGGTGTAGGCTATTAGCGTTAGCAGTTGCTACCAATAGCATCTGTATCCACAAAGAAAATAACGACGTGGATTTATTGTTGTTTACATCACGTAGCCTATGTAGCAACTGAACCGGGTAGAAGAAGACAACTTTAGGTAAGAAAATCAAGTTTTATTCAACGGATTGTCTCGGTTCTATTCGGGTAACTCGGTTCAGTTCGTGATCGGAAACTAAAGAGTCGGGTCGGGTCGGTTCCGGGTCCAAATATTGCGGGTTCATTCGGGTTTGGACCCCCAGACTTATGATAATAGCTTGGGTCGGGTCAGTTTCGGGTCGAATTTCCATGGGTCCATTCGGGTTTGGATCCATGAATGTGGACCCATGAAGACCTCTAGTGCAGACCCCTGTAGGACCAGATGTTTTCTCAGTTTTCTGGTTTGGAGCAATGCAAAGAGGGAAAGACATTAGCAAAGGTATTAGAGAAGCATTTGTTGCAGCACATCAGTCTAGAAAATTAAAATTTAGAGTTCAGCATTCTAGAGTCAGACAGATGATTCACGAGTGGTCGGCATTTAAGACAGTCGACGCTCCCCCCAGGAACGAGTGACCCAGTACATTTACCTCCAGGTCGGTCCCTGCAGTGCTCAGAAAAATACAAATGGAAAAACGGCTAGTTCGGAGCAGGGTTATAATAGTTTTGGATTTTCCATTAGTTTTATTTTTTAGTTTAGTTTTTCAAATACAGTTAGTTTTAATTTGTTTTTAGAGCAGTTTTGCTAGTTTTTAATTCATTTTTGTTTTGAAATACTTAGTTGTTTTTTTTTTTAACTTTTTATTTATTTTGCTTTTTTTCTTATATAAACAATGTCAACTCCACAACAATGTAATAGCTACTAGAGATGCGCGGATGAACCGCGCACCCGCGGGCGGAGCAGATAATCCGCATATCGGGCGGATGACTCGTCAAAAAATAATACTTTAATTAAATTCGGGCGGGTTGCGGTTGAAGCACTCAAATAATAATAATAAGAAAAAATATTTTACATATTATTTAAAAGGATGGCGGGTCGGTTCGGTTTTGAAAATTGGTGAAAAAACGTTCCTGCAAATGGATAGCGGGCGGATAGAGATTTTAAGAAGCGGTTGCGGGTTAAAATATACGTCATCCGCGCATCTCTAATAGCTACAAGGGGAGGTAACAAAAAAGAAAAAAAAAAATAATAATAAATAAATAAATTAAAAAAAAAAAAAGAAGGTGGGGTACACCACTCTCATGTTTCAGCATCTTCCACTATCTATTCGGTCTGTTGAATATTAGGCCCTTCTTTTTTCATATATACAGTCCATTTATGCCACTGTTGGTCCAAGGTCCCTGCGTTCATTCTGAGGTAATAAGTCAGTCGTTCCAATCGAAATACTTAGTTTTAGTTTCATTTTTATTAGTTTCAGTGTTAGTTTTAGTTTTATTTTGTAAATTAGGGTTGTAATTTTGGTTGGAGTGAAGCACTGAACTTTTTGAAGGCTATCAGTCACATAGTCGTGTTTACATTCAGGTCTAAATAAACATATTCATCAATGAATCTTCTTGATTGTGGTGTTCCTGCGTATTTACTGACCAGCAGCTATCTGGTCTCCATGGAAACAGTCCATTATAGTTGCTGTTTTCTCCCGTTCCTTCCCAACGCTTCTTTCCAGGGGGCTAGCTTAGGCTAGCTTATCCAGCTAGTCTTGGTTAGCCTTCTTTCCAGGGGGCTAGCTTAGGCTAGCTTATCCAGCTAGTCTTGGTTAGCCTTCTTTCCAGGGGGCTATCTTAGGCTAGCTTATCCAGGTAGTCTTGGTTAGCCTTCTTTCCAGGGGGCTAGCTTAGGCTAGCTTATCCAGCTAGTCTTGGTTAGCCTTCTTTCCAGGGGGCTAGCTTAGGTTAGCTTATCCAGGTAGTCTTGGTTAGCCTTCTTTCCAGGGGGCGAGCTTAGGCTAGCTTATCCAGGTAGTCTTGGTTAGCCTTCTTTCCAGGGGGCTAGCTTAGGCTAGCTTATCCAGCTAGTCTTGGTTAGCCTTCTGGTGCGAGCTTTTCAAATGGACTTTCAGATTCGTGGGTTTTTTTCTCCTTCAGAAGTATTCCACACATTGGATCACCTGCTTCTACAACAAGGCACTTATTTTTATCGTTAACAGTCATAGTCAAAGAAATCCCTAATAGGACTGTGCCACTTTCTCCCAACTTTTGCCGCAGTTATCACTGCTGGTTACTTTAGTTTTTGTTTTTTTTTTTTTTTTTTTTAGCGGTTGTTGTACGGCGGAGCGAAGTTAATAGATTTCAAACATTTATGAGAAAAAAATTACAAATACGAAAACGAAGGACGTTCTTGACATTATTATAGTTAAATTTAGTTCATTTTATAAACACATAATACAGTTTCAGTTAGTTATCTTTTTTTTTTTTAAACTCGTTTTCATTTTGTTTCAGTTAAAGAAAATCTTTTTACAATTCTAGTTTTCATTATTTCGTTGGTTTTCGTTAACGATAATAACCTTGGTTCGGAGGCGCTGCCAGGAGAAGCGTCGTCGCTCTACAGAGAACGTGGACGTATGACTGAGACTCACAACACTTCTGGAACAAGGCAACATGGACGGAGAAGGCCGGCCTGGACTTGTCTGGCCGTAAAACCGAACACCATGTTTGGTGAAATCTGAGCACAGCATTTCAGCAGAAACAGCAGGTACCTAGTGTCAAGCACGGTGGTGGAGGGGGCATCATGTGGGCCTGTTCAGCATCAGTTAGAGGACCGTGACTTCTTGTGCAGACCAGAGTATTCTAGAGGCAAATATGGGAACAAAACTTGGCTGAAATTGGTTCATACAGCAGGATAGTCCAGATCTCAGGCTGGCTGAAACTCTGACCTCCAGAAAGCTGTGATGTCACTGCGTTGAAGCAACGCTTTAAAGAAGAACGGAGCAAAATTCCTCCACAGCCATGACCGACACTGATGGAGGGAAACAGGAAACAAAATCTTCACATTATTACTGCCAAAGACGGATCTTCTACAATCATGGAGGTACTTAGTATTTTTAGCTTCAGATTTGTCAAATAAATACTTGAATAGTGGGAATAAAAGGTGTGTTTTTCTGTTAATCTGATGCTCTGTTTGTCTAACAGACGGTGATCAGATGACTTTATATCATGTTTCTACACAAAAAGAAAATGATTCATTTTTGTTTGTGTTTACTGAAATCCATCAGTTAACTGTATTAAATATCATAATTTAGTTTGGTGTTTGGTCATGTGAGTGTAAATATGCATCTTACTTTTAAATTGAACATCAGTTTGTGATTTGAACACATTTCGTGTTTCATTAAAAAAAACGGAATAATTAGAGACTAAACGGTCTGTTTAAACACATTTGAGACCTTCCTGCAGGGGCACGCGCGCGTGTTTTGGAGTTTCAGCGTGAACAAAGGAGCAGCGGGGGCGCGCAGCTGTTGAAGACCGAGCGCGTTCCCGCTGGGAGTGTCGCGGTTACGAGCCGTTCACTTTCTCACGGGGATTGATGCGGAGCCTTCAAATCAGGATTTATTTAAAGGGAAATAACTTGTTGCTAAAATACGAGTTTAATCCGGTAAAAGCAGAAGACACACGTGTACGTGAACAAGACGAGCCTCGGAGAGTCTGGAGTCTGAAAGTCTCTGAAACTAAGTTTGTTTTCTCCTGAAACTTCATCACATCTCCGCTCCCTCCTCTCTGACAGCAGAAACATCACAGAATTAAAAATCAAAGTTCTGTGACTGAGGTCTGAGTGGATCCACTGGAACATGAACGAGTCCTTCACACCTGAGCTGAGACGTCAGTCCGCAGGTGGACCCACGTCCAGCCTCCGCAGAGGACGCTTACCTGGTCGACGTGAGGAAAAGGCCCGCGCGCAGGCTCATGGGTCCTCCCTGGGTGATGATGAAGATGATGGAGATGATGAAGAAGGTGGTTTGTGGATGAAAATGATGGAGCTGGTGACGGCTGGTCCTCACAGAGACGGTGAACCGCGAAGCAGCAGTCGGAGAAGAGTTTCCCTCAACTGCAACATCAATGAACTCCAACTGTCTCCGTCAAAACACCGGCCTGCTGACGTCACCGCCGCAGAACCAATCACAGCCCGGATCTGTCCCGCATCTGTCACAGTGTGACACGCTCATTTAGACGGTTTCCAGAGCTGAACAGCGCCATCTGGAGATGGATGAGTGAACGAGATCAACGAGGATGAATTCAGTTATCTAATGAATAAAAGTCCAAACCAGAAAATAAGAATCAGTGACACTGCGCGTTCCTGAGAGGAGCTTAATTACACAGAAAATACTCTTAACATAAAATCTATAACCCCAGTTTTAAAAATGTTGGGATAAAAGGTAAATAAAAACAATTAACAAATCTCATAGACCCATCATTTATTCACAATAGAACATACAAATAAGATCTAATATCAAAAAATTTAACTTTTCATAAAAATAAAATAAATAATAAAAATATAAAATAAAATAGCTAATTTTAAATTTGAGGGCACCAATATTTCTTTAAAAAAAAAAAAAGCTGGGACTTTGGTGAGAAAAGGCTGGAAATGTAAAAAGCCGTAAAAAGAGCATCTTAGAGAGGAAGTGTGTCAGGAGTGAAGACGGCTGGAGGTTCATAAACACCTCATCATCTACTGTAAATCCCAGACTGCAATAAAATAAATAAATAAAGGTATGGGCTCAGGAAGCTCTCCCGTACCATCCATCAACCCAGGTTAAAGATCGATCATCCAAATATGTGAACATGATCCCTGATTCTGGGCCAAAGCTTGTTTAAAATGAACTGATGCACTGTGGGGAACTGTCCTCAGACCAAGATAAACGGTGCGTTTAAAGGATGGACAGCAGGTACAGACATCAGCTAGATGAAGGTTTGAGAGCAGCATCCACCTGTCTGCTTCCAGGTGAGGCCTCCATCTTTCCACAAGAAGATGCTGAACTGCAAACAGCCTCCAAACAAACACAACGACGTGAGTGTGAACTATGAGAGGCTGGACACTGGAACACTGAGGCTAACAGAGCTTTAAAATAAAAATAATTAGAATTAAAAAAAGACAAACAACCATGGACTCACATGAGGAATGGACCAAAACATGGAAAACATTTAGTTATTTAGCAGATGTTTTTATCCAAAGAGACTTCAGCATCTCCATTAACTGTTAATCTATTTAAATGACTGGATCCAAATGAACTCTGCTGCCACCTGCTGGTTGTTCCACGACAAAAGAAATTAAACATATAGCAGACATGCTGCAGCTGAACTACACTGTTACAAAATAACTGTCTATGTTGGAATATCTGATATCACAGGAAATGATCAGGGAACAGATGAGTGTTTTTTTTCACAGCTGCAGGTTTTTTTTTCTGTGTTTGTATCTGAAAACAACTAAACTGCAACTAATTATTGAAGGACAGTTAAAAAATCTCCGACTCAGTCTGGAGAATAAGTATCCTGCTTCTGAGCTGCTGAGACTTTAACTTGCAGTTCTAACCCTCTCACTTTGTTTGGATGTTTTCATAAGAAAAACCTCGAGGTTGTTAGGCAACCTTTTCCCTTCAAAATAAAAGCACAGACATACTCTTCTTCGTATCATTCTGCGGAGTAACTGTTCCTGAGTAACATCTCTGTCCTTCTTCTAAACCGCCTGATCATCTTTATTGATTAGCTGAGGTAAGACGGCGGGAGTTTGGACGCTCGTGAGGAACAGCAGATGTGGGGGGGAAGATGCGCTTTTATTCTGAAGGTTCTGAAACTGTCTGATCTTGTGAACGGAAAAGAAGAAAGGAGGGTCTGAGGACAGAAATACTGAAGCTGGGACTGAGCTGGAGGCCCCGGGGCCCCGGTGGAGGCATGGAGGAGCCTGGACCAACCCGGAGGAGTTCTGAGGAGGCCGGATCAGCAACCAGAACCGCCGCAGGAACCACAGGGACACCAGTGACGTGTCAGTGATTTTACTGGATCAGCAGGATACCGGAGAGACAGTCTGGGGATGACTGTGGACGTGAGATGATACTCAGAAACGCTCCTGGGGAGACATCAGAGGAACCGAGGCTCCAGTGCGACCCACAGACACGCGGACGGACCGCAGTTATTTCCACGGACGCGCTCTCACGCCCAGAGATGCTGCAGGCCCGAACACGTCAGCAGCCGCCCACGCCAGCGCATCCCGCTGACCAGCTGTGACTCGGAGGTCGGGATGGCCCTGAGGTCCCGGAGACCGTGGAGCACCCTGCTTCTGGGGCTCCTCCTGGGCTTCCTGGGCTCCTCGTGGCTCTTTGTGTCTCAGGTTAAAGAAAGTAAGAAGTGTTTGTCCCGCGGGGAGCCCGCCGCGGGTCCGGACGTCCCCGCGGACCCCCCGGAGGACGGCTGGCCGGTCCCGGCCAACGGCAGCGCGCCTCTGGGCAGGACGGCCCGCAGACCGCCGCGCTTTCTCTACGTTGGCGTCATGACGGCCAAAAAGTATCTGCTGTCACGCGCCACGGCGGCGCGCGAGACGTGGGTGGCTTCCATACCTGGGAAGGTGGAGTTCTTCTCGAGCGCGGGCTCCGGGAGCGTGCACGTCCCCGCGCACCTGCCGGTGGTGTCCCTGGAGGGCGTGGACGACTCGTACCCGCCGCAGAAGAAGTCGTTCATGATGCTCAAGTACATGCACGACCACCACCTGCACCAGTACGAGTGGTTCATGCGCGCGGATGATGACGTCTACATCAGAGGTGACCGTTAGAGCCAGCAGCGGGTCAGGACCGCAACACGAACCTTTACTGGGACCAGAGTTCCAACCTCAGGGACCAGATCCTCGAAGCTGTTCTGGGGCCACTATTTCCTTTATAAACTGGGCGATTATGACGTCAAATCAATATCATGATTAATTGAACATTTTAAAACTAGGGCTGGGCAACGATTAAAATTTTTAATCGCGATTAATCGCATTATTTCTCTGATTAATCATGATTAATCGCATTGTATACCCAAAATCAAATAATGAATTCAAAAGTAGTGTAAAGGTCACTTTTATTTAAATGATCTGCTGCCATATGAACTAAAGTGTCATAACATTTGTTGTTCAAACACTTTTAACATCAGCACTTGTCAGTAACACATATTTAGTTTAAATCTCATCTTAAAAATGTAAAATAAAATAAAGCTTATTGCCACTGCCAGGACATTAATGTCATCCTGTTTTTATAAAAAATAAAAAAAAGTCTACAAACAAAATCCAACAAAATGATTGTGTCTCAGCACAATCAGAACATTAAAACAGGTAATTTCTGAGGTAACAGTAGAAACTTTTAACGGGGAGTTCAACTTGTCAGTTGTTACAAATAACCTTGTTTCTGTTGAATCCTCCGTCTGGGAGAACTTTAAAACGAAAATGTCCATGTTAAAGTTCAGTAACTTTACCAATCCATGTATCATTCATTCTTTCCAGTTTCAATTGTCAATCAAAAATTAAAAAAAAAAAAAATTAAAAAGTGACATTTTATTAAGTTTTTCGTTTCTAAATCTAACACAAAAAAGGAAAAAAAATGCCTGTTTTTTTTTTTAATATTTGAATTTTAGACTTGGACCAAAAATACGAAATTAAACAGGCCACAGAACTGAATTAGTTTTATAATGGAGGACTGGATTTTCTGTTGTCATTACACATCTGTGCCACTAGATGGAGCCGCACTGCAGTAACCAGCTAGAGAACAGCAGGACAGTGAACACATGGAGCAGATCTGATGGAACATGGAGGAATGACAACAAAGTTTTGTTGCAGTCCAGAATTTTATTTTCAGACAGAATTGTTAATATTGCTACCTGCGTTGTTACCTGAACTGTAAAGTTCACAGATTTTTACCGTTCTGCATGTCAGTTTTAGCTTTTTGCATGTTTTTTTGCCAATTATCTTCTGGTTCCGCAGCAGCCAGTAACAGATTTTCAAAACAGTGCGATAATAACACGTTAACTTGCCCAGCACTAGTTAAAACAATTACTATTAATTAGCGATGATTTTAATTTTGCTTTAATCTTGCTGTCCCAGACAACTGACAAGGTTTTATTACAAATATACTCAAGTTTTACAATATAAAAGAGTAAATACCTCTGTGATTTTAAAATAACTGAAGGGAAACACTCACTGAATATTTCAGACCCCTGCAGTGATGTTTTAATCAGAGACAAATCAGATTTGTGAATATGATGGTTCCAAGTTGGAGGCTTCAACTGGAACGCCCCGACTTCAGAGTCCAACCAGCCTGCTGCTCACATCAGTAACGTGATTGTTTAGTTCTGTCTTATTTTAGTCACATCAAAGCAGCACTTTAATGTTGCTGATTTAATTTAGTTTGGTCTCTTCCCAGTCACTCTAACTGTCTCAAGCGTCTGAGCTGCAGCTCTGTAACCTCGTCTCATCGTTGTGACAGGACATGAGCGATCCGCCGTGGTCAGACTGGGACAGGAGGTGAAGCGTTAATGTTCCTTTAGAAGAGATTGAAACTCATATTTTAATGTGAACAAAAGTCCTTTTGTTCTTCTGTGAGTCAGACTTGCTGAGCTAGCAAAAAATAAAAATGGGCGAAACCGTCTGTGTTAGCAGAATGGTGTGTTGGAGCCATTTGAGAGGAAAAACAAAACACATAAAAAAAACCTGATAAAGTAAACTCACAGATTTGCAAGAAAATAAACTGATGATGGGTTTGGAAAGAACTACATTTTTTAAGAAAGAACTCAAAGTATGATTTTATAAACTCACTAATTTGTCAGAAAACTCCTTCACGACCCGTTCACCAACAGAAACGGTGCTGAAAGGAGTCGATCAGAGGCGTGTGCGTGTCTGCAGTCAAACACGCTGCACGTGTCTCTGTTTAGACGACTGCATGGCTCAGGAAGTCATCTGGAGCAGGTCTGGCTGGGCCACCCACCCATGCAGCTCAGAACTCTGCCCTGCCAAGCAGAAGCCACACCTGAACATGATCCAGAAATGTCACTTCCCTCCCTGGATCGAAGCTCGTCTGAAACGGTCTGAGACACAGTTGAGAGCTGCCCTGTGGTCAGACGAATATCAAAGCTTGAAATTCTTTTTGGACGCCACGTCGGCCGGTCTAAAGAGGAGAGAGACCATCCAGCTCATCTCAGTTCAAAAACCAGCCTCTCTGATGGTTCTTTAGTGTCTCTGGGATGAGCAGCTGATTCATAAATCCAGTAACTGTTCTGTTTCCCTCATGCTCTGCCAGGTGAGAAGCTGGAGTTGTTCCTGCGCTCCCTGAACAGCAGCAAGCCCTACTACCTCGGTCAGACGGGCCTGGGCATGCCCGAAGAACTGGGCAGACTGGCCTTGGAGCCTGGAGAGAACTTCTGCATGGGAGGCCCAGGGATGATCTTCAGCAGAGAGGTGCTGCGCAGGATGGTTCCTCACATCAGCACCTGTCTCCAGGAGATGCACACCACCCACGAGGACGTGGAGGTGGGCCGCTGCGTGCGCCGCTTCGGAGGAACTCAGTGTGTCTGGTCTTACGAGGTGAGCGCCGAGTCAATCTTCTTTTCCTGTTTCTGCGGGTTCCTGGAAAACCTCGGGCCGTTCACTGGAAATTAGACCCACGCTGCTTTTAGATTAAATGTAAAACCTTCAGGGGCTGTCAGAGGTTTTTGTGTCTTCATGTTTCATATGATGACCTGACCTGCTGAGTGCTGAACACCGTTCTGTCATATCAACGTCATGCAACGTTGTCTAAGACCAACAGCCTTCAGCTCATCTTATCTCTGACTTCCTCTGACTGTCGTTGCTAATAGCATTACTTATCTTCTGCTCTGGGTCACGCTCTGTTAAAATGTTGACCTCTTTGCAAGGGATAAACATAAAAAGACAGATTTGTTATCTCTTAGTCTAGTTGTGAACATTTCATTTTCTGTAACAGGAGCTCGGCCTCCAGTGAGAATCCTGCAGAAGTGTCCCTCCTCGTCTTAAATGACACATTTAACTGGATGACAAATAAATCATTCACTGTATATTATACTTTTATTTACAGCTCCAAATCTTGAAAAGTTGGGATGATGTAGAAAAGGCAAACAGATTTTTTTAAATTTTGCGATGTTTCTGTATACTTTTGCTTTTTTTTTTTTTTTTTAAATCTATTTTGACTTTTTTTTTTAAAGCCATGCTTTTGTTATTTCAAATCAATTCAGTTCATTTTACTTAAAATGTTAATGGAAATGTGTCAGTTTTGCAAAAACTCATCAGAAGTTATCCACAAGTTTTGAACCTCTTCTCCTGCGTGCAGTCGTGGATGTCTCAGAAATCCCTCAGACTGAGCCAGTTTCAGTTTCACATGAACTCCATCATCAACGTTAATGAAAGAAGACTCGCTGCAGAACACGACTGCATGGAAATGTAGTCATTTCACGGTTGAGTTTTATTGACATGTTGAAATGCTGCTCAGATTTCGGAAACACGGGTGATTGAATCTCCCCACATGTCACCAGGAAAACATTTCATTTACACACCTGTTTCTGATGAGCAGAAACTTTAGGGTTCACCAGAGCAGATCATATCAATTCAATTCAATTCAATTCAATTTTATTTGTACAATGTCATTTGTCTCTAGGTGCTTTACAGAGACCCAGAGCATGACCCCTGAGCAAATATCATTAACTCAAAATATAAACTTGAATCCTAAACAAGGATAATGGCAGGTAAAAAAAAAAAACTCCCACAGTGGGAGAAAAAAAAAACTTTCAGCATAACAGTAGCAAGGAAAAAACTCCACTTTAAGAGGAAGAAACCATGAGCAGGACCTGGATCATATGGAGGACCTTCCTGATGAAGACCAGCTGGGTAAAGAAAGAAAAGAAAAGAAAACACATCTACACACACAGGTGGAGGTAAACGCTGGGATGGACAGAGGAGGGAACTGCAGGTCAGCATGAAACTCAGGAAACTCTGACCTGCAAACATACAGAAAGAAAAGAGAAAAAAGGCAAAACAGCACAACAAACTACAGGAAAGAAAATGGAGCACAGTTACAGTAACGAGGTGCTGCTAATTAACTATGGAATGAGCTGGAGGAGGAGGAAAGGGAGAGAAAGGGAGAAGATCAGTGGAGACACCACTCAGCAGTTAATGTTGGCGTCCCCCTGCAGCGTAGGCCTATAGCAGCATAGCTATGATGAAGCTGTGATTAAGACGAGCTACTCTAGTCTGAGCTACTACAACTATAGTTATAACTATTAGCCCCTATACACTATAGTTTAGACTAACTGTAGGCTTTACTGAACAGAAACGTTTTCAGTTTAGTTTTAAAGATGGAGATGGTGTCAGCCTCCTGAACCCAAACTGGTAGCTGGTTCCATTTTAAAGATAATTAAAGATAATGGATCATTGTGCTCCAGTACACCAGTCACAGTTACTGTAGTTACACGCTCACCAGACACTGTATCAGGTCCACCTTGCTAGTACCATGTTGGACCCCTTTTTTCCTTCAGAACTGCCTTAACTAGGCTTGGGCGGTATCCAAATTTTGATACCGTCAAACTTCCCTCACATTTTACCGGGGTATACGGTATTCCCGCGACTATAAAGGCGAACACACACCGCCGGCGGACACCGCGCGTAAAAACACCCCCCCCCCCATTATGTACCTCAGGCGCGCTGCCGCGGGGCTTTCGGTGCTGTCCTATTCCCAGCGTTGACGCGCCTGGGGAAAAAAAGGTGAGTTTACCTCGAAACAGCAGATCAGTGCTTCAATATAAACTTGGCTCAACTACAGTTGTTATTTATTTGTGTATTTCTTGCTTTTCACTGTCGTTTTAACTGTTCCTTCTCTGCCCCAGCTGCTCTCTGCTGCCGAGGTGTGTGTTTGCTGAAACGCGCTTTATAGTAAAGTGTCTGATGCCGGACCTTTCACTTCCTATAAATTCTTCAACATAAAAGTCCAACATCATTAGTTTCATCAGAAGCTTTTATTTTGAAGCAGCAAACTCAGGAAGTGTTGTTTTCATCGTCAGTACCTTAACAGGACGAGTCAAACCGAGATCAGCTCCAAGCGAACACGAATAAACGGTAAAATAAAGCGGAACACACAGCGATACAGGAGAGAAACTAAACTAAACTTTAAACCACAGAAATCATTCATTGCATTTTTTTAATGACGGTATTGAAACTGATACCGCTGCTATTTTTAAATACCGGAAGTAAACGGTATTACCGTAATACCGCCCAAGCCTAGCCTTAACCCTCTGTGTCATAGACAAGGTGTTGAAAATGTTCTGGTCCGTTGGGCAGGTTTGTCAGCTGCACATCATGATGAGATCCTCCTGTTCCTTCACATCCCAGAGCTGCTCTACTGGACTGAGATCTGGTGACTGTGGAGGCCACTGGAGGACATTGACCTCCACATCTTCAACAAACCAGTTTGAGATGATGGTGGTTCATCATCCTGCTGGAAGTATCCATCAGAAGATGGTCCACAGTGGTCATTAAGGGATGAACATGGTCAGGGATGATAGGCTGTGGAGTTTAAACCATGATCTGTTGGTAGGATGGATCCATGCTTTCATGTTTCCTCCAAATTCTGCTGAATGTTGCAGCTGAAATCCAGACTCATCAGACCTGGCAACATTTTTCCAGTCTCCTGTTGTTCGGTTGGTGAGTCTGTGGATTGTAGCCTCAGCTTCCTGTTCTTAGCTGACAGGAGTGACACCTGATGTGGTCTCCTGGTGCTGGAGAACATCTGCTTCAAGGTTCAACACCTTGTACGTTCAGAGGTGCTATTCTGCAGACCTCGGTTGTAACAAGGGTTTACTTGAGTAAAATAATTTCTATCATCTCCAACCACTCTGTCCTCTGAGCTCTGACATCAATTTGACACCATTTCTCTGTAAACTCTAGAGATGGTTGTGGTGAAAATCCAGTAGATCAGCAGTTTCTGAAATACTCAGACAAGCCCGACTGGCACCAACTACCATGTCACGTTCAGAGTCGCTTCAGTCCAAACCTCAGAAAGTCGTCTTGACCTCGTCTACATGCCTGAATGCACTGAGTTACTGCCATGTGACTGGCTGATTAGAAGTTTGTGGTACCAAGCAGCTGAACAGGTGGAGCTGGTAAGGTGGCCAGTGAGTGTAGCTTGTAAAACTGCCCGAGAGAATTGTTTTGTTCTCATGCATCTTCTGTATTCTTCAACTTTTTCCACAGATGCAGCAGCTCTTCTACGAGAACTATGAACACAACAAGAAAGGCTTCATCGAAGATCTCCACAACAGCAAGATCCACAACGCCATCACCCTCCACCCCAACAAAAACCCTGCGTACCAGTACCGGCTCCACAGCTTCATGCTCAGCAGCGAGATCTCCAGGCTCCGCCACCGCACCATTCTGCTCCACCGGGAGTCCCTGATGATGAGTTCCCTCAGTGACTCGGAGGTTCTGTGGGAGGACAAACAGCTGGGCTGCCCTCCTTCGTACATGCGCTTCCTGCCAAAGGAGAGGGACGACGTCATTGAGTGGGATTTCTTGACGAGCCGCCACATTTATTCTGGCGTTGGAAACAAGATGGCTCGACAAAACCTCGGGAACTCGCTTCGCTCTGCGTTAGAAGACATCATACAGCAGGTCATGGAAATGATCAACGAGAACTCCAAAACACGCGGCCGCGTCATTGACTTCAAAGAGATTCAGTACGGGTATTACAGGGTGGATCCGATGCACGGCGCAGAATACGTCCTAGACTTACTGCTTCTGTACAAGAAGCATAAAGGACGCAAAGTAACCGTGCCTGTGAGGCGTCACGCTTATCTTCAGCAGTCCTTCAGCCGAGCCTTCTTCAGCGAAACGGAGGAGATAGACGTGGCCGAGCTTGTGACGGCCATCAACTCTGAATCCCAGTCACTGTTCTTCTTATCAAAATCCCTGAACTTCCTGTCGTCTTTTCAGGTCTACCAGCCAACTCGGGAGGTCTGGGAGCAGGCCCAAAGAAAGGTCCACATTCTGGTCCCCTTGTCCGGTCGCTACGACACCTTTGCCTACTTTATGGAGAACTTTGAGAGAGCGTGTCTGATACCCAAACAGAACGTGAAGCTCACCGTCATCCTGGTGGACGGCGATCCAGTGGACCAGACCAGGGGACGACATGTCCAGTTGATCAAAGATTACGGCAGAAAGTATCCCAAAGCTGACCTGTCTGTGATTCCCATGACGGGTAACTTTTCTCGAGGGCTGGCTCTGGAGCTGGGCTCCTCACAGCTGCACAACGACAGCCTGCTCTTCTTCTGCGACGTTGATCTGATCTTCAGTGGCGATGCCCTGCAGCGCTGCAGAGACAACGCTGTTCAAGGGAAGCAGGTCTACTTCCCCATCGTCTTCAGTCAGTACGACCCAAAGATCGTTTACGGTGAAAAGGCTCCGAAAGAAAACCATTTCATGCTCACTAAGAAGAGTGGCTTCTGGCGGGATTATGGCTTTGGGATCACATGTGTTTTCAAGAGTGATTTACTAAAAGCTGGAGGTTTTGACACGTCGATCTTGGGCTGGGGGTTGGAAGATGTAGACCTGTTCACAAAGGTGATTCTTTCTGGTCTGAAAGTCCTACGCAGTCAAGAACCAGGAATCGTCCACATTCATCATCCTGTTCAATGCAACCCAAATCTTGACCAGAAGCAATATAAGATGTGCCTTGGGTCAAAAGCAAGAACCTTTCGCTTCGACCATGCAGCTGGCAGAGCTTTGGCAGGAAAAACACGTGGAGGCAGGCTTCAACAGAACGGCATCCTGACGCTCCAGCCCTCACGTTTTCTGACCCAAAAACACGACCAAAAATAACGCCATCCTGGTTGGACCCGGTCGCCGTGGAAGTGACTGAAAGTTTCAGTTACTGGACCCACTTCAAACCAGGACAAGCATGAGCTGGATGCAGCTGGTGTACTCCCAGTCTACTGCAGCATTTCACATGTTTTCTTCAAGGGGGATGCCTCACAAATATCACGCTTTTGAACCTTTATTGGGGGTTTTTGTTGACTTAAACTCTCCTCTGATGTAATTTTTACATGTGTATGAATAGAAAAAGTGTCGCTGCCTGTCAACGAATTCCTAGTGAAATGTACTGACAGGAAATATTGGCAGAACAAAGGGTTACAATATAGTAATTGTTGAAGGGTATGCATGAAATGGTGCTTTAATGTGTTGCAGGTTTCAACATGTAACAGAACAGTGAACTAATCCTGCATTACTCTGTCTGGCATGAGTACGAAGGCGGGTTTTCTTTTGGACAACTGCTACAGTATGAGCTGCATTTTTTTTTTTTTTTACTTTTAATCGCGTTACACAATCAGTTTGTGGGAATTTTGTTTCTGTGTGAGTGTGGAACTCCCTTATTCTATTTAATCTATTTAATCGACAAATCAGAAGACGTTGGGATAATCCTGAAAATGCAAATAAACAAACAATGAAATGAAGTTGTCCATTTGCTTTGCATCTTTTTCCTCTCTGCAGACAGCACGTAGCCAAGATATTTCATTTTTGTATTTAAAGTCGGCGAGGTCGTCCATGTATGGACAGAGGATCTCCCAGGCTATGTGTGTTAGGGTTAGGGCTCTGTGTGTTAGGGTTAGGGCTATGTGTGTTAGGGTTAGGGTTAGGGCTATGTGTGTTAGGGTTAGGGTTAGGGCTATGTGTGTTAGGGTTAGGGCTCTGTGTGTTAGGGTTAGGGCTATGTGTGTTAGGGTTAGGGCTAAGTGTGTTAGGGTTAGGGTTAGGGCTATGTGTGTTAGGGTTAGGGCTATGTGTGTTAGGGGTAGGGTAGGTGTTAGGGTTTAGGGGGTAGGGCTAGTGTGTTAGGGTTGGGTTAGGGCTATGTGTGTTAGGGTTAGGGCTATGTGTGTTAGGGTTAGGGCTATGTGTGTTAGGGTTAGGGTTAGGGCTATGTGTGTTAGGGTTAGGGTTAGGGCTATGTGTGTTAGGGTTAGGGTTAGGGCTATGTGTGTTAGGGTTAGGGCTATGTGTGTTAGGGTTAGGGCTATGTGTGTTAGGGTTAGGGTTAGGGCTATGTGGGTTAGGGTTAGGGCTATGTGTGTTAGGGTTAGGGTTAGGGCTATGTGTGTTAGGGTTAGGGCTAGTGTGTTAGGGTTAGAGTTAGGGCTCTGTGTGTTAGGGTTAGGGTTAGGGCTATGTGTGTGCGCTCCTTCAGTTTCACAAGCTCTGTAACATAATTTGATATTAAGCTGTCTGGAAACCACAAAGCTGAAGTTGGACTCATACGTTTTTATGCAGCAGTTGGCACAAGGGTCACAGCTGAATCAGAGGCTGTTCTCCAGGACTGTGACGTTTTCTACGAGTAATAAATTACGTCATTTTTCTATTTGTTTCCCAGATTGTGTGATGACATGGGCCTAGATGACATTAGTTGGGACATAACCCCTCATTTTAAAGTAACTTTTAATTCTTCTGAACGTCTTCGTCAAAGAACATCTCAGCACCTCCATAGACTGCTTGGGTTTGGGGTGCCGTCGGGAGAGAGTCTGTCGTCTTTCATCCAAATCAGCCGTCCTACGTCCTGCAGTATGAGCAGGTTGGCGACTGCCTCGTATAATTTTCTGACTGACAAAAGTCCTGTGACTCCGCCTACTTACAAGCCAATTAAAATCCAACCTGAGGTGATGCATTAATTAATGCTACCTGCACCATTCAAAAGGAAAATAAGAATCTCACCTTGGTGTCTTCTCCCTGAAAACAACCAGGATCACATTCTTCTCTTTTGCCTCTTTTTTAAAATCATTTTCAGAACATGTGAATGCTACAGCAGAGCGGTTTATTTTCTCGTTGTTTGGTTGCTGTCGGCCCATAATGATGATCCATCCACTGATGAGGAGACGAGGACGCGGGAGGATCTATCCAGCCTAGCAACAGGTTTGATTGACAGGCCCGGCAGACACCAAGTAACACCTTGAATGAGGAACGTGCACATCGAATATCAAACGAGCACGTGAAATAATGAAGCGACACATCAAATGAGGAAACGACACAAGAAATAACCAAACGTTTTTCATTTAATAAAGAACAAACCTTAAAATGAACAAGCACACATCGAAATAAAACAATGCATTAAAAAGGGAAGTGTTTTATTTAATTAAATGTGTTTTCATTATTTCATATTTGCTTTCTGTTAATTTGATGTATTTATTAGATGATGATTAATTAACTGTAACTTTTCATTATTTAGCAATATGTGAATTCTTCATTTGTTAGGGTAATTTATAAATTGAAAAGTTAGACTTTTATTCATTAGCCAATATGATGTATTACTTTAATCGGACAAAAAGCTTCCATATGCTTATGTGAGTCACTTTTCCATCAACAATTAAGAATATTTGTTTGAATTAAGAAGAATAAACTGGGTTATGTCTGTTTTGTTTTTGTTTTTTTTAAATACAGAGGTTTGATTTTTTTATAGATCAAATGACATCTTGAAAATAAGCTTTTATGTGCGTTTTTGATGGAGCAACAACATAAAAATTACAAGTAAACTATGTTCTTCTGTGGACAACGAGACTTTTAAAAATATCCGTATCAATATTGGGACTGTAGTCGTAGAATTACTCTGTATCGGACTGAAACAGAAATCACTGATATCGTTCCCTGTTCACGGTTGAACGGAGCTCGAGTGGATCACGTGCTCCGGGCTCAGCGCAGACCCAGTCCTTCACGAACTATCACCACCACAGTGGACGTGATTGGATGTTTCAGTTACCGTATCCACTTCATTCCAGCTGGGACAACCACGCGCTGATGTAGCTGGGTGCTGCATGATAAGTATTTTATCTCAATAAACCCAGATTTGACTAACTTTAAAGGGATTTATTGTGTGCTTCGTGTGTCCTGTGTTGCTGGAAACAGTTTAATAGACAGACTCGTGTTTGGTAATCCGGCTGAGGGTGGGTACTCTCGAATGGGTGGATGTTCAGGTGTACATGAACGCAACACTGCTGATGACGTAGGCAGGGGGAAGATAAACATCATGGCGTCCGGACAGCAGTGGGTGTTGGTGGAGATGGTGCAGGCGTTTTATGAGGTAACACTTCTCTTTTCCTCCGCTCAACCACGCAGAGTCAAGCTCCAGTGTTAGCAGGCAGGCTAATGGCAGGTCAGGCAGCGGTACGGAGTGTTTTTAAACTTATTTCAGGTAGTTAATGGTAAAGTTGCGGGTCGCGTGGGGCGTATTCGTTTCTGTCTCCTCCGTCCTCCTGCCCGGGACCCGGAAATCATCAATCTCAGCTAAACATCAGCCGCTAAAGTGAACTCGGAGGAGAGAGGAGACGAGGACGCGGGAGGATTCACCGGTGATTTCTTTGAGGAAGTCGTTTCCGCATCCGGGACCTTGACAGGAGGCGTGGCCGTTGGTCTCACGTTGTAAATCAGATTCAGCAGTTGTGAACAGTCACCCACGTCCAAATGACTTCCATTTGATTAGGAAATGAAGAAAAGAAAAACACCGGGATCATCTACACCAATGACTGACTCATTTAAACGGATATAAACACTTATATATATATCACATATTTAGCTTCCCTGAGGCAGACTGTTGACTATACTTTGATGGTTTCAGGAATTTATAACATAGAGAAGAGTGTCAGGTGTGCAGAGCATGTTGTCAAGAGAAAGTCAGGGGACCAGACTGGTTTGGACATGAACAGAGGAGGGACAGTGAATATATCAGTAGAAGGATGATGATGTCGGAACGTCCAGGCAGGAGGTCTGGAGGAAGACCAGAGAGATTTATGGATGTAGAGAAAGAGGACATGAAGTTAGTTGGTGTTAGAGAAGAGGATGCAGAAGCTTGGCTGTGGAGATTCCTGGAGAGAACAGCTGAAAGAAAGAGAGGAGAGAGTTAATGTCTTCATTTAGGAAGAGTTCACAAATCAGAATTTGGTGGATTAACCCTAATTTTCAATCTTTCATGCACCTTGGCATGCGCTCCAAGAGGTTTTTACATTGCTGTTAGGTGACTTTGTGCCACCTTATCAAAACCTCATTGAGCAGAAGGACGCGTGCTTGTGTTGAGCTCAGCACACACAGATGGCTGTCATACATGGAGAGATTTTTTTTTAAATTATTTTTCAGAAGCTGTAGTTACTTTAGCTTTTATTTGTTGGTAGAATGAACCCTAGATGTTTCACATTTTTTCTCATCATCTTCATTTTATTTGTTAATATACAGGTCATTCTGCAAAGCTGTGGTTTCATGTTATATTGGATATTTGGCAGATTGTGCAACTTGAACATGTCACCACACACACAGGAGTCAAGACTTATGTTTTAAGATGCACAGTTTTGGTATTTGCACTTATATCTTCCATAAAATCGTAAAGAATAGATCTCTATGGATTTATATGGAGCCTATCGTGTCACATAAATGGTCCACAGCTTTGTAGAATGAGCCATACATCAGTTTTTGCATTTTAGGCTTCTATACATTCCAAAGAAAGTTGGTATGTGATACTTTAGGTCTAACAAGGAAGTGAAAGGGGAAAAAAATGTCAACATATGTGAGAAAAAAATCATTGAAATGTTTAAAAAACATTGTTCCTCAAAGAAAGATTGGATTAGTTTTCCTCCTCCAGTGCAGAAGATCAATAAACCATTAATTAATGTAGAGATCAAGAACTATTGTTCATCAATAGCTGACTAATAATAACTACGTGAAACGTGATTATATAGGAAACCTTTGTCAGGGACAATAATATGGAGTTACATTCACCCAGACTATGTTGCAGGCCAGGCCTGTAATGAAAAAAACAAATGAATATTAATAACATTTCAGGACATAAAATGGCAACTAACTGGTCGCCAAATGCAATCAAAATTCGACCATTTCGACTATTTTTTCTGCCTTGTCACCAGTGGCGATGGTAGGGCCCTATGGAATCCGCGATCACGGAATCGTGGAATTGGAGATTAAAAACAGAATTCACTTTAAATGCGCAATATAATAGAACTGAACGGCAATTTGTGTAAAATTTTATTTTTTTTCTCCTGGACTAAAAGGAACCTTTCTTTCGAAAAAATTTTCCAGGAGGGATCACTAAAAGGTGGGGACACTAGCTTCTCTGCCCCCATAGTTATGACAAACTATGTGTCTGATAACAGAATAAATTAAACAAGCTAAGAACGATTAGTTTACTGCTGTTGCAATTTCTTTATTTTTTTTTTTGCACTTTAAATAGATTTTACCTATTTGATTTATTTTTTTCTTATTTATTACATAAAAATAACTTGATTTTTTTTTTTTTTTGTTGGACACAAAATGTTTAAAAGTATAAAAACATTAAAGTATACAGTTATAATTGCATAAATTGTCTTTATTTTATTACTTAATATACTGTCTTGGGGTTAAATTTACATAAAATGCTTAAACAGAATTCTCAAAAATTAAAACCTGAAAAACACAGAAAAATGAAAAAAATTAAAATGGAATTTGAGCTCTACATGCTGGGAGCGTCCATGATGATGTCAGCAGTCTACGGGGGCGTACGGGGTGATGAAAAACACTGGCAACCAAAACTGCTAGCTGGCTACCAACTTCAAAAACTTCGTAGCCAGGGGCTACTTGATAAAAATTCTAACTTTAATTCTGATGAAGCCTCTTGGATAAGAGGCAAAACGTCTTCTAGACAAATCTAAGTCCAGTTGCCTATGATTCAATTGTTGTGAGAATGGAACTTACCTGGATAAATGAGACAGACTTAATTTTCTGCCCTGTAAATGAATGAAGCTGATGAGGAAAAACATGAAGAATCCTGAGATCACTCTGAGATCACTCTGTTTGCAAATGAACACGGGTTTCAGATTGAGGTTGTTTTTGGTCCTTGAATGATGTCCTTGTTGCTCACTGGCAGGTTTTATTACGTTCTATTAATATTTGATATCAGCGTGATGCCAAAGCAGAAACAATCTCTATCAGTTCTGACCAGTGTGATATTACTGGAAGTATCATTTCTGGTTTGTTCTGGCGTTGCGTCCATCTAACATGAGTTTATCCAACAGCCGTGGTTCCAGCAGAATCGGCGCTGTACGTTCTCCTCTGATCTCCGTGTGTGTGTTTTCCAGGCTCCTGCGTATCACCTGATCCTGGAGGGAATCCTCATACTGTGGATCATCAGGCTGCTGTTCTCCAAGACCTACAAGCTTCACGAGACCTACAAACTGACAGAGAAGGTAAAGTCAGCAGTCTGGAGACAAACGACAGTCGGGTTTGTGATCGCGTGTCACCGAACAGCTGTCGCATGGTTCTACGTTGCAGGAAAAGGAGGACCTGATAGAAGAGTGGCAGCCGGAGCCTCTGGTTCCTCCAGTCTCCAAAGACCACCCCTCCCTCAACTACGATGTCGTCTCAGGGTAAAACCCACGCCACGTTTCTGTCACGGCTGTTAGATCTTTACCTCCAGTGATGAGCAAAAGTTAATCCCCCCGTTTTAATCCTGAGTGGTTTTGAGTGTAAAACTGTAATTAACATCTGATCATTGTAAGAAAATACGACTGCAGAGAAACAACAACAGCATGCATGTTCTTCTGGGGGGATTTTTCAGAGCTGCATCTCAGTAAATACAGAGAAACCAGCAGCAGAAATCCCTCATGGCCACTGTCAAACATGGCAGTGGAGGGAGGATTCATGATCGGGGCTTGTGTTGCAGCCACAGGAGCTTTGGGTTACTGAAAGGACAGTAAACTTCTCTGTACAGCAGAACGTTCTAGAGGCAACTGTCCCACAGCTAAAGTCTGGAGGACTCCGGGGCAGGAGAACGGTGATCTGAAGCACAGCAGCTGTTCTCCATCAGAATGACAAACAGAGAAACCAACCAGAGCTTTGCAGCTGCCGCGTCACAGTCCACACCTCAGCTTGACTCAAACGTTGTCGCAGGAGCTTAAGACAGCTGTGCACAAGCAAAAAACGTCCATCGTCCATCAACCGAAGTGAGGGGGGGGTCTATTGAAATAATTGATGTCTGAGGCGTCAATGTCAGATGTTAAGAACTACTAATTCATTAATTTATTAAAGCCGACATTTATTTTATCGCACGTTAACACATGTTGCTCACATGCTTTTGTTTTGAAAAGTCTGTTACTGGCTGCTGCGGAACCAGAAAACAATTGGCAGGTAAACATGCGGCAAAGCTAAAACAGACATGGAGAACGGTAAAAATCTGTGAACTTTACAGTTCAGGTAGCAACTCAGGCAGAAATATTAACAATTCTGTCTGAAAATAAAATTCTGGACTGCAACAAAACTTTGTGGTCATTCCTCCATGTTCCATCAGATCTGCTCCATGTGTTCACTGTCCTGCTGTTCTCTAGCTGGTTACTGCAGTGCGGCTCCATCTAGTGGCACAGATGTGTAACGACAACAGAAAGTCCAGTCCTCCATTATAAAACAAATTCAGTTCTGTGGCCCGTTTTTAATTTCGTATTTTTGATCCAAGTATAAAATTGAAATATAAAAGAAACTGGCATTTTTTTTCTGTTTTTTTGTGTTAGATTAAAAAAAATGTAATAAAATGTCACTTTTCAATTTTTTTAAATTTTTGATTGACAGTTGAAACTGGAAAGAATGAATGATACATGGATTGGTAAAGTTACTGAACTTTAACATGGACATTTTCATTTTAAAGTTCTCCAGACGGAGGATTCAACAGAAACAAGGTTATTTGTAACAACTGACAAGTTGAACTCCCCGTTAAAAGTTTCTGCTGTTACCTCAGAAATTACCTGTTTTAATGTTCTGATTGTGCTGAGACACAATCATTTTTTGGATTTTGTTTGTAGCCTTTTTTTTTTATTTTTCATAAAAACAGGATGACATTAATGTCCTGGCAGTGGCAATAAGCTTTATTTTATTTTACATTTTTTTAAGATGAGATTTACACTAAATATGTGTTACTGACAAGTGCTGATGTTAAAAGTGTTTGAACAACAAATGTTATGACACTTTAGTTCATATGGCAGCAGAATCATTTAAATAAAAGTGACCTTTACACTACTTTTGAATTCATTATTTGATTTTGCATATACAATGCGATTAATCGTGATTAATCAGGGAAATAATGCGATCAATCGCGATTAAAAATTGTAATCGCTGCCCAGCCCTATTTAAAATATGTATTTTAAGCAAGACAATGATTAAAAGAGGAGGTTTAACTTTTGCTCATAACTTTAGAAAACAAATGAAATGAAACTGACGAGGAAAACATGTCTTGAGCTCCTGCTGTATTCAGATAAAGAGGAAAAGCATCGTCTCTACCCTCCCAGCGTTTTCTGATGTGACGTCGTATTTATTAGGACTGAAAGTTGACTTTGGTTGAAGGTTTCAGCTCTGCAGAGTGACACCGTTAAGTTTTTAATTTCAGACCTCCCAGCCACAAAATCATCATCAACGGAAAACAGTGCACCAACTTTGCTTCGTTTAACTTCCTGGGTCTCCTTGACAACGAGCGTGTGAAGGTTGGTATTTGTCCTTTAGTCGTCACTCATCATGAAATCATTGTTTGGAAGTTTTCAGAAAATAGTTTTGTGTTTTTAAATTTTTCATCACAGCAAAAGGCTTTAGCGTCACTGAAGAAATATGGCGTTGGTACCTGCGGTCCCAGAGGTTTCTACGGGACTTTTGGTGAGTGGAAAGAGTTCAGAGGCGTGGACGTTTCTCTGATCGGACACTGGAAGTCTCTGAACAGCTTGTTTCAGTCTCAGGTCTCTTTTAGAAACAGAGATGTTACTCTCTTTGAGAGAAGCTTTTTAAATCTGATTTTATTCCGTATTTTCATCGGTCTTTCTGTTTTGGTAACGTTACAAACGCCCACAGAGCACTTGAGCATTTGTCATCTGTGTTTTCCAAATTTCAGGATTTCTGATAATAAGCATCTGATCAGTTTCTGTCCCTCTTAGAAGCCTCCACGCCACACAAATGTCTGATATGATCATCTGCAGAACCACGGAGACGATTACGACTTTATCAAAAACTAGGGGTGCACGACAACTGTTTTTTAAAACCGATACCGATAACCGATAACTTTCAGCTCCTAAAGGCCGATACCGATAACCGATAACACACACATATACCTAAGATCATTACATCAATACTATGAACAAAACAGTCAAAACATTTTTGACTCCTTAAATGAACAGATATTTATTTTTTCCAATGAAAAACTATTGTCAAGCCTCTCAAACATTTTCTTAAATCTATCAAACAAACCTATTTGATATCTCACATCAACTTAAATAAGGTTCATTACTGACTGATATAAAAAATAAAGGCTCCTTGAACTGATGGAAATACATGCATCAGAATTACTAACTGAAAAAGTGCATTCAATAAGATTACAAGAAAATATATATACATAGAAAATTAATGCACTGACACAAGTTAGATTCAAATATTTCTACCTTCTACCCATTTCACCTTTGCCCGTAGGTCATCTTTGGAAAATTTCTTGGATTTTTCAGAAGCCTCGCTGATGCGTGTAAGTCCCTGTGAATCTCTGCTGCTGGCTAACTCGCGTTAGCATTAACTCACGTTAGTGCGATTTCAAAACTCTGTCGAAGTGATGGTTATGTTACAGGTGGCTGATCAGGTTTGACGTATTAATGCTTGTACTGTTTTTACCTTCTTGTGGAATTACTTGGAGCATTTGTCACAAATAACCACCAAACTATCTTCTTCTGAAACTTAAACGAAGTTCCATACCATCGCCGCCATGTTTGTTTTCATCAGCATGCTGTGCTGCATTCAAGGTGTAACGTAAATTCCTCTATTCCTTTGTTTGCTAGTTGTTCTTTCGGTCTTTTCTAGTTTTCATGTTTAACATGTGGAAAAAATACTGCGAATGTCAATTCAAGTCTTTTTTTTTTATGACGACTTAACAATTTGTTTTCTGGCATGAGGGGGTATTTTTGATTTTCCTTATTGAGAAATTGTTTTTCTGATTATGCCGACGTCACTTGAACATAACATTCACTGCCGGTCATTCAAGGCTCAGAGGGAGCGAGGCACTGCCGTGTTGACAGAAATATATATGTTATCGGGGCTATTTGTCGTGATATCGGACTTATCGGAATGACATCATAATTTCCTGTTATCGGCCCGATAGTTATCATCCACCCCTACCCAGGACTGTTGGAGGGGAGAGTTGAAATTAAACCCAGTCCAGTTATCTAGTGGTGTGCAGCTTCTGTCAGGTGAACACACACAAGCTCCTCCGCTGGTCTCCTAAAGAGGCTCGTCAGTCAGGAAGAGGAGACAACGCTCCTCTGAGCGGGCTCCGCTCCTCTGAGCGGGCTCTGCTCCTCGCTGGTCTCGAATGGGTGTCAAAATGATCACGTCATCTCTTCTTTCACCCAGTAAGGAAGTCTTTCTCTTCCACAGACGTCCATCTGGAGCTGGAGGGTCGACTGGCCAAGTTCATGAACACAGAGGAGGCCATCATTTATTCATATGGCTTTGCAACTATTGCCAGTGCGATCCCCGCCTACTCCAAGAGGGGGGACATCATCTTTGTGTGAGTGCTGCTTGTGCTAAACGTTTAAAGCAAAACTGATCCTGGTTCAGGTTTTAAAAATGCCACTAATCACCCCCTCAGGCTTGGTTCCACAGGAGAATGTATGGTTTAAAATCTGAGCGTGGCCTCACTGCTTTTCACTCTGCTCCGTGTGTTCAGGGATGAAGCAGCCTGTTTTTCCATCCAGAAGGGTCTCCAGGCGTCCCGCAGCATCATCAAATACTTCAAACACAACGACATGGAGGATCTGGAGCGGCTGCTGAAAGAGCAGGAGCTGGAGGACCAGAAGGTTGGTTCAGGGCGGTGGCCTGCAGCCTCCTCAGTCCCGCCACGTCTGTAACTGAACTGGCACTGGAAACTGTTCCTCTGTCATCCTGCTTTCATTCACGTATCACACGACTACATCTGACTCATCAAACTCGTTGTTTTCTTTGCAGAATCCTCGTAAAGCCAGAGTGACGCGGAAGTTTATCGTTGTGGAGGGTCTGTACATCAACACGGCAGACATTTGTCCTCTCCCTGAGCTGGTAAATACAACACCAATGAACCTCTAAAGCACCATTAATGCAGTCCAGATACAGTTTATAATCCAGAGAGAAGTGTTTGTAAGAGTCCATGTGGAGACTGAATGTAGAAGGTTGTCCAGGTCGTGGAGCTTTCACACCACAGATGGGGTCAGGTTTGTAGGTGCTCTGGTGTTGCAGAAGCCTCGTCGATGAGAAGTCCCACAGAAAGGAACGTGGCACAATTCATTAGTGTCCCAGAAGCAGACCTCCACTCTGCTCCAGTAGAAGTACGTACAGCCCCTTTAGGTTTTCAGACGCAGCAGATCCAGCTGGTAGGACGTCAGACGTGAGTATAGCACGGAGAATCCAGACGGTTTTCCAAGCATCAAACAAGTCAGAGGGTCTCAGATGAGAAGAAGATCGCTTTACAAGTCAAAAAGCACAATTTATTAGACAACACTCCTCCTTTTCATCAAGATAATAGCAGAAAGGACAAGACACTCATAGAAAGAGCTGCAGCCTTTGAGGTGGAAGATATGCAAGTACAGTACAAGATTTGGAGGGGCTCGGATGACATTTCAAAAATCTCTCCATGTTCACCCGGATGGTTTCAGTAAGCCAATAAGGATGACCAGAAAGGATTCATTTCTTTTCTTGATGGTGAGTCTTTCTTATGACTCACCATTAGGGCCACAGTGTAAAAAAAAATTGTGGACAATGATTTTTTTTTTCATTCCTCACTTAGAGAATAAAGTCAAAATGTAGAGAATAAAGTCAAAATGTAGAGAATAAAGACAAAAATGCAGTTTCCACAATAAAGTTGTCTTAAAGATTTATTCAAACCAGCTTTGCTCTACCAATAATGTCTGTGTCTATAAGCTTTTATCACATAGACACAGTATTATAATAAGTATTCGTACTTTGAAGAGATTGTGTCAGAAATTGCGCCTATTCAGAAAAAGAAACTACATTCTGGAAACTGCATTTCAACTTTATTCTCAACATTTCGTCTTTATTCTCGACGTTTCGTCTTTTTTCTCGACATTTCAACTTTATTCTCGACGTTTCGTCTTTTTTCTCGACATTTCGTTTTTTTTTTTTTTTTTAAGATTTTTTTGGCTCTAGTGGCCTTTTATTAACAGTGCAGACAGACAGGAAGGGGGGCAGAGACAATGGGGAAGACACGTGGCAAAGGGTTGCTGAGCCGGGAATCGAACTCACAACCAGCCGCACGAGGACTGTGGCCTCTGTATATGGGCCGCCTGCCCTAACCACTGCGCCACCGGGGCTGCCCGACATCTCGTCTTAATTCTCGACATTTCAACTTTATTCTAGACATTTCAACTTTATTCTCGACATTTTGACTTTATTCTCGACATCTTGACTTTATTCTAGACATTTCAACTTTATTCTCGACATTTCGACTTTATTCTCGACATTTTGACTTTATTCCCAACATTTCAACTTTATTCTCGACATTTCGACTTTATTCTCGACATCTTGACTTTATTCTAGACATTTCAACTTTATTCTCGACATCTTGACTTTATTCTAGACATTTCAACTTTATTCTCGACATTTCGACTTTATTCTCGACATTTTGACTTTATTCTTTTCTTCTTTATCGACATTTCAACTTTATTCTCGACATCTTGACTTTATTCTTGACATTTCAACTTTATTCTCGACATTTTGACTTTATTCTCGACATTTTGACTTTATTCTCGACATTTCAACTTTATTCTCGACATCTTGACTTTATTCTTGACATTTCAACTTTATTCTCGACATTTTGACTTTATTCTCGACATTTTGACTTTATTCTCGACATTTTGACTTTATTCTCGACATTTCGACTTTATTCTCGACATTTCGACTTTATTCTCGACATCTTGACTTTATTCTAGACATTTCAACTTTATTCTCGACATTTCGACTTTATTCTCGACATTTTGACTTTATTCTCGACATTTCGACTTTATTCTCGACATTTCGACTTTATTCTCTAAGTGAGGAATGAAAAAAAAATCATTGTCCACAGTTTTTTTCTCAGTGTGGCCCTGATACTCCGTGGTACTTTCTAGAGCATTACTCAGGTGTTTGTCCTAATCCTCAGCAGACAACCTTTCCACCACCAGTCTGAATATTTTCTCATTCCTCACCGTGAGCTCCACCTGCACCTCTTCTTCTCCACTGACCTGAGGGATGAGCTGCAGCTGATGGTTTGTCAGTGAGGAGACAGGAAGTGGAGACGGAGAGGAGAAAGATATGCAGGAAAGGCTCTTAGGACGGGACTCGAACCTGTTTCACCATTCATGACTGATGCCTGAACTCCTGCTGCATCTCTCTCCAACGTGACTTCCTGTGTTCTCCAGGTGAAGCTCAAGTACAAATACAAGGTGCGCATCTTTCTGGAGGAGAGCATGTCTTTTGGTGTGTTGGGGGAACATGGCAGAGGAGTCACAGAGCACTTCGGGGTCAACGTGAGTACGCCGAGCCACCAGTAAAGACCTGGATGTGGATTTGCTCCTTGTTTTAAAAGGTGCTTTTCTGTGTTTCTGCTGCGTCCAGATAGACGACATCGACCTCATCAGCGCCAACATGGAGAACGCCGTGGCCTCCATCGGAGGCTTCTGCTGCGGGCGCTCCTTCGTCATCGACCACCAGGTGAGTGTAACAGACGTCTGACTGTAAAGAAGATGGAACGGGAAACATATTGGTTTCCAGACCCCCTCCCCCGGATTGTTTTGTTTCATCATTTCTGAAAAGGACTGGATCCTTTTTCACACGTAGTGGTTCACATGTAAAATCAGAGCATGTTCACCATGGTTTATTTATCATATTGAGGGCTTCATCTTCTCATTTTACCCGCTGGCATCTTGGTTTTTGGAGGCCATGGGCCCAATCTTCCAAACCTCCTAAAGCCGCTATTTAGGGACAGCAGGTAGCGGGAGGGGCATTCCCCCGCAAAGAACGCAATCTTCCACCTCCCTAAACCTGCTATTCCACCTGCGCTACCCGCTACATTATGCATAGGAGTGGTTAGGGCGTTCCACCTGTAAGGGAGTAAGGGAGTCGGCATAGTGGGTAGCGGCTTTAGGGAAGCGGAAGATTGCATTAGCAGTTAGCGGAGGTTCCTAAACCCGCAATTTGCAGGTAGCGGGTAGCAGGAGGTGTACAATCGGGGCCCATGTGTTTTAAACGGGACCGATGAACTTGATGCACAGCCTCACGGCCTCATGACCACCTGGGTGCTGAAGCTCCTAAAGCTGGGTTGAGAACGGTCCAACACGCCCCAGGATGACAGAGCCGGGATCCATCTGGCTCAAACTGGGAAAGACTGGTTCAGAGAGCAGGAGACGGATCAGCCACCAGAGTCCAGACCTGAACCTGGAGAAGACTTGCTGCAGGGGTCCTGCTCTCCCATCATCAGTACAAGATCGTTGAGGAAAATGAAAGCAACCGCTGACAGGATTAAGAGTTGTGATGTTGCAGAAGCTTGTGGAAACGACGCCACGGCGAGCGTGTGTAGGTTGTGTATGTTGGGCGTTAGACTTCAGAACCATTTCATAGACTTCCAGATGTTTGACCCAGGAAAGTCTGGACCGTTGAATCTCCAAAGTTCTGTTGATCAACGGCATCAGTGGTGATCAGGACCTGTCCTGTGTGTGTTTCAGCGTCTGTCGGGGCAGGGCTACTGCTTCTCAGCCTCCCTGCCTCCCATGTTGGCTGCTGCAGCCATCGAAGCTCTCAACATCATGGAGGAGGATCCAGGTACAGATCTGTTGCTGCTTCTTCCTCAGAGCTGCTCTCAGGCTCAGTTTGGTCTCAGATCCCTCAGCCGTAGAGGGATCCTCCACAAGCCGGCCTGGAAGAAAACAGATCTCCATTTCTGATTCCTTTGTTGAAGCTCCGGCCCATTTTCAGGTTGGTTCTCATTCTGTCCTTTGTTCTGCAGGTATTTTCACTGTCCTGAGAGAAAAGTGCAAGCATGTATACAAGGCTTTAAAAGGGTAAGTTTATGTCTGCTTTGACCTTCTTTATGTCATCACTGCAACGTTGTGGGTTTAGTCAAGAAGCTTTGGGTGAATTCCAATTCTTCCCTTAACCCTCAATCTCAACCTTTGCCCTTAACCCTCAATTTTTGGCCCTCAATCTTAACCCTCCAAAGTAAGAGTAAGGGCTAGCTTGTGACTTAGAAATGGGACACCCCTTGAGTGCAGTTACGTCTTCAGACTGAAATGTATCAGAGCCCGTGTTGTCTCTGTATTCCCTGAAATGACACAGGGATAACATTGAAAAGAGCGTCGTATATTCTCTAAATAATATTAGCAAATAACACAATAGAGGATACATTATTCAGTCCATCGCTACACAACAACACTGCAAAAAAAGGGGGTCTTCAAACAAGATAAAAACACTACAACCTAGGAAAAAGGTACTGAAAACAAGCAAGATAATTCACTTGGTAAGATTTCTTAAATTAAGATTGTAGGAACACTTGTTTCTAGATTTAAGAAAGGTATAATTTGTTATTGAATCTTAAAACAAGATTTATTTTGATGATGAGAGGAGATGAGGAGGAGGAAAAACATAATACATCTTATTTTAAGTGTTAATTGTCTCATTTTAGGATTCCCTGCCTGTTTAAGACAAAAAAGTAAAGTTTTACTTGATATAAGATTATACTGAGACTTAAAATAATAAAGTTATTATTAAAACAAGAAAATATATCTAACGCTTCTAAATTTAAGTTCTTTTTTCTTGGTAAGAACCAAATAATTTGCAGTGAAGGTATACAAGTAACGTGAAGCCGGCCGGGACCGCCGGTCCAGCAAACATCGCAAACTAAAAAAAAATGTCACGCGACAACGATGTTAATCCATGAAAAAAGTCTCAAACAAAGACAATAAGATGGTTTTGTAACATTTATATCTGTAAGAACTACGAAGATACTTACATTTGTAGCTAGCTTTTTTTTGGTGCTATCCTTTTTGAAGATGTTTTGGCTAAATTACCCAGTGCCTTCTGGGTAGCCCTTACTCCCAAGGGTGGTGCCAGAGAATCTCAATATTGAGGGCGATACATCCCTCAAACTTGTCCTTCAATTTGACGTTCTTAGAATCGGACCAGCACTTGCCCTTAGCGGGAGCGCACATTTTTGAGATTGAGGGTTAAGGGAGGAACTGGAATTCACCCTTGATCTGATGCATGATGCATCTGAAGCAGACCCTTAAAGTACAGTTTTATTGACGTCTACTGAGGCTGGGTCCGAAACATTTCTGCCGTCCCACAGCTCCCGTTTAAAGCCACACAAAGGAGCTTCTGCTGTTACAACATCAGTTCAAGTCAGAATTAAATATACTCTCTTACTGATGCTTCACAGTAAGATCCACTCACACAGGAATCATAAAACAAACATAAAACACAGTCTAATCATCAAAGCCCTCCTGTAGTAAAAGCTTGACGATGCAGAGTCCTGAAAGTAAGCGCCAACATGGTCAAACATCTTCTGAAATGAGCCGGTGACCAGTGTGGAGCCACGTGGTTCCCGGCAGTCAGGGTGTTGTGGAGCTGTGGAGAGACGCCATGATGGTCCTCTGATGGTCCTCTGATGGTCCGTGTGTGGCAGTGTTCCAGGTCTGAAGCTGGTGGGCGTGTCCTGTGCTCCGGCGCTTCACCTGCAGCTGGAGAGAAGTTCGGGCTGCAGAGCTTCTGACATGCAGCTGCTGCGCAGCATCGTTGATCATGTAAGTCCATCAACACTCTAGAAGCGTGACCTGGGACCCCTGGTGTCTGAATCTCTGGTGTCTGAATCTCTGTCAGGGAGATAAACACCCGAAACAGTCGCTGGTGAACGTTTCCTCATTTCAGTGAAATGGTAGCATTAAACACTAAACGCTCCTCTGGTTTCTAACCGTCTAATTTCTCCGTCAGTGTTTGGAACGACATGTTGCTCTGACGCTCGCTAGATATCTGGAAAAGGAGGAGCGCTTCCTGCCCCCACCCAGGTAAGCCTTCTGTAATACCTTTATTTCTTAGTTTTCTTGCCTTTCACCTGCTTCCTAGAATTGACCTTTCGGTAAGCACCGCCCCCTCCCTAGTTACTGTTGCTAGGTCGGACAAACTTGCTGCTACTGCGTTAAGGACTGTGTTAATTCGCTATATTTCCAATGTGTATCATCAGTGTTAATATTATACTATAATAACATCATGGTGAAATATTGCTGCTGGGGACCTGCAACAGTGACTCGAGGTGTCCAGAACATTTGGAGGGACATTTTTATTCCTCTTTACCAAACCAAAACAAACGCTGAAGAATGCAGCTGTGGGTTCAGTTGTGTCCGTCCACACAATCAACTGAACGTGGGGAAAGCAAAACAAACCTACATTTACTCCAAGGTAAGTTTACTTTGTTTATTAGATGATTGATTTAAAAACTGTTTAGTAAAAGTAATAATAGGATTTAGCAGAGGGAGGGTGATGAGTTCTCTGTGATGAGGTCCATAGGTCTGTCCCACACCAGAGCTATGTTAACATCAGACAGTCGCAGCATTGTATTAATATAATTAATAAAGTGACTTTAACATCACAAGCCTCACCTTATACCTAACAAAATAAATATCCAGGGCCATATATATTTGTAGACAACGAAGCAGGCTTATAGCTGGCTAGCGAACTCTGGTCCATAGTGGAGAAGTCATCGACACTGGACCAGAGCTAATGCTAATGCTAACAGAGAAATCATCACCCTCCCTGCTGCTAAATCATATTAGTTTTACTAAACGGTGGTTAAATCAATCATCTAATAAACAAAGTAAACTTACCTTGGAGTAAAATGTAGGTGTGTTTTATAACTTTCCCCACGTTCATTGGATTGTGTGGACGGACACAACTGAACCAAAGCCTGCATTTTTCCTGCGTTTGTTTTGGCTTAAAAGGAACAAAAATGTCCCTCCAAACGTTCTGGACACCTCGAGTCACTGTTGCACGTCCCCATTAGCAATATTTCACCATGGAGTTATTATAGTATAATATTAACACTGATTATACACATCGGAAAAATAGTGAATTAACACAGTCCTTAATGCAGGAGCAGCAAGTTTGTCCGACCTAGCAACAGTAACTAGGGAGGGGGCGGTGCTTACCGAAAGGTCAATTAAATTCCCCCTGGAGCGGCTGTTTGTGGAAACACTTGGAGGCCTAGAAAGCATTTTCCCTTTCGTCCCAGCTTTTTCTGATTTCTAGATGTGTATTTGTAGTGGATCCCGGTTGAATCTAAAGTGATATTCATGTCTGGGCTGGAACAGTGAACAGATGGACACAGTCGAGATCACCTGTCGTGCGTTTGAACAAGATGTTTCCTGTGTAACGGATGAACAGAGTTTCGTGTAAATTGTCATAAAACTGAATCTCCGCCGTCCTGCACAACAAAATCAGCATACTCAAATTAACACATTCAGATTTTATTTCAACACTTTTGAAGCGTTTAAATGGGTCCACACCACAAAGAGTTAATTTAACTCTTTTTTGGAGAGTTAGTACCTTAACACTAACTTAGTGTAATTATTGAACTCCTTTGCAGTTAAAATTTAACACTTCTTAACACTAACTAGTGTTACTTTATCTCAACACTTTTATGTAGTGTTAGACATTAACTCTCTTTTGGGATTGTTGGTTAACTGTACAAGTGTTACAGTCATTTTAACACTAAGGTGTAAAATTAGCTCTTCTGAATTACTAAAAAAAATACTTAGAAAATAAGTTTTGCTAAAAATAATGCCATCAGGTTTAGTTGAAACTCATTTATTTCAAACATGCACCACAAATTAACATTTAAAACACTTTATCGGACACAATTCGTCGTTAGCTAACTTAATGTTAACGCTAACATAATGCTAACAGCCCACAACCAATACACTGCTTATTCAGCGTTAGCTTGCTTAGCCGAGTTAACGACACAACAAAAATACAGTCTAAAACTTTTTTACCATAGCAGATACAGTCTTTACCATCAAATTACAAGTTTTAGCGAACCAAATGACGAACTAAAATCATCACTGCTTAGCGCAGCTAATTTGGCGACATAACTTTACCGTGAGTGTCTCGCCATTGAAGACAGACCAAGTGCTGGAGGGGTAATATAAATATCAAAACCTAACACTAACATAAAGTTAGCTCATTTTACTCATCGAACAATGTCGACATAAAACCACGGTGAAACGCACAGCTGAATGAGAGGCTCCTCAGTCGGTATTTAGCTCCTGTCGCTGTGTAGCACGGTGGGGGCGGGGTCTGATTTACACTTTAAGTGTCACATCCACGTTTGGAGTTAAGAGTTAAATAGTTCAGAGTTGATGTTACTACAATGACACTTACAGATTTGATCTGAAGACACTTTGTTTTGACTCCAACTACTAACGATTTGACTCTATTCAGAGTGGAATTAACTCTGCTTTTGCTCAGATTTCATCAACACCAGAAATGTAACTCTTCTGAATGTGCTGTGTGGTGCGTCCTCAGCATCCGGGTGGTGGTCACCATCACACAGACGGACGACGACCTGCAGAAGGCCGTGTCCTGCATCACGGAGGCGGCCTCAGTCCTCCTCAGACCTCAGTGAGGTTGAAGGTGAGCAGCGCTGCTGGGACCTCAGCACCAGTCCACTCCAGATACTGGGAAAGGAGCCGCGACGGGAACTGACGCCCCCGTCCACAGACTCCCCATGTGTCATAACCTCTGCTCCTAAATCCGTGCCTGTCTGCGTTTTTCATGATTCGTCAGTTTTCTAATTTGTGTCATGCATTAATGAGCTCGTGTTGTTGGATGGGTGGGGGGGGGGCGAACCCCCGAACCCCCGAACCCCCGACAAAGACCAAATGATTTCCTGTGCTGACCAAAGAGGAGCGTGTGTGCTTACTGTTTAACATGTCGTACGTATTTAAATATGTGGTTTTTACTCCAGAATCGTTGGTTGTGATCCTCAGTTGAAGTTAAGTTTGTGTGAGAGGTCAGTGCCTTTCTGAACCCTTTTATTAAAACCGTCTGATTCAACGTGCATCATCAGTGACTCATTCCAGCTGTTCTGCGCCGGCGCCGCATTGATTTTCATCAGCTGTCCAGTGTTGGTTTCTCCAGATTCATCCCAGGCTCGATGTCTCATCCAGCACGTTGACCAAGGAGAACAGTGTCCTTCTGTTTCAGTAAAACAGCTCGCCTGGCAAATAGGAGGTAGAAGTTGGCGTGTCCAGACGTTTGTTAGATGGAATAAGCAGAAAAGGTGCGGCGGGTGAAATCTGACACCTGTCGCCTGGAGACTCTGGGCACGTTTGGGCTTGTTTAGTTTGGGATGAAAAATTTCAGAGCAGAGACCCCCAGAGGCCCAGACTGCTGAGGGGGGCCTCCCATGATGCACTGGGCTCTCTCCTTTTCATGCATGTATACGCCACGATCACTGCCATTAACAGTTAGATGTACCATCCTTATTCAGGTTTTTTTTGGTGCAAAATAAATTATCTAAATGGTTTTACAATCATCTTCGCATCTTGTTTGAATTAGTTAAATAGATGATAATGGACGAGATGATGGTCTCCTTTGATGTGGTGTGTTCAACTAAACGTCCACTAGATGGCAGTATTGCAGTAGCTATGGTCCACCGCTGATCTTCAACAGCGTGTTGAGGTAAGACTCTTTTAGGACAATAATGTGCACATTTTGGTCAGAGAAGACAGGTGGTTTTAAAGAAAAGACATTGATGTCAAATTTGAAAATCCAACATTAGATTAGATTAGTTAAAACACTTAAAACAGAGCCCTGAATCTCTACCCAGATGGTTTCACTTCCATTCACACCTTGATTGTGTGACCAACACCAGGTAAACCAAAGACTCGGTCAACCCACAGGAGGGATAAGGGGGTCCGTGGTTACAGGTGACTTCACAGCTGATACGCGTTGAACCCCCCCACAGCCGGTCTGAGTGGACAAAACCTTCTGGGGTTAATGTCCTGCTGCATCATCCAACTGCCCCGAAACTTCAGCTGGTGAACAACCAGTCCGACGAGCCCTCATGTGTTAATATAATACAATAAAACTTGTTTTAATTACAGTCTTCATCTGCAACTATAGAGGTCCTCAGGAGATTTATGTTTCATAAAAAAACATTTTGTGGTAAAATGTCACTTTTGCAAAGTTGGAATATTTTGACAGAGAATTATGACTTTATGTCCTAAAATCACAAATTATTGATGTAAATTCAGGAATTTCACAATGTTGCAACTATGAAGTTAATAAACACATTTTTGTAAAAAAAATCTAAAAAAAGCAAAACAAAATCACCACTTTGTGTCATAAAATAATGAAATTTGCAAAGTTGCAACTTTTGGGGGAAAAAAATCCAGTTTTTTGCCGTAAATTCTAACTTAACGTTCCTGTTGTAAAAAATAACACTTTTCTGCTGCAAAACTGCAAATTTTGCAATATTGCATTTTTTTGCCACAAAATTTTTTGTCATAAAATCTGAAATTTTTCCAATTGCTACTTGATGTTGCAACTATTTCTTGTCATATTGACCTTTTCATATCTTTTTTTTTAACCTAAAATTTTGATTTTCATGTAGTAAATTGGTGAATTTTGTGTCATTGCAACTTAATGACCTAAAATCAAAGTTTTGCTGTTAATTATGCAATATTGCAACTTGTTGTCCTTAAAAGCTCAGATTTGTCATAAAATTTCTCAAAATCATGATTTTTGACATCAAATCTTGATTTTATTTCATAAAAATCACTTTTTGTCACACATTTGACTGTTTTAAAAATCATTTTTTGTTGTGAAAATGTGACTTTTGACTTTAGTCGGCTTCTTCTGCTTAGTTCTGCAGGAAGGACAGACTGATTTAAGAAAACTAAAGCACAGACTGTTGCACGATGATCAATGAAACTGATCACAGATGCAGGAACACACACACCTGACACACACATGGAAACAGCAGCTCATGTTCCTTCAGATGAAACGGGTTTCTCCTCCATTTCCATCTCTGTATATTCCTGTGATTAAAATCAAAAATAGTTCAAGTAAAAAATGTGCACAGATTCAGGTGAAGTGCAGCCTGTTACTTTACATGTTCATATTTACACGTGTCGGGTGGGAAAACTGTGAAAGATCTGGGTCTGGGTCTGGGTCTGGGTCTGGGTCTGGATCTGGGTCTGGATCTGGATCTGGATCTGGGTCTGGGTCTGAGTCTGGATCTGGATCTGGGTCTAGGTCTGGATCTGGGTCTGTATCTGGGCCTGGGTCTGGATCTGGATCTGGATCTGGGTCTGGATCTGGGTCTGGATCTGGATCTGGATCTGGATCTGGGTCTGGGTCTGGATCTAGATCTGGGTCTGGATCTGGATCTGGGCCTGGGTCTGGATCTGGGTCTAGGTCTGGATCTGGGTCTGGATCTGGGTCTGAGTCTGGATCTGGGTCTAGGTCTGGATCTGGGTCTGGATCTGGGTCTGAGTCTGGATCTGGGTCTAGGTCTGGATCTGGGTCTGTATCTGGGCCTGGGTCTGGATCTGGATCTGGATCTGGGTCTGGATCTGGGTCTGGATCTGGGTCTGGGCCTGGATCTGGGTCTGGGTCTGGATCTGGGTCTGGATCTGGGCCTGGATCTGGGTCTGGGTCTGGATCTGGATCTCGGTCTGGGTCTGGGTCTGGATCTGGATCTGGGCCTGGATCTGGGTCTGGATCTGGGTCTGGATCTGGGCCTGGGTTTGGATCTGGGCCTGGGTCTGGATCTGGATCTGGATCTGGGTCTAGGTCTGGATCTGGGTCTGGATCTGGGTCTGGATCTGGATCTGGGTCTGGATCTGGGCCTGGATCTGGATCTGGGTCTGGATCTGGGTCTGGATCTGGGTCTGGATCTGGGTCTGGGCCTGGGTCTGGATCTGGATCTGGATCTGGATCTGGATCTGGATCTGGATCTGGATCTGGGCCTAGGTCTGGGTCTGGATCTGGATCTGGGCCTGGGTCTGGGTCTGGATCTCGGTCTGGGTCTGGATTTGGGTCTGGGTCTGGATCTGGGTCTGGATTTGGGCCTGGGTCTGGATCTGGGCCTGGGTCTGGATCTGGGTCTGGGTCTGGATCTGGGTCTGGATCTGGTCTGGTCTGGGTCTGGGTCTGGATCTGGGTCTGGGTCTGGATCTGGATCTGGGTCTGGGTCTGGGTCTGGATCTGGGTCTGGATCTAGATCTGGGTCTGGATCTGGATCTGGATCTGGGTCTGGATCTGGGTCTGGGTCTGGATCTAGATCTGGGCCTGGATCTGGATCTGGGCCTGGGTCTGGATCTGGGTCTAGGTCTGGATCTGGGTCTGTATCTGGGCCTGGGTCTGGATCTGGGTCTAGGTCTGGATCTGGGTCTGGATCTGGGTCTGAGTCTGGATCTGGGTCTAGGTCTGTATCTGGGTCTGTATCTGGGCCTGGGTCTGGATCTGGATCTGGGCCTGGGCCTGGGCCTGGGCCTGGGTCTGGGTCTGGGTCTGGATCTGGATCTGGATCTGGGCCTGGGCCTGGGTCTGGATCTCGGTCTGGATCTGGGTCTGGATCTGGATTTGGGCCTGGGTCTGGATCTAGGTCTGGATCTGGGTCTGGGTCTGGATCTGGGCCTGGGTCTAAGTCTGGGTCTGGATCTGGGCCTCGGTCTGGATCTGGGTCTGGATCTGGGTCTGGGTCTGGATCTGGGCCTGGGTCTAAGTCTGGGTCTGGATCTGGGCCTCGGTCTGGATCTGGGTCTGGATCTGGGTCTGGGTCTGGGTCTGGGTCTGGGTCTGGGTCTGGGTCTGGATCTGGGTCTGGGTCTGGGTCTGGGTCTGGATCTGGGCCTCGGTCTGGGTCTGGATCTGGGCCTGGGTCTGGGTCTGGGTCTGGATCTGGGCCTGGGTCTGGATCTGGGTCTGGATCTGGGTCTGGATCTGGGCCTGGACTAGGGCTGGGTTAAACGATTATTTTTGTAATCGATTAATCTAGAAAATAGTTTTTCGATGCATCGATTAATCTAACGATTCATTTTTAAATCCGATTCGATTCGATTTCGATTCGATTATCGATTATCTCCCCATAATTTGACCTATATAGCAATTAATGCTAATTTATCTCCATGAATGAAACACAAATTTCTTCTTTCAAGTTCAAAAATGAATTATATTGAACAATACAACAATAAAGCGCACACAGTTGTAGTGCAATGGAATCCTATAATAAAAAAATTATAAATTAAAACTTTCCTTCAATAAATAAAACTGCAAAAAACACTATCTGAACCAAAATCTTATCAACATAAAATAAATAAAAAATAACAGCAGTGGTGACAACTGCAATTTACAAAACAACACAATGTGTGACAGCAGCAACTTAGCCTAATCATTTAAATCTGTGAAATAAATAACAAATAAATTCAAGTATTAGTTAAGTGAACAGTAGTTTAACTTTTAGTAGTTTGGATGCTCTCAGTAAGTGCAGCAGCCTCCTGGGGGGTGCAGGGGGTGTGTTTTTTTTTCGTCTGATAGTAGTCCTCCAAACTTTTCTGCTAATCCCTGTCCCTGAAACCATAAATCACAAACACAGTGCACAGGTTAATAAAACTATATACTTCTAAATGATCTGCCCATACCAATAAAGTATAATAATAATAATAATAATAATAATAATAATAATACATTAACCTAAAAGTTGAAAGTTAGAAAACAACAATGAATGTTGTATTTAAAAAAAAAAAAAAGACAAAGAAATTTAAAAAAAAAAACTAACTTTAGCGTGTACTTGAGTGTGTGTCTGTGTCAGTTAAAAAAAACTGTGTCGGCAAGAGACGAGTGTGTGAGGGGCGTGTGTGTGTGTTTAAGTGGGCACATGTTCTGTGTGTGCGAGGCTGGAGCACAAGTTACGTGGTGCGGTTTGGATGAATGACGGGGTTAATCACTGCAAACAAGGAAACTTACGGTGTCTTCTCCTCCACACAAGCAGCTCCCGCGTGCCTCTTCTTAAGGTACTGGTGCATCGCGTTAGTGCTTTTATGATATGTCATCTCTATTTTGCACAGACCACCGAATCGTTACCATTAGGTGTAAAGTAAATACTTTTGACATCCTGTTACGAGATACGAGACGTATTTTTTGCGTCGATGTAATCGATGACGTCGACGCGTCGTCCCAGCCCTAGCCTGGACCCGGTCTAATCAGGACCTGGACCCGGTGTAATCAGGACCTGGACCCGGTCTAATCAGGACCTGGACCTGGTCTAACCAGGACCTGGACCTGGTCTAGTCAGGACCTGCACCTGGTCTAATCAGGACCTGGACCCAGTGTAATCAGGACCTGGACCCGGTCTAATCAGGACCTGGATCCGGTATAATCAGGACCTGGATCCAGTCTAATCAGGACCTGGACCTGGTCTAATCAGGACCTGGACCCAGTGTAATCAGGACCTGGACCTGGTCTAATCAGGACCTGGACCCAGTGTAATCAGTACCTGGACCCAGTCTAGTCAGGACCTGGACCCAGTGTAATCAAGACCTGGACCTGGTCTAATCAGGACCTGGACCCAGTCTAATCAGGACCTGGACCCAGTCTAATCAGGACCTGGACCTGGTCTAATCAGGACCTGGACCCAGTGTAATCAGGACCTGGACCCGGTGTAATCAGGACCTGGACCTGGTCTAATCAGGACCTGGACCTGATCTAATCAGGACCTGGACCCAGTGTAATTAGGACCTGGACCCAGTCTAGTCAGGACATGGACCTGGTCTAATCAGGACCTGGACCCAGTCTAATCAGGACCTGGATCCAGTCTAATCAGGACCTGGACCTGGTCTAATCAGGACCTGGACCCAGTGTAATCAGGACCTGGACCTGGTCTAATCAGGACCTGGACCTGGTCTAATCAGGACCTGGACCCAGTGTAATCAAGACCTGGACCTGGTCTAATCAGGACCTGGACCTGGTCTAACCAGGACCTGGACCCAGTCTAATCAGGACCTGGACCTGGTCTAATCAGGACCTGGACCCAGTGTAATCAGGACCTGGACCCAGTCTAATCAGGACCTGGATCCAGTCTAATCAGGACCTGGACCCAGTCTAATCAGGACCTGGACCTGGTCTAATCAGGACCTGGACCCAGTGTAATCAGGACCTGGACCTGGTCTAATCAGGACCTGGACCCGGTGTAATCAGGACCTGGATCCAGTCTAATCAGGACCTGGACCTGATCTAATCAGGACCTGGACCCAGTCTAATCAGGACCTGGACCTGGTCTAATCAGGACCTGGACCCAGTGTAATCAGGACCTGGACCCAGTCTAATCAGGACCTGGATCCAGTCTAATCAGGACCTGGACCTGGTCTAATCAGGACCTGGACCCAGTGTAATCAGGACCTGGACCTGGTCTAATCAGGACCTGGACCCAGTCTAATCAGGACCTGGACCCAGTCTAATCAGGACCTGGACCCAGTGTAATCAGTACCTGGACCCAGTCTAGTCAGGACCTGGACCTGGTCTAATCAGGACCTGGACCCAGTGTAATCAGGACCTGGACCTGGTCTAATCAGGACCTGGACCCAGTCTAATCAGGACCTGGACCCAGTGTAATCAGGACCTGGACCTGGTCTAATCAGGACCTGGACCCAGTGTAATCAGGACCTGGACCCGGTGTAATCAGGACCTGGACCCGGTCTAATCAGGACCTGGACCCGGTGTAATCAGGACCTGGACCAGGTGTAATCAGGACCTGGACCTGGTCTAATCAGGACCTGGATCCAGTCTAATCAGGACCTGGACCTGGTCTAATCAGGACCTGGACCCGGTGTAATCAGGACCTGGACCAGGTGTAATCAGGACCTGGACCCAGTGTAATCAGGACCTGGACCCAGTCTAATCAGGACCTGGACCCAGTCTAATCAGGACCTGGACCCAGTGTAATCAGGACCTGGACCCGGTGTAATCAGGACCTGGACCCAGTGTAATCAGGACCTGGACCCAGTGTAATCAGGACCTGGACCTGGTCTCATCAGGACCTGGACCCGGTCTAATCAGGACCTGGACCCAGTCTAATCAGGACCTGGAGCCGGTCTAATCAGGACCTGGACCCAGTGTAATCAGGTCCTGGATCCAGTCTAATCAGGACCTGGACCCAGTCTAATCAGGACCTGGACCCAGTCTAATCAGGACCTGGACCCAGTCTAATCAGGTCCTGGACCCAGTGTAATCAGGACCTGGACCTAGTCTAATCAGGACCTGGACCCAGTGTAATCAGGACCTGGACCTGGTCTCATCAGGACCTGGACCCGGTCAAATCAGGACCTGGACCCGGTGTAATCAGGACCTGGAGTCGGTCTAATCAGGACCTGGAGCCGGTCTAATCAGGACCTGGACCCGGACTAATCAGGACCTGGACCCAGTCTAATCAGGACCTGGACCCGGTCTAATCAGGACCTGGACCCAGTGTAATCAGTACCTGGACCCGGTGTAATCAGGACCTGGACCCAGTGTAATCAGGACCTGGACCCGGTGTAATCAGGACCTGGACCCGGTGTAATCAGGACCTGGAGTCGGTCTAATCAGGACCTGGACCCAGTCTAATCAGGACCTGGACCCAGTCTAATCAGGACCTGGACCCATGTAATCAGGACCTGGAGCCGGTGTAATCAGGACCTGGACCCAGTGTAATCAGGACCTGGAGCCGGTGTAATCAGGACCTGGACCCGGTGTAATCAGGACCTGGACCCGGTGTAATCAGTACCTGGACCCGGTGTAATCAGGACCTGGACCCAGTGTAATCAGGACCTGGACCCAGTGTAATCAGGACCTGGAGCCGGTCTAATCAGGACCTGGACCCGGTGTAATCAGGACCTGGACCCGGTGTAATCAGGACCTGGACCCGGTCAAATCAGGACCTGGACCCAGTGTAATCAGGACCTGGACCCGGTGTAATCAGGACCTGGACCCGGTCCCAACAAGGTAATTAGACCAACAGCAGAACTCAGACTGGGTCTCTCATGAGCCCCCAGTCTGCCACGGAAACACGCGCGTCTGACTGTGCTGTCGCCACGTGTATTAACGAGTCCGCGTGCAAGCTCGGGGCGTGCACGGCATTGATCTGTTTGCTGTGGGTTCCCACCCGCACCCCCCAACTACAAATGCCGCACTTAATCAGTTCCAGACCCGTTTTTTTTTTTCTTTCACGCTGAGCAGAGGGGGGTGGGGGAGCAGAGGGGGCCCCGCCGTCTGGATCTGATTCGGACTCAGAAGTTCTGGATCTGATTCGGGCTCAGTTGGTTGTGAGCCTCTGCAGGTCTGTCGGGTCGGACCCGCCCGCCGGGAGTCCTCTCTCGCTCTCTCTCTCCTGTCTGTAGATGGAGCCCTCGGCCGCGCGCAGCAGCAGCAGCAGCAGCAGCAGCAGAACGCCGTGCCGTGCGCGCGTGTGAGCGCTCGCGCCCCTCAGCAGCTGGTTTGAGCGCGCGGTGCGCGGCCGCTCGCGGACCCCCGCAGCAGACGCGATCCCGGGATGAACGCACCTCCGTCGCGCTCCGTGTCGGACTCCGCCACGAGTTGAACGCGCGCCGTCGCTCCAGAGGAGAGCAGAGGAACCAGAACCAGAACCAGAACCCAGTGTGGGAGACGCCATGGCCGCTTCCCTGAGGACTTTTCTCTGGATGCTTTTCTTGTTTCCAGGCGTGAGCTGCGACGGTGAGTGTTTCAGGGTTCTGGGTTCGAGGGTTGCAGAGGTTCTGCTTCTGTTCTGGGGGGATGCTGGAGTTTTTCCTTCTGGGCTGCAGCGGTTTGGGTCGGAGCTCAGAGTTAGAACCAGTTTTAAGCAGCTTTCAGAACTCTTGACTTTAGTTTAGTGGCTCTCGGTTATTGGGAAGTTTCTGCTGGTGTGTGTTTGGGTGGGGGGGCTGGTGTGGTGGGGTGGGGGGCTGGTGTGGTTGGGGTGGGGGGGCTGGTGGGGGGCTGTGGGGGGGCGGGGGGAGAGTCTGGGACCACTTAGCTCCTCTTTGTCCCGCTGCAGCTCATAAAGCCGCGGTGTCGCCTCAGAGGGACTGTGTGTTCTTGTCATGTTAATTGCGCCGAGCTCACGGTGATCTTTGTCAGCCATGCTAATTCATCACCCCCCCCCCCCCCCCCCCCCCAATGTGGTTGGGGGGGCTGGGGGCCCAGATTTCCTGTTTTCAGCTCTGGCTTCCAGGTCCCACCATTTGTTAATGAGCTGGGGGGGGGGGGGGGGGGGGGGGGGGGGGGGGTTACACAATTCCCCCCCCCCCCCCCCCCCCCCCCACACACACACACACACACACACTCTTAAAACTGCAGACGTTTCCTTCCTTCACTGTGACGTCACAGATTCTCAGAGGGTGATGGTGTGTTCTGTTTTTTTGCCTGAATCTGGTCTCTGGTTGGTTCTTCTGCAATAATTTAAAATCCCAGTCCACACTGGGACAGTCCACCTGCCCAGTCAGAGCCCCATAATGCAATGGAGCACAACATGGCTGCTTTTTTTTTTTTTTTTTTATGTATACGGCAGATATGACTTCATGTACAGTATATGGGTGTAAATCGATTTAATGAGATGATGATTTGATGTTTGCAGATATTAACAACTCTGACACGACACGATTCTGATTAGATTTGAAGTTGTAACTTCACTTATTGGTCATAAAAGCTTATTTATTTCTCTTTTAAATGGAGCCACGTTTGTCAGGAGCATGATGGGATGGAACAGAGGATGAACAGCGGGCTGAGGATGTGGGTTGGACCCATGAATGATTTGTTAAATCCTCTGCCAATGTCAAGTCTTCTTTTTTAACTGTTGATTGTTGTTTGGTGGATTGATGACTGAAGAAACAACACATACTGGAAATGTGTTAATTTAACAAACAGGAGCCTCAGCAGCTCAGAACAACCAGACACACCAGTCTGGCTCCTCCTCCTCCTCCTGCTGGTCACCAGTCTGGCTCCTCCTCCTCCTCCTGCTGGTCACCAGTCTGGCTCCTCCTCCTCCTCATGTTGGTCATCAGTCTGGCTCCTCCTCCTCCTGCTGGTCACTAGTCTGGCTCCTCCTCCTCCTCCTGTTGGTCACCAATCTGGCTCCTCCTCCTCCTGCTGGTCACTAGTCTGGCTCCTCCTCCTCCTCCTGTTGGTCACCAATCTGGCTCCTCCTCCTCCTGCTGGTCACCAGTCTGGCTCCTCCTCCTGCTGCTGGTCACCAGTCTGGCTCCTCCTCCTCCTCCTGCTGGTCACCAATGGCTCCTCCTCTGCTGGTCACCAGTCTGCTCCTCCTGCTGGTCACCAGTCTGGCTCCTCCTCCTGCTGCTGGTCACCAGCCTGGCTCCTCCTCCTCCTCCTGCTGGTCACTAGTCTGGCTCCTCCTCCTCCTCATGCTGGTCACCAGTCTGGGTCCTCCTCCTCCTCATGCTGGTCACTGGTCTGGCTCCTCCTCCTCCTCCTGCTGGTCACTAGTCTGGCTCCTCCTCCTTCCTCCTCATGCTGGTCACCAGCCTGGCTCCTCCTCCTCCTCATGCTGGTCACCAGCCTGGCTCCTCCTCCTCCTTACGCTGGTCACTAGTCTGGCTCCTCCTCCTCCTCATGCTGGTCACCAGCCTGGCTCCTCCTCCTCCTCATGCTGGTCACCAGCCTGGCTCCTCCTCCTCCTCACGCTGGTCACCAGTCTGGCTCCTCCTCCTCACGCTGGTCACCAGTATGGCTCCTCCTCCTCCTCACGCTGGTCACTAGTCTGGCTCCTCCTCCTCCTCATGCTGGTCACCAGTCTGGCTCCTCCTCCTCATGCTGGTCACCAGTCTGGCTCCTCCTCCTCACGCTGGTCACTAGTCTGGCTCCTCCTCCTCCTCACGCTGGTCACTAGTCTGGCTCCTCCTCCTCCTGCTGCTGGTCACCAGTCTGGCTCCTCCTCCTCCTCCTGTTGGTCACCAATCTGGCTCCTCCTCCTGCTGGTCACCAGTCTGGCTCCTCCTCCTGCTGCTGGTCACCAGTCTGGCTCCTCCTCCTGCTGCTGGTCACCAGTCTGGCTCCTCCTCCTGCTGCTGGTCACCAGCCTGGCTCCTCCTCCTCCTGCTGGTCACTAGTCTGGCTCCTCCTCCTCCTCATGCTGGTCACCAGTCTGGGTCCTCCTCCTCCTCACGCTGGTCACTGGTCTGGCTCCTCCTCCTCCTCCTGCTGGTCACTAGTCTGGCTCCTCCTCCTCCTCCTCATGCTGGTCACCAGCCTGGCTCCTCCTCCTCCTCATGCTGGTCACCAGCCTGGCTCCTCCTCCTCCTCCTCCTCCTCCTCACGCTGGTCACTAGTCTGGCTCCTCCTCCTCCTCATGCTGGTCACCAGCCTGGCTCCTCCTCCTCCTCATGCTGGTCACCAGCCTGGCTCCTCCTCCTCCTCACGCTGGTCACCAGTCTGGCTCCTCCTCCTCACGCTGGTCACCAGTATGGCTCCTCCTCCTCCTCACGCTGGTCACTAGTCTGGCTCCTCCTCCTCCTCATGCTGGTCACCAGTCTGGCTCCTCCTCCTCATGCTGGTCACCAGTCTGGCTCCTCCTCCTCACGCTGGTCACTAGTCTGGCTCCTCCTCCTCCTCACGCTGGTCACTAGTCTGGCTCCTCCTCCTCCTCCTGCTGGTCACTAGTCTGGCTCCTCCTCCTCCTCCTGCTGGTCACCAGTCTGGCTCCTCCTCCTCCTCATGCTGGTCACTAGTCTGGCTCCTCCTCCTCCTCATGCTGGTCACCAGTCTGGCTCCTCCTCCTCCTCATGCTGGTCACCAGTCTGGCTCCTCCTCCTCACGCTGGTCACCAGTCTGGCTCCTCCTCCTCCTCATGCTGGTCACCAGTCTGGCTCCTCCTCCTCACGCTGGTCACCAGTCTGGCTCCTCCTCCTCCTCATGCTGGTCACCAGTCTGGCTCCTCCTCCTCCTGCTGGTCACTAGTCTGGCTCCTCCTCACGCTGGTCACCAGTCTCTAGCACAGAGTCCTTAATGACCTGGAGCTGGTCATGTGACCACTGGGACTGACTGGCCGCTGTGGTCCAACAGTCACGTGACCTGGAGCTGGTCATGTGACCACTGGGACTGACTGGCCGCTGTGGTCCAACAGTCACGTGACCTGGAGCTGGTCATGTGACCACTGGGACTGACTGGCTGCTGTGGTCCAACAGTCACGTGACCTGGAGCTGGTCATGTGACCACTGGGACTGACTGGCCGCTGTGGTCCATCACACTGAGGGGTCCAGTATGAGAGGTAGCGAGGTAGGTTACGGTTCTGGGAGGACCACTCCAGCTGGGTCTTCTCGCTCACATACATGCACTTCATACTACAAAAAATCCAGATGCGCTCGTGCAGATGTATGTGGTTTCAGAAACGGTGATCAAAGTTGGCCGTGCGGGCCGTAGCACCGTGTTTCCCAGTTCCTGTCCAGCTGGAGTTGGGGCAGGGAAACATCTAAGACGTGCAGGCCGGTGGCCCACGTGGACCAGAACTGAGGAACGGCGCCGCGGCGTAGGCGGGTTCACGGTGGCGCCCTACGTAGCAGCAGTGACCCTCGTTGACCTTTCCTGTCTGCTGAGAACATCAGGAGGTGGACGGGTGCTGCATCAGACAGTGGATGTGAAGCTGAAGTCAGTCGTGTTGGGTTTTGGACCGAGGTCGTGTCGTTATCCTTTTATTTGAACATGTCGGCACCAGTGAACCTGCATCTTCCTGGGTTCCTGTCCTCGGTCGTATCGGAGAGGAAAAACTGAGACATGTCTCCAGCTGGTGGTGTTGGTGTGTTTCTGGGTCACGTTGGGCCGTTTTTACCTCCGATCAGTCGTTAGCGGCGTGTTTGGAGCATTGGCAAGTGTCTCCATCTCCACTGCAGCACTACTGTCACTACTGTCAAAAATAATTTATTCCGCCTCATTTTTCCCAAGTTGCAACTCTGAAATGTGCATCAAGCAGCTTTGAAGGAAATCTGATTAGCGTAAAACCTCGTCTGACCTGGTTTGACTGACTTCAGAGAAGGTGGCGAATCATCTCCAGGAGCTAATGGAATCTATATGGCGACTGATCAAATCCAATAAATATGACTCAAAGGAGCACAGAGATCAATGTTTGTGGGAGTTCTTGTAAAATGGAGCACACTGAAGCTGCAGTCTGATCTGTTTGTCGGGGTTTTGGTTCTGATGGAGGCTGCAGGTGTAGCTGAAGATGATGGGTTATCGTTAGCATTAGCTCCAGTTCTTCTGTTCTCTCTGAACATGGCGTTTCGGTCCTGAGTCGCGTGCGTTTCCGCTGACGTCTAAGACCTTGGCTCCAGCCAGGAGAAGTGCTACATGCAGATGTTTTCAGTTGTGGATGACGGCTGTGAAACATTTAAATGATTTCCATTTCCAAAGAAAGACCAGGAAAGAGATGCCAGGGAACGGAGAGAGTTTAGAGCGGGAGTCACTCACTACGAGACCAATGAAGAGAAACGCAAAGTTCATGAGTAACGATGACGCACACATGAAGCACAAAGAGAGGTGGGGAAAGGGGAGTCCAGTGCATCATGGGAGGTCTCCCAGCAGCACTGGAGGGATAGTTCAGGGTCACCTGAGCCAGCCCGAACCGTCAGCTTTATCAGAAAGTGAAGTTTTAAGCCTGTTGTTGAAGATGGAGGGAGGGCCTGAGTCCTGAACCCAACCTGGGAGCTGATTCCACCAGAGAAGGACCTGATAACTGAAGACAATCCCTGCCGTCTGCTTTTGGGAACTCTGGGAGATCTGAGGGCTCTGTTGGGATAATATGGAACTGTAAGTTCTTCAAGATGAGAAGGAAGGAAGCCCTTAGAGGCTGGGAGAACCAGATCCAAAACTCGAGCAGTCTGAAAGGTTTCGGGTCTTTCATCAGAACCACCTCCCTGCCACCGTTGTCTTTGGGGCTGAGGTTCCCCCAGAACCCTGTTCAGCTCCTGGTTCCTGCCGTGAGGACGTTGAAAGCTCTTAAAGGTCTGCTGTACAGCCGAGCTTCTCTGGAGCTCCTCAGCTTCTGGCTCATAGTCAGGCTGCAGAACCTTCCTGAGGTTTCAGAGGTTAGACTGGGGTGAAAATGGAAAACCTCCTCATATTAGTTTTATTACAAAAGTATTTTATACGTGCAAGGCAGATTTTACACACCATTTGCATTTTCTAGTTGATGTTTTCCACTAAGTTCATAAAACTGAGCCCAGTCCACCTGTAAAGAGCTCAGCGTGTTTTTTTTTTTCTTCTTTGTAAGTAACTCTGAAAAATCAGATATAGTTGGATAATACTAACAAATACAACATGGTATTCAAGGAGTCCTTGTTTAAATTGATAATAAAATTAAATGATCTCAGAGGACTGTATGAACAGCGAGCAGCAGCTTGGTCAGAAGTGGAAACACATGAGCGCTGGCAGCCATGCAGCGCTGGCAGCCATGCAGCGCTGGCAGCGCTGCAGCGCTGGCAGCGCTGGCAGCCATGCAGCGCTGGCAGCGCTGGCAGCCATGCAGCGCTGGCAGCGCTGGCAGCCATGCAGCGCTGCAGCGCTGCAGCTCACCGGGCTGGTGTCGGAGGAAGAGGAGGCCTGTCAGCATCTCCCATCACCTTCAACTGAAGATGATGAAGAGGAAAGCAGCAGGCGCTCCAGACGGGATGGGACAGCTCTGCATCGTGACAGCTCCGCCCATCTGATGCGTTAGCTGTGGCAGGAAGAAGAAGTCCACCAGGATGAGCGCATGTATCAGTTGGGTAGCTGCAATATTCCTGCATGACATCATGTGAAGTGGAGCCAGATTCAGCTTTGGTGACCACATGATGGAACTTTTTCTCTTCTTTTTTGCACACTGAGGTGTTTATGTTGTAAGATTGTTGTTTGTGAGGTACAGATGGGGGAGGGGGGGCAGGTCTTCCTGCTCCACCGCTGTAATGAGTTTCCATGTTGTCGACGGTCAGAATGCACAGAGGTTTTCTGTGATTTACTTCTCTGACCATTAAACATGAGGTTTATAAGAGATTAAAAAAAACGTACAGTAATCCCTCACACTTCGCGGTTAATGGGGGCTCAACTTATCCAGAAGTTCCACTGTTTTGGCAATTGTCATCATTTTGCGACGGTGTTTCGGTTCTCCAGAGGCGCTTGGTGATGGGCGGCGTCCTTTGGGATCCATTTTGACTTTAAAATGGCATTAAACCTTCGTCTCATGAGACCAAGAGATGGGAGATGCAGGGACTCGTGTCAGCCAATCAGCATACAGACAACCAACAGCACAGTCGTAGCAGCCAATCGCAGGCCTCGATTTTCGTTCATGGGGCCTCCCCCGTCGGCTCTAGTTGCTTCCTGAGACTCGTTCTTGATGTGATGGGTTTCGCTTCAGCCTCGCACGCTTCGTTTGAATTTTTTTTATACATTTTTTTTTTCGATGAATATTTTTGAAACCTCCGCGATGTGTGAGGGATTACTGTGCTTGTTTGGCAGAGAAGATGGGACTAATTGGAGGATAAACATGAATAGAGATGGTCAAGCTACAGCCACAGCCATCCCCATACTGGGCTTTGATCGGCCGATACTGATCCCACATCAGTGTTGTTTTACATTAACGTCGCAATTTAAACCGTCTACAATCCAGATGTCTTCTTTCAGCGTTCAGTCAGTCCTAGAGCCGTTTGAGTCGTGTTTTTGACCTGCAGCTGGTCGATTACGACGTGAAGTCCATGGAAACCGACGGGCTGCTCACCTGGATCAATGAACATGACCGTTGGTTCTGCTCTGGTTTCTGCCTCTCTTTGGGACTCTCCTCTCATTTCTGTAAGGGAAACTCCAGAGTTAGCTGCTGTGGTTCGTCCGTCTTTCTCCTTGGTGTTTTAAGCTTGATTCTTTTTCACCTGATGGCTCTTTGAAATGTTTGATAAGGTTGCTTGTGTTACATTTAGTGACAGTCGAGCCACCTGCATAATAGGGGTGAGTATTGGCAAGGACCCTGCAATACGATGTGTATCATGATACTTGGGTCGCGATACGATATATTGCGATATTCTACCCGGTTAATATCAAAATTAAAAGTAGAGATGAAAAATCAAATTGCCGTATATGTTCATCAGATGATATTGATCATTCAGAGGACAAATTGAGTCAAAACTTCAAAACAACCTATTTATTGTTTATTATTAGTGTTTTTGCACATTTAAATTTAAAAAATTTAAATGTAAAAAAATTAAACAATTTTCCTAAAAAATCGATACTAGGAGCTGAAAAATTGATATTATATTGAGCGGCCAAAAATCGCGATATATTGCCAAATAGATTTTTTTTTTTCACAGCCCTACTGCATAATGAGCCTGTCGTAGCTTTCGTGGTTGGACTTTCCAGCCTGAAATATCGCCCGACCGCCAACACGATGCCGCTTCTCCACCTGGAAACGGGAGGTTGCAAGAAAATGTTCCTCAACTTCTTGTGCAACAGAGAAGAACTGGGCTTCTGTTTCTAAAAATGACATGGTGTTAGATGGCATCTAGAAATACTTAGTTTCAGCAGCATCAGTGAGTATTTCTGATGCTGGAACAACTCTAATTAAAGCAGTGGACCGGATGAAATCCTGGGGCTCGTAGTCTGGCTTCACTGGTCCAGATGTCGTGCAGGATCAGCTAAATTATCTGTGCATGTGATGGAGGAGCTCGAAAGCTTTCCAGCTTTGAAAGTTACCAGGATTTTTTTTGCAACACTAGTGTCGACGAGGAAGCTGGAGAGAAGGTCGTGGAAAATCAAAAGGACTTAAAAGCATGAGAGCCAGTGTTCTGGGACGTTGGAGAGGGAGTTTCCTGGCTGAGGCTAGCCGTTACAGCCAGCGGTCTGAGTTTAGAGTACATGTTTTGGTTTGAGATGTCCCACTTCAACGTCAGCTTGGCATTACTGTTTTTATCTTCCACAGTGGAAATCGGTGGTTAGAATTTTCCTCCGCGTATGATGTGTATATACAAAGTGAATGATGCAGTGCAGCAGCTACCAACCGCCTCGGACCATGGCTTTTGTTCCCACATTTGTTTGGGGGTAGTTTTGCTCCATCTGCTCCAAAACCAGCTGCTGGACGGTCCGTCCTCTCTTCATATTTAACATTAGATTAGATAAGATTCAACTTTATTGTCATTACATGTATAAATACAGGGTAATGTAATGCAGTTTTGTATCTAATCGGAAGTGCAAGAGCCACAAGTGCAGTATATACAGAATATACACTATGATATACAGAATGAACAGTAAGAACAGATAAGGGCAGTAGTAAGGAATAAGTATAGGATAAATTAGCAGGATATAGACTATAATAATATACAGCTGGTAAGTGTAGATATGAATATAGACAGTATGTACAGTTTACAGATGAATTATTGAATAATATATACAGGTATCAATAAACTAGTGCAATGGAACAGTTCTACAGTGCAATGGGAGGAGTAAAGTGGAGTAAGTGAAATGTAAAATGGCAGAGTGGGAAAGAAGTAAAGTGTAAGATGGGGGGGGCTAAGGGGGCATCAGTGTGGAAGAAAGTTCAGAAGGGAAACAGCTTTGGGGAAAAAGCTGTTCCTTAGCCTGCTGGTTTTGGCCTTGAGGCTCCTGTAGCGCCTTCTGGAGGGGAGGAGCTGGAAAAGACCATGGGCTGGATGGAAGGAGTCCTTCAGGATGCTGTGTGCTCGGCGCAGACAGCGCTTCCTCTGGATCTCCTCGATGGCAGGAAGTGGAGTTCTGATGATGTATTGGGCGGTTTTCACCACCCTCTGCAGAGCCTTACGGTCAGCGACAGAGCAGTTTCCTTACCAGACTGTAACACAGCTGGTAAGAATACTCTATCGCACAGCGGTAGAAGCCAATCAAGATGTCAGCAGAAAGCTGGTGCTTCATCAGTGTCCTCAAGAAGAAGAGGCGCTGATTGGCCTTCTTGATCAGGCTGGAGGTGTGAGTTGTCCATGACAGGTTGTCTGAGATGTGGGTCCCCAGGAACTTGAAGCTAGAGACACGTTCAACAGCCATGCCGTTGATGTGTATGGGGTCATGTGACTCGCCCTTCACCTTCCTGAAGTCCACAATCATCTCCTTAGTTTTGGTGGCATTAAGGAGAAGGTTATTATCAGCGCACCAAGCAGCCAGATGCTCAACCTCTGCCCTGTAGTCTGACTCATCGTTGTTCCTGATGAGTCCAATCACCGTGGTGTCATCTGCAAACTTTATGATGGAATTGGATCCATACAAAGGACTGCAGTCATAGGTGAAGAGGGAGTAGAGGAATGGGCTGAGTACACAGCCCTGTGGTGCTCCGGTGTTGAGGGTGATGGAGGTGGAACAGTGGCGGCCTGACCTAACATGCTGAAAATGTGAAATGGTTCATTTATTTTCAGGTCGTTTTTGAGATGAGACTGAAGGGGGTTAAATTAAATATGGAGCTGGATGACGGTTGGGTCTTCCAACGGTTTCAGAAAGAATGAAATTGTTCTTCTGCTTCAGCTGTGACCTGCAGTGACCTCTGCAGCTGCAGAAGTTCACTGTTCTTTTGTCATGAAGGATGATGGGGAAGTTACTTCCTGTTCACAGCGACCGCTCTTTAAAACTCGCCCGTCTGGTGATGGAGCTGCATCCAGGTGTCCCAGTAAAGACATTAGTGAGTGCGGTGTTTTCGTAAGGAGAATTTTTGAAGCGTTACTCATTTCCTCTTCTGTGAAACCACAAGAGCAGATGAGAATGACTAACGTGGAGGTTCATTCATCGGGGTGGGGGCGGGGGGGGATCAGATGCTCTCTAATTAAACTAATCACCATGTAATATCTGTAAGTGTGGCTGTGGGGGCGCAGCTCTGCTCCGCTCTCATGCACAGCACATCATCAGTTAGCTGTGTGTAAACACCAGGACACACGGCTTTGCTCCAGAACCCTAACCCGATCTGAGCCCTCCGCTGCCCTCAGTATGATCATGATGATGGAGATGCTGCTGCAGAATGGAGCAAGTGTGTGTTTGTCTGTACAAGAGTGCAGCAAAAGTACCGCACTGGTTCACAACCGTTTGAAGTCTCAGTCCTCCGTCATCAGCCGACTTTGCATCATCACTGGCTCGCATCACTGGCTCGCTTGCAGAGGAAGAGACGTGGTGCAAGAGCTTCAGGCTCTTTCTGACTCAGAGTGAATGTGAAAGTCGTTCTCACGCTGGCTCAAAGGAGCTTTGGTCAGTAGGGATGTAGGGATGGGAATTGATAAGATTTTTCCGATTCCATTATCGATACTGTTTAACGATTCGATTCTTTATCGATTCTCTTATCGATTCTAATTTGGGAAAATGAGAACAAACAGTTTTATTAGCATCAATTTTTTTTACTCAGAAGTCACGACCTTACAAACTCAACAGCGAGGTCAAAAGAGGCCCAAAGCCTGGATAACGTGTTAACTGTTGTAATATGTAACTGTGCAAATACACAAGAATGTGGAACATTTTACTAACAGATTTTTCCTAATAGAAATGAAAAAATCTCCCTTTTAAAAGGATATATGAGCTCACTAAGCACTCAAAAATAATAATAAAGAAAGATAAATACTATCAAATACAAGGGAACAGTGCATAGTAAAAATCTGCAAATACTATGAAGAATTAACAATTCTTTTACAGTAAAATAATCATGTCTTCCAGCCTCTGAACCAGCCAGACTCTCTCTCTCGTCACGATCATCTTCTAAATGTAATGCAGAAGGCATTCGTTTAATAGCATAGCGTTAATGTTATAGCGTGTTTTACAAAGAAGCACATAGGCAGTGGGATAGCTACTTACCAGAGTTACCGGAGGTGATCTTAGCTTGGCTACTGCTGCTGGGTTGAGATCCATCAGTCCGAAGCGTCAAAAAGACGACACTCGTTATTGCATGTTGTGTGTTCAAATGTTTCTGCATGTTAGCCGTGTTCCCTCCCGACGCTGTTATCTCCACTTTACAATGACTGCTAGTTGCCTTGTTGCCATCTTTCTTTGGTGAAGTGAAGCCAAACTTTGGAGCGTTTGAACCTGGTGGGCGCCATTGTTTACAACTCCAATGCGCGTGCTAAACCGACATAACTTAATCACGTAAGTGCTTTCTGGAATTGACTGTGCGTAACTTGCATAATTACGTGAGATTCGTGCTGGTTGGAATTGATAAGACAATGGCTAGATAAACTGCCAAACGATTCCATGGAACTGAAACACAAGGAACCAGTTCTCTACAGGAACCGGTTCTCGATTCCCAACCCTAGTCAGTGCAGTTGGGTCAGTGTGAACACAACAGCTCGCTCCGATGGCATTTATAAGGCTTGTACCAAGTCGCTCTAAAGAGGTGGTCTTGATACGGCTGTCGCCAACCTCTGGTGTGGTTCGTTTGCGGCGTGAAAGCTCCACGATGTCGTTCCGACCCAACGACAGGATGTACAGCTCGTTTGAGCTAAAGAGGCTTCTGTAGTCCACCAGGCTAATTTGAGGCTGGAAAATTCCAGAAGACTGCCGCTTCCATCCGTTCCACCCATTGGACCGTTTCTGGATTAACCGGGGTTGGGCAAAGTCAGCTCCTGTCAACAATGCACCCTTTTAACGGTTCGGAAAGACTGGCGTCCCATCTGTTCTTCAGAAACCTGTGGGCGACATGTAAGAGGGCTGGTTCAGCTCTTTCTGTACAGTTTCTGCTCGCTACAAACCAGCTTCAGCTACATGTTTAACCAAAGATTGGCCAAAATCCTGTTCATGACATTGCAGTTACTTCAAGAGCAAGCTAGAGATGTTGTGATTCAGGTAGCATCACGTTAGAGTGCCCCTACGTTAGCCACGTGCTAACCAACAGTGCAGCTGGCTCGCTAGGTTTAGCGTCTCTAATAAATCTCATACTTTTACAAATCATGTGTTGGGTCCCAACAAACTAAATCTTAACACACCTCCGTCCGTTTTGTGGAGACAGAGGAGTTTGTTTGAAGACGCTGCCAGCGAGCTGCTACCTGTAGCCGTCTGTGGACAGATGATGCAGGTGCTGCCGGCCTCAGCTGAGGAACAGTGAGGCATCTGTCAGGCAGACGCTCTGCATGGCGCCTGATAAACCACCTGAAAGCTGTGATAACGGTCCAGTTTCTGCGGAAACTTCTTTGTTTCATTGTTTATTTCAGTCTAAATGATCACAGATGTCAAATGTTCTTGCTTTGCCTTCAGCTGTAAAAGACATGAAGCTGATGTCCACATTACTCCGCCTGAAAATGAAACATTGTTGATCCGCTGGAGACGAAACAGAAAACCTTCAGAATAGATTGGCTCTCTGATTTGCTCTCCATTTAGACCTCGCATTAGCATGTGTCCTGAGGAATCTTAGCGTGTGTTCACACCTAGCATTAAAATGTGCACCCACATGTGTCTCGAGTGATCGCGTCTGACCTTCCAGCCCTGAATGCAAATGAACGCCCATCTTTCCTGCTGGAAAATACCAAATGTGGTGTTATTTTTAAAAGATAAAGCCCGCAGCTGGAAATGACGAGTAGGAAAAAAAAATACAGTCCACCACAAACTTTCTTCCCCAAGCATGATTCTACAAAGTGTGTACTATGTTGACTTTTATAGTGGAAGGAAAGATCCACCAGACACACAAAGAAGGAACTGAAAGACCGATATCTTTATTACTCCCATGATTACCGTCATGCGTGTGTGACACTGGATGAGTCATTGGCTAAAGGGCTGTGTTTACTCTCGCAGCAATATGTCGCAGTTATCTTGTCGCTGGTATGCCGCTGTCACTTTTGATTTATGCTCAATTTTGAAGCGCGTCTGCGCTATGTTATTCCACGCCACAACGCAAGAGGGACAATCACGAACTAGCTAAACTTACTAAACTTATCTCTTGCGTTTTTCCACTTCCTCACCGTCTCGGCCGTATCCAGACCCACATTCATCGCTATCTCCCTCCATGAATTACTAGAATATGTGCTGTCTTTGTAGTACGGAGAACCAGAATCGTACAGATGTAGGTACTTCCTCACTTCTTCGATGACGCGCTCTTTTCTACGCGGATGCAGAATTGACCAATCAGAGGCCTCCTTTCTCTCCTCTCTGCGGCACTGTCTGCGGTCACCTACAATTCTGAGGAGGAGCACCGGAGTGTCTGTGGAGTGTCTGCGTAGGGTGGGGGGGCATCTCTGCGTCGTCTGCTTCACATACCCAGACAACCTGATTTCCAAGTATAAATTAGGCTTAAGCCAGTGACATCACTGGTCCCTGAATCCATCCCAGGACACTTTTGTATGGAGAGTGTGGACACAGGTGTCTCAGATAGGGGTGTGAAAAAAAATCGATTTGGTAATATATCGCGATTTTCGGCAGCCCAATATAATATCGATTTTTCAGCTCCTAATATCGAATTTTTAGGAACATTTTATTCTATTTATTTTATTTGATTTATTTATTAAATGTGCAAAAACACTAATAATAAACAATAAATGGGTTATTTTGAAGCAAATAGTTTTGACTCCATTTGTCCTCTGAATGATCAATATCATCTGATGAACATATACAGCAACTTGATTTTTCATCTCTACTTTTAATTTTGATATTAACTGGGTAGAATATCGCAATATTGTGATAATATTGTATCGTGACCCAAGTATCATGATACATATCGTATTGCGAGGTCCTTGCCAATACTCACCCCTAGTCTCGGACCACCTTTAAATGAAGACACAGGTGTCTCGGACCACCTTTAAATGAAGACACAGGTGTCTCGGACCACCTTTAAATGTGTCCTGAGTGATGGGATGCGAGTCCCTCCTGGAAAAACAAACATTTTAATGCCAGGTCTGAACATGGTTGCGTATCTTTCCCTGGTTCACCAAGGCTATACTGGTGTAAAGGCTGATTAATATTTCCACGTATCCGTCGATGCACAGAGCCCTCTGACCAGCCCTCTGACAGATAACGGAGATGTCCCCAATTTTTTAAGGACTAAAAACCCTACTGATAGCTCCAGCCTCTGTTTGGTCTGCTAGCTACATCACTTCTGGAATCAACGTAACAACACCACCTCCTGATTTAATATTTCCTATCTGAAGTGCATCATCTCCCTCAGAGGTCAAACAAGGGCTGAATATTCACCTGTGAACCTACGTTTCACCTTTGCACTCGTCTCCTCTTTCGATCTCTTTGCATCGTTTGCTACTAAAGTCCTTTCTGCTCATCGCTAATCAGCTCCAGCAGAAGTCTCTCTCTGCTGGCCGCCACTCTTCGCTGTTTTTGTGCCAGCTGGGACGTAATTAAACAGCCAGTGACCTGACGTCATGAGACTGAATAGAAGAAGATGATGTTGCTGTTGGAGGCTGGTCGTCAGAGAAGCATCACGCCCCCTACTGTTCTGGTGGTGAATTGCATCGCAACGCTCACCGAGCAATACGCACGCTTTCACTGAGGTTTTGTTTTAAACCTGCCTTCTAAAATGAAAGCACGCCACACTTACGGGCACAGAGGCGGTCTGAGTGAAAACCGCATTTGTGAATGCGTCTGCCTTCCTGGAGGTGTGGCCTTCTCCGGGGGCCGAGTGGGAGTCGCAGAAAGCTTCGGAGTTGTCATCTAATCAGAAAAACAGACGGCGTGTCAGGGAGGAGGAGAAGGACCGTCTGTTCTCGTGTTTGTGGAGCAGAGACCGGTCCTCGGAGGGAAAACTGAGCCGAAGCTCATCAGAAGTTAATTACTGATTAGTCTGTGGGCGGGGCTTCACACTCCTGGTCCTGTTGAAAGCACGTTTCTGAGAGACTCTGGGTCGTGGAGGAAAACGTGCCCCCCTGTTTCTTATCTGCTGTTTGGTTTCAGAGGTTGGTGGGCTCGTCTCGACAGCTCTCCAACATAAACTGTATAGTTAAGAGAGACGGGCGACCCCCCCCACCTCCCCCCAACCAGAGGTCAGAGTTCAGCTCAGGCGTCTGTTAGAGGCTTTTTGTGTCTCCGTTTGTATGTTTAAGACATTTTGTCTCAACACGCATGAATCACGAGCGCTCTGCTGGTGGAAACAGGAAAGTCTGTGTTCCACGGAGGAGAAGCTGGAGGGCTTTCATCTCCCTGGATTCCAGCAGGAGCCTGGCCATCATCTGTTTGGATTACTGTGAAATCTGGAGCCACGGGCAGCGCTGTTGAGTCTGCTCCTAATTACTCCGCTCACATGTTCAGGCATCATGTTTGATGGCGCATACGTGTGCAGCTCCGCACAGTTGGTCCTGCATCCTGGATTTCACTGTTCTGACATCAGCAGAGGTGGTCACATGACCATCCAAACGTTGACTCACTCTGGAGTCGGCAGCCATCTCTCTTTTCCGTTAAAACGTCCGATGTAACACGAGCAGAGTCGTGAAAATGTCCTCTCTGGAAAAGAGGCCTGTGGTTTTATTTTCCCATGTTGCATGTTGTCCTGCAGTGCCTGGATTTTCTTCTGGTCAGTGATCCTGGCATGTCAGGTTGCAGGTTTAAAACCAGAAGTCAGATGCACAAAACCACCAAACCCCGTCCTCCTGCACACAAACTAGTGTTGCTGAAGACTGTGCTCTCAGAATCCAGACTTAATCTTTATTCTATTTATTTCTTATTAGTTTGTATTCAGTTTTTGTTTTTTGTCTCAAAACTAAGACTAGAGATAAGATTTCGTTTTCTCCGCTGCGTCACATTTGATAAAATAGCGCCTCCTCCAAGCTGTTCATTTTATTTTCATGTTTCAGCTGCAAACACCGTTTTAATGAATTGATTTGTTAAATTTATATCCGTGTGACACGTGCATGAGGACCGGCTCATGCGCACTCACAAGATGTCATCAAAATCACTTTGTCCCATTAAAGTCTTTCAGAAAATGATGTAAATGTATCTTAAGATGAATATCGAGATATATATATATATATATATATATATATATATATATTGCATCATGAGTATCGTGTACTGTATCGTATCGCGAGATTAGTGTATCGCTACAGCCCTAGCTCACCGGATGGGTTCCTTTGCTTGGTTCAGTCATTCCTCACAGATTCTGGTCTCCGTATCCATGATGTTCCACCAACAACCCAAGTCTGCTCTACTGGACCGAGACCTGGTGGCTGTGGAGGCCGCTGGAGGACCGTGAACTCACAGTCATGTTCCAGAAACCAGTTAGAGATGATCATGGTGCATCATCCTGCTGGAAGTATCCACCAGAACCCACCAGCCAGGACTGATCATACCAGGCAGGATGTTTTATTGGCTTCTGCATCTGCAGCCCGTCTGCTTCAGGTCTCCACATGTCGGCTCTCATTAATGAAATCTTCGTAAATATGTGAATAGATTTGCAGGTAAATCGCTTCCTTACTAAAACTCTGGACTCATGAACGCTGAGCTGGGTAAAGCTCAGATTTTTTTTTATTTTTTTGTAAGTAGGTGTTTAAGTTAATGAATGCAAAATGCTTGCAGGTGGGGAGTGCGCTCACCAAGCCACGATCATAAACCCGCCCAGGAACCAGTATGTAAGGGGGTGTAGAGGTGCAGACCACCGGGCGATTCACGTGATCTCAAAAGCCTCGGTTAAACTTGTGATGTAACGAATCCAGCTGAGGAGGCAGCGCTGGTCAGAGCTCTGCTTTTGAAACTCTGAGACCTGAGGACGGAGAAGAAGACCAGGACGTGATGCAGATACTTCCGTTCAACCAAGTATTCGAGTGAAGTGAAAGTGGTTTGATATGATTTTGGATGAAAAGGGGAAAGAAATGGTCAATGCATCTCTCTAACTGCAGTGTTTCTGTGATCTGAGGAACCTCCATCAGGAATCAAGCACAACTTCATGATTCTGATGGTTGGAGCTGCTGCGTGGGTGTCGGCAGGTCAAGTCCCTTTTATCAGCCCACCGACGCTTCAAGAAACACAATCTGAAGCTTTAGCATGGGAAGATGGGTTCAAGCTGCATCCTCAGCTCTGCTGCTCATCCCACAGATGTTTGTTCCTGACAGATGTGGCTCCTTTTAAAAGGAAATAATTAGGCTTTCCAACAGTCTCAGAAGCATTAATCATGAATCCACCAAACACTAATTTCCTTACTCATTGTGCTTAGTTTAGTCGATATTAGTTTAGTCATGTTGGTTTTGGATCAACGGCCAGATATTGTTCACGGTTGTTACCGCTGGTTTGGTTTCGGCTGCAGCCATGTGATGGCTGACGAGACATTTGAATGAACAAGCGCTTGAGCAGGTGTATATAATGAGGTGGCCACACAGTGCATTTGCTCATTAATTTTCTTATCCTTTTACAGATAAATTCTTGTGGCATACGTGTTTCCTGTGTTGCTGTTGTACATGCTGGTTTACTGCCCTGGTTTACTGGGAGTCTAATGTAATCCTTCATTAATTAGACCTTTTCTTTTCCCCCTGAGAAGTCAAAGTATCTGCCATGAAACAGCTCCAGACCCACCAGGTAATGCATACCTCGTTGAAAACACACGGTTTGCTGTGGATGAGGTCATTTGGTTTTATCTGTTTACCCAGTTTGTTTAAAAAAAAAAAAAAGAAAAAAGCCAAATGTTTAGCAAGACAAATGAGCAAAAATCAAATAATGTTCATGAACAGAAATCGTTTCTTGAACTGTACCGGCGGGATGAGGGGAGGGGCTTCTGGGACAGGTGGGCGGGGCTTCTGGGATAGGTGACCATAAACAGGAAGTCCCAAAAGAAGAGGAGTTTGGCTGGTCTGGAAGCAGTGGGGTGTGTTTGACAATCTGTCCCTTTACTCCCATGGTGGATTTTGGTGGAAGCAGTCATCTTGACCTTGGAATGGATTACCTCACAAGATTATTTACGTTGAATATCCTTGGTGAATATAACTTTTTTTGCATTTACATTCATGGTTAGTGCCATCATCTAGCAAAACCACCTAGTGTGTGAAGGGTGAATGTGTCCTTCACCAGTAAATTCTAACATCTTTATTAACATCTTAAATCCTGATTTTGTCAGAGAGAACTAAAAAACACCAGCAGTGAAACATTTAAAGACAAGACAATTCAAGAGACATGACATTGAGGGTGTGGTGTGTGCTGGGTTGTGAAGTGTGAGGGGCACTGTGTTGTGAAAGCGAACAAACTTTACAGATAGTAGTTTCTGCTTCCTACATGTTAACAAGAAAACTGGATGAACACCTTCTACCAAGCTATAGACCTGTATATGGAGAATTGATGTAAACATTATAGACTGATTGTGTTGACAGTGGGGGGTGTAAAGCATAAATGTGTCCGTGCCCATATACACTCACATGTAAGTGACCAAGGTACCGAGGGAAATTGATGAATATAACTGGTATCGTTGTCGTGTCAGAAGGTTGGAGCTGCAGTGCACTTAAATGTCGGCGGTGTCAAAAGTGTCAGTCGTCCATTGACTTTGATTGGGGTGATGTCAGGCATCACCAACATAGTTCAACTTCAGCCAGTCTAACTGTGACTACGCTGCCAGAACCAGCCGCTAACATCCTGCAGTGCCTGCAGATTAGTTGTGTGCCAAGCTTGAAGAAAGTTGAAAGCATCAAGCGTTTCTCCTGCATAAGTTCAGAGTAAACGTCAGAAAACACAGCTGGAGCCTGACTGATACCTGGTAACACTCACAGTCCCAAACGCAGCCAGAGACGAGCAAAGAGGGGAGCTGTCCTCAGAATCCGAACCCCTGCAAAGAAACGCACCACAACACACTTCCACAGGGTCATCGGGATGAGAGCAGAACAGATGACGGGGATGTAGCTGGAACAAATATTCCTGAACTTCCTGATCCTCTTTCAGATTCAGTTGGGACGTTCTGTTGATCTGGTCAGACAGCCGTTAACGGTAACCTGATGAAAAACCTGAACGTGCTATCGGGCTGTTTTCATCCTGCAGCCGTTTTACGTATGAAACGCGGACATTTGAGTTGCTGTTTAAAAGCCTTCATCACATGTGACTGATCAGATCTCACCTTTTATGTGGTCCTGCATGAGAGAAGCTGGAGACAACGTCTCCAAACGTCAGCTGATGAAGCGCAGAGGCAGATGATATCACGTGTGTGGTGTGGAGATTGAGTTATAAATCTGTTGAAGCTCATGTGCTCGTGGAAGTGTGAAGCAGAATGAAAATGCTCCGTTAGCACTTATTGGTCTTTAAAGTACGCCACGGTCTGTGGGAATATGTTAACAGCAGCCTCCTGAAAGTTAACGGGCCGTCCCTCGTCCTGCAGCAGATGCTTTTTTAATCATAGTTCTCAGATGAAGCCACAGTGGCATTTCTATGTAATAATCTTCTGGAACCTTCCAGCTGCACTTTCCTGCTCTTCTCTCTGTTTGGACGAGGAAAACAATGAGTACGAGGGCAGAATAAACAACCCGAGCTCTAATTTACATGTATTCATGGGTTAACATTCCTTTTCAGTGTTGTCGGGACAGTAAACAGACATTTCTCAAGAGCAGCAGGGATCATTCTGTTGTTTAATACTCACAGCTTCAAAACACACTCATCAGCAGGACTGAAAGATCAACAAACTGACCAGAGACTACGTCTGCGTTCATAAAATATCTATGGGAAACCAGTAAACATTGTCTTTGTGATTGTTCAGAGCCAAAATTGAAATCACAATTAAAATTTGAATAACTGCTCAGGTCTGTGTGTGGTTGGGGTTGATGGCGGTGGAAGATCGATGAAGATCTTTTCCACCTTGAAGATGATCGTCTGTACTGGATCTGAACAACCGTTTCTGTTGCATCCTTCAATTCAATTCAGTTTTATTTATATAGCATCTGTTACAATGTCAATTGTCTCTAGGCGCTTTACAGAGACCCAGATCATGACCCCTAACCAAATATCATTAACTAAAATATAATATTGAATCCTCCCTCTTCCACCCTTCCCTTTGGAGATGGTAATGAAGGAGAAAAGAGGAGATGAGCTGAGCGAAGAAAAGGAAATCAGTTTGACTGTCATTACTGAGACAGAGCAACCTCGCATGGAGAGCAGAATATGGGCTTGCTGTCTGGATTAACGGGCTGGCTCATGAGTAGTTTGATCTGCAGGACTGTGAAGAAGTCTCAGCCCCCCCAGTCCTGCTCTTAATACAGTGGACCAGTGCTGGACTCCTCAGATGGACTAACGCCTCCTGATGATGTGGTTAAAGTCGAGCTGCTCCCTGCATGTAAAGGTTAAACTGGACTGAAACTGGTCTACGTGCTCCACAGTTGGTGCCCCAGGCGATGACCGGAGCTACTGGAAGAAGACGATGCAGGAGGAGGAAAAACTAAACCTTATAGGACTCGTAAAGTGGGTAGAGCTGCAGGTCTGTCCGGTTCACCATCTGCCTTTTATTTTTTACCCATGTTCTGCTGCCAACCACCCAAGCGTTTATCTATTGTTTTTGGTGTGTGGTGTAATGGGTCAACCAGAGAAGCTCAGTGCTAACAAGCTAGCTGGCACATGGTCACCTGTCTCGGTGAAGACTGGTGCACTTTGGTCAATCACCAGGCGTCGATCACTCACATTCATCCGGGGCTTCACAGACATGCATCTTTCTCATCTGGCTTCCTCCAGTTATTCCAGTCGACGGGATCATCAATCATCTCTGTCGGTGTTGATCTGTTCCTTGCTGAACTGACAGCCGGAGCATCGCTGGATTCTCACGGGAGGTCAAGTGCGCCGATATTCTTCCCTGTTTTGTCTTCATCCTAAATCGGCGCCTTCCAGCTCAGCAGGAGTTTGCAAAGTTGCTTTAAAACTGGAGGTTTACGCGACACACTAAAGGCCCATATGCATTTTTATATGCCATTTTTGCAGTACGCTGGTTGCACGTAAACTTGCTGAGGGATAATGTCAGAGGTAGACTGATTATTCGATCCTAATAACTAGGGGTGAGTATTGGCAAGGACCTCGCAATACGATATGTATCATGATACCTGAGTCACGATATGATAATATTGTGATATCACGATATATTGCGATATTCTACCCAGTTAATAACAAAATTAAAAGTAGAGATGAAAAATCAAGTTGCTGTATATGTTCATCAGATGATATTGATCATTCAGAGGACAAATTGAGTCAAAACTATTTGCTTCAAAACAACCTATTGTTTATTAGTGTTTTTGCACATTTAAATTTTAAACAATTTAAATGTGAAAATTAAACAATTTTCCTAAAAAATCGATATTAGGTGCTGAAAAATTGATATTATATTGGGTGGCGGAAAATCGCGATATAGTGCCAAATTGAGTTTTTTTCACATGTGTAAAAAAATGTGTAGCGTACTCCACCTACCACCCCCCACTCCAGAACCAGGCGGAACTCCTGTTAGGGAGACTGTCCCATGCAGATGTCTGCAGTCATGTGATTTATTCCAGTTTGGCTGAGGCAGATGTCTGTGTGTTCTCTTCATATCTCAAAGATAAAATAAATGTGGTTGCCATTAAAATTTTGATAAAACAATGAGACCAGGGATGGCGAGGACTCAGTACTGTGACTGTGCAGCACATGGGTAGCGTGTTTGGTAGAGCGGTAGCGGGAGCTCAGAGTGAAAGCTTTGATGTAGCAGAGCCGACACATGACTGCAGATAAAACTGCACCCTCCACCACAGACTTAAGGAAGAAATGCATCCTGCTGCAAGCAGGTCTGCTCTGTTCCAGCATCTTCAGTCCGGTCTGTTATCCGGCTGAACACAGAGGTATCTGTAGTCGTCCGCCTCAACAATCCTAGCAGGATTTATGAGTTGCTCTGGAAGTCTGAGGCGTTGAGGGTGAAGAGAAACGGCGGGAGCAGAGTCCTCTGTGGAGCTGCTGACCGCCGCTCAGACACACAACCATTCAGGATCAAACTGTGGTCTGGTTGTCAGTGACTCAGGTGGTTGTGGAGGCATCCACCTGTGCCTCTTCATGGTTCTCTCACAGCAGTGCAGATGTTTTACAGTGACCATGATCAGAGATGCCTCATTCAGCCGAATGAGTCACAACTGCAAATTCAGCCCAATGCGTTTTTCCCTGAGCAACATCAGTCTGCTCTGCATGAACCCTGGACACCAAAACTCACAACAAATTATTCTCCTGAGCTATTTTTATTGAACATTTTAACTAGGAGTGGGTGGTATGAACGGTATATGTTAGAAACGATATAAATGTAGCTAACGGTAGAGATTTTTACTATACCGGCCTACCGCGATTTGACTTTGGTCGAAAGTGAATGTGAAAACAAGGCAGCAGTTGCAAATGTGTAGTGAGGTGAAGAGGAGGAAGTGCTAAGAAAAAAGACCGGTGGCAACATCGGTCACGCCATATGAAAAAAAGGATCAGAGGTGGATTTATATCACAAATGCCATCACTGTTAACTTGTGTAAGGTCATGGTGTCATTTCTTACAGTGGAAAAAAGCTGCTTTAGGAACATGATAAAGACACTCGATGGACGCTAACATTACTTAGCCGCAAGTACTTTAGCCCAGTGATTCCAAAAGTGTGGGCAGTGGCCCCCTGGTGGGCCATCGAGGTACTGCAGGTGGGCCGTGAGAGGTCAAAAAATGTATTTTAAATCCTTGACTTAAAAAAAAATGTTTTTAAATTACTGTAAAATATTACTTACATGATTTAAAAAACATTTAGAAATAGAAAAACAAACCAACTGAGTGTTATTCTACTGTCATCTTAAGTTAACATGACAAGTGTCGCCTTATTTTTTGACTGATTAATACTGGAATGTAGCTTTAAGTCCTGTATGTTGATCAAAGTGGTGTTTAAAGGTTTGCATGGGCCGCAGAGACTTTTGACATCCCAAAAAGCTTGGGGGAATGGCTGCTTTAGCCAAACTGAGATGTACAACAATGTCCGCCAGCAAGTAGAGAAGGATATCCCGACCATAAAACAGTATGCAACAACTATGGACTTGTGTTTGAGTCACACAACGGAGCCTTACATTAGTAACACGATCCACTTCATCAATGAAGAATGGAAGTTGTGCAGCAGATGACTACAGACAGAATATTTTCCTGAGGATCATATGAGTGAACTCGTGTGTGTGTGTGTGTGTGTGTGTGTTTGTTACAGAAGAAAAGATTATATATCACAGTAAATATTGTTACCACACATGCTTTAGATTATACCGCAATATAGATTTGAAGCCATATAGTACAGCTATAAAGCTATATCATACTTTTAACCCTCTGTAACATGTACAGTTAAAGAGAGAGCGCCTGCACACCTGGGTGAGCTATTGCACCAAAACGATTGGCACGAATCACAACTCCAAGATGAGAGATGTGAACTGAAATGAAGGAGAGCATGAGAAAACTTCAAGAAGGTAAATCATCCCCAAATGTTGTTCCCAGGGAGCTGCGTCTAACATCTGGATCAAGTAGAAGGAAAACTGGAAGTGTACTGGTTGACCAAGGAAGACAATCATGTGTCAAAGCAAGAACCCAGAAGAAAACGACAAATGAGGAACTAATAGGCAGAAAGTGGAGTTGATTCTGTGACTGAACAGAAAGAAATGGGATTTACATGCAAAAAAACCTCCAAAAAACTCCACCATGAAACCATTAACGGTTTCCAGTAGGCTGAGGAAAAGCAGTCATGGACTGGAGGACCGTGATGTCCAGTGGTGGATCTCCAGTTTGATTTGGACATGGTGGTGATGCTGCCGTCCCAGTGAAACGTATGAAGACGACCGCCTGAAGAAAACGTGCAGCGAGGCTGCATGTCAGGTCAAGGTTCACATCTGCAATCAGTCTGCACGTTTGCACTGAGATCTTCCTTATTTCATCAGGTGAAATGTTTGGTCATGATGACATCATTGTTCTGGATAATGCATCTTGCCGCCGGGCACAAGCGTTAAAAACAAGAAACCCTTTCCTCAATAAAGATGTACGCAGTCAGCGGCGCAGCGTGCTAAAGTCTGGAGCTCTTTCTGATGGAAACTAAAGAGAGCGCTCTGTGACGAGGCCTCAACCTGCAGAGCAGATCCAGGCCTCGTCACAGAGCTGATCCAGGCCCCGTCACAGGGCTGATCCAGGCCCCGTCACAGGGCTGATCCAGGCTCCGTCACAGGGCTGATCCAGGCCTCCTCACAGAGCTGATCCAGGCCCCGTCACAGAGCTGATCCAGGCCCTGTCACAGGGCTGATCCAGGCCTCCTCACAGGGCTGATCCAGGCCTCGTCACAGAGCTGATCCAGACCCCGTCACAGGGCTGATCCAGGCCCCGTCACAGGGCTGATCCAGGCCCCGTCACAGAGCTGATCCAGGCCCCGTCACACGGCTGATCCAGGCCTCGTCACAGAGCTGATCCAGGCCTCCTCACAGAGCTGATATGGGCCTCCTCACAGAGCTGATCCAGGCCTCGTCACAGAGCTGATCCAGGCCTCGTCACAGAGCTGATATGGGCCTCCTCACAGAGCTGATCCAGGCCTCGTCACAGAGCTGATCCAGGCCTCGTCACAGAGCTGATATGGGCCTCGTCACAGAGCTGATCCAGGCCTCCTCACAGGGCTGATCCAGGCCTCCTCACAGGGCTGATCCAGGCCTCGTCACAGGGCTGATCCAGGCCTCGTCACAGAGCTGATCCAGGCCTCGTCACAGAGCTGATCCAGGCCTCGTCACAGGGCTGATCCAGGCCTCCTCACAGAGCTGATCCAGGCCTCGTCACAGAGCTGATCCAGGCCCCGTCACAGAGCTGATCCAGGCCCCGTCACAGAGCTGATCCAGGCCTCGTCACAGGGCTGATCCAGGCCTTGTCACAGAGCTGATCCAGGCCTCGTCACAGAGCTGATCCAGGCCTCATCACAGGGCTGATCCAGGCCTCCTCACAGAGCTGATCCGGGCCTCGTCACAGAGCTGATATGGGCCTCCTCACAGAGCTGATCCAGGCCTCGTCACAGAGCTGATCCAGGCCTCGTCACAGAGCTGATCCAGGCCTCGTCACAGAGCTGATCCAGGCCTCGTCACAGAGCTGATCTGGGCCTCCTCACAGAGCTGATCCAGGCCTCGTCACAGAGCTGATCCAGGCCTCGTCACAGAGCTGATATGGGCCTCCTCACAGAGCTGATCCAGGCCTCGTCACAGAGCTGATCCAGGCCTCGTCACAGAGCTGATAGCTGATCCAGGCCTCGTCACAGAGCTGATCCAGGCCTCGTCACAGAGCTGATCCGGGCCTCGTCACAGAGCTGATATGGGCCTCCTCACAGAGCTGATCCAGGCCTCGTCACAGAGCTGATCCGGGCCTCGTCACAGAGCTGATCCAGGCCTCGTCACAGAGCTGATCCAGGACTCCTCACAGAGCTGATCCAGGCCTCCTCACAGAGCTGATCCAGGCCTCGTCACAGAGCTGATCCGGGCCTCGTCACAGAGCTGATATGGGCCTCGTCACAGAGCTGATCCAGGCCTCCTCACAGAGCTGATCCAGGCCTCCTCACAGAGCTGATCCAGGCCTCGTCACAGGGCTGATCCAGGCCTCCTCACAGAGCTGATCCAGGCCTCGTCACAGGGCTGATCCAGGCCTCGTCACAGAGCTGATCCAGGCCTCGTCACAGAGCTGATCCGGGCCTCGTCACAGAGCTGGTCACTCGTCACAGAGCTGATCCAGGCCTCGTCCAGGGCCTCCGAGGCTGATCCAGGCCTCCTCACAGAGCTGATCCAGACCTCGTCACAGAGCTGATCCAGGCCTCCGTCACAGGGCTGATCCAGGCCTCGTCACAGGCTGATCCAGGCCTCGTCACACCTCGTCCAGGCCTCCGTCACAGGGCTGATCCAGGCCTCGTCACAGGCTGATCCAGGCCTTCCAGGCTCGCAGGGCTGATCCAGGCCTCGTCACAGGGCTGATCCAGGCCTCGTCACAGGGCTGATCCAGGCCTCGTCACAGGGCTGATCCAGGCCCCGTCACAGAGCTGATCCAGGCCTCGTCACAGAGCTGATCCAGGCCTCGTCACAGGGCTGATCCAGGCCCCGTCACCTAACCTGCAGAGCTGATCTGGAGACTCCAGGAAAGTTCACGTTGATGAAGAATACTATTGGTCAGTAGTGAAGTCAACGCCTCAAACCAGTTGTTAGAAAAGCCAGACTTTGAAAATCCAGTTGTGATTGACAACAATTTTCTGTCTTTTTTTTCTTTGCACAAGATGTTTGGAATGTTAAATAGTTTTTTGCAGGTCTGCGAGAAGTTTTTTTTTTTTTATCTTATTTTTTTCTCTACAACTCGAACAATTGAACAAACATCCTCCAGAGTGGTGATTCCTTCATCTCTTCCAGCGGCTGTGTAAGTGAACATCCAAAAAACCTGAAGCAATGTCGTAAAGACGACTGGGCCATGAGAGGCTGCTGATGACGTCCAGAAGACCGTTACCTCAGCTCCCGTCTGCTGACGGCGGTTGAATCATGTGGCCACCTAGTTTCACGTCTGTCCAAGGACGCCGTTCCAAGCCCTGCGGTTTGTTCAGAAGCAACTTTGCAAGCCTCGTATATCGGACTCGTTGCCTGGCAGCTCCTCCAAACAAGCCGTGCTTGTTCAGTCTTTTTCTAATTGTACTGTTGTAAACTTAAACATGCTGAGACCTGCTGTAGAATCTGAAATGGAGCTCTTGGGTTTTTTTTTCTTTTTTTACAATTTCTCAGAGCTCTGCGTGCTCTGACCTTGAGGTAAATTTGCTGGAACGTCCAGAGTCATGGACTGTTGGAGAAGGTTTTACAACCATTGCTTATGTCTTTCCTTCTTGGCATTTGTTGAAACACACCTTAATGCTCCCGAGCAGCAAACTGCCAAAAACTGCTGCTGACTCCTGATGATGGTGGTTACCCAGGTGCTCTTGAGGAGGACGTGGCTGCTGCTTCTGCTCCTACTTCTGTGGAGGCATCAGGGCTGTACATCGCTGTTCACTATGAATGTTCTCAGATTTTATTTAAAAAATAATAATCTAAGGACTATGGGGTGCCGAATGCAAAAACTTGATTACAGTTTTCAAACTGATATATTTTAAATATTTAGCTCATTTTCTTCACATTTAGCTCATTTTACACACATTTGAGACATAAATTATTTAAAAATTTGGTTATATGTGAACAAAAATGAAATGTTAATCTAAATGTTAAATGTTAAATCTAAATTTTAAATGTTAAATCTAAATCTAAATATTAAATCTAAATGTTAAATCTAAATTAGATTTAGATTTAACATTTAGATTTAGATAATCAAGTTTTTACAATCGGCACCCCATAGAGGACCCAAAGAACCAGCTGAATTTACCCTCCTCTTGCTTTTTGTTGTAAAATCAGACTTTTGTCGTAAATTGCAACATTTTGCTGAATTTCACATCATTGCAACGTTTTCTTGTAAAGAGCAAATTTTCTCATAAAATCCTGAATTTCACAAAATTCTGACTTTTCGTCTCAAAATTTCGACTTTATGGCAGCACGGTGGCTTAGTGGTTAGCACTGTTGCCTCACAGCTAGAAGGTTCCTGGTTCGAACCTCGGCGGGGGGTCCTGGATTGAACCTCGGGGCCTTTCTGTGTGGAGTTTGCATGTTCTCCCCGTGCTTGCGTAGGTTTCCTCCGGGTACTCCGGCTTCCTCTTGCAGTCCAAAGACATGCATGTCAGGTTAATTGGTGGTTCTAAATTGCCCGTAGGAGTGAATGAGAGTGTGAGTGGTTGTGTGTCTGTGTGTGTGGCCCTGCGATGGACTGGCGACCTGTCCAGGGTGTACCCCTGCCTTTCGCCCGTAGACGGCTGGGATAGGCTCCAGCAGATCCCCGTGACCCTTCAAGGATGAAACGGGTATAGAAAATGGATGGATGGATGGAATTTCGACTTTATGTCACAAAACTTCAAATTTTGTGCTACTGCAACTTCTTCCAATAATCAAGCCATTTTATTGTAAAATATTGTTTTTCACAAAACTGCAACTTTTTCACCATAAAATTGACTTTTTGTCCTAAAATCACAAACTTTCGTTGCAAAACAGAATTTCGTTATAAAATCCCAAATTTTATAAGATCACAACCTTTTCACATCAAGATTGTGACTTTTTGTCCTAAAAACACAATATTTGCACATTTTTGTTGTAAAACTGAGTGTCTCGCAAAATCTCAACTATTTAAGCTAAAATATTGACTTTCACAAAATGGTAACTTTTTAACAGAAAAACTACAACTTTATCTGTAAAAAACCGTGAATTTTCTAAAATTGCAACTTTATGTCCTTAAATCAAAAATTTTAATTGCAACATTTTGCTGAATTTCACATTATTGCAACTTTTTCTTGTAAAGAGCAAATTTTGTCATAAAATCCTGAATTTCACAAAATTCTGACTTTTCGTTTCAAAAATTGCGACTTTATGTCGCAAAACTTCAAATTTTGTGTTACTGCAACTTAGTCCAATAATCAGGACATTTTATTGTAAAATATTGTTTTTCACAAAACTGCAATTTTTTTCACCATAAAATTGACTCTTTGTCCTAAATTTACAAACTTTCGTTGCAAAACAGAATTTCGTTATAAAATCCCAAAATTTATAAGATCACAACCTTTTCACATCAAATTGTGACTTTTTGTCCTAAAAACACAATATTTGCACATTTTTGTTGTAAAACTGAATGTCTCACAAAATCTCAACTATTTAAGCTAAAATATTGACTTTCACAAAATCGTAACTTTTTAACAGGAAAACTACAACTTTATCTGTGAAAACTGTGAATTTTCTAAAATTGCAACTTTATGTCCTTAAATCAAAAATTTAAATTGCAACATTTTGCTGAATTTCACATTATTGCAACTTTTTCTTGTAAAGAGCAAATTTTGTCATAAAATCCTGAATTTCACAAAATTCTGACTTTTCGTCTCAAAATTGCGACTTTATGTCGCAAAACTTCAAATTTTGTGTTACTGCAACTTAGTCCAATAATCAGGACATTTTATTGTAAAATATTGTTTTTCACAAAACTGCAACTTTTTCATCATTAAATTGACTTTTTGTCCTGAAGTCACAAACTTTCGTTGCAAAACAGAATTTTGTTATAAAATCCCAAATTTTATAAGATCACAACCTTTTCACATCAAATTGTGACTTTTGGTCCTAAAAACACAACGTTTGCAAGTTTTTGTTGTAAAACTGAGCGTCTCGCAAAATCTCAACTATTTAAGCTAAAATCTTATATCAAAATTTTAAATTGCAACTTTTTGTCACAAAATCTAAAATTTTGCAAAAACACGATTCTGACATGAAACCCTGATTTTTGTGTTCTAAAAATCGAACTGGATTTCCACTGGATTTACAGCCTTTAGGGGCCGAGGTTTAACTCACTCTGATTTAGCGCAATGTAGAAAATTTGATTAAAAATAATTATTTGACCTTCATGGGGGGCTGGGGGGTAATCGAATGATAGTGCAAATACTGTGTAACTTTGACCAAAAAAATTTTATCTTTCTGTTACAAAATCCCGACTTTTGCAGAATTTGCAAGTTCTTGACGCCAGACTGCTAATGGCTAATAGCTGCTCAGCGTTGGCTCTGCAGGAACGACTCTTGTCAAGTCGGAGGGCGAAGGGGGTGGAGCTAAATCCCCATTGGCTTGCTTTCTTTCTCGCACATGTGATCACTTAAATTATTTAATGAGGAAGAGTCATTTTACAGCCGTTTTCAAATGTTTTTCTCCAAATTAACTTGAAATTGACAGATGATCTCTCTTCCTGTGCCCTTCGCTCGGTTGAACAGCACAAGTAGGAGGAACCTCGGATGTTTCCAGTAAATAACTGTTATGTAATCTCATGCACAGCTTCGAGGACTCTAAGTTAAAACTTTCAGAAGATAACTTGTTCTTGCTCAACAATAGCAGAGCTTTTCAAGCTGTGCAGCTTCCTGTCAATAATTAAAGAAGTCCTCTCACATGTGGGGCTCCACGGTTGAGTGCAGGTGATCCTGGGTTTGAGTCCCACCTCAGGCAAACGCAACGTCGGGGCCCATTCTCCACTTTTCTCCAGGTTGCAGCTCACAGAGGCGTGTGGTGTTTGTGTTTCATGAGTGGAAGCAGCTGTGAGGACAAGTTTGCCTTCAGGACTCTCAGGCAGAGAGTTTTTTCTTATCTGGGAAGTTTCTCAGGCACTAATGTTTTCGGAAGTGGGCTTTGACAGCGTTCAGGGCATTTTTTCTGACTTGCGAGGAAGAAGATTGATGCATAAAAAGGCTGGACTTCTACATTTATATCTGACCTTTTAAATGTTTAGATGTGGACAGATGGAACAATGGACTGATTTAGTGTTTTTTTATTCTTCATTTGTTCACTTTCATAAATTGAAAAAGACCTGTTACATATAAAGCAAAGGAAGAAACAAACTGTTATAGTGGTAAAAGTTGCCACTATTTTAAAGGCAGGGTAAGTGATTTCTGGATGACATTACATCAGTTAATGTTTGATGCAAAACACATCAGTCCCCCACCCTTCCAGTGCTCCCTGAGAGAAAACGCCCCATCAGGAACGCCCTGCCCTTCATGTGCATGAGTGCGAGCACGAAACGTCCGCATTTCAGAAACTGACGGAATCAGTGATTTTTCTGATTATCTGTTTGTTTCCAGTTTTACTGAGCCAGGGCTGTGGATGAATACTTATTTTATTTTATTTTTTAAAGGTACAGCTTGTAGATGATAAGATATTAATTAAATGTGACAGAAAGTGTACTGGATTATAAACCCTTCCTGTAATAAACAACATCAGATGCATCTGTATACATCTGTACTGGGCACCAATGCTGATGTGGTTCACAACACCAATAAAAAAAACTACATTTACATTCAAACGTTTGTTTTTACTGTTGAAATAACCCCACTTGATTCATCCTGCGTAGAGGAAGCAGTGTTGTTTTCAAATGGTCGGTCATTCAACAGATTTTGCAATTTTATATCAAATATTGTGACCAGCCTCCGTTTCAGAACCAGACTCACATACCGGGGTCAAAAACGTTACTCGACCAGTCTCCGTGTCTTGCAGACGTTGAGAAGGTTGGTGACCGGGTCCTTGGTGGTGGTTTATGGGCGTACAGGGTATCGGCTCTGGAAAACGGCTTAACGGCTGTTAACTGTTTTAACGGCTGTTATCTGGAGTTAGCACTCGGACCACGGGAGCTGGCATGAAAAGGAGCGCTGGACACTAGCAGCTCCCCTAGTACACCAGATTTTTTCTGGTGTACTGAAACTCAATTTCCCCCTTGGGGGATTAATAAAGTATTTTGAATTGAAAAGTGGACTGAGAGTTTGGTTCACATCGCAGACAGTAAGTCGGGTTGTGGACTCCACCAGGGCTGCCCGTTGTCACTGATCCGGTTCAGATTTTTATAGAGAGGACGTCTAGACGCCGCCGTGGCCTGGAGGGTTTCCAGCTTAGACGGCTCAGGATCACATCTTTGCTTTTTTGTGGATTATGTTGCCCTGTTGGCTTCTCCAAGCAGACACTTCCAGCTGGGACTGGGGCGGTTTCAGGTCGGGGTCGGTAACCCTAACCCGGTTAGGTGTGACGGGGCTGAAGTACCTCCGGGTTTTGTTTACCAGTGGCAGTGAGATGGAGTTGGAGACGTACTTGTCTGTTGTGAGGGAACACAGAGCTCTCAGTTCACGGGTCAATCCATGTCTCACCTCTCACCTACGGTCATGAGTTGGTCACAATTTTCTTTTTTTTTTTCTGTCCAAATGAGCTTTGTTCTGAAGGGTCACGGGGCTGAACATTCAGGCTTCGGAGCCATAACTCCTCCACATCAAAAGGACCAGTCGATAGGGTTCAAGCATCTCGTCAGGATGTCTGCCAGACACTTTCAGGAGGAGGTGTTTCAGAGATGTCCCGTTGGAAGGAGAGCTTGGGTCAGACCCAGTACTCGTTACGGAGATTAGCTCTCTTGGTTGCCTTGGGAACGCTTTAGTATTCCCCCCAGTAGGACTGGAGGAGGACGCTGGAGGAGGACGCTGGAGGAGGACGCTGGGGAGAGCGAGGTCTGGCCATCTCTGCTCCAGCCTGGTGTTGGGTGGAAGTTTAACATTTTATGCAAGTTCACCTTCAAGTTTCCTCTGCTTCAGTGACCTGGTTTTAGCATTTTTGATTTGGGAATAAAAAAGCACCTCTGTGCGTAGGCAACGTAGCCAAAAAGTTATCAGTGTGTCTTCATGCAGAGTGGTGGTACGTGATGCTTATCTCAGGACCTTCTATCGGTATTTGCATATCTTTCCATGTTATCAGATGGCACAGTAAGTATGAACCCGTGTCTGCTGTGATAACTCGTTCAGCAGCATCACCGGTGACCGGCTGCGTTTGACCGATGAAGGCGGTTTCCTAACCCCCCCCCCCCCCCCCCCCCCCCCCCCCCCCCCCCCCAGGCCCTGTGAGAGTCTGTTCGGGAGCCGTCAGTCTGGAAAAAAACTGCAGCACAAATGTGGGAGTTCAAACCCTTTAAGACGATCCGTGACGACGTATTCATCTGTTACGCTTTGGAGTTCAAATTCAAGTCAAGCTGGAAAAATAAACAGAAATTTCGTTGAGGCTATGAAAGTTAGCACAATAGGATGTCAGGATCATTTGAGGGGGAAAAAAAAGAGAGAGTGGCGTGGAGAGACGGTGAAATTCCAAGATGAAGTTCCCGTTGAGCGATGGCACAGTGACTCAGCAGCACCAACACAGAGACGGCGGTCATGTGACTGCCCGCTGAAGTACTTGTCCAGCTGTAGCTCAGACACAAATAGACGGGTGTTGAAGGGAATCGAGTGTTGGCCCTTCCAGCTCCGTGACGGGGACCTTCTGCAGCCGCCAGGTTTTATTGCCGCATTCTTGAATAAACGCTGATCCAAAGTTAACAGTAGTGATGGCGGCTTTAAGCCTTACTCACTTTTATTTTTATTTTTTTTTAAACTGACAGTTTCCTGGGGTCATAGACTGTATAGTTTACTGGACATATCTTTGTGATGTCGTCTATCGGTTTTCTGCAGTGGTTCTGAAGCCTCTTTGTCCTCTTACTGCACAGTGTCACGCTGCAAATGGGCAGAACCAGCCAGAGCCGTGAAACTAGCTGGAACACGCCCACCAGCTACATGCAGCTGTTTTAGCTTGGCTGCCTTAGCTTATGTTAGCTACCATCATTATTACTTGACATTCACTTTTCCCCAAATCTGTCCACACGTCCTCATTCCAACTGTTGCTACTGAAGCAAGTGCTGCCAGAGGTGAAACAAAGACCAGCAGACCTCTGCTGGGACCCACCAGTCAATGAGCTAACCGCGTCACACGCGTCGCAGTCGAGCTGTGAGACTTTACATTGTGCTGTGCTGTGCTGGAGGAGCTGCGAAGCTGCCGGTGGACATTCGCAGCAGGACCTCAGATGTTTCAGTGGCGACATCAGAAATGACAGCTGCCTGTAGCTGACGCTCGGCTAGCACAGCTGCTAAGGTGGGCTTCGTCCTCAGACCCTCCAGACCAACCGACAACCAGCCACGGTGGTCTGTTGGTACAATTAACACAACACGCAAGCACAAGAAAACATATTCTCTTTAAAATATGACTATACTTCATTAGGGTTTTATTCACAGCGTAGCGCTTAGCATTATATTGATGTCTAAGTAGCTAAAATGGTGTAATCACTGGCCAGCTGTCAGTCATCTGGTGATTTGATCGGCTGGCTGCCAAAAATTTTATCGCTTCATATAATTTTAACTTATGTAGTACGAAAAACCGCCCCTTCGTACAGTTGTTGAAGTGAAACAATGGGGATTTGCTCTGTTTCAGAGCCATCACCTAGTGGCCAGTAGAGGAACTGCAACAAAGCAGACTTCCTGGTAGGACTCGTCTCAGATGCAGAGATGTTGGTGCTTGATTGCAACAGTATTTTTTTTTCTTGGGGGGAGAGGGGTCAGACACTCAACTCCACCCTTCTCTCCTTCATTCCTTAGTGTCTTTTTTTTTCTAATCTGTATTGATACTCTGCGCGACAGTGAGCTCACCGTGAGGTTGAGTGCAGATGGGTGGGCTGGATCATTCTTCTCTGACGTGGGTCTGTGATGTCACAGAACCCCACAGACCTGAACATCTCCCTGAATGACAGGTCGGACCCAAACAAAGGGGCTGTGTCGCAGTTTCAGAGCTGTTAGTGACTTCAAAGACCCACATAGATGGTGTCAGGAAATGAAACAGGTAATGCTGAACATGAAACCCTGAGCACAGATAAATGTTGAGTAGTTTTGATAACGGGCTGCTCTGAAATGGTACAAAACTGAACCAGTTAAACTTACTCAATCGACTATTAAATCTTTTCTTTTTATGCAAGTTTCAGTTTTATTGATCAGTTTGAACTGGAATAAACGCACATAACATTTCTTTAATGTGGGAAAAGGCTTGTAAGTGAAAATCTTTGTATTTCTACTATTTTTTAAACTGTAGAAGCCACCAGAAGAACTTTGAAAGTTAAATTTTTGAGTGGGAGGATCGTCTTTGTTGGTGTCTATTTTGCAGATGTTGAGATTTATAGGAGGCAGTAGAGTAGAGGAAACGTAGTAAATCTGCTACGTTTCCTTATCAAAGGACACAGACCGCTCTCCTTACATGACAACTACATGTATAACTGCAAACCCTCCCTTTTACACGCGCTGCCTGGCCTTTTAAAACTGCTCATCATTTTTAGGTACCTTCACAACTTCGTTACTAGGGAAATAAAACATGAAAGGGAGCTCAAATACAGGCGAAAGTAAAACAAAATCAGTCAAGCTCTTAAATCAGGGTTGGTTCTGGTTGGAGGGCCCACATGGACGTCCTCATTCTGACATTCAGCGTTCCCTGTTTTTCCACAGGCTCAGGCTGGTATGCACCTACTTATCAGAGAGCAAATAAAATGTAAATGACTCAGCTCCCCCGCATCAGGACGCTTGTGTCTTTGAGCCTCCAAATGGCCAAACATTTGAAAGGAAGTGCTCGGTTTTTTTATGAGAGGGCTATTGTTGTTTTAAGTCAGTCGTGGGGACGGAGTAAACTCTGTAAGCTGTCTCAGCAGGGGGGTATGCGGGCTGGGAAGATAGCATCAGGCCAGAAAGGGGAAATTCCACTGCAGCCGAGTGATACCATCTGACAGTTCAGAGACAGCCTCCATGTAGTCATTATGAATGGCTGTAAAGTGCTTTAAGTGCATGTTTGCATCTGCGTGATCACAGTGAGGGATCCTGTGTAACAAAACTCATCACACGGTGTTTGAGAGGAACTTCAGAGCTTTCAAACTGCTTCAGTTTTACGCGCTCTGTTGCTCCTTCGCCCTCATTCAGATTCACATTAAAAATGTGTCCAGAGATCTGATTACACGCAGTCAACACTGAGGGTATGTGTGTGTGTTCACACCTGGCAATAAATTTGTGGTGAAACGCATCTCGAGTGATCAGATCTGATTTTTCTGCTCTAAATGCAAATAAACATGCTCTACATTTTTGCTTACAAACATTTTTTTAAAGAAAACAAAAAAGCAGAATAAAGAGACGAAGAAGAGTCGCCACAAAGATGTCTTATTCTTTCAACTTATTGACCCTTTAGCCCACATGTGTCAAACACAAGGCCCGTGGGCCAAATGTGGCCCATCACATCATTTTTTGTGGCCCTCGAGGGCTTATGCATTATTGGCTTACATTTTTAACAAATATTTTAATACTTAAAATAAGCTTAAACCGCTTTAAAGCACATATTGACAATAAACTACAGCTCCCATCATGCATTTCGTCATTACCCACAACGATAACGGTAGCTATGAGCAAGACGATTTTTCAGAACTGACGGACTTAAGAAAAACCTCTACAAACTAACCCCAACATGTCCAAGAAAAGAAAAAGATGCACAAGGAAGACAGTTTCATGAACGATGGGGAAACAATTACAAGTTTGTATCTCAAGGTGAAATAACAGTGTGTCTTTTGTGTTATGAGACGGTGTCAGTCGTGAAAGAGTTTCATTTACGTCAGCATTTTGACAGCAAACACGGAGCTAAGTATGCTAAATTTAGCCTGCAAGAAAAACAAAGAACCGCTTCTGCTTCAGAAACCAAGGTAATGGATACTCTTACAACCACAAACACTGAGTTTAATATAGTAATGCCTTAAATGTTTTAAACTTAAATACATAGTAAATATAGAAACCGTTATTTAACATTATAATAAGGTGTAGTTTAATTTATTTTGATTTACATTGCATTTTGTTACATTCATGCTGTCAGTCTGGCCCTTCGAGGGCCACCATGACGCTGATGTGGCCCCCAGTGGAAATGAGTCTGACACCGCTGCTTTAGCCTGTCTGGTTCTTGCACAACTTGGTCAGAATCTGATTGGTAATCTGGTCTACCTGAGTACCGCAGAACGTGTTGTGTGGGCCTTGCAGATCTGTGATCCTCCCTTTGCTGGTGGCTTCCTCCGGATATTCCAGTCAAAGCAGACAGGATCATCACCTGTGTAGCCGCCAGCGCTGATCTGTTCCTCACTAAAATGGCGGGAACGTCGCCTGGAATTACTCGAGGTTCAGTACATTATTGTTCCCTGTTTGGTCCTCTCGCGCTGAATCAGGTCCTTCCACCCAGAGATCTTTCAGCCACTTTACCAAGGTCACATCAGCCTTGACGGGATAGATGCGTAGCTTCTTTGCTTTGGATCTATGTGATTTACACTCCACAGCATCGCAGTAGTACACCATGCACATTCCTCCAGCACATGTATAGATAACGCCGACAACTTGAACCAAGAGACTTTGACCAATAAATGCTAAATGTGTTCTACAGTAGCATATACTAAATGGAAGCAAGCTAACACCATTTTGTTGGCTGTTCCTCGGCTCCAAGAGTAATAGATTTGAACTTGACGCTCTTGGTAGTTCGTAGTTGCCAAGTTAGACTCAGGAGGACGTACTCTGGAGGGGGCACTTCACTGGAACAGCATGGATGGACCAAAAAACAACCAGTTCAATTTCTTCCTGCTCTCAACACAAATGACTTGGTGCTTTGAGTTCGTTCTGTGAACCGCTTCATTGGCTAGCTCTAGCTGTCTAGCCTCAACTCGATTGGCTGACGTTGAAGCAGGAATAGTTAAAAATGACCCATCTTTTGACGGAGGCAACACGATTGAAGCGACGCATGAAACCCAGAGTTCAGTTCGACCACAGATGACATCACCCCATTCAAAGTCTATAGAGATGGACGTGGGTGATGGACGCGAGCGATGCTTGTAGCACATAGTTGTGGGGGAAAAAAAACATGATTGCTTTTCCACATCTTCCAAAACATTAGAGTAAACTTTCAGTTTTCCTGTCTAGATAAACCAACCACGAATCTGAAGTCAGAGGAGCTACATTATTTCATTCAAACTACTTAAAATCCCATTGTTGCACAACAACAGTGGCACTATGAGCTTTCTCCTCCACCGTTATTGCTGCTTGTTGATGCTAAATGCATTCTGGGATACGTAACCATCTCCAGAAATCTCCACTGGATGCATCGACAGAGTGGGCGGAGCATGAACACGTGGTGGTTTCAACAGTAGAATACGTGGCTGTCGTGCTTTGAACTGGAACAGTCCTTCAGCTGAGACTGATCAAGGTCCGTATGACACCGTGGTACCAGATGGCTAATTTACACTTCTGCACCAAAGTGATGGCCTACCTAAAAATAAAAAATGCCATCGTACCTCACATACTATATCCCATGATGCAACGGGCAGCCCACAGCAGAAACTAGCTGTCACGTGGTCGGCCTCTTGTGCTGGACCGTAACCCCTTTTATGGCGGCTCACTGTGCGCCAACAGTAGACTGCATGTGGTGTTTTTGTAGTTAAAGTATCAGTGATCAGATATATCTGGAGCCTGTTCCAGTTAATTCCCAATATTCCAGTTTATTCCCTTTGAAGGTTTCTTTTAAAATTCCTGGAATGTTTGAGCCCCAGTGAGGATCGTTAACCGTCTACACCGCGCGTCACAGTAAACGCCAGCGGATCTCTGAATGCACGTAAGTGTTCCTTAAAGTGAAATGCTTCAGTCTCGGAGCCAAATACGTGCGCGAGTAGGTGCACAGCACGTCGCTTCAGGGCACCCGGGGCTGTTTTCACTCAGGGCGCTTCCATCAGATCACTGGCCTTAAACTTTTATGGCGGCGGGGGTCATAATTTCAGGGCGTCTCCTTTCACAGTGCAGAAGGGGATGTGTGCTGGACGACTGAGGCAATTTGTTGAAATACTAATAACACACTCTCACACATTCCTTTCTGACTTTATCTGGGTTTGGCTGGGGAGAGTAATAGTTTAGGATTTCCGCTCTAATTTCTTCCCTGTCTGATTTGACTTCTCATTCCTCCGTTTCCTTCGTAGCTCCGTCCAGAAAGCAGACGTGCCTTGCAGTGGTGGTTAAAGGGCTTCTGTGCAGAAAAGGCCTGTCATTTAGTTTATGGATGGGCGGTTCGCTGTTTGTCTCTTCTGCTGGTCCGACACCTGCCAGTCCTGCTTCAACCAGTGACGCCATCGTTAACGTGAAACTCAGCCCACATCATTTACTCCCGATCTGCTTCAACCACAGATCGGATTGAACCTTGGATTTTCTCGTCTTTCTGTTCTAGTGTTTGGTTGCATTTAGGGATGCACGATAACTGTTTTTTAAAACCAATAACCGATAACTTTCAGCTCCTAAATGCAGATACCGATAAAGATAGTTTTCTCTTTAACAGATATTTATTTTTTCCAATGAAAAACTATTGTCAAGCCTCTCAAAAATTTTTGTAAAGCTATCAAACAAACAGTGACGTGCGGTGAGATTCATGGCTGGTGAGGCACTGACTTCATCAGTCAGATTTACAAGCATATGAACCCTCCAGAACAACTTATTCACCATTTGATTGGCAGCAGTTACCTGTTTATGTTTAAAACCTCCTACCGTCATTCACATATAAATGCTTTACACATACAAACTGCAGCGCACAAAAAAGCACATTTAATTTAAAAAAAAGTTATTATGGTCTTACCTTTATTTATAAATGAAGTCCATGCGCCGCTCCTTCTGAAGAATAAGTGACATCGCTTGCTGTCACTTATTCTGCAGCCAATGTGTTGCAAGAAGAATCCCTGTGCTCACTAGTGCCCCCTAACGTGAGGCAGGAGAAGTGCGTGCCTCACCCCGTGCCTCTTCTCAGCCGTTTTATGATCGCACCGGCACAAGAAACACATTATACACATATAGTTGCTGTTCATTATATAAATCAGCTAAACTATGGAAACTTATTTCAAATAGCAAACGTGTTTGAACATTTTAATAGTGACATACAAAGAGACGGCGATCTGGTCTCACTACATAGCATGGCAGCACAGTTAGCCGAGTCATTGCGCAATCCATGGTGAGGCTCAGCGGGGTGCTGCCTCCCCGCCCGCATCTTCTCAGTATTTGAATGGTAAATGTGAAAATTCAGTGATTTTGAATAAAAAAAAATTTAAAAATGGTGAAGTTAAATGGAAAATTACTTTATAGTACAAATCAATTAATAAATATAAAAACTATATTTTTTTTTCATTTCTTTCTTTCCATGATGGCAGGTGAGGCACGGCCTCCCCTGCCTCACCTGACTCCACGCCACTGCAAACAAACCTATTTGATATCTCACATCAACTTAAATAAGGTTCATTACTGACTGATATAAAAAATAAAGGATCCTTGAACTGATGGAAATACATCGTCAGAATTGCAAACTGAAAAAGATTTACATTTAAAAGGATTTTGGCTTGTGGTTCCATTTAAATTAATACTTTTAAAGTAAATGAGGTTCAGTTTTTTTTTTTTTTATCTCAATGAAGCTTTAGATGAGAGAGATGAGGGGAGGGGAGGGGAGAGGGGAGACTTGCTCCTGGCCTGCGCATGTTAGCATTAGCTCATGTTAGCGTGATTTCAAAACTCCATGGAAGTGATTGTTATACTGTAGGTGGCTGATAAGGTTTGATGTATTAAAGCTTGTGCTTCAGTCCTCGTGGAATTCACTTGGAGCATTCGTCACAAATAACCACCAAACTATCTTGTTTTGAAACTTTAACAAAGTTCAATACCATCGCCGCCATGTTTGTTGTGATCAGCACGCTGTGCTCATGCTGCATTCACGTTCCCTCGTTTGCTCGTCGTTCTTTAAGCCTTTTCTTTTTTTTTCTTTTTGGATGTGTAACATGTGGGAAAATACTGCAAATATCAATTAAAGTCAGCAACTTCCAAAATTATGACCGAGTTAACAAGTTGTTTTCTGGCATGAGGGGGTATTCTTGATTTTCCTTACTGAGAAATCATTTTCCTGATTATGCTGACGTCACTTGAACATAACATTCACTGCTGGTCATTTAAGACTCAGAGGGAGCGAGGCACTGCTGTGTTGACAAAAAAATATACATTCATGGAAAAAATGATTAGACCACCCTTGTTTTCTTCAGTTTCTTGTTCATTTTAATGCCTGGTACAATTAAAGGTACATTTGTTTGGACAAACATAACGATAACCACAAAGATTGCTCATAAGAGTTTTATTTAAGAGCTGATATCTTACCATTTTCCATGGTTTTCTTGATTATAACCTAAATCACTTAAGTTTTTACATCAATAGCTATGGTGTTGTACTGCCAAAAACACTGCTTTTATGCATTCAGTGTTTTCTTTTCTGTCTGTTTTAGTCACATGATGACGTTTAGTGGTACCAGGTATTAAAATGAACAAGAAAGTGAAGAAAAAATGGTGTCTAATAATTTTTCCCATGATATCGGGGCTATTCGTCACAATATCGGACTTATCGGAATGACGTCATCATTTCCTGTTATCGGCCCGATAGTTACCGTGCACCCCTAGTTGCATTTGTCTATCGAGTTGATGGAACCAGAAAAGATGGTGTGCAGGTTTATGCCAGGTTTTCATAAAAAAGATTTCTACTTCCTTGAAGTTATTAGCTGATTGAGCTCATCCAGCGTCTCTGGATCAGGCGTGCACAGTCTTCATTTATCCGGCGCTCGTCTCAGCAGAGCTGCTTCAGCTCAGACGTGTTTATGGGCCGTCTGCTGGGAACAGCCCTCTGGACGGTCGCTCCACAGCACGTGTCTGGGGTTGAGGTCTGGACGCTGATGGGATTTTCTGTTTTTGTGGATTTATTTCCATGCTGAGGGTCGTGATGCTTCTGCTTCACCCGACTTCTACTAAGCTTCAGCTGGAGGACATCATCCTCTAAACCTGGGGATTCATGTTTCCTTAAACCATGATGCTCTCAACTCAACTTTATTCAGACACCAGGGGCCAAAGTGCTGGACACGCACACAATAATTAATACATCCAAAAACAATAAAGGAATAAAATGGAAACAATTAAATTAAACAACAAAAGTCAAAAATGGGTTAAAAGCCAAAGAATAAAAAGATAAAAGGGAAGTAGAAACAGGAGCAGGTACTTTGTCTGGAATTAAAATAATCTAAAAGAGTCGGGAAAATTAAGATATGCTAAAATAAAAGAGTTAAAATAATACGTTCAATAGAACCATTGTCTCAAAGTGAGTTAAAAGCCAGACAGAATAAATAAATAAATGCGCCATCAGCTCTCTTCTTCCTCTTTGTCTTTGGGACCTGCAGCGACTGATCTGCCCTCCAGAGGGAGCTGGAGGGTGCGTACAGCTGCCGCAGATGCTGCAGATGCTGCAGATGCTGCGGGGCAAAGACATTCAAAAGCAGATAAAAGAATTATAAAACCAACTAGAAGCCAATGAAATGACGCCAAAACTGGAGTGATGTGCTCGTTTTTTGGTGCCAGTTAAAAGACGAGCTGCAGTGATGGTATTCAGTGATGTCACACATCTGGGTACTTTGACCCACGTCACCCTTCGGTAGGTCCAGTTTCTCAGTACCAGTCCGGTTCTTTGTTCCCTCCAGTCCAGTCATGTGTTCACAAGTTATGAACATTTAGAAATAGACAAAAATCAGCAGAGAACAACAGCTGAACTGCAGCAGAAGAAGCTAAAAACGCTCCATGTCCAGTCTAAATCTATTTATTTGATAAAACAGCAGCATCGGAGGAATCAACCAGTCCAGACGGCTGCTCACGTTTCTGATTGGACCCTTTTACTCTCAAATGTTGGTCACCTCACTGAATTAAAAAAGAACTCTGATCAGGTCTGAATGTTCACTGAATTAAGGAAGTCATCGATTAAATAGGCTTGGCTAAGCTAGGCTAAGCTAAGCTAGGCTAGGCAGTGATGTCCGTCTGATAATCTTTCCTGATTTGATTTGAGAAACATTAAATAGATAACCAACATTATCGGCACAGAAACTGTTACTCAGGCCTTCGATGTAAAGGTCAGAACAGACGTCAGAATAATCGGTGGGAACGAAGTCTTTACGGTTGACTCACACGATCCGTGTTTGAGTTCTGCTGAGTTCTTTCATCCTTCAGGAACTCCAGTTTTAGGGGTCCGATCTGTTCTTGCATCCATGAATTATGCCTGTATGAGGCTCAAATGCTGATTTCAGCCTCAAAAAGCTCAGTTTAGTTTTAATTTAAATTCACAATTGAAGGCTAACCAGCAATGCTGAAGATTTCCAGTTCACTCCCGTTAATTTCCGTATCTTCCGTTGATTCCCATTGAAAGCCTTTAGGATTTTCCAGCTCTCTCCTGAACTGGATAGACAGTCTATCCTGCACATACGTACGTGCCTTTGAGCAACATGTCCAACACCTCTTTCAGGGAAGGATGTTCCATGATCCGAGGCAGAAGAGAGGCTCCACCTGCATCCCTGCAGGTCCATCAGCCAATCAGAACGTTGGGAAAATTTGACAGAAGCAAATATGGCTCTTGAGCAGATAAAAGCTTCTGTCAAGAAGAGGACATGAAGACTTCAGAGCTGCAGCAGCAGCTGGACCAACGTTTTTGAGACTTTCTGTTGAAGTTCCTTTCAAGTGAAATTTATGTTTTACTCATATTAGATGTCATGTGGGCGGAGGCTGGTTCAGATGCTAATGTGAGCTTGTTTAGATGTCCGCTTCATGCCTGTGCACCTCTGTTAAAGGGGACACACGATGAAGAAATGATCTTCTCTGTAGCAGATATGTTCAGGTGTGGGAAGTCACTGTCGGTTCAGAAACATTACAGAGCTCTGTGACTTTGTTTGGAACCTCCTCAGTCTGAAAACCTGTGAAGGGCGCATTGTCCAGGTCTGCTGGGTTCTGTGACATCACAGATCCAAATGAGAGTAAAATGATCCAGCCTCTTTATCTCCACCCAACTTCACACAACGCTGCATTTGCTGTACCTCAGAAGCTGGCAGCTCAAAGCTGCAACTCCGCTTTCAAATAAGGCACAGCCCTGAGAAGAGAGGGGAGGGTGTCTGGTCCTCCCCCCTCAAACCAGCTGCTGTGAGCAGAGCTGTAAGGACGTGTTTGAAAAGGGAGCTGAGGACATTTCCTAAGACCTCAGGACACTGTATCAGCTCGTGGAAAAAAGGTATAAAATGTCTCCTTTAAACTTAGATCCAGCATAAACATTGAGATGACTGAGTTAAATCATGGAAGGGCTTTCTGCAGCGATCCTGCCAGTATAAAAGCTTTAAGGCCTGCTGTGTTGGCTTCCATTGTAAGACTGCACTTAACTCTGAAAGTGAGGAGGTCTTAAAGTCCCACTACGGTAAACTGAGACGCTGCTGCCGGCGAGAGCGAGGAGGCCCACGGAGCGCTCACAATCAGATATCTCAGAGGGTGCTTGACCAGGATTTGACCCATTTAGGCCATGAGATGGTGTGTGTGGCTGCAGCTACACTGAGACTGCATGAATATGCATGCAGGCACGTTAACAAAATACAGCCGCCGGCGCTGGCGCTTTTAAATAAGTGGAGTCTTAGTCGTGACCGAAGACGAGGTTTAGTCATGATTTTGGAACACTGGACATCACATCAAGTTCTGCTGAGATCTCCAACGGTCACCGGGGAAGCAGCACGTTGTTAAACGTAGCCACGGAGGATTGCAAAATCCCAGGAATTTTCAAACTGGGAAACTTGATGGGGATCAACTGGTAATTTTCAAAGCTGCAGGTTAGCCAGCAGCAAGAAACTCAAATATAGTCGGGGGGGCAGGCATGAAATTGATACCTAAACGGCGTCTCCTTGGCAACCCAACCGACCTCCTCCCGCATGGCATCTTGTTTGAGTTAACGCTTCAAAGAGGACGTGCCTTCCACACTTGAAAGCAACGCCAACAACAAGTCTCAAAAAGTTTGGACGGCTGCTGCTGCAGTTCTGAGAGCTCCATGTCTTTATCTTGATATAACCTCTCAAATGGCTGACAGATGACGCACGCTCACTCCCCCGCTGCTGGTCTGGTTGGCTGAGGGCTTCGTCGTCATCGGGCTGCAAAGACGTGGCAGCGTGACGCTCGGAGACGCGTAACTGCTGAAGGGGTCGGCAGCATGGACCCATTTCTTTTCGATGCAGAACGGGGTTGCAAAACCGTAGAAACCTTCAACGGGTATTAACATGAGGGAGAGTCCTCCAGGCTAGTGGGAGCGTGTGAACAGGCTGAGTTGCGTGACTGTCACGGTGAGTGCATGAGACTTGGCATCCCTGCGTTTCATCAAGGATGCATCCACGTGGGCTTATTTAGACTTGAGATGAGAGAGTTTCCCAGAAAGCATTCCCCCCAGGTTTCTTCCCTATTAACCAGGTTTTTCCTCACTGTTTCGATTAAAGGTTTTTCTTTCACTAGGGCAGAAAAGCCTTTAACTACCATGGTTCCAGCTCAGTCATTCTATGGGAACCTTTGCTACCTTGACCACAGGTACACTACATTACCAAAAGTATCTGCTCATCCCTTCAAATGATCACTTCCATGTCCACAGGTGTATAAATTAATCACCTAGACATGCAGACTGTTTCTAGAAACATCTGTGAAAGAATGGGTCTCTCAGGAGCTCAGTGAATTCCAGGTGGAACTGTGATAGGATGACACCTGAGAAACAAATCCAGTGGTGAAGTTTCCTCCTAAATATTCCACAGTCAACTGTCAGATGGATTATGGAAATGGAAGTGTTTGGGAACGACAGCAACTCAGTCATGAAGTGGTAGGACAGGTAAACTGAGGGGGCGGGGTCAGAGGATGAGAACATAGTGTGAAGAGGTCACCAACTTTCTGCAGAGTCAATCCCTACAGACCTCCAAACTTCATGTGTCCTTCAGATCAGCTCAACAACAGAGCAGAGAGCTTCATGAATGGTTTCTATGGTGATGCAGCTGCATCCATCCATCCATCAGTGGAGTAAAGCAGCCACCACTGGACTCTAGAGCAGTGAAGGAACGTTCACACTTCTCCATCTGGTGATCTGATGGAAGAGTCTGGGTTTGGTGGTTTCCAGGAGAACGGTACTGGTCTGACTGCATTGATCCAAGTGTAAAGTTTGGTGGGGGGGGGGGGGGGGGGGGGGGGGTTATGGTGTGGGGTTGTTTTTCAGGAGCTGGGCTTGGACCCTCAGTTCCAGTGAAAGGAACTCTAAATGCTTCAGCAGACCAAGACCTTCTGGACAATTCCATGTTCCCAACTTTGTGGGACCAGTTTGGAGCTGGTTCCTTCCTCTCCAACATGACTGGGCACCAGTGCACAAAGCAGGACCATGAAGACATGGATGGAAGAGTCTGGTGGATGAACTGGACTGGTCTGCACAGAGTCCTGACCTCAACCTGATAGAAGACCTTTGGGATGAATTAGAGCAGAGACTGAGAACCAGACCTTCTGGTCCAACATCAGTGTTTGACCTCACAAATGTTCTTCTGGAAGAATGGTCAAAAATCCCCATAAACACACTCCTGAACCTGGTGGACAGCCTTCCCAGAAGAGTTGAAGCTGTTCTAGCTGCAAAGATGGAGCCACGTCATATTGATCAGGAATGGGAGGAGCTAAAGCTCAGATGTGAGAGAAGACTTTTGACAGTATAGTGTATCTTTGGGATGACTGACTGTTAGGTTCTGTTATTGTGAAGGGACCAGATATTCTGTGTTATTGGTGTTATTGGTTCTCGTCTCCAGTTCACAGCAGGCCATCAAGGCTCATGTCAGTGTTGCACTGTTTCGAAACCATCGCACTGCTTAAAGCTGTTAAACACTGAACACTGACGTTCTTGGGGAGAAGAGCAGCAGTTGGGTTTTCAGTCACGCTGCCCTCCTTCGACACTGTAGCCATTTGTTTCTGGAGTTTAACTCTGCCAGCAACATCACGTCTGCTTGCTTCCAACTGTTAAATCTGTGTAAACCGAAGTCTCGGGGAAAGGCAGGGACACGAGAGGGGAGCAGGACGACATGCACACTCATAAGTAGGTTAAACAGGAGAGGGAGGGAAAGTGTTGAGGTGTGCCAGAGGGTCCTCAATCCAAACCCCAGGGATGGAGCGGTGGCCTGGCCTCTCGGCTTTCAAAGGGCCCTTTCACGGCGGAGGCAGCAGGCTGCAGGAATGCAGCAGCTCTTGGTGGGAAAGCGTCCTGCAGCCCGCAGCACCATGTTTTCCAAAGCACTTAATACGTGTAATCAATCACAGCCACTTCCTGCAACAATCAGGCTTCTGGAGTCTCCGCTCAGCTATGGGCCGTCCTTAAGGAAACTCACAAAACTCGAGCTTATTCTAAGACAGCATTGATCTTTACGGTGCTGTAGCATTGCTGGGCTCGCCGCCGTCAGAAGAGTCCTCCTGATCAGGCCGTTGAGTAAAATAAATACAAACGCTGGAACAGAAAACAGCGCTGTCCAAATGTTCTTTTCAGAGATTTTCCTGCCATTATTGCAGCGTCTCAGTGTTTTGTTTTTCCACGGGACTTGAGCCAAATGAGGGAGGAAAATTCTGCTCAATGTTCTCCTCACTGTGAAAGCTCTGTAAGCCAGATCTCAACATCTGCCTGGAAAATCTTATTGTTCTCGTCCTGACGAGTAAATCGACAATCACCATGCGAGAGCACAATGTGTAAAACGGTTTGTCCCATTTTCTTGCTCCTGGACCTGGAGCTAAATTAGTTTGGGCAGTTGTTGTTGAGCAGCTGAATCGCCATCGTGGACACAGTTGGAGACCACGCTGCCTCTTTTTAAGACTACCCAGTCAAACCTGGCTATAGTCATTTACATTAAAACAACCCTATTCTGCTCATCTTTCAACCCAGAATAACTACAAAAATCCCCAAATTAATTCTTTTTAAAATTTTTTTCAATTTTGCCAAACCCTGTTGTGATATTGTCAGAGGTCCATAAGTGGTCCCCATATCTTCCAGAAGTCATCCACTTTGTTTTTTAGGATGTATGTACCAGAGCTGTAGCGATACACTAATCTCGCGATACGATACGCGATATTCGGCTCACAATACGATATATATAGATGTTCATCTTACAATACATTTACATCATTTTGTGAAAGATTTTAAAGGGACAAAGTGATTTTGGTGACATCTTGTGAGTGTTCCAATGACTTTGTTTGAATTAATTGAACTGAAAGCATCAATTACACAATATATGACTGACAGGTAGCTTGCAAATGCTGGACAAAATGAATAAAAGATTTGTTGAGAAAAATAGTTTCATTTATTTAAACAGTGAAAATTGTTGCTTGCAAGCTTTTAAAGGTGAGACACGGGGATTTTGAAAGAAGCTTAGAATATCGATACCTGCGGCTGAAAAATCGATACTATGGGGAAATAAAATATCAATATATTTCGCAGAATCGATAAAATTGCTCAGCTCAAGTACGTACGTTGTTCCAGGATTTGTTCAAACAGGTTGAGTGATGGAGGCCTCTGTTGAGTCCAAGTGAGCAGGATGCATTTCTTTGCTACATAGAACATGATGATGATCCTCTTGCTGCATGTGGTGTCAAGTGTCTTGTCCAAATCCGTACAAAAAAAGTATCGTTGGGGTAATGTCCAGTTGGGTTTCCACAACCTTAAACTGTTAGATCACGTACTGCTGTCCAGAAACATTTGAATTTCCTGCATTCCCAGAAAACACGCATAATTGTCCCCTTACGTATCCTACAACGATGACATCTGGGAGATGAGTTAGGAAACATTTTGCTTGAGCAGAGTGAGATACATCCTGTGCATGAATTTATAATTTTGTTCGTGTGTTTTATTACAAGACAGTGAGGAAAAAACATTCTGACATATGGTACATCCCATATCCTTCTGCCATATGTTCCTAAATGGAGTCACGGAGGAGCTGTACTGGTCCAACAAAGCATTATGGATTACAGAGATTTTCCCTTTTAACAATGTGGATTTCACTAAAATCTCCTGAAGATTTGCCAGCCCCAAAGACAGGTGTTTTTTTTCCATTTTCAGGGTGTTTATTAGATGGTAAATTTGTAGGTATCAAAGTCCTGTTTTTGAATTTCATGTTCGGACATTAGATCTGCAAAGGACTTGAGTGTATCCTTGGCAAACAAATGTTGGAACTGCATATGTTTTAGTTATTTGATCTTGTGCATTTATGATGTTTATGAATGGTAACAAGGTTGTTGAAATAGGAGTACAAAGTTCTTCTGTGTCTATCCAATGTGCATTATTGCATCTTTGCAGCCAGCTAATCAGGCCCTTGGTCTGGGCAGCCCAGTAATACATCTGAAAGTCTGGTAATGCCAGTCCTCCCTTCGCTCGGGATTTTGTCAGAGTTTTTAAGCTATTCTCGGTGAAGAGTTGTTCCAGATAAAAGAGGTTGACATCTTATTAATAGATTTAAAAAAATATTTTCTCCATGTAGCAGGGCAGTGACTGAAATAAATGACTAAAACGGGGCAGAACATTCATTTTTATTACATTAGAAAAGAGATGGGGAGCGTTTTTTCTTTTAAGGTATTTAAAGCTGTTTCGAGCCCAGATGAATGGTGAGATGTCTTTGAGTCTATTAGGAACTGGTGAATTTATTCATAAATTGTTTTTGTCAGGTTGACTCTATAGCCTCATATTTTTCCAAATTTAGTAATGAGGTCTATTACTACTGGTATTGATTGTTCAGGACTGGTTAAGTAGAGGATAATATCATCAGCGTATAGTGAGATTTTGTTCTTTGTTTCCCCAATATTCATACCAGCAATCTCTTCATTAGTCCGTACCGCTTCTGTGAGTGGTTCGATTGCCATGTTAAATAAAAATGGGGATAAAGGGCACCCCTGCCGGCAGCCCCTAAGCAATTTTAAATTTTCAGCGAAGGTACCATTTTTACATATATAAGCTTGCGGATTACGATACATATTTCTGACCCACCCAATAAATTTTTCGCCAAGATTACATTTTTCCAGTACGATGAACAAACATCCCCACTTGACCCTGTCGAACGCTTTTACTGCGTCTAGCGAAAGTAGCAGGGCTGTTCTGTTGTGTAGGGTAGAATGGTCAGTTATATTTAACAGTCTCCAGATATTGTCAGATGCATAGCGTGCCTTTACAAAGCTGGACTGATCAGGATTAATAATCTTGGGCAACAGGTCCTCCAGCCTGCAGTTAGCTTTGACAATATCTTGACATCAACTGGAAGTAGTGAAACTGGGCGAAATGATGCGCCTTCAGCCGCTTCTCTGTCTTTCTTGTGAATTACTGCTGTCTTCATAGTGTCAGGAAGAGTGCCCTTTTCAAAGAAATTCATAATCATGGGCATAGAAAGTGGTTTTACTCAGAAAGCCTTGTAGAGTTCTACTGGATAACTGTCTAAACCCGGAGTTTTCCCAGAGGACAGGGACTTGATTGCTTGTAGTACCTCCTCTGTGGTGAACCTCCATTCAGTTGCTCCTTTTAATTCTCTGAAATAGATAGTAGCGATTAGGGCTGAACGATTTTGGAAAATAATCTAATTGCGATTTTTTTCCTCAAAATTGCGATTGCGATTTAATATGCGATTATTTTTAAGGTCCTCTTCTCATGTATTGTATCATGTATAGATCTCAGGAGCTCACAGATTTTTGCAAGGAAAAGGGGGTGGGGGGTGGGGGGGTGGAGAGGAGCTCGAGTTGTCTCGCGCGGCGGGCGGGGTGTTTGTGGCTGTGCACTGTGCCCGACAGAGAGAGAGAAGCGCGGTTCGCGAGGCGGCCTAAACCCAGCGGTTTGAGTGCGCTTGAGTCTCTAAATCACCAGAAAAAGTCGCTAGATTTGTCGCTAGTCGCTTTCTACAAATTAAGTCGCTAGAGGGGACTGGAAAGTCGCTAAGTTGACAACACTGTTTGCTCTGCTCAGCTCGGCTGGGCTCACTCGCAAGTCACGTGACGTCGCCAGATCACGTGACAGTAATATCGCGGCCTTTGCGGTTAGAAAATCTCGTTTTATGATATCGCGAGATTATAGCAAATGCAATTAATCGTTCAGCCCTAGTAGCGATACTTTTTCTAAGACTCTCTGGACATCCGTTTCCGAAGGATTTTCTGATGGATAAAGCGTTGTATAAAAGTCTAGAAGAGAGGACTTAATTGATTGTGTGTCATATTTCAACTGGCCTACCACGTTACGTGTTTTTTGCACGTTCTTTTTTGAGTTGGAAGGCTAGGAGTCTACTCGGCTTGTTACCATATTCATGATGTCGCTGTCTAGTAAGGAACATACGTTTTTTTGACATGTTCTGTTTGAATAAGATTTAGAATAGTTCTGATTGCATTTAGTTTTCTCAAGTTTTCCTCTGTAGGAGATTGTTTATGACATTGTTACAGGTTTATTGATTCTTTAAGTTGTTCTGTTTGTTTAATAGATGTTTTGTTTGCAGATGCATAAGAGATCAGCTGTGGCCCAATCACTGCTTTGGCTGCTTCCCACATCACTGCTGGAGTTACAGGGGAGGATGCGTTATCCTCTCTGTATTGCTCTAACCATGTTCTAATATTGTTACAGGCCTAAAGTCTGTGAGGAATGAGGCGTTAAATCTCCATTCTTTGGTTTGTTCGCCGGAGGAGGGACAGACGAAGATAAACTGGCGAGTGGTCTGATATAAGAATGGGCCCTATATCACATGAGACTATAGATGAGAGATGAGCCTGAGTTAAAAATAAATAAATCTAATCAGGAGTAGTGTTGTTCCGATACTGATACCAGAATTGGAAATTGCTCCGATACTCGTTATCGACGAGTACGGATGTCCAAGCACCAACCGATACCAAGTAATTTATATTTATAATATAATAATTCATTAACTGGTTACTTCTGTTACACTACCAGCAAAAATAAATAGTTTTTAATTAAACAATACTATTTTATACGGTTCTATTTGGAAATAAATGGCTTGGATTTGCTGTATTTATTCATGTTTTACAACAATGATAATTATTTTACAGTCAGGCAATTTTTTTTAATATACTCTGATCGGTAGTCGGTATCGGCCGATACCCACAGCTCAAGAATCGGTATCGTATCGGGAGGGCATCTCAGAGCATCTCTGATCTGGAGTACGATTTGTGTCTAGCCCAGTAGAATCATCTTTCCTTGTAGGATTAAGTTCTCTCCAGAGATCAACCAGGCCCACATCAGCCCAGGATAGACTCAGAGTCCTACAAGCATTGGGGTTGGACAGTGTAGTTGAGGATTTGTCATTTACTATCCATACAGCAGTTGAAATCTCGGGCAAATATTCCAAAATCTAAATTATATTGATTAAATAGGGGGGTTATGTCCATCATGAATTTAGGATCAACTTCATTCGGTGCATATACGTAAAGTAATTTCGGCTCTTGTCCATATAGCATCCCCTGAATCAGTACGTGTCAGCCTTCACAGTCACTTTAATGGTCTCTGAATATGAGAGACAGTTTTTATGAATAAGTATTGCGGTTCCCCTTTTGGTACTGTCAAAGCTAGAGTAACAGGGCTGCCCAACCCAATCTCTCTCAAGTTTTTATGCTCCTCATTGGACAGATGAGTTTCCTGAAGAAAAGCTACATCAACTTTTTCCTTTTTTAGGAATGTAAGAACCCTCTTCCGCTAAATTGGGTGGCCAAGGCCTCTGACATTAAAAGTTATTACATAAAGTGCATTAGACATGGAGAGTTTTGCATGTTATATTGATTGTCTGTGACCACGGTACAGTAAAAGTATAAGGAAACACAACATAACATAATGTAACATGGGTAGAGCATGAAGGGCCCTCTCTACCCACCAACCCAAAAACCCTAAAACCCTAGCCTGGTCCCCAAACGACAAGGCAACTCCACTTTTACCGGCAAGTAAGAACCATTTGTCAACAACGCACATCGTGTTTAGGAAAAGTGTTATTTCTGTTCAGGGAAAGTTTAAATTTACCTTTCTTGGGTGGTACCTCATTCCACTCTACAGCAAGCATGCAGTGAAAAGAGAAATTAAAATATTTATATTCAAATAAATGATACTAATACCATAGAAAACTATAGTAATAATAATTTAAAAAAAAAAATAGTATATACGTGCATATATGCTCTAATTATTTCTGAACAGCAAAGACTGAGAATTACAAGGAGCGAGTCTGTTAAAATGGGCAGATTTGACTGTGGGGGACGTCGATGGGAGAGCTAGTGGTTCATGAACAGCCACAACGCCTGTTGCCGTGTGTGTGAGTGAGTATATAATCAAATTTATTCTTTGATTAGTTTCTCACATCGTTAAAATTGCTCTCGCTATGAAACTGCTTCAAACGCAGAAGGACGAAGTTGCCAAGTTCAGTGAAAGTGTTGGAGCTTTTCCCAGCTAAGCAGAAACCCTGTAAGAGAGGCTTGGAGCGCTGAGGAGCGTTGGGAATGCGGTATTCCCAGTGTGCGTTTCGCTGAGACGTGGCTGCAGGAGCGTACTCTGAACTCCAGCAGACGGTCTCGTCCTGGACCCGTTACTGTGAAGGGACGTCTCCGCTCCCAGATACTGAACTGTTGGCTGTGAGTTTCTGTCCATGTCGTCCTCCCAGAGGGGTTACTGGTGTTACCCTGGTCGTGGTGTCCGTCAGTTGCTGCTACTGCTGCACGTGACATCATCAGCTCTGTCGGTTTTAGACCACAAACGTGACACCCCATTGAGTTTATGGTGACCCCTGGAGATGTCAGCCGCACCTTTCTCAGTACTAGAGGGGGATGGGTCAACTACTGTCTCCAGGGCTTTTAGACAGTGGGAGGTTAGTGCAGCAGGTCTGTGGTCAGTGACTACTGGAGCAAGGCAGGTTGTCTTCCACTAGAACCTTCTCCTGACCCAGGCTGACAGTCAAGATCTGCTGCAGAATCCCACATAAGAGGCCTTCAGGACTCTGAGACCACCTGGACCTACAGTCTTGTTAGGTCAGCTTCTTCTGAAGACAGACAGGCGGTGGGGGGGGTGTTGTGTTGCTGATGGAGCTGTATCAAGATCCATGACTGAGGTGAGAGGAGGCTATGAACAGGGTGCTGAACGTCCTGTTGAGTAGGGGTGTGGAAAAAAAAATCAATTTGGCAATATTTCGCAATTTTCGGCCGCCCAATATAATATCGATTTTTCAGCTCCTAATATTAATTTTTTTTTTAAAGGAAAATACTTCAATGTGCAAAAACACTAATAATAAACAATAAATAGGTTGTTTTAAGCAAATAGTTTTGATTCAATTTGTCCTCTGAATGATCAATATCATCTGATGAACATATACAGCACCTTGATTTTTCGGATGGGTCAGCTGACCTGGCAGGGGCCGTCTGGTGACCTGGTGGGGCCCAGCACCGCCGGGGGAGACGACAACGGCCTGGTCCGGTCCGCATGATGAACCGGGCTCTGGGACGGTCGGCTCCGTCGCTCGCCGGACTGAAGGAGCTCAGTCTTCCCAGAGTAGATGGTCTGGTTCATCAGTGTTCCCTCCTCTGACCTGGAGATATCTCACTTGTCATCGTTATGGAGATGTACTGGTTCTAACGGCCGTTAACTGTTTTAACGGCTGTTAACTGGAGTTAGCACTCGGACCATGGGACCTGGCATGAAAAGGAGCGCTGGACGCCGGCAGCTCCCCTAGTACACCAGACTGGTGTACTGAAACTTGAATTTCCCCCTTGGGGGATTATTAAAGTATTTTTGAATTTGAATATATCGTGATAACATCGTATTGTGACCCGAGTATCTTTATACATATCGTATTGCGAGGTCCTTGCCGATACTCACCCCTACTGTTGAGCTGGACCTACGGGACAACATGTTCAGGTCTTCAGCTCTGTCCAGGGTTCCGTCGGTCCGATCCCACGTCTGCGTGGAACTGGTGGTCATCTTCATCCCTGACCACACATCCTACATGTCCTGCTTTCTTTTTTCAGAAATGTCTCGGCTTGACTTTCAGCTCTCTCTGCACACTCCTGAATAACTCCAGGACCTGTTCTTGTTCCCCAAGTCTTACTCCTGCAGTGTGGTCTGGAGGTCCGGTCAAAAGTACAAACTAGTCTAATTACCCTAGAATACTGTCATTATCAGAAATTGCGGTCCACCACAGCCTGCGAGATTGGTAGTAATGACACCCCCCCCCCCCGTGGTCCTCGGGGAGGTGGTGGTAGTTACTGGTTCCAGAAGGTCCAGTGTTGCAGTCGGAGCACTGGTACTCATCATTTCTGTATTCTTGACTTCCATAATTAACATTTAATTTGTCTTGGTTGGGGGTGGGGGGTGTATTTGATTTTCTAACCCAACCAAACCATTAAATGACCTCGGAGCCCTGGTCCTACAGCAATGCTCCTCCTCCAGCTTTACTGCACGTGGTTAAATCTTTTTAACCTCAGTTCATGCTCTACAAAGCCCTGTTCAGTGCGTTTTTCATGTTACATGTATGTGTTCTGTAAACAGCATGCAGCACTTTCTTCCTCAGTCATGTCCAAGGGCACTTACACGGGGGACCGGGGATCGAACCGCTAACCTTCCTGTTGAAAGATGACCTACTTAGCCATGGCTGCACCACTGGAGGGAAAAAAAAAAGTATGGAGTGGGGGGGCACAGTAATGAAGACATATACATACGTGAAGAGTAAACAGAGCAGAGAGGAAAGATTCCAGTGCATCATGGGTGGTCCCCCTGCAGTCCGGGTCGGACCAGCCTAATTAAACGGATGGCTCCTGAATATAATCTTTATGAAAAAGAAAAGTCCTGAGGCCAGTCTGAACCCGAGCTGGGAGCTCGGTTCACAGGAGAAAAACCTGATGATTCTGCTTCTGGAAGCCCCAGGAACCACAGGCAGACCTGCAGTCTGAGAGAAAACCGATCCGACTGCAAAAGGAGGCGCCGAATCTGCGCCCTGCAGAGGGCGGCGATGGTCAGGAGTCAGGTGAAGCAGGGCTCCACTGTGGATTTTAGTCTTAGTGCCTCGTCCTCTCTGCCAGAACCTGTGAAAAGAGCGAACTTATGTTGGGTTGGTGGACTGAGTCGGTTCTGTGTTTCTGCAGCTGAACGGTCATGCTGCATTTAAGTCTAGTCAAAGTTGGTGCATTTAACTTTCCAGAGAAAGTTCCACTGCTGGTTCTGCATGTCCACGATGTGGTTTCTGCTGGAGGGAAAGTTTTTATACCGGTCGAAGTGAGACAAGAACGAAAAAAGATGTTTCTGAAGGCTGTCCATGTGATGCATGTACGGTACTATATCACTGGACAGGACGGGTCAGGATGGGTCAGGGCCAGGATCAGGGCCTGAAACGACCAGGGCCAGGGACAGTCAGGGTCAGGACCAGAACTGGTCAGGGTCAAGATGGGTCAGGGCCAGGAATGACCAGGGTCAGGGTCAGGATCAAGGCCAGGGCCAGTCAGGGTCAGGACTAGAACCGGTCAGGGTCAGGACGGGCCCTGACTGGTCAGGGCCTGGACCAGGGCCGGTCAGGGCCTGGACCAGAATTGGTCAGTGCCTGGACCGGGACCAATCAGAGCCAGAACTGGTCAGGGCCTGGACCGGGGCAGGTCAGGGCCAGTCGTTGTGGCTGATTATCACCAGTTAATTAATCAGCACATCCCTTGAATTTGTCTGACTACCTCATCATTTCTAAATGCTTCTGGTTTTGACTGTCCGCATTAGACCCCACTAGACCACACTAGACCACACTAGACCACACTAGACCACACTAGACCACACTAGACCCCACTAGACCCCACTAGACCCCACTAGACCACACTAGACCACATTAGACCACACTAGACCCCATTAGACCACACTAGACCCCACTAGACCACACTAGACCCCACTAGACCCCACTAGACCACACTAGACCCCACTAGACCCCACTAGACCCATTAGACACTAGACCACACTAGACCACACTAGACCACACTAGACCACACTAGACCACACTAGACCCCATTAGACCACACTAGACCACACTAGACCCCACTAGACCCCACTAGACCACACTAGACCACATTAGACCACACTAGACCCCACTAGACCCCACTAGACCTCATTAGACCACACTAGACCACACTAGACCCCACTAGACCACACTAGACCACACTAGACCCACTAGACCCCACTAGACCCCACTAGACCCCACTAGACCACACTAGACGCCACTAGACCCCACTAGACCACACTAGACCACATTAGACCACACTAGACCCCACTAGACCTCATTAGACCACACTAGACCACACTAGACCCCACTAGACCCCACTAGACCACACTAGACCCCACTAGACCACACTTAGACCACACTAGACCCCACTAGACCTCATTAGACCACACTAGACCACACTAGACCCCACTAGACCCCACTAGACCCCACTAGACCACATCCCCAGTGGTGTACAGACAGAAACGGGGTCTGCAGCTCATCAAAGACTTTCCGTCTTTAAGAGCGAGCCTCATCAGAGAGGTTGACGTCAGACCTGAGCGGGACAAAGGCTCTAAGATGAAGGTGCATCAGTGTGGATGCAGTTTTAGTAGTAGAGTTTTAGTAGTTTTAGACTGTGAATCACGACTAGAAGGACGGCTCAGCTCAGTGTGTGTTTGGGTCTCAGATGTTTATCCAGTAGAGGGTCATGAGTCTGTGCAGCAGTCTGAATCACCGAAGCTCGTCTCTGATAGCTCAGCTCGTTGTCTTCCTGAATCAGAAGCTCATTTGTCTGTCGACTTCATCACGTCCAGCTCCCAACGTTCATGATTCCAGTTAACATTCTTTCAGGAACAGATCACTGGCTGTTGTTTCCACACACGGACTTGTTCAGTACATCTAAAACAGATGGCAGCAGTGGGCCGGGGATGAACGGGAGCGTTCCCCAGAAACCGTTGCTCTGATCCGTGTTCTTCATCCCTGAAGTGTAACCAAAGATCCTGGAAGGACGCTGGGTTCGTGGGTCCGTGTCGTCTCAGAAGTCACAGAACTGCATCCTTGTCATGTTGATGGATGGACCTGTTCATGTTTCTTTAAACCAATAACCGTCACTTGTAGATCCGTGAAACCTAGAATCCTGCAGTGGTGCCACTGCTAAATAGTTTAATAGGGAGATTCAATTCAATGTCAAAATGGGACGCAGAAGACCCCAGACAGAGAGCGACTGGTGTCAACAAACTCCCAGTCAGAGAGTAGGATGCAGAGCTCAAGTTAATAGTTTCCTATTGTATGAAGACTTTTAAAAACTCAAACCACATGAGTCAAACTGTCTCTTGAGACTGTTGTTCACATAATGTTGCTGTCAACAAACAGGCATCAATGGAAAACTGTCTACATGTGGGTTGTTTCTGTATTTTCAGTGGAAGGGCTCTTCATTTTATTTTCACATCATCTGAACACGCTTTCAGGACCTGGTGAAGTGCACCAGATGGACGACCTGGTTCCAGGAAAGCTGGGACGCTGAAAAATGTAAACTAAAAACAGACAGACCAATATCAGCCAGTATAAGCAGCAGCACGTCTCACGTTGGATTATGGGTTAACAAAAATCTGGAAAAGGAGTGATGATAAAGATGACTGGATCTAAAAAGAGCATCTTAGAGAGGCAGAGCTGTCAGAGGTTACGATGGAAAGAGGTTCAGTCTGTGAAAGACTCTACAATCGATGAAACGGTTTCAGAGTAACGCTCCTCACCGACTGTACGTAATATCAAGATTTTAAGGATCTGGAGAAATCTCTGTACACACAGGACAAGGCTGAACGGTGATGCTGGAGGCCTCGTCCACAAATCAGGTTAAAGCTCTGTCATGCAAAGAAGAAGAGTACGATATGCTTCACAAAAAAAGATGACCCAGGACTGTGGAGGAGCAGCTTCGGGACTGTAGAGGAGCAGCTCCGGGACTGAGGAGGAGCAGCTTCGGGACTGTGAAGGAGCAGCTCTGGGACTGTGGAGGAGCAGCTCCGGGACTGTGGAGGAGCAGCTCCGGGACTGTAGAGGAGCAGCTCCGGGACTGTAGAGGAGCAGCTTCGGGACTGTAGAGGAGCAGCTCTGGGACTGAGGAGGAGCTTCAGGACTGTGGAGGAGCAGCTCCGGGACTGTAGAGGAGCAGCTTCGGGACTGTAGAGGAGCAGCTCCGGGACTGTAGAGGAGCAGCTCCGGGACTGTAGAGGAGCAGCTTCGGGACTGTAGAGGAGCAGCTCTGGGACTGAGGAGGAGCTTCAGGACTGTGGAGGAGCAGCTCTGGGACTGAGGAGGAGCTTCGGGACTGTATAGGAGCAGCTTCGGGACTGTGGAGGAGCAGCTCCGGGACTGTAGAGGAGCAGCTCCGGGACTGAGGAGGAGCAGCTTCAGGACTGTGGAGGAGCAGCTCTGGGACTGTGGAGGAGGAGCAGCTCTGGGACTGTGGAGGAGGAGCAGCTCTGTGACTGTGGAGGAGCAGCTTCAGGACTGTGGGGGAGCAGCTCTGGGACTGAGGAGGAGCAGCTCTGGGACTGTGGAGGAGCAGAGCTCTGGGACTGTGGAGGAGCTTCAGGACTGTGGAGGAGCAGCTCTGGGACTGAGGAGCAGCTTCAGGACTGTGGAGGAGCAGCTCTGGGACTGTGGAGGAGCAGCTCTGTGACTGAGGAGGAGCAGCTCTGGGACTGTGGAGGAGGAGCAGCTCTGTGAGTGTGGAGGAGCAGCTCCGGGACTGTAGAGGAGCAGCTCCGGGACTGTAGAGGAGCAGCTTAGGGACTGTAGAGGAGCAGCTCCGGGACTGTAGAGGAGCAGCTCCGGGACTGTAGAGGAGCAGCTTAGGGACTGTAGAGGAGCAGCTTCGGGACTGTAGAGGAGCAGCTCTGGGACTGAGGAGGAGCTTCAGGACTGTGGAGGAGCAGCTCTGGGACTGAGGAGGAGCTTCAGGACTGTATAGGAGCAGCTTCGGGACTGTGGAGGAGCAGCTCTGGGACTGTGGAGGAGCAGCTTCAGGACTGTGGAGGAGCAGCTCTGGGACTGAGGAGGAGCTTCAGGACTGTATAGGAGCAGCTTCAGGACTGTGGAGGAGCAGCTCTGGGACTGTGGAGGAGCAGCTTCAGGACTGTGGAGGAGCAGCTCTGGGACTGAGGAGGAGCTTCAGGACTGTATAGGAGCAGCTTCAGGACTGTGGAGGAGCAGCTCTGGGACTGTGGAGGAGGAGCAGCTCTGTGACTGTGGAGGAGCAGCTTCAGGACTGTGGAGGAGCAGCTTCAGGACTGTGGGGGAGCAGCTCTGGGACTGTGGAGGAGCAGCTCTGGGACTGAGGAGGAGCAGCTTCAGGACTGTGGAGGAGCAGCTCTGGGACTGTGGAGGAGGAGCAGCTCTGTGACTGTGGAGGAGCAGCTTCAGGACTGTGGAGGAGCAGCTTCAGGACTGTCTGGGAGCAGCTCTGGGACTGAGGAGGAGCAGCTCTGGGACTGTGGAGGAGCAGCTTCAGGACTGTGGAGGAGCAGCTCTGTGACTGAGGAGGAGCAGCTCTGTGACTGAGGAGGAGCAGCTCTGGGACTGTGGAGGAGGAGCAGCTCTGTGAGTGTGGAGGAGCAGCTTCAGGACTTGGAGGAGCAGCTTCAGGACTGTGGAGGAGCAGCTTCGGGACTGTGGAGGAGCAGCTCTGGGACTGTGGAGGAGCAGCTTCAGGACTGTGGAGGAGCAGCTCTGGGACTGAGGAGGAGCTTCAGGACTGTATAGGAGCAGCTTCAGGACTGTGGAGGAGCAGCTCTGGGACTGTGGAGGAGCAGCTTCAGGACTGTGGAGAGCAGCTCTGGGACTGAGGAGGAGCTTCAGGACTGTATAGGAGCAGCTTCAGGACTGTGGAGGAGCAGCTCTGGGACTGTGGAGGAGGAGCAGCTCTGTGACTGTGGAGGAGCAGCTTCAGGACTGTGGAGGAGCAGCTTCAGGACTGTGGGGGAGCAGCTCTGGGACTGTGGAGGAGCAGCTCTGGGACTGTGGAGGAGGAGCAGCTCTGTGACTGTGGAGGAGCAGCTTCAGGACTGTGGAGGAGCAGCTTCAGGACTGTGGGGGAGCAGCTCTGGGACTGTGGAGGAGCAGCTCTGGGACTGAGGAGGAGCAGCTTCAGGACTGTGGAGGAGCAGCTCTGGGACTGTGGAGGAGGAGCAGCTCTGTGACTGTGGAGGAGCAGCTTCAGGACTGTGGAGGAGCAGCTTCAGGACTGTCTGGGAGCAGCTCTGGGACTGAGGAGGAGCAGCTCTGGGACTGTGGAGGAGCAGCTTCAGGACTGTGGAGGAGCAGCTCTGTGACTGAGGAGGAGCAGCTCTGTGACTGAGGAGGAGCAGCTCTGGGACTGTGGAGGAGGAGCAGCTCTGTGAGTGTGGAGGAGCAGCTTCAGGACTGTGGAGGAGCAGCTTCAGGACTGTATAGGAGCAGCTTCGGGACTGTGGAGGAGCAGCTCTGGGACTGTGGAGGAGCAGCTTCAGGACTGTGGAGGAGCAGCTCTGGGACTGAGGAGGAGCTTCAGGACTGTATAGGAGCAGCTTCAGGACTGTGGAGGAGCAGCTCTGGGACTGTGGAGGAGCAGCTTCAGGACTGTGGAGGAGCAGCTCTGGGACTGAGGAGGAGCTTCAGGACTGTATAGGAGCAGCTTCAGGACTGTGGAGGAGCAGCTCTGGGACTGTGGAGGAGGAGCAGCTCTGTGACTGTGGAGGAGCAGCTTCAGGACTGTGGAGGAGCAGCTTCAGGACTGTGGGGGAGCAGCTCTGGGACTGTGGAGGAGCAGCTCTGGGACTGTGGAGGAGGAGCAGCTCTGTGACTGTGGAGGAGCAGCTTCAGGACTGTGGAGGAGCTTCAGGACTGTCTGGAGCAGCTCTGGCTGAGGAGGAGCAGCTCTGGGACTGTGGAGGAGCAGCTCTGGGACTGAGAGGAGAGCTCAGGACAGGAGCAGCTTCAGGACTGTGGAGGAGCAGCTCTGGGACTGTGAGAGGAGCAGCTCAGGACTGTGGAGGAGCAGCTTCAGGACTGTGGAGGAGCAGCTTCAGGACTGTGGAGGAGCAGCTCTGGGACTGTGGAGGAGCAGCTCTGGGACTGAGGAGGAGCAGCTTCAGGACTGTGGAGGAGCAGCTCTGGGACTGTGGAGGAGGAGCAGCTCTGTGACTGTGGAGGAGCAGCTTCAGGACTGTGGAGGAGCAGCTTCAGGACTGTGGGGGAGCAGCTCTGGGACTGAGGAGGAGCAGCTCTGGGACTGAGGAGGAGCAGCTTCAGGACTGTGGAGGAGCAGCTCTGTGACTGAGGAGGAGCAGCTCTGTGACTGAGGAGGAGCAGCTCTGGGACTGTGGAGGAGGAGCAGCTCTGTGAGTGTGGAGGAGCAGCTTCAGGACTGTGGAGGAGCAGCTTCAGGACTGTGGGGGAGCAGCTCTGGGACTGTGGAGGAGCAGCTCTGGGACTGAGGAGGAGCTTCAGGACTGTGGAGGAGCAGCTCTGGGACTGTGGAGGAGGAGCAGCTCTGTGACTGTGGAGGAGCAGCTTCAGGACTGTGGAGGAGCAGCTTCAGGACTGTGGGGGAGCAGCTCTGGGACTGAGGAGGAGCAGCTCTGGGACTGTGGAGGAGCAGCTCCGGGACTGTGGGGGAGCAGCTCTGGGACTGTGGAGGAGCTTCAGGACTGTGGAGGAGCAGCTCTGGGACTGAGGAGCAGCTTCAGGACTGTGGAGGTGCAGCTCTGTGACTGAGGAGGAGCAGCTCTGGGACTGTGGAGGAGGAGCAGCTCTGTGAGTGTGGAGGAGCAGCTTCAGGACTGTGGAGGAGCAGCTTCAGGACTGTGGGGGAGCAGCTCTGGGACTGTGGAGGAGCAGCTCTGGGACTGAGGAGGAGCAGCTTCAGGACTGTGGAGGAGCAGCTCTGGGACTGAGGAGCAGCTTCAGGACTGTGGAGGAGCAGCTCTGGGACTGTGGAGGAGCAGCTCTGTGACTGAGGAGGAGCAGCTCTGGGACTGTGGAGGAGGAGCAGCTCTGTGAGTGTGGAGGAGCAGCTTCAGGACTGTGGAGGAGCAGCTCTGGGACTGTGGAGGAGCAGCTCTGTGACTGTGGAGGAGCAGCTTCAGGACTGTGGAGGAGCAGCTTCAGGACTGTGGGGGAGCAGCTCTGGGACTGTGGAGGAGCTTCAAGACTGTGGAGGAGCAGCTCTGGGACTGAGGAGGAGCTTCAGGACTGTGGAGGAGCAGCTCTCCTCAGTCTCCAGACGTACATGAACTCTTGTTAGAAGAAAAAATGGAGCAACCACCCTCCTTTTATTTATTTATTTATTTTTTCTTAAGCTGATTCAGTTGAAACCAGAAGTTTACATACACACGTGGACAAAATTGTTGGTACCCCTCAGTTAAAGAAGGAAAAACCCACAATTCTCACTGAAATCACTTGAAACTTACAAAAGTAAAAATAAATAAAAATGTATTGAAAATTAAATAATCAAAATCAGCCATCACTTTTGAATTGTTGATTAACATAATTATTTAAAAAAACAAACTAATGAAATAGGGCTGGACAAAAATGATGGTACCCATAACTTAATATTTTGTTGCACAACCTTTTGAGGCAATCACTGCAATTAAACGATTTCTGTATTTGTCAATGAGCGTTCTGCAGCTGTCAACAGGTATTTTGGCCCACTCCTCATGAGCAAACTGCTCCAGTTGTCTCAGGTTTGATGGGTGTCTTCTCCAAATGCCATGTTTCAGCTCCTTCCACAGATGTTCAATGGGATTCAGATCTGGGCTCATGGAAGGCCACTTTAGAATAGTCCAACGCTTTTCTCTCAGCCATTCTTGGGTGTTTTTGGCTGTGTGTTTTGGATCGTTGTCCTGTTGGAAGACCCATGACCTGTGACTGAGACCAAGCTTTCTGACACTAGGCAGCACATTTCTCTCCAGAATGCCTTGATAGTCTTCAGATTTCATTTTACCTTGCACACATTCAAGACACCCTGTGCCAGATGCAGCAAAGCAGCCCCAAAACATTACTGAGCCTCCTCCATGTTTCACCATAGGGACAGTGTTCTTTTCTTCGTATGCTTGGTTTTTGAGTCTATGAACATAGAGTTGATGTGCCTTACCAAAAAGCTCCAGTTTGGTCTCATCTGTCCAAAGGACATTCTCCCAGAAGCTTTGTGGCTTGTCAACATGCATTTTTGCAAATTCCAGTCTCGCTTTTTTATGATTTTTTTCAGCAGTGGTGTCGTCTCCCATGAAGTCCACTTTGGCTCAAACAACGACGAATGGTGCGATCTGACACTGATGTACCTTGGCCTTGGAGTTCACCTTTAATTTCTTTGGAGGTTGTTCTGGGCTCTTTGGATACAATTCGAACGATCCGTCTCTTCAATTTGTCATCAATTGTCCTCTTGCGGCCACGTCCAGGGAGGTTGGCTACTGTCCTGTGGGTCTTGAACTTCTGAATAATATGAGCCACTGTTGTCACAGGAACTTCAAGCTGTTTAGAGATGGTCTTATAGCCTTTACCTTTAAGATGTTAGTCTATCATTTTTTTTCGGATGTCCTGGGACAATTCTCTCCTTCGCTTTCTGTTGTCCATGTTCAGTGTGGTACACACCTTTTCACCAAACAGCAGAGGGACTACTTGTCTGCCTTTAAATAGGCAGACTGACTGATTATGAGTTTGGAAACACCTGTGGTGTCAATTAAAGGACACACCTGAGTTAATCATGTCACTCTGGTCAAATAGTTTTCAATCTTTTATAGAGGTACCATCATTTTTGTCCAGGCCTGTTTCATTAGTTTGTTTTTTTAAATAATTATGTTAATCAACAATTCAAAAGTGATGGCTGATTTTGATTGTTTAATTTTCAATACATTTTTATTTATTATTACTTCTGCAAGTTTCAAGTGATTTCAGTGACCGTTGTGGGTTTTTCTTTCAGTAACTGAGGGGTACCAACAATTTTGTCCACGTGTGTACATGTGTGTTTTTATACAGAGCATGTAAACGTCTGCTTACAGCCGGATATTTGTTGAACAAATGTTTAACAGCGTCCCAGCTCTTCTGGAGCTGGTGTCCTTCAGGGCAGGAGGCATCACCGAAGCTCAAACACCAACTGTGATGGTGTAAGAGGTCGGCCTGCTCTGTTAGCAGGAGAGTGGGGGGGTATCTGGACGCAGATCATCCTGTGATGTAATTTTCTGATGGGCTGGTGTCTGTATTGTTGTGGGTGTTGCTGGTTCTGGTCTGAACATGGCAGAGCTGGAGATGTTCGCTACCTTCTGTCCAGTCCTTTCTCTTGGTTGGCGGCTGTGTTTTCAGGCCTTCGGGCGTAAGCACGGCCCTGTTCTCTGTTTCTGCTCTGTTTGTGACTGTTTGTCTTCTCTTTTGTTGTTCCCACAGCTGATCCAGGACTGTCAGTGGAAGCAGATGGACTGGCAGAAGCTCAGAGTGGAGCTGCACCCACAGCTGAAGGTGGGATTAAACCTCCTTTTGTTTTCTGCCCTACTGACGTCTTAGTGTGCAGGGGTAAAAGAAAAAAAAAAGCATCCTGAATGAGTTAAATCTGGCTCCTTCCAGATATTTGTTGGTAATCTATCATCTCCTATGATAGATAACCAAGTGAAACATTCCCCTAAAGAAACAGATCTCAGTTACCAGTCTACAGAAGGATGTTAACTGCATAAATGATCCTGTTTGGAGGGAAACGGGCTCCATGTCCGCTTCATCCCGGTCAGCCAGGTTGTTTCTGGCAGATCCGTCCCTCGCTCTGCCACCGCTCCATCCTCTCCTCCAGATACCGTCTGTCTTGGGTTTGGAGGCCTCAAGCACGTCCACCAAAAAAAAAAAAAAAAAAAACCAGCTCAGAAGGAGAAAATCCTGCTCTGAGAGAGGATCAAGCAGTTGAGTGTAGCAGACACTTGACAGACAACAGTTAAGCTCTGGTATGAAATTTCAGCCTTTTTAAAAGCCAACTGTGGCTGAGTGCTCACATGTGCATGACTGGAAAAGGATGTCACTCATTATCTCTGAATCATTCAGTTGGTTTTTTAGGCTATAAATCATTTTCTTTTCTTCGCTAGATTCTGTTGTTCTTGTGGCCATTTCAGTGGGTTCGTAAATCTCAGCTGGTAACTTGTTGAAGTCGGTTAAATCAACTGGCAGGAGCAAATAAACATCTAATTATCAGCAGCGACAGCCTTCGTCTCCGTCTGTCTTCCATCGTGAAGAACAGTTTTGGAGATACCTGATGTTCTGAGACCCTCCTTTACAGGTTCATGGTCACATTTGTTGCTGTTATTTCTGTTACTGCCCATCTGTGTGTTTCTGGTCCATTACTGAGATTACTGGTTACACAAAATAAAGCTGCCGTTTGTAGAAAAGTATGAACCAAAGCAAAAATAAAAGAAACTGAAAAGAATAGAACTGGAATAGATGGGACTATAAAACGGTTATAACTTGTTGGATTTAACTGGATTATTGTTGGACTGCGTGATGCTGTTGGGAATCTGTGCACAGATCTGAATTCATAGATGATAAATTCAGACTTTGAACACATCACTTTCATTTGAATCATTAAGGCCAAAGACATTTTTGAAAGGAAAAAAAACAGGCAAAAACAAAACATGTATTCATATTTGTGCATGCACACAGTTTTAAGAGTAAATCTACAGAATTTTGTGCACGTGGCCAGTGAACTGCGCACACACCCACAGTGGTGGTCTGCTCAGGGCCAATGAAGTTACCTATGAATCTGAACCATCCATCATCAGCTTCTGTTTATCTGACAGGTCTACTCGGTCCAGTGTGTCGTGGGTCTTTCCTGGGTTTCATCCTGGTTAGAAATGTCCAAAACACCTCCCCGAGTAGGCGTCTGGGGGGCATATCCTGCCTGAGGAGGGGGTGTCTCCTCTCTGAGGAGGTGTCTGGGGGGCATATCCTCCCTGAGGAGGGGGTGTCTCCTCTCTGAGGAGGGGGTGTCTCCTCCCCGAGGAGGCATCAGGGGGGCGTATCCTCCCTGAGGAGGGGGTGTCTCCTCTCTGAGGAGGGGGTGTCTTCTCCCCGAGGAGGCATCTGGGGGCGTATCCTCCCCGAGGAGACATCTCCTCTCCAAGGTGGCGTTTCCTCCCCAAGGAGGAATCCGGGGAAGCATCTCCTCCCCAAGGAGGCCTCGAGGGGGCAGCCCCCCCCCCCCCCCCCCACAAGGAGGCGTCTGGGGTGTGTCTCCTCCCCAAGGAGGCATCGAGGGGGTGTCCCCCCCCAAGGAGGCGTTTCCTCCCCAAGGAGGCGTCTGGGGTGTGTTTCCTCCCCAAGGAGGCATCGAGGGGGTGTCCCCCCCCCCAAGGAGGCGTTTCCTCCCCAAGAAGGCGTTTTCTCCCCAAGGAGGCGTCTGGGGTGTGTCTCCTCCCCAAGGAGGCATCGAGGGGGTGCCCCCCCCCCAAGGAGGCGTTTCCTCCCCAAGGAGACGTTTCCTCCCCAAGGAGGCGTCTGGGGTGTGTTTCCTCCCCAAGGAGGCATCGAGGGGGTGTCCCCCCCCCCCCAAGGAGGCGTTTCCTCCCCAAGGAGGCGTCTGGGGTGTGTCTCCTCCCCAAGGAGGCATCGAGGGGGTGTCCCCCCCCCCCAAGGAGGCGTTTCCTCCCCAAGGAGGCGTCTGGGGGTCGTCTCCTCCCCAAGGAGGCGTTGCCAGATGCCTGAACCCCCTCCACTGGCTCCTCTGGTCTTTTTCTTCCAGATGCCATCCCGTCTCCGTCTCTGAGGGAGAACCCTGTGGAGGAACCTCCTGTATCTGGGAGTGATGGTGGACCAGTAAATGGAGAGCTTTGTCTGCTGGTTTCAACAGAGTTCCCATCATATCAGCTCCGTTCTTCCCCCACACTTGATACTGAAACTCGGCTTGATGTGCGCCTGCGATGAAACAAACTTCCCCGGAGGATTAATAAAGTCAGTCTGATTCTGATTGTTGGCGCTGCGTGTCACCTCAGAGCAGGAGGCCGTCCACCAAACGTAGCTGAGAGATGTGAGTCAGCATGAAGCACCAGGCAGGAATGTTGAACATGAAGCAGTGACCTAAGTGTTAATAAAATAAAGCTGATGAGGAGTAATAAACAGGAGATCTAAGCTTCAGCTTTTTTTTTCTGTTTTCCATGTTGTCCCAACATTTCCTGGTTTGGGTTTATGAGTCTTGTTCATCTTTTATTCCCCGTTCATCTGGATTCTTCCTCTCTGTCCAGAAGTGTCTCTAATAAACGTGCCTCAAGGTTTGTGTTGTCGACGCTTGACCCGCGCCGGTGTGTTTTACCTCCTCAAGGTCACTTCCTGAAGTTCCAGGAGCCGGTCAACAACATCACCCACTTCCAGGGCCAGACGGCCACGCTGTTCTGCAAAGTGGCGGGAAACCCGCGACCCTCCATCCGCTGGCTGAAGAACGACGCCCCTCTGGTCGTGGAGCAGGGACGTATGAATATCCGCAGGACCGAGGCAGGGTCCAAGCTCCGCATCCAGGACCTGGACACCACGGACACGGGCTATTATCAGTGCGTGGCCTCCAACTCAGTGAAGCAGATCACTGCCACTGGAGTGCTCTACGTCAAACTGGGTAGGCCTCACATCCACCGAACTGGTCTGCTGTTGAACTGCGTATGGGGTCCAGTCCTTTTGCATGTTGAGCAGGAGCATTAAATAAAGTGTGTGTTACTAGAGCTGAGCGATTTTATCGATTCTGCGATATATATCGATATTTTATCGAATATCGATGCTTTCAGTTCAATAAATTCAAACAAAGTCATTGGAACACTCACAAGATGTCACCAAAATCACTTTGTCCCTTTAAAATCTTTCAGAAAATGATGTAAATGTATTGTAAGATGAATATCGATATATATTGTATCGTGAGCCAAATATCGTGTATCGTATCGCGATATTAGTGTATTGCTACAGCCCTGTGTGGTACGTTCTCTCACTGAGGCTTTATTTGGATTTTCAGGACAGATGCCCACACACGGACCGGATGAGCCGTAAGTTACACCTTCTTCCTTCTGGGTGCTTCACACAAGTTTTCAGTATTTTTGTCTCGTCATTTTTTTAAATAAATCTGGGGGGAAACACTTTAACAATCCAGGTTTAGTTTTTCTTTCTTTAATTCAGTGTTTTTTTGCTGGACTGAGTTGAAGGTTTTACCACGCTCATGACCACGAACATGACGGTAAAACCGTCTGTGGCCACTTGATCAGGCCAGTAAAGCCGTCCCAGTCCAGACCTCCATCAGCACCAACCCGCTTCTACGTCTCCTCTAGTCCAGGAACCAGTCCAGGTGCTTTTCCAACCCAGCATCCTTCTCTCACTGCCAGGCTCACATTAACTAGATCCATTTATTTAATGGACCCAACTATTCCCTATAATTAATTACTCCCATTGTTCCTATAATTATGAATCAAATTACACTATGGTTAATGTATATGAAGTCCAGACAGGATTTATTGTCACCAATTAGCCTGAACGGCATCATTAACTCGTCATCATTAACCAGATTTTTACATAAATGTTTTCCTCTGATTTCTCTTAATGTCCTGGGGAGGGGGCATAAATGTAAACAATAAAAATAAGAAGAAAAACCAACAACCTCATGGAGCCTCCCTGTAGAGAGTCCTCACCCAAAACAGTCCAACGCACCGAGACGAAAGCTCCGCAGGAATGTTGGACTGCAGGAGACTGCAGGCGGGAGGGGGAAGGGAGTGGGTGTGTCCAGGTTAGTGAGGTGAGTCATGAGTGACGGGCTGCAGGTGTGCAGTGAAACTGGCAGGAACCCGAACGACGACCGAGGGGCACAATGAGCATGAATGTGCAAAAACAAGGTCTCACAATAAACCAGAAACCTCACGGTCATTCTGAAGAAGGAAGAAAAGAAAAGAAAAGGCAGCACCCAAAACTGACAAAGATGAAAACTGTAAACTATGAAAACGGGAATGTCTGAGCATGAGGAACATCTAGAATATATGTACGTCTGTGAAGTACGACTATAAGTGACTGAAAACACACAAAAAAATGCAACAATAAACCAAACCAGTGATCAGTGATGGTGAGGAGATCTTTGGACACGGTCTTCAAGAGTTTCATGGCTTCTGGGGAAGAAAAGCTTCTCTTTGATGGATGTTCAGGCCCGGATGCTTCTGGAAGGGAGGGGGTGAACGGTCCATGTGCAGGAGGACTGGTGTCCTTCAACAGGAGAGGCCTTTTCCCTCCACCTGCTGATGTCTGGGCCACAGATGGAGGCCAGGACCGCTGTCTTTGATCCTCTCTGACCTTCACCACCCTCTTCAAGGCCCTCCTGGTTGTAGCACAGCATACCAGAGGACGGAGGAGACAGCAGGAGAAGGACCAGCATGCTTCGGTGCCCTCCAGATCTGCTGATGAGCCCTCCCTACCAGGGTGGTGGTGTTGACCATCCTGGTCAGCTCATCAGATATGCAACCCCAAATATCTAAAGCTGGAGACCACCTCAGCAGCTGTTCCTCTGATGTTAGAGGGACTGTGCCTGACATAGTTGATGCTCCAAGCCTCCAGGTGTTTCACCTCTCGCCTGTACGATCGTTGTTGTAGGAGATCAGTCGCACCACTGCTGTGTCATCTGCAAACTGACAGCAGGACTGTCTGAGGTCTTGGCTGTGCAGGAACCTGAGACATCTGGCCCAACCTCTGTTCTCAAGCTGACTTCAGACCAGGTGAACCACAGATGGTCCTGTGTCCTCAGTGGATCCAGACTGACGAGCTGATAGCTACCATGCTGAGTCAACGCTTTAATGTTTGGAGCTGCTGAAGCCTTGGACAGGGAAGAGTTAAAACTGTCCATCAGCGCTTCAGTGTGAAACGTCCGTGATACCAAAAGGATTGTTAGTTTTTGTAGGAGCTGGTTCCCTTTAGGATGATGTAGGAGGCACTACAGGATGAGTTCCTGTCTTTGCTCGCGGCTAAGAACAAAAGTTTCCTGAGCGAACCCCGAAGTTTTGAATCCACCGCTTCTTTGTGAAGTCGTAGACGATGACCACGTTTAAGGGGGTCGCCTTGTGAAAGAGTGTTTGCAGAAGACGATGTCATGTTTGGAGTATAACGACATCTGGAGTGGTATCAGAAATAGAAATCCCATCTGTTGTGGGTCATGAAGCATAAATAGACAGTAATCAGCCAGAGTTATAGTGGATCTGGACGTTCTTTGCCACTGGTTTTGGAAGAACTTCCCACAAGAGGACAAGACACAACTTTAATCCATGATAAGGCTGGACAGTTGGACGCCTGAAACATATGAAGGGCATCAGGAAGAGACGGAGGCCTGGATCACACCTCTACGTCACCTCTGTTGTAATGGGTCATGGTCTTGATGCTCGTCCACGTGCTCCAGGGCTCCATTGGTACCAAAGTGACTCTGGACTGGTGATTCGCTGCTGGTTCCACACGGAAACATCAAAGCTCACGTTGCCTCAGTGGAAATCAAGTTATCTGAATTAGATTTTTACTTGCAGTGTGAATGCTGGCTCTGCAGAACCGGTCGGCCTGAAAATCAAGATATCAAGCAAAGCTGCTTGTTTAAATATAATTCTTGATGTGCAGAAGAAGACGGAGTGAAAACAAGTATTTGAATTTAAAGGTTTCATGAATAATAGCAGCACCTCTGGATTCTTCACAGATCTTCTGTTGTGTTTCTAGTTTGCATTAATTTGCCTCTTGAAAATTCTCCTGTTGACTTGTTTTCCTGAAATTAGAAAAAGGAACTTTGATTTGATTACCTTCTACTTTGAGCTGAAGTTGGCAGCAGATGGCAGGATTGACTGCAGGAGTGTCAAACGAAGCCTCCAGAGCTGTCCTCTGGGTCCAAACGCGATTAAAGAAACGTGATACTTGCCTTCTCCAACTGAGACATGAGGTTTAGTGGAGGTCCAGACTTCAGGACCACCTTCTGCCGTGTCACAGGGCGCCATCTTCTGGCGGGATGCTGTACTGCATGGACATGGGCAGCTGCGGTTTATCCGAGGATAAAACACATCCTGCTTTGAGATGCTTTCATCGAGTAAATCCTTTCAGTCCCAACTGTGACCCTCCAACCGGCCCTCTTTCTTTTAAAGTGGTACAGCTGTGGCTCAGGAGAGGAAGCCCCCATCCAGCCAGAAGGCCGACACTTCAGTCCCAGCTTCAGAGGAGTCCTTGGGCGAGATGATGAAGCCCCGCCGTCCTCGGTGTGGGGGTCCGTGTGATGACATGCAGGACCTTTTGTGTGTTCAGCTCAGGACCGACATGAGCAGAGAAGCTCTGCAGACATTCAGTCCATGTACTCGACCGCAGATCTGGTTTGTTTTTGAGTTTTCAGAGCTGGATCCCAGTGATGAGGACCAGGGTAATGTCAGCTTTTCCTCAGACTCATCAGCCTGTTTTCAACTGCAGCCAAACACGACCCGCTCTGATCCGCTTCCAAACAAGACGAGCTTGATTTCTTTTTTTTTTTGTTTCCCCCAACCAATCACTCCAGACTAACACATCATTTGTAGCTGACGCTAATGCGTTGCTGTGCCAACCCTGGTTTTTGAAAGAGCAGGGCTGTAATGTCAGAACCGTCACAGACGCACAGGAACAAAAACTGTTGCTGAATAAAAATGCAGATGTAACCTGAACCTGCAATTAGATTCACTTTGGTTGGACCAAGAGCTGCCACTCGGTCCAGCTTCTGAAAGTATGCTAAAGTCATTAATGTTTTTAATAACATCCTAGAGTCAGAATTAAAGCCAACTTTTGAGCTTAAACCATCCAGATCAGCCGTAATGTGTAATGTTGTGTCTTCTCTGGGATCATTAGTTGCTATCTCGTTGCTCTTAGTATTTATAGCTTATTTAAATTCTTGGTACCCCTCCATGATAAGTCCTCCTGCCTGAAGTGAACTGGGGGGGTCTTATTGAGCTCTGAGCTCTGTATTCAGACGGTGCAGAGCCAGTTGGTGAACTGGGAAGACGCCTGCAGAGTTGGGATGTGGGCATGACCGCCTGTTTCCACTCATGACTGCTGATGACCTCAGTGATTTAACTCTAAAAATGCTGGTTTCCCTCCATGTCCTGATCCACAGAGTGAAGCGCAGTCACTGTCAGGCTGCGCTCACACTTGATGCACTTCTGCACACCAACTAGTGCTGGGCGGTATGACCAAAAATTTTTTATGTTTTGTTTTGTTTTGTTTTTTTTTGAATGCACAACTGAGTGTTAACCTCATTTTCTAATCATTTAGAGAGGAATTGCTGCAGTAAATTAGCTTACAATGACCTATTTTCCTGTCACGAGGAGTGAATATTGTAGAAAAACATTCATATCTACACTAGTATTAATACAGGTTTGCATGGCCTCACAAAATGATACTATTGACAAAGAGGTGGCACTCGTGATTCTAATTAAGTTTATCATAGGCAGCGCCCCTAGCAAACGCATCTTTAATTGTCACCTGACTTGACTTTTCTACAGCAGTAACGTTACTAGCGTTACCTGCAGAGGACGCAGACCTCAACTTCATGCATTCCTTGTATTCTAACTAGGGATGCACGATAACCGATACCGATAACCGATAACACACACATATAGCTAAGATCATTACATCAATACTATGAACAAAACCAAAAATAGTTTTGACTCTTTAAATGAACAAATATTTATTTTTTCCAATGAAAAACTATTGTCAAGCCTCTTAAACATTTTCTTAAAGCTATCAAACAAACCTATTTGATATCTCACATTAACTTAAATAAGGTTCATTACTGACTGATATAAAAAATAAAGGCTCCTTAGAACTGATGGAAATACATGCATCAGAATTACAAACTGAAAAAGATTAACATTTAAAGGATTTTGGGTTGTGGTTCCATTTAAATTAATACCTTTAATTAAAGTAAATGAGGTTCAGTATTTTTTTTTCCTTTTTAATATTTTTTAATCTCATGGAAGCTTTAGATGAGAGGAATCAGGGAGAGGGAGGGGAGGAGAGACTCCTGCTGGCTTGCGCATGTTAGCATTCGCTTCCGTTAGCTCACATTAGCACGATTTCAAAACTCCATGGAAGCGATTGTTATGTTGTAGGTGGCTGATCAGGTTTTACGTATTAAAGCTTGTGCTTCCCTCCTCGTAGAATTCACTCAGAGGATTCGTCACAAATAACCACCAAACTATCTTCTTCTGAAACTTTAACAAAGTTCCACGCCACCATGTTTGTTGTGATCAGCACAATGCAGGCTGCATTCAAGGTGTAACGTAAATTCCGATGTTTCCTCGTTTGCCAGTCGTTCTTTCAGCCTTTTCTATTTTTTTCTATTTTTTATGTGTAACATGTGGGAAAATACTGCAAATATCAACTCAAGTCAGCAACTACCAAAATTATGACCGAGTTAACAAGTTGTTTTCTGGCATGAGGGGGTATTCTTGATTTTCCTTATTGAGTAATCGTTTTTCTGATTATGCCGACGTTACTTAAACATAACATTCACTGCCGCTCATTCAAGGCTCAGAGGGAGCGAGGCACTGCTGTGTTGACAGAAATATATATGTTATCGAGGCTATTCGTCGTGATATCGGATTTATCGGGATGACGTCATAATTTCCTGTTATCGGCCCGATAGTTATCGTGCACCCCTAATTCTAACAAATGTTTGCGGCTTAGGTGGTGTAGCAGATTGCTGGTGTTGCCTCCCGCGGCTACAACTTTAGCTCGGCAACATTTGCAGATTATTGTAGTTTGTTGGACGTCGTCTTTTTTAAATCCAAAGAACTTCCACGCGACAGACACGGCTCCTCGTTCAGGAAGAAGTTCCTCAGTCTCATGTTGCCGTTCTGGAGCTTCCACTTCAGGACTTTCTCTGTTTGCAGCCATCACCATTTAACCAGAAACTAGTAGCGTGTTGTGCCTCCAGTGCAACTGCAAAACAGTCCCCTGTCAAACAATGTTCTGCAGCACTTATGTTCCGCCGCGCGGCGTTCCCAACGTTGTGTATGCTACAGTACATACTCACCGGTATTATGGTACATGAAAAATTCATATCATAAGAAAAATAAACACCGGTATTCTGTATGAACTGGTATACCACCCAGTACTAACACCAACCTCAGACCGCTTGGAACCATGGATGTCGGTCACATTTCCACATGGATCAAACCATCTGTCCATCCAAGACCAACGTGGACACCAAAGGAAGCTGGACTTTCCACTAGCAAAGCAAACGAACTGAAATTACCGAACTGCAGCATGAACGCTGCCGGTCCACACAAATACTTTATCTTGTTGGTGCAGCGGAGGTTTTACCTTTTTTTTTTTTTTTTTTTTTCCTTCTTCTCAGGTCGGGTAATAAAGGCTTCTGCCAGCCGTACCGAGGCATCGCCTGTGCTCGCTTCCTTGGAAACCAGAGCATCTATGTGGAGTCTCTGCAGATGCAGGGGGAGAGTGAGAACCGCATCACTGGTGAGGGAATGCCCCGCCTCAAATATCGCACAAACATCATGACAGAAATGTGATTTGCACAAACGCATTCCTCTCCTTTCCTTCCTGGAAGCTGCCTTCACGATGATCGGCACCTCCACCCACCTGTCGGACCAGTGCTCCAAGTTTGCCATCCCGTCCTTCTGCTACTACGTCTTCCCCCTGTGCGACGAGGTCTCCAGGAGCCCCCGGCGGCGCCACCTCTGCAAAGACGAGTGCGAGGCGCTGGAGAACGACCTCTGCCACGCAGAGTACACCGTCGCCCGCTCCAATCCCATGATCCTCATGCAGCTCGAGCTCCCCAACTGCCGCCTGCTGCCAAAGACGGGCACGCCCGAGGCGGCGTCCTGCATCAGGATAGGGGTGCCGCCAGACAAACTGGGCTCATGTAAGTCTATGCTGGGGCGTGCACTAATCATTTGTAATACATTTACATTTATGACACGTGGAATATTGATGTCTTTTTTTTAGGGCTGGGCAACAATAAAAAAATGTTATCGCGATTAATGGCATTATTTTCCTGATTAATCATGATTAATGGCATTGTATACGCAAAATCAAATAATGAATTCAAAAGTAGTGTAAAGGTCACTTTTATTTAAATGTTCTGCTGCCATATGAACTAAAGTGTCATAACATTTGTTGTTCAAACACTTTTAACATCAGCACTTGTCAGTAACACATATTTAGTGTAAATCTCATCTTAAAAAATGTAAAATAAAATAAAGTTTATTGCCACTGCCAAGGCATTAATGTCATCCTGTTTTAAAAAAAAAAAAAAAAAAAAAAAGTCTACAAACAAAATCCAACAAAATGATTGTGTCTCAGCACAATTAGAACATTAAAACAGGTAATTTCTGAGGTAACAGCAGAAACTTTTAACAGGGAGTTCAACTTGTCAGTTGTTACAAATAACCTTGTTTCTGTTGAATCCTCCGTCTGGGAGAACTATAAAATGAAAATGTCCATGTTAAAGTTCAATAACTTTACCAATCAAAAATTAGAAGAAAAAAAAAGTGACATTTTATTACGTTTTTCATTTTTTAATCTAACACAAAAAAAAGAAAAAGAAATGCCTGTTTTTTTAATATTTTAATTTTAGACTTGGATCAAAAATGTGAAATGAAAAAACGGGCCACAGAACTGAATTAGTTTTATAATGGAGGACTGGACTTTCTGTTGTCGTTACACATCTGTGCCACTAGATGGAGCCGCACTGCAGTAACCAGCTAGAGAACAGCAGGACAGTGAACACATGGAGCAGATCCGATGGAACATGGAGGAATGACGCCAAAGTTTTGTTGCAGTCCAGAATTTTATTTTCAGACAGAATTGTTAATATTTCTACCTGAGTTGCTACCTGAACTGTAAAGTTCACGGATTTTTACCGTTCTCCATGTCTGTTTTTAGCTTACCTGCCAGTTGTCTTTCGGTTCCGTAGCAGCCAGTAACAGACTTTTCAAAACAAAAGCATGTGAGCAACATGCGTTAACGCGCGATAAAATAAATGTCGGCGTTTATGAATTAATGCGTTAACGTGATAACACGTTAACTTGCCCAGCCCTACTTTTTTTTTTTAATCTGTTAAAGCAAACAGTTTGTCAGCAGTTCTTCACTTTACTAAAGCTAATAGAGATCAGAAGAAAGCTTGTCTCCTGATAGATGGCCCTGCTTCTGTCAGTTATCTGTTCAGCTTTGTTTCATGAAGCTACAAAACTGTCGCCCTGCAGATTCTCCCTCAGATCACAGCTGCTACAACGGAAGTGGGGCGGACTATCGGGGCACGGTCAGCGTCACCAAGTCTGGTGTCCCCTGCCAGCCGTGGATGTCCCAGTCCCCTCACAGCCACCACCTGTCCCAGGAGTACCCCGAGCTCTGGGGGAGTCACAACTTCTGCCGTAACCCAGGCGGCCAGATGGAGGCGCCCTGGTGCTTCACCCTGGACCCCCAGGCCCGGATAGACCTGTGTGACATCCAGCCCTGCAGTGAGTACCTCGTCTGCAGGTTGATGCCAGAAACAGCCAAGACGACGCTGTGACGCCGTCTGTCAAAGCACAGACCGTAACTTTGCCTTCTCCCCACATGTGCCGTGCACCTCAACAGAGCCTCGGGAAAACCCGCGGAAGGAGATCCTGTTCATCCTGATCCCGGCCATCGCCATCCCACTGGTCATCGCCTGCCTCTTCTTCCTGGTGTGCATGTGTCGAAACAAGCAGAAGTCTCCGTCGGGCACGCCGCCTCGCTGCCAGCTGGGCGTCTCGCCCAGCCAGGAGGTGGAGCTGTCCCTGCTGAGTCAGCAGAAGCACCAGGTGGGACCGACGTGCTGCAGAGGCACCTGGTCACACACCGTCTGTGGTGGCACGTTAGAGACCACCGGGCAACCGCCTGACCACCAACGTAAATGACTGAATGGAAACTAGCCGACACTAACCAGAAAATTAGTAAAAGAAGTAAAAAAAATGAGAATTCATCTCAGGGTCGCTTTTAAGATCAAGCAGAAAGAGCTGATGTCACTGCAGGACCCGTGAAGTACAGTTAGTCTCGGGTCCGGTCGGTGCTCTCTGACAGGCTGGGTCTGTGTTTACTCAAGAGAGGTAAAGATATTGGCGGTGCCAGCCAATGTCAGGACTCGAGACAGTTTAATTAATGATTAATTAACGTGGCGTGTTTATCATGAAACAACCGTGTTGCCGTAGCGTGTTATTAGCGTGTTATTAGCGGTTTGCCCGGCAGCTGTAAAACACAACGGATCACCAACATGACAACGCTGGATGAGAGAACATATTTACGACACGTCCTGACCAGTGTAGGCTATTAGCGTTAGCAGTTGCTATCAATAGCATCTGTATCCACAAAGAAAACAACGATGTGGATTTATTGTTGTTTACATCACGTAGCCTATGTAGCAACTGAACCAGTAGAAGAAGACAACTTTAGGTAAGAAAATCAAGTTTTATTCAACGCTAGACAACTTTTAACATGAGCAGCTATGGGCTGGATTGTCTCGGTTCTATTCGGGTAACTCAGTTCGGTTCGTGGTCGGAAACTAAAGACTCGGGTCGGGTCGGTTCTGGGTCCAAATATTGCGGGTCCATTCGGGTTCGGACTCCCGGACTTATGATAATAGCTTGGGTCGGGTCGGTTCCGGGTCGAATTTTCACGGGTCCATTCGGGTTCGGGTCAAGCATAAATCAAAATAACTGCAGCATACCGGCGACAAGCTAACTGCGACACATTGCTGCGAGAGTATACACAGCCCTTAAGGGCACAAATAAAGCCCGTCGTATTTTAGCCTCTGTGAAATACCTGTTAATTAGTTAAATTATTCACAAATCTGTTTTTCCTAAAGTGTAGCAGATGAATGCATCACCTCAGATGATCTTCACGGGTTTGAACGATAGCATCATGCTAGATTTGCTCTGCAGAACATGGAGCCTTTTGAATCTTCAGGACCCTCGAGCAGTTTCCAACTTTGCGTGTCCGTCTAGGGTTTAGAGGGAAATTCTGCTGCTCGGCTGTAATTGTGGAGAATGAACAATGAGCCATTTCAGAAAGTCCATTAATCTGAAAACAATATCTATAACGTCTGTGGCTCTTCAACATTTGAAAGAGAATTTTACCTCAAATATCAAAGCAAGATGGGAATCAGAGGGCAAAGTTTACGTAAGACGAGAAGAATGTGAGATGATGTGGTTCATAACCAGTTCAATCTCCTGGAGCGAATCCAGTTGGAAGAACTGCACTAAAGACTAAATGCTGAATCCTCAAAGCAGACTGCTCGCTGGAGGTCATGAGGAAGCGCAAACGCAAATGAATCCCCTCTGGTTGCATTTCAGAGGGTTGTTCCTGGGATCCAGGAAACAGCTTTTAGGCTGAAAGTCTGTTTTGAATAGAAAATCATCTACCTCTGTGATGTAGAAGAGGTTGAGTTTAAGAAAAAAAAAGGTTGGACAAATACTTCTCCGACTGTTGTCTGGGATCATGCAAAAAAGCACTGTGACCAGAAACTGATGAAATAAAGATGTATCGGCCCCCAGTGTATACCAAACAGAGAAAATCTAATCTCATCAGAGCTGAACATCTACTTCTAGGAAGTGTAGTCACACTTCGCAGCTCCATGTTTAGACACTTTCACTAACTTTGGACCGACGGATGCCGAGACACCTTCAGGGATGACCTTGTCTTTTTCCAGCCTCACGCAGATCAAAAACTCTTGATCGTGTGTCTTGATCTCTTTTTTTTTTCCGTTTGTGTCTGCAGACCAAGCTCCGGGAGATTAACCTGTCGGCGGTGCGATTCATGGAGGAGCTGGGCGAGGATCGGTTCGGTATGGTCTACAAGGGCCACCTGTACGGCGCGGCGCCTGGCGAGCAGACCCAGGTGGTGGCCATCAAGACCCTAAAAGACAAGGTCGATGCCGCTCTTTGTGAGGAGTTTCGCCACGAGGCCATGGTCCGCTTGCACCTGCAGCACCAGAACATTGTCAGTTTGATCGGCGTGGTCACCAAAGAGCAGCCGATGAGCATGATCTTCACCTACTCCAGTCTGGGCGACCTGCATGAGTACCTGGTGATGCGCTCCCCCAACTCGGATGTTGGCAGCTCAGATGACGACAGGACAACCAAGTCCACGCTGGAGCAGGCTGATTTCCTCCACGTCGTCACTCAGGTTGCTGCTGGAATGGAGTACCTCTCCAGCAACCAAGTGGTCCATAAAGACCTCGCTGCACGGAACATTCTGGTCTTTGACAAGCTCGGTGTCAAGATCCTGGATCTGGGTTTATTCAGAGACGTCTACTCTGCTGATTACTACAACCTCATGGGAACGAGCCCCTTCCCTATCCGCTGGATGTCCCCAGAAGCTATCATGTACGGCAAGTTCTCCACCGATTCTGACGTCTGGTCCTACGGCGTGTTGCTGTGGGAGACGTTCAGTTACGGCCTCCAGCCGTACTGCGGCTACTCCAACCAGGACGTGATGGAGATGGTGCGCAGCCACCAGCTGCTGCCCTGTCCAGACGACTGCCCCAGCTGGATCTACACCCTGATGTTGGAGTGCTGGAGCGAGTTCCCAGCGAGGAGGCCTCGCTTCAAAGATATCCATGCTCGTCTGCGCTCGTGGGACAGCCTGTCCAACTACAACAGCGCTGCGCAGACCTCCGGCACCAGCAACACCACCCAGACCAGCTCTCTCAGCACCACCCCCGCCAGCAACGTCAGCATGAGCACAGCTAATGCGTCACGCTACACCAGTCCTAAAAAGAGCTCCCCGTTCCATCAGCCCCAGTTCATGCCAATGAAGGGCCAGATGCATCGGCCAATGGTGCCGCCGCAGCTCTACATCCCTGTCAACGGCTACCACCCCATGCCCGCTTACCCGTACCTGCAGAACTTTTACCCCATGCAAATACCCATGGCGGTGCCCCCCCAGCAGATGCACCACCCGCCGCAGATGGCCTCCAAAGCTAGTTCTCACCATAGCGGCAGTGGATCCACGTCTACGGGCTACGTCACCACCGCCCCCTCCAACACCTCCGCCACGGAACGAGTCGCCCTGCTGAACGAGGACTCCAGGACCAACGACGAAGACTTGGCTGACGGCGCGTCCCAGGAGGAGCAGAAGCAGAACGAGCCCCGCTCGGCATCTGCAGCAGAACTGCCAGGCCACGGCGAGGCTCCTCAGACTGATGAACTGATGATCCACCTGGCGGACACATAAGTGTGGGGGTTGTTTGACGGACGGCAGGACTGTGCTCGCTTCGTTAAAGTCCACAACATGAAGGGATCGGTTTATAGAAGACTGACTGAATGTTCTTATGTTCCTGAGATGGTCCCGATGTTCACAAATGTAGTGTTCGTACCGGTCTGATGTCCTGGAGGACCGGTCTGACGTCCTGCAGGACCAGTCTGACCGGTCTGACGTCCTGGAGGACCAGTCTGACGGGTCTGACGTCCTGCAGGACCAGTCTGACCGGTCTGACGTCCTGGAGGACCAGTCTGACGGGTCTGACGTCCTGGAGGACCAGTCTGACGGGTCTGACGTCCTGGAGGACCAGTCTGACCGGTCTGACGTCCTGGAGGACCAGTCTGACGGGTCTGACGTCCTGGAGGACCAGTCTGACGTCCTGCAGACCAGCAGCGGACCTTTCTGCTCTGCTGAATGAGCGTCTCACTGACTTTTTAGTTCTCGTTTTTGTGATTACTCTTTTGTATTTTATGAAATGATTGACAGAATAAAAGTGTATGATGATTGAAAATGTTTTAGGAGATGTAAAATAAACCTTGTTTTGGGGTAACGTGGGTTTTTTTTCATCAGCTGATGGGCTCCTAATGTTGCTGAAGACGGCTGACTGGTGTTAGTTTCCTCTTCACCCTGTTTGCTTTTTAATGCATTTGTCTTTTTTTGGGTTGTTTTATATTTTTCATATCTTTCACCATGAATAATTTTTAAAGGATTCACTCTAAAATCAGGGCACAAACCGTAATCAAGGAACTAGAAACAACTCTGTAGTGAACAGATACACTGATGCCAATAAAAAATCTCATTGATCACAAACAGCAGTTTTCCACTCGGGCTCACGTTCTTTCAAACGTTTCATTTTCAAACTTCTGATCACTAATGCTTCTCCTTGTATCAGTTTGATTGAATTTGAGCTTTGTTCAAGCGTTACAAACCTGTAATCTAAACCCTGTACCTGTGAAAGATCCCCAGCAGTGTTGCAGAGCTGCAGAGAATTTAGAGATAAAAGCAGCAGTTTTAAAGCAAGGCTGAGGAAGAATCTGGTTTTCTGCTCTTGAGGTGGAGCGCCCCCTACAGGTCCAGTGTGGGAATGACATCTTCTTTGGTCATTTCTGAAAGGAAGGTCCATCCATCTATCTGCACCCATGTCTTCCTATTTAGGGTCACAGGGGTCTCCTGGAGCCAATCATGTCCTCAGGTGAAAGGAAGGAGTACAGCCAGGACACCTGGGCAGAAACGCTGAGAACACATGTGTCAAACACAAGGCCCGCGGGCCAAATGTGGCCCGCCACATCATTATATGTGGCACTCGAGAGGTTGTGAATTACTGGCTTACACATTAAACCAATATTTTAAGACTTAATATAAGCTTACAGCGCTTTAAAGCGCATATTGACAATAAACTACATCCACCACAATGCATTTCGTTACCCACAACGATAACAGTATCTCACCATTAACGAGACATCAAGACAATTTTCAGAACTGATGGACTTAAGATAAACCTCTACAAACTAGCCCTAACACGTCCAAGAAAAGAGAAACTGATGCACAAGGAAGGCAGTTTCATGAACGACGGGAAAACGAATACAAGTTTGTATCTTGAGGTGAAAAAAAACAGTATGTCTTTTGTGTTATGAGGTGGTGTCAGTTGGCATTGTGACAGCAAATATGGAGCTAAGTATGCTAAATTTAGCCTATATGATAAACAAAGAATCGCTTCCGCTTACAACCACAGACCCTGAGTTTAATATAATAATGAGTTAGATATTTGAAACTTGAATACATAATAAATAAAGAAACCGTTATTTAACAATATATTAAAGTGTAGTTTAATTCATTTTGATATATATTGCATTTTGTTACATTCATCCTGTCAGTCTGGCCCTTCGAGGGCCACCATGATGCTGATGTGGCCCTCAGTGAAAATGAGTCTGACACCCCTGGGTTAGAAGATGCATCATGTGTAGTTAGATCTAAAAGCATTTGGATAATGACTGGATTCTTGCAAGAAAATGGCAAAGATGTAGACTTTCAGCTATAAGAGTGGCATTTCCCTTTTATAAATTACACCCACTTGTAGGAAAGAATCTCCATTTTCAGTAGTTTGAAAGTATGACTGGCTGACAAGATGAAGCTGCATCAAAACGATGGGAAGAGAAATGTGGAGACGGAAAGGAACAGCTCATGATCCGAATTATACCACACCATGTGTTAAACACAGTGGAGGCGGTGTCATGATATGGGGATGTATAGCTGCCAGCAGAATAAGTTCTGGTGTTAATTGATGATGTGACTACTGACAGATTTAACGAGATTAGATCTGAGGTGTATAGATCTATACTGCCTGGTCGCTTTCAGACAAATGCTACAAAATGACCCCAAACATAATGTGAAAGCAGCTCAAGACTTGGTGAGGGCAAAGAAAGGAAATGGTTTTCAAAGTCCGTTGAGCCACTGAACAGAACTGAAGGCAGAAAGGTCAACAAGCAAGCAGAAGCTGGTGGCGTCCATGGACGCCAGACCTTCATGAACGCTCTTAATGAACGTCTGAGCCGCTGGAAACGAGTGGTTTTAAAATGACGGTTAATGCTAAAACTACTGAAAACTGAAAGTCTGCACTTGGATACAAGACAATCAAGTTGTCATCGAATCCATCGTGGTGGTGTCCAGATATTTACATGAACAAAGTTTCACCCAAAGAAAAAGTGTGACCTAAACACAAGAACGTAAAGATTCTCCAGATGTGACAAGGCCATCAATGATTTAAAAAGACTTTCTGTGCAGTGGGGCGTTTTAAGATAATTGTGTTTTTAATCCCAGTGGATCGTCTCTGGGTAAAGAATGAACGTATTCGGACTGATAAATGCGGCTTCAACACCTCAACAAAGTCTCCGGTTTAGACCCAGATCTCCACGATCACGTTACCAAACAGTCATCATCATATCAATGGAAGTGACGATGACAGGACTGTCCAGCAGGTGTCACAAACGCCACAAACCTTTGCTTGGTCCGTACTCTTCTGTGTAAAGACTGGACCTGAGCTGGAAGCTCATCTACTGTAATAAAACCTGGTTTCATGAAGACTTTGAGAAATGCAGTGAAAATCATCCTCTCAGAGAGATATGAAGCCACTTCTTCTAACTGTTGTGTTCCCTCAGGGGTAACCAGCTGTCTCAGACCTCCTTCCTCTTTTCTTTAATCACAGAACTTTCCCTATGATAGTCTGTTTTATCTTTAATGTAACTGAATCTGACCTGATTTGTGGCTTTTATCTCCTTTTTGAGGATGAAGTCTGAGCAGGTGAAGTAAATTATTTTGAGATGGCCTCTGCTAGTGCTTCAGAGTGTTTGCTTATTTAACAGGATACTATAAATAGTCTTCTCAAACCAGATCTGTGGTCTAATTTTAAACCATTTTGCATTAAAAAGTGAAAGAAAAAAAGAAGCTTGTTTCGTCTGCCAGCTGGCTGAGGGACAGCTGTTGACTTTTTCATGTAAAGCCCTGAACATGTTCCCAGAAGTGTCTATAAAACTTCCTTAATTCGCCATTAGAGCCTTCAGGGTCACTGGGTTCTTCTGGAGCCGGTTCTCTTTGGGACAGACTCTGGACACGTCTGCGGTGGACACGTCTGCGGTCCACCGAGGACCACACAGAGACAGACAACCACACACGCTCACTGCTGCAGCCGGCTGAGAATCACCCATCAGCCAGACAGCTCCACCTCTGCCTTAAGCTTCACCTCCAACTTCACTTCCACTTCACTACTACCTCCACCTCCACCTACAATTCCATCTGCACCTCCACCTTCACCTTCAGCTCCACCTTCAACTTCACTACTACCTCCACCTCCACCTACAATTCCATCTGCACCAACTCAGCTTCAAAGAGTCCCCACAACAGCAGATGCCGCACCAATCCATCTGTCCATCTCCTCCTCCTCCTTTCTCCCATCACTCGTGAACTAGGACCCCGAGATACTTAAACTCCTCCACTTGAGGCAGAACTTCACTCCCGACCTGTAGAAGACCTTCTACCCGTTTCCTACTGAGGACCATGGTCTCAGATTTGGAGGTTCTGATTCTCATCCCTGCCACCTCACACCTGGCTGTAAACCGCTCCAGCCATAGCTGTACATCCCCACCCGATGGCGCCAACAGGACCATCTGCAAACAGCAACAACGAAATCCTGACACCACCGAACTGGAACCCCTCTGCTGTCCATAAACATTATGAGCAGAATCGGTGACAAAGATCAGCCCTGACGGAGTCCAGCTGTCACTGAGAGTTACATTTCTGTTAAATCCATAATTCTACAACAAAATATGTTTACATGATATAGAGTTGAGGTTATACAAAAGCTCCAATTTTGTGACAAAGTTGTAATTTCATGTCAAAAAGTTTCAGCTTTGCAAAGTTTGAGATTTTAGGACAAAAAATTGCTATATTGTTAAATTCATGATTTTTCACATTTGAAAAATAATCTTGATTTCTGCGTTTTGGGGTATAAAGTCTTATTTTTATGTCAAAAAGTAGCAATTTTTACAAAGTTGATATTTCACTACGAGTTTCAATGCTGATTTAAAAAGTTGTGATTCTGTAAAGTTTGATTTTACAGAAAAATGAACCAGATGCAATTTAAAAAAATAATAACATATGATGAGTATCTCTATCATTACATGGTTAAAGAAATAATGCACTAATAATAATTTATTGAAACAAGTATTATATCATATATTATTTTTAATTATTAATAGGATTTCGATTTCTAGCAAGAAGACTTTGTCAATAATAATAATAATAAAAATGAAGCCTGTGAGATCTTTTAGAAGAATATCGTAGGTGTGGGGTCACTGGAACAAGTGGTTTGGATCTCATTGAAAAAATATGCATTTTCCATGAAAATGTTAAAACTAACGAGAAGAAGCCCTCAAATACGATGCAAACAGGTTTGTCCCGTTTGTCTCTTGCAGTGACGTAATTCGGCTGAGGCTTGCAGTCGCCAGGTCACGTGATGTGGACGCCTGATAAACAACCTGCAGCAACATCAGGAAGATTGCAGGATCGATGGGAAATCCAACCTGAAACTTACTTCATCGCAGTCCACAAAAGGTCTTCATGAGGTCACAAAATCAGGTCTTTAAATAGCAGTATGTCGGTACATCAGTCAGTATTTGCAGATATTGATTGTTGAACATCAACACTTGTGGCTGTGGTCAGCTGAGGTCAGACGTCACCGTAGAGCAAGTTATAAACTTGTTAAAATGTCATTATACAATCACGGTAGCTTCAGTCCAGCTGTGGAAGACAGACTTTAGGAATGTGAATTAAAGACATATACTTATGAATAAACTATGATGAACGATCAGGAAAAAAATAACGTTTTTATGACGACATACATTTTAAATAAGATTTGAGCTTCCTGCTGAATGGCGGAGGCCTGCTGTCATTGGTTAAAGTCAGAGAATGCCGCGTTCTGATTGGCTGCCGCAGCTGTCATTTAATCTCACGCTGCCAATACACTTAATCACTGACCTACTAACACAGATCCATGAGTCACTAACCACCTTGAGAGGAAAAACCCACGAAGGGGTGCTGGGTGGCTCGCGACTGGGAGGACACATATAAATATAAATATATTTGTTTTTCTTTAATTAATAGTATTGACTTTTCTTCCTTTACATGCTGATGGAAAACCTGACTCTACGCGAGAATCAAGCACATCGACCTGGAGGCAGTAAAAGGTACAGTTTTGATGTTGAGAGTCAAAAAAGATTTCCAACGGCTGCTGCTAACATTCTCCGTAAAAGTCCATTTCGGTGTCATTTGAAAAAAAAAACGGTCTCAGTGCAAGAAAGAGGGGCGCGAGCACGCTCTCTCTTTTTTTTCTTTCTTTCTTTGTGGTGGGTTTTGTTGAGGACGGTGCGGCGTGTTGGTCAGCGGGTCACCTGCGGTCGGACCGGCAGGTAAACCCGCCGCAGCTGGACCCCCGTCGGTACGTTCCGGTGAACAAATCTGCGCTCCTCTTTTTCCAGCGGCTCGCTCACTTCTCTCAGGACGGAGATGCACGAGCGCCCCAGCCCCGGTGATGTCACGTCCCCCAAGTGAACGGCTACATTGTCCGCGTGCAGCCGGTGTTTCGTAAACCGGCGTCACTGACCAAACGCGACTGCTGTTGCCACATCGGCAGGTTGCATAACCCGGCGGCGGGCGGGCGGGGGTTATTGTGTAATCCGGACACAATGAAGGAATGTGGGGCAACTGGACGTGATGACGCCGCCGCGACCCGAACCCCCGCGCGCCCCCCTGCCGCCGCGGAGATGCTAGTTCCTATTTTTAACCACGTGCGGTCCAAATGTAGTGGTGATGTCATAGTAGACTCCTAAGGAAACACAAGGGAGGCGGTCGGCGTGGCATTACGCGGACGTCAGCATCTATTCATTACAGACACGCTGAAAAGACAAAAGCGGGCTGCGAGGGTCGGAGCTGTGACGTCACTGTGTGTGTGTGTGTGTGTGTTTGGGGGGGCTGAGGACACACAGCCGGGGTCCCCCACCTCTGCTGCGGGCCGGGCGTGGACCGTGACTTCTGTCAGGAAGTCTTCTCGGTACCAGCCGGACTGCATGCAGTCCTTTGTTTTCCTGAATGTACGGAAGCCCGCGAGCCCAAAACAGGGCGGACTGTTTTGAGAGGTAACACTCCCGTGAAAGAAACAGTCCCGGGAGCGTCCACAGAGTGCACAGACTACACAGGTGTGTTAGTACTATTACCAAACGGTGTTTGACAACCAGAAAAAGTAAAAAAAAAAAAAAAAAAAAAACTGCGCAGAAGAATTTGATTTTATAGATGCAGGGGTGTCAATTTTCCGCGGATTCGCGGATTTCCGAGTTTTTTTCCATCCTGGGGGTCATTTTTGAGATACGTGCAAATCCGGTTCAATATTTTCGGGGGGGGGGGGGGGGGGGGTCACCAACGTGACGTGAATTCTCGATTGCGATTGGTTGATTGAGACCAGGGCATGTGCACTGAGCCTGTTGACAATCCAGCTGCTATCACAGCCAGATCAACAGTCAAAGTAGCCCGAAGCACATATTTTCTGATATTACTTCTCCCTTTCTTGTTTGGATGGATGATTATAAGCTTTAAATTCATAGGAGAGATGTTTATTCCTTATTGTACTTATTTATTGTTAGAGAACACGGATGAAATATACAGCGCTTCTCACCACTGGTAAATGTAGGTAGGAAACGTAAACTCGTTTGCCTCGTTTAATTAACATTAAAAAACGCTTAGCAATGTAACCTCCAAGTACATTTAAATTGCTGATTTCTGAAGTGCTCAGTTTACATATTAGGGCAATTATATAATAATTAAAAAAAAAAATCTCCCGACTCCGACCCCCCCCCCCCCCCCCTCAAAACAGAAAACTCCTCGGATCTACACGATTCACGTAGGTCACCCTTTTTGACTTCAAAACGGCGAATTTCACCGAAAGGTGAGGGATTTTCATGCCTGAAGTATTATTAATTCAGTGTTTAGAGCTTTTTGTGATTTTGTGAAAAGCTAATGTGCAGAGTTACAGGCATCAAAAAGACATGTTGAATTTAACATGCTATTTTCTATAACTGCTTACTAAAGTATTGGTTCCATGTATCTTGTTGTCAGTGATATTTTACTGTTGAAGTTCACGAGTGACTGAATAACTAGTTATTCTGAATTTTTGCCTTTAATAGGCAACTTAATTGTCTCATAACAACTACTTTTATTTTTGATATCTAACCTCTATATGCTTCCTAAAGCAGCACCTCGAGAGTGTTCAACATTTTCTCAAGCCCCCCCCCCTCCGAATTTTTGCCAATTTACCGTTGACACCCCTGTAGATGGTAATGTCACGTTTCTTTGTTATGAATTAAGATTAAAGGTAAACATCAGTTTATTCATTTTAAACTAGGGGTGCTCCGATCAGGGTTTTTGGGGCCGATCACCGATTTTATTTATTTCCCTTTGTTTCTTGCTGTCTTAGACCTTTTCGACTTGAAAATTGTGGACATGCACCCCCTAGTGGCCCAGACATAACTGGAGTGTGCGGTGCTCCACCAACTAACCCAAACACAGCAGCGTGGAGCATCTGTTAAGGATAACGCAGACATGTCTTGGATTGATGATGTTAGGCAGTGGCCTCCAGTTACAGATGAAGGTAGTTTATCGCTGATTTTAATGATTGGTTATGGAAATAGCATGATCTATTCCCATAATCAAACATTAAAAACTGGAACGCTGCAACGCTGGCTATAACTAACGTCAACAAGCCATAAAGATTATGCTACTGTAACATTAACGCTAGCGGTAAATTAGGCTATGTGTTAATGTTATATTTAATTTATTTTATCATTCTCCTAATTCATTCATTCATTTATTGATTTATAGGCTTGTGCTAGTGCCGAGGGCTACAGTAGCCTCATACTGCTGTTCTTCATTCTTCAGAATCGTCCGGGACTCTCAGCGAGACTATGAGTAGTATGAGATTGAATGTTAACGAAAACTCACCCGGCTGTATTCATTTGGAACAAAGTCCTTTCTGTTGATATTTTTCACCCACGTCTTCCTAACTTCTTGTTCTGCAAACAAGGCAGTCTTCGTGCAGTAAAGGCTTGTGTATTTCACATACTTTCTTCTTCCATTGTTGAATTTTCACACCATTGTTGGCACAGTTTATGACGGAACATGTATTCCCACTCGACCGACTCGACATTATAAAAATATCTATTTGTAGTAAGAGAAAAACACTGGTTAATCTGCGAGCCGGTGAAAGTGTCGCTCTGTAGCACAACCCAGTAATGGCGGACGGGGTACCGGGGCTGGCCGGAAAAGGTCTATACTAGGGATGTTCCTGGCGACTAATTTCCCTGTCGACTAAACGAAAATTTTAATTAAGACTAGTCGACTAGTCTAAAAAAAAAGGAAAACACTCAGAAAACAGTGTAAATTTAGCACAATTTATTGAAACATCGAAACAGAATTTGAAACATTGTCCCAAAAAATATTGTGTGTAACAAGAGTTCTTTAAACCTTTAATCAAAATGTTCCACAACCATGTCGGATTTTAAATGCCGCTGAAGTACGAGACACTTTGCACCGTGCTGTATGAATGAATGTGAACATGAAGGCAACTCAGTCAAACATTAACCACCAAAGTAGATAAATTGCCTCTGACACATTGAATCTTGCAGATTATCCGACAAAAATGATTGCTTCAATTCACTTTCAAGTTAATAAAACATCTAAATTATAATTACATTTCAACCAAAACGAGCAGCATTTTGCACCGTGCAGTATGAATATAAACCCTGCACATCCGACAAAAACTCACTTAAAGTTAACAAATAATGTAACATCTAAAAAAGATAAATTGCTGCTGAATTATTAAGCTCTATGCGCAGTTCAATATGAGTGTAAAATTAAACAAACATCTAAAATCTCTCAGACCGGACGGGAGAACACGTCTCCGTGTAAACAATGTCAAATCGGCCTGAGTGTGGCTAGCACCGCTAGCATCAGCAGCCGTCGTCTCGTGCAGATTAACATCCAAATGCTTGAGTGGAATGTGGTTGTGCATTGCTCCAGTCGAGTGATTGTATGCCAGTTGTTTCTGACACAGTCTACATACTACCTTGTTTTCATTTTCTAGATTAAAGTACCGCCAAACCGCGCTGGTTTTGCGAGACTTTCTTTCCACCGTGCCGTTTTAAAACTCCAGTCTACTCAAGCATTGCTGTGAAGAGGGGGCTGCTGTCTGACGGTTCTGTAGCCCCGACTAGTGGCGGGCGGCTGTATGACAGTTCGGCCTTGTACATGAATAAAACACAAATTGGTTTAAACGACTAATATTTCTGGTGCCGACTAAAAAGTGGGCGGACGTTTAATCGGTTAGACCAGGGGTCTTCAACCTTTTTTAGCCCAGGGACCCCTTGGATGAGAGAAAAACAGAGCAGGGACCCCTGCTTGTAATTCTTATCCCCCCTCCCCCCCCCTTTTTTTTTTAAAGTGTCACATTTTAAGCCTGGCTTATAATAACTTTTAGCTGTATTTTATTCTGCTTATTTCACCTTATTAACCAATTCCTGACTGGGTTTTTAGCCTACATGTGTTTATGGTTGATAAAACTTTCATGCATATCATTATTATTATTATTATTATTATTATTTTTAGTTGGTATGAGACAATATTTTTTATTATTGTTATTTTTCAACAATGAAATGTTTAACTTCAGGCAGTTATATATTTAGAACTGCCTGTATATATATGTATATATGTATATATGTATGTATATATATATATATATATATATATATATATATATATATATATATATATATATATATATATATATATATATATATATATATTATTTATTTATTTTTACTCTCAAATTATTTTGGTTAAAATTGCCTTTATTTCTTTTTAAGTTGGAGGACCCCCTACAGTACCTCCACGGCCCCCCTAGGGGTCGCGGACCCCCGGTTGAAGACCACTGGGTTAGACGACTAATCGCGCGCATCCCTAGTCTATACACAGTGTATGCGCACGAGAATAGAGCGTTTTTGATCGGCTCTTTTGATCGACTTTAATGACAATTCTGTCCGATCCCGATCATATGCATATCGGCCGATCCGATCAGGTCACCGATCGATCGGAGCACCCCTATTTTAAACATTATATAGTTTTATAGGACGAGGTTTTCCTTTTTCAGAGGTTTATGGACACAGTTATCCTTCCTGAACATTCCTGCCAGTTTCTCTGTGCTCTTCAGATTATTCCTCTTTATATCAGAATTATACTGCATCGACCAAAATGAATGAAATATATTGTTCTGTGAAGTTTTCTGTTCCAGCACTGATGTGCTGCTTTTTCAGTCCATGCTCCAGGACTCATGTCTGAGCTCCAGGCTTTATGGAAGCACTGCTTTGGTAACGTCTGTGTACTGAAGAGCTTTGAGCTGGAAGCATGGTTCCAGACAGGATTTCAGACAGCGTGTCTAAATATCTGTATTTATAACCCCCCCGGATTGTTTGTATCGTTCTGCTTCATGCTGTGTCTGGGACGTGACTCAGAGATCATTCAGCCCATTTTTAATCACATAAAGCATAATGCACACATGCAACACACCTCAAGAAGTTAGATAAACCTTTAAAGAGCATGTGCAGATAAAACAATGTCCTGCACGCCGTTTAATTCAACACTATTGATATAACACCCAGCTCTACTGCCCAAGTTCAGATTTAAAGTATTTTAATATATTGTATAGGGCTGGGCAACGATTAAAATTTTTAATCGCATTATTTCCCCGATTAAGCACTATAATCACATTGTATACATGAAATCAAATAATGAATTCAAAAGTAGTGTAAAGGTCACTTTTATTTAAATGTTCTGCTGCCATATGAACTAAAGTGTCATAACATTTGTTGTTCAAACACTTTTAACATCAGCACTTGTCAGTAACACATATTTAGTGTAAATCTCATCTTAAAAGATGTAAAATAAAATAAACTGCCAAGGCATTAGTCATCCTGTTTTTATGAAAAAAAAAAAAAGTCTACAAACAAAATCCAACAAAATGATTGTGTCTCAACACAATCAGAACATTAAAACAGGTAATTTCTGAGGTAACAGTAGAAACTTTTAACTTGTCAGTTGTTACAAATAACCTTGTTTCTGTTGAATCCTCCGTCTGGGAGAACTTTAAAATGAAAATGTCCATGTTAAAGTTCAGTAACTTTACCAGTCCGTATATCTATCATTCTTTCCATTTTCCATTTTGTCAATCAAAAATTTAAAAAAAAGAATTAAAAAGTGACATTTTATTATGTTATCCTTTTTTAAATCTAACACAAAAAAAGCTTTTTTTTATATATATATATATATATATATATATATTTCAATTTTAGACTTGGATCAAAAATATGAAATAAAAAAACGGACCACAGAACGGACCAAGAATTTGTTTTATAATCGAAGACTGGACTTTCTGTTGTCATTACACATTTGTGCCACTAGATGGAGCTGCACTGCAGTAACCAGCTAGAGAACAGCAGGACAGTGAACACATGGAGCAGATCTGATGGAACATGGAGGAATGACCACAAAGTTTTGTTGCAGTCCAGAAGTTTTTTTTTAACAGAATTGTTAATATTTCTACCTGAGTTGCTACCTGAACTGTAAAGTTCACAGATTTTTACCGTTCTCCATGTCTGTTTTAGCTTTTCCGCATGTTTACCTGGTTCCGGTTCCGCAGCTGCCAGTAACAGACTTTTCAAAACAAAAGCACGTGAGCAACATGCGTTAACGCGCGATAAAATAAATATCGGCGTTAATAAATTCACAAGTTAACACGATAATGACGCATTAACTTGCCCAGCCCTAATATTGTAATATATATGCCAGAAATATCATGGAAAAAACTTGGAGATATATGGTTTGCTGTTTTCATTTAAAGTGTGATCTGATCTTCATCCAAGTCACAAGTTCCTAAACTGAAAAAAAAAAAAAAAAAAACATGTATTTTTTTCATTTCTTGTCTTTATGTGAGTCAGCCATTAAACATTCACAGTACTGGAGAGTTAAAAGTAAGTGAACACACTGACTAATTAATTCATAGTAAACTAATCGGAGTCTGTATTTTACACATCTGGAGAGAAGTTAATGAAGTGAGTTTGGGAGTGTTTGGTTCAGAGCTGCTTTGATAGAAACACAGTTTAATCAGTAAAGATATAAAGCATTCTGATCGTGTGTTATCAGCTTTATCGCGCTGTTTGTTATTCTGACTTGGATGATCAGATGTTGGTTCTTGAGAGACGAAGGCAGAAAACCAGGTTGGTTCCAGAGAGCTGCTGTTGTGTTTTTTTTTCTCCTCCATGTTTGTCTGACGCTGCAGTTTCTCCTGTGACGGGCATCAGCAACTCTGAGCTCGTGGTTGGTGCTGTTTTCCACTTTAATAGCTGATCAGCTGATGAATTAGTCACAAAATCAGAGAAGCTTCATAAGCCCCCGGGAGGAAGCGTGTTTTAGTCGCAGAAGCACCCAAATACCATGTTTCTGTCGACTTCCATGAGCTCCTTTATGGGAGCAACAGCCTGAAGGAAGTGCTTCAACGGGAACGACTGATTACTAACTGCACTGCTGGAGTTAACCTGCTATCAGACCGCTGACATAAAACATCCACGCAGGTATTAACGGGTTTATTTCTGAGCATGTGCTTGATAAAAGTACAAATGTCTCAGCTTCAGCGTTGCTTTGATAAATGATGTGAAGAAACAAAGACATAAAGCTTCTTTCTTCCTACGGCTCCTGAACGCTGCACGATGACGAAAGGTCACCACGATGAAGGAATCACGGAGTGATCTTTCATCCAGGTCAGCCGTCCATCGTCCTACAGAGTGAGCGGTCCGTCCCGCTGGTCCTGCTGGACCTGTGACCAAACGCTCTGTGATGTCATCGTGTGACAGCGTCAGAGATCCTGACGCCGCGTCTGCGGACGTCTGTGCCGTGGTTCTGGATGATGTAGGAGACATTTGTTCCAAAATACCCACAAACCTCTGAAACGTGAAATCTATTAGTTTGTCCTATAAAACTATCTAATATTTTAGAAATAAACATGTAATAAAAAAATCAATATTCACTAGTGGTGCACGATAACTGTTTTTTAAAACTGATACCGATAACTTTCAGCTCCTAAAGGCCGATACTGATAACACACACATATACCTAAGATCATTACATCAATACTATGAACAAAATCAAAAATAGTTTTGACTTTTTATATAAAAAGGTATATATTTTTTACAATTAAAAACTTTTGTCAAGCCTCACAAACATTTTCTTAAAGCTATCAAACAAACCTATTTGATATCTCACATCAACTTAAATAAGGTTCATTACTGACTGAAATAGAAAATAAAGGCTCCTTGAACTGATGGAAATACATGCATCACAATTACAAACTACAAAAGATTTAACATTTAAAGGATTTTGGCTTGTGGTTCCATTTAAATTAATACCTTTAATTAAAGTAAATGAGATTCAATAGTTTTTATTTTTAATTCATGGAAGCTTTAGATGAGGGGGGGGGGGTAGACTGCTGCTGGCTTGCGCACGTTAGCATTAGCTTCCGTTAGCACAATTTCAAAACTCCATGGAAGCGATTGTTATGTTGTAGGTCAGTGGTTCTCAAACTTTTAATCCTGCGTACCTCCTGAGAAACTATTGAGCTCTCTGAGTACCACCATGATGACTAATTTTAAAATTTAGCCATATATGGCTTCTCAATTAGCTTTAAACACACAGGAGAGATGTTTATTCCTTATTGTGGTTATTTATTGTTATCTGAATTTAATTTGAAATGTTGTATTAATAATGCATTGACAAGTCATGACGTTCCCCCGCGTACCACCAGAGAGCACTCCTGTACCACCAGTGGTACGCGTACCACAGTTTGCGCACCACTGTTGTAGGTGGCCGATCGGGTTTTACATATCAAAGCTTGTGCTTCCCTCCTCGTAGAATTCACTTGGAGGATTCGTCACAAATAACCAGCTAACTATCTTCTTCTGAAACTTTAACGAAGTTCCACACACTATGTTTGTTGTGATCAGCGCTGTGCTGCAGGCTACATTCAAGGTGTAACGTAAATTCCCACGTTCCCTTGTTTGCTAGTCGTTCTTTCAGCCTTTTCTATTTTTTCTTTTTTTATGTGTAACGTGTGAAAGTACTGCAAATATCATTTCAAGTCAGCAACTACCAAAATTATGACCGATATAACGAGTTGTTTTCTGGCATGAGGGGGTATTCTTGATTTTCCTGATTGAGTAATCGTTTTTCTGATTATGCTGACGTTACTTGAACATAACATTCACTGCCGCTCATTTAAGACTCAGAGGGAGCGAGGCACTGCCGTGTTGACAAAAATATATATGTTATCGGAGCTATTCGTCATGATATCGGAGTTATCGGGATGACGTCATAATTTCCTGTTATCGGCCCGATAGTTATCGTGCACCCCTAATATTCACCTTTATTTTAATTCATAACGGAGAAGCGACATCCCCATCAAACAACTTTCTTGGCTTTGTCTCAATAATATTTAGTGTCAAACATCAGAAATGTGTTGGACGCGCAATGACACTTCTTAAAAAAGCACATCTTGACGCCAGTGTTCTGTCCAATTTTAGACCTGTTTCTAATTTTATTTCAAAGGTCATTGAGAATTGTTTTTACCCAACTGCAATCGTTTTTAGAAAATAACTGTGTTCTTGAAAAATTTCAGTCTGGGTTCAGGACCAGGCACAGCACTGAGTCTGCACTGTTGAAAGTGCATAATGACATTGCTCTTTCCGTCGATGCCAAATGTCCTGTTGTTTTAGTTTTGTTAGACCTGACAGCAGCATTCGATACAGTGGATCATTCAATCCTCTTGTCTCGCCTTAATCAGTGTGCTGGTATTCGTGGTACAGCGCTGAAATGGTTCAAATCGTACCTGACAAACAGAAGTTTTTCTTTAATGATTGGCGACCTGTCCTCCTCTGCTGCTCCTTTGTTCTGTGGTGTGCCCCAAGGCTCCATACTGGGCCCTTTATTGTTCTCGCTTTACATGTTGCCTCTGGGCTCTATCATAACCAGGCACAACCTAGCCTTTCACTGCTATGAGATGACCTGCAAATTTATCTTCCTGTGCTCCCAAACAAAAGTGGTGTTCTTCAAACCCTTTCTGACTGCATTGCAGAAATTAAAATGTGGTTGGGCAAAATTTTCTGCACCTAAATGACGATAAGACAGAGTATGTTTTCTTTGGTGATTCAACACACTCTGGTGACCTATCGTTTAAAGTGAAATCTTCTGTTAGGAATCTTGGAGTTATTTTTGATGGCAGCTTAAAATTTGACAAGCAAATTGACAGCGTGGTCAGGGCCAGTTTTTTATCAGTTACGGGTTTTAACAAAAGTAAAGCAATTTTTAAATCGTGCAGACTTGGAAAAAACCATTCATGCCTTTATAAGCTCTAGAATTGATTACTGTAATGCTTTGTATGTTGGTGTCTCCAAGTCGTCACTTAGCCGTCTTCAGCTTGTTCAGAACGCTGCTGCACGCTTTTTAACTAATACCCGACGTCAGGAACACATCACCCCAGTTTTGTTTTCTCTTCACTGGCTTCCTGTTTCTTTTAGAATTGATTTTAATTGTTAATCTTTGTTTTTAAAGCCTTCAATAGGCTTGCCCCTCTCTACTTATGTGAACAATTGCGTGTTCAGAATTCCACTAGAGGCCTACGGTCCTCAAACCAGCTCTTGCTGGAAGTCCCCAGAACCAGGACTAAACTTTGGGGTGATCGGGTCTTCTAGGTTGCTGGACCCAGACTCTGGAATAAGCTGCCCCCTGAAATGCGCACCATCACTGACTTTGGGGTTTTTAAATCCAACTTAAAACCCATTTATTTAGACTGGCTTTTAATACACAGTATTGATGTGAGATATTTTTAATTTGATTTTAATTGTACTGTTTTGTCGATTTTAAATTGTTTTGTTTTAATGTGGATTTTAATGGAAAGCACTTTGGTCACCTTGTGTGTTGTAAAAGGCTCTACAAATAAAAGTTGATTGATTGATTGGTTGATTGAGAAGTCCTGTCACCACTGAACTAGTTTCTGCTGGGCTCAGATGAACTGACATGTGGGCTAACGGGACCCTCTTCTCTTCACCAGAACCACGTTCTTCTCCTCCTCTGCTACTTTTTTAAAACACAAAGAAGCTACAACAGCGCGGCTCATTTTCACGTGTTTGTCAGCACGCTGACGGCGTAGTTCCACATCCGTCCACACCTACGATTCCAGACGGCTCATCTCCGTACGACATCGTTCCCAGGACTGAGCAGATGCAGGTCACACGCTGTGAGATGTTCTGATCGTATACGGCTGCAGAACTGGTGCAGCGTGGAGGAGCCTGAGGAGACACCTGACAGGGATCAACCAACATCACAGCCACACCTGGAGATCAGTTACCATGAGGGAGTTTTATAATCCTCTATCATCATTATTATCCTTGAAGGTGTTGTGGGTTCACAGCAGCATTCAGCTTCTGGCAAAAACCCAAAGTCAACCCTCTTTGATGATGGTTGTTGAGTTTTATTTCTGCAAGATAAATCACAGTGAGAACAGTTAGGACACCGTTTCTGAATCAAGTGCTTGCACAGTTTTTAAACATTTAAATGATCGTGCCGTTAACTGCAGACCTCAACACGTTAACAGACAGGAAACTTGACTCCCATCATAAGAACTGCCAGCTGACCACAATGCACAGGCTCACAAAACTCCTTCAAGACAGAAATCCAACTCCGGGTGTGGCAAAAGATGTTCATTGTTCCCAGTTAGCTCCATCAAAGATTTTGTAGCAAGTCCAAGCAAAACGGAGAGATTGTAAAAGAGACGATGAGACGATGCAGAGCAGGAGGTGTTGTTACCTCTCCAGTTAGTCCACAGGTGAACGCTGTCCTTCCTCAGTAGGTCTGGTGATGATGAAGTCATTTTTCAAGATGATGGTACCAGGGCTGTAGCGATACACTAATCTCATGATACGATACGATACACGATATTCAGCTCACGATACGATATATATCGATATTCATCTTACAATACATTTACATCATTTTCTGAAAGATTTTAAAGGGACAAAGTGATTTTGGTGAAATCTTGTGAGTGTTCCAATGACTTTGAATTAATTGAACTAAAAACATCAATTACACATTGACCACGGTTACATGATGTTTTTTAATTCGGAATTCATTATTCCTAATTAAATTATTCCAAATTAAACTATTTTCCTTCGAGTTTACATGGAAATAGTAATTCCAAATTGTGAATTACATGGAAAACACGTTTGATTGGCTTTATCCAATTCATCTTAAGGTCTGTGGGTTGGGAAGGGTTCTGATTGGATTGGGGGGGGGCGCGTGTCTTTACGTATTTACGTCTACCGGAAGAAAACAAACTTACTCGATTACCAACAACATGGAGGACTACATTATTAGCGTCCTTTTTGGATTTGTTTTGATTTTATTTTTGAAGCAGCAGCATGACAACATCATGTCGATGATTTTCTTTCGTGTGCTGAGGAGGAGGGAGATAGCCCAGCGCGGAATATAAGCGTCATCACGACAGACGGGCGAGGGAACTAGCATGCGCAGAAAGACCGGAATTAATTTAAAGCTGAATGAGTGTAAACATGACCGCGGAATTATTCCATTCCGATTTAAAATCAGAATAAATCAGCCATTTACTTTAATAAACCAGCTATTTACTTTATCCAATTCATCTTAAGGTCTGTGGGTTGGGAAGGGTTCTGATTGGATTGGGGGGGGGCGCGTGTTTTTACGTATTTACGTCTACCGGAAGAAAACAAACTTACTCGATTAGCAACAACATGGAGGACTACATTATTAGCGTCCTTTTTGGATTTGTTTTGATTTTATTTTTGAAGCAGCAGCATGACAACATCATGTCGATGATTTTCTTTCGTGTGCTGAGGAGGAGGGAGATAGCCCAGCGCGGAATATAAGTGTCATCGCGACAGACGGGCGAGGGAACTAGCATGCGCAGAAAGACCGGAATTAATTTAAAGCTGAATGAGTGTAAACATGACTGCGGAATTATTCCATTCCGATTTAAAATCAGAATAAACCAGCCATTTACTTCGGAATTAAGTTTAATTCGGAATGGACTTTTTCATTTGGAATTAGGTGTTTACACGGTAATTTTTAATCATTTTAAATCAGATTTAATTTTAATTCTGAATTAAAGAGGAATTAAACTTCCCATGTAAACGCACTGATTATATAGCTGACAGACAAATGCTGGACAAAATGAATAAAAGATTTGTTGAGAAAAATAGTTTCATTTATTTAAACAGTGCAAATTGTTGCACTGTTTGAAAGACGGGGGTTTGAAAGACGCTTAGAATATCGATACTCGTGGCTGAAAAATCGATACTCTCTGGGGAAATAGAATATCGATATATATTGCAGAATCGATAAAATCGCTCAGCTCTAGATGGTACATCTGGGTTCAGAGGAAAAAGTGGTCTCCAAGTAGAAAACCAGATTGTTTCTAGTAGGTCTGACCTCTAACCAATATCACTTTTAACTGAACATTTGACCTCAGTTGTGATTAATGGGTGATTATTCTGTGTTTGGATGACATGAGCTAGATTACATCAGCTACTGCCTCAGAAAGTCAGTTTTTTTTAAGTTTGCTGAAATGTCAAGCCCTAGTTTCTGGCGAATATTTGTTGTGGCGGGTACGGAGCGGTGGCTCAGATGGATTAGACAGGAACAAGGGATCCGTTGTACAGACCAAACCTGGTAAATACTGAATCATCACACAGCGAGACAAAGAAAGAAATCTGCTTCACAGTCAGTGCGTTTACATGGGAAGTTTAATTCCTCTTTAATTCAGAATTAAAGTTAAATCCGAATAAAAGTTACCATGTAAACACCTAATTCCATATGAAAATGTCAATTCTGAATTAAACTTAATTCCGAAGTAAGTGGCTGGTTTATTCTGATTTTAAATCTGAATAGAATAATTCCGTGGTCATGTATACACTCATTCAGCTTTAAATTAATTCCCGTCTTTCTGCGCATGCTCGTTCTCTTACCCATCTGTTGCGATGACGCTTATATTCCGCGCTGGGCTTGTTTTCGAAACAAAGTTTTAAAACGGCAGCACGCAGTAAACGGTGTTCAAGAGCAGAGATGATTTATTTAATAAATAGCTTGGAGGAACTGGAAATAATTAAAAGAACAGATGGCAGGAGACATAAAAATTGTGATCTTTTCAAAGTTGTAGCGGCCAGGTTAAATGAAGGAGGTTTCACGGATAGAGACGCCACCCAGGTCAAAAATAAGTGGAATGTTGTTGCTAACCGAGTTGTTGCTAAGTTTGTTTTCTTCCAGTAGATGTAAAGACACACCCCCCCCCCCCATCCCCTTCCCAACCCCCAGACCTTAAGATGAATTGGATAAAGCCGAACAAACGTGTTTTCCATGTAAACCTCAATTCTGAATTACTATTTCCATGTAAACTCGAAGGAAAATAGTTTAATTCGGAATTATTTAATTCGGAATTATTAATTCCTAATTAAAAAACATCATGTAACCGCAGCCACTGATTTGTGAACTCTCTCTGTCGTGTGTCGTTCCACAGATCTCTTCAGCCCGGCGTGGGAGTGACCGCCGCTGCCTTCTAGCATCATGGAGAGCAGCTGAACGACCATGAGCGCTCTGACTGCAGCGGACGGCGAAGCGATGCAATCGCTCAAACAGGAAATGGACTCCAGCGAGTCGTACAGCGGAGACGACGCCTTGGTCCTGGCCGTGGCCCTGCAGGGGTCCAACAGAGACCTGATGGGCCACGGCGTCTCAGCGCTTCCTTTCAAGGGCAAGACGACATGTCGCAGGAAAAGAGAGTTCATCCCCGACGAGAAGAAGGACACCATTTACTGGGAGCGGCGGCGTAAAAACAACGAGGCCGCCAAGCGCTCCAGGGAGAAGCGGCGCATCAACGACATGGTGCTGGAGAACAAGCTGATGGCGCTCGGAGAGGAAAACGCCTCCCTGAAGGCGGAGCTGCTGTCGCTGAAGCTCAGGTTCGGCCTGGTGAGCTCGGCGGCATACGCGCAGGAGGTCCAGAAGCTGTCCGGCCCGCCCGCCATCAGCTACCAGCAGGAGCTCCTCCCACCCAGCAGCAGCCAGGGCTCCGGCGCCAGAGAGCTGGAGGCTCTCCCGCTGCGTAGCAGCTGCATATCCGTCATCAAACAGTCGCCGCTCGTTTCTGAGATGTGCTCCACTGCTCAGGGGAGTTTTAGCATCTGCGGCGCCGCGAACGTCAAACGGGAACCAGCAGAACCCTGCAGCTACGTGCAGGAGAGCAGCGGTCCGTACGACCTCTACAAACACTGCATGTCCAGCCGTTCGTGTCAGGCCTTCACTCAGCCCGCCCCCTTCCTGCCGCTCACCCGGTCGTCCAGCAGCTCACCCAGGACCTCGGACGACGGCGCCGTTAGCAAGTCTTCAGACGGTGAGGACGAGCAGCAGGTCCCTAGGGGGCCGATGCCGTCCGCCGCTGACGCCAGGAGTGTCATCGTCTCCACACACAAAGTGCCGGACGGCAGCTCTTCGGCGCTGCCCCACAAACTGCGGATCAAATCCAGGATCCTCCCCATCAAGGTGGAAGCCGTGGACCCTGAATACGAGCCGTCGGGGAAGTCCTTGTCTCCCATCTCAGAGGGGGGGTGCTGCCGGCCCACGCTGGACTCTGGACTCTGCCCTCTGTCCCAGCAGGTCAGCAGCATGCAGGACTGGAGCCCCCGTCCCGAAAGCACAGTGTTTCTGCAGGGCTGCAGGGGCAGCGCACACATGCAGAGCAGCGCTGCAGCCGGACCTGCTCTGGACGTGGAAGAAGCTTCCTGCGTGCACACGCATGCGCAGGACTCACGTGGCTGTGCAGGTCTGTCTGCAGAGGACTGTTTGACGAGACTGAGCGCAGCAGAGCAGAGATCTGTGCTGGAGTCCAGCGACACCGCCGCCGATCACCAGCGGCGTCCGTCAGAAACACGCTCCTCTGAATGAGCGGGTGCGTTTCCACTGTTGCACTGTGTTGTTGTTGTTTGGATTAAACTTGGTTTCCAATTAGCAAAAGTCTTCAGTTCAACAAACAAAGGCTGGGAGGAAGTACCGGTACTGAAATGTTTGGTAAACCCAGTTAATGCACTCATTCTGCTAGCGGAGGGAAGTCCTGCATCACTTCATTCCTTCTTCCTCTTTGTGTGTCATACTCTCACTTCTGTTCATTTAATGGAAATGATCATCTGCTAAACTTTCTAACCAGACTGTAAATATGTTAAAGGAGATGTGTTGTATGTTTCTTTTTCACAGGTTTCCACAGTTTCCTGAGGTCTGTGACATGTTTTGGTCTAAACGCTCCAGAGATGCAGTCCAACAGCTCCCGTGTCTTCAGAGCTCTGTTTCTAGCAGCTGGTTGGAGGACTGGAGTCAGGCTCCTGTGATGTCACTGTGATGTCACTGAAGCATGACTGAGCGACAGGGTTGTGATAGGCCGGAGATTTTGATTTGGACGTCACCTGAGACGCTTAAAGATGCTTTTCCTGACATTCAAACGAGGTTCAGAATTGACCTAAACTGTGATATGTGCAGTTTGATGATATGCACTAAAGGTTTGGAAGGTTTTCTATTGTGATGGTTGATCATGACGTGAATGAGGATCAACACTGCACAACATTTTAAATCTATGCACTCAAAAGAAAAAGTGAAGAATGGATTTTGTGGGATTTTGGGAGGCAGCAAAGCTTTTAATGTGAAAAGCCCTGACAGGAAGTTGGATGAAGGGAGCATATTATGAAAAAAAAAAAAGAAAAGTCATTGCTTGAGTATGTGTGTAATTGTAACAACCAAGTCAAAACCTCTGGCGTAACATACTCCTGTTGCTTTGTTTGGAGCTGCCGACGTCTGAAAATGTCCAATTATCTTTAAGGGCTCTGTGACATCACAGACCCAGTTTGGAGTTTCCAATCTTCGTCTCCACCCATATCACATTTCACCGCATTTTCTGTACCTTTAAATGGTACAGGTAAAACAAAAAGTCCCCGCCTACACAAGAGAGAGGGATGCAGTGTGTGGCTCCGCCCCCTGATTCCAGCTGCTGTAAAGTCATGGCTGGGAAGGAAGCTGTTGTACTGTATCTCTGTAGGAGTTTGACCTAAACATGTCAGATCCTCCATAAAACTCTCGGGAGGCTGTCAGCTGTTAATAAAAACACGTCTCCTTTAACAGCAGGTGTGACGTACGACACAGCGGTTTAATCTCAACATCATCCTTTTTGTAGTTTAGCAGATAAAAGCAGTGATGTTTTGCTTTAAAAACAGTCCTGATACCCGTCTTAAATGTGTTTCAGGACTGTAAAATGAGTCGAGTTTCTCTCGGAGGTCACTGTCAAGTCTCACATTTATGTGGGGGTCAACTTACTCCCTTGGCCCCGCCCATCTTTACACACCTGTCACTCACAGGGCAGGTCCCGCCCTGATTTTGCCTTAAAGCACTAGTATGTAGTAATGACATGGCATCCACCTGTGTGTCGCTGTGGTAACAGATTCAGAGATGCGGTCGCCGTGAATGTTTCAGGTAAAAGTTTGCTCATCCCTCATCAGGTCAGCTGATCACGCAGACGTCGGTTCGTCTGCAGGCCGACGAGTGAATGAGGCGTCATGGTGAAGTTCAGAGGGAGCTTATCCTTCCAGACCATTCCATCATCACTGTCAAACCAGCTGGAAACCTTCTTAAAGACGGAGGCTGTGAGTCAGGCAGGAGGCCCGTTTGTTCTGTTACGCTGGTAATGCTGCAGGTGACGCTCAGGTGACACTCAGGTAACCCGCGCTGCAGAGCTGAGGCCTCACACATGGCCTCTACATCAGCCTTCAGGGTTAACGTGTGAGTCACTCTGACTTCGAGTCACAGCCGCCGCTGTGACTCGGTCTGTTCCCAGCAGGTCTGACGGGCCCTCGCACTTCCTGTGTGGTCGGCGTTTGTGTTGCTTCTGCCGCTGCTAGTATCAGATTTATCAGCAGTAAATAACCATTCCTCATATGCAGTGTGTTTGTGTCACAGCTGGAGCTGATCTGATGATGATGATGATGATGATGATGATGATGAGTGTTTGCCCCACAGCCTCCATGTGTCCTGTAATGCTGAGTTTCTGTTTACAATAAACGTCTTGTCACTGAAGCATCATCACCGTTGTAGCTCTGACTTTTATTGTTCGGCCTAAATACTCAACATGTAGCACTGCAAGCATCTTCGGCACTAATTTGCGGTTTAAGTTCTGTGGTTTTAGTTGTTCACAGATTTTTCAGAAATATATAATATAATTAAAAAAAAAATTAAAATCGCGGAAACATCACAGGATGTTGTGTGCGTTCTATCACAGTGAAGAAATGCTGTGAGCCAGCCTGGCCCCTTTAAGAAGGTCGCCTTATGGTTAATGGTGTGGCCTTATGGGTAATGTAGTGTGTGTGTCGTGGGACGGCAGAATGAAAACAGGGTTAGATGAAAAGTGTAGTGAGCATCAACAGCAGCCCAGCGTGTATAGATTTACATTCTCTGTTAACCGACAGGAGCCCAACAATACAACCTGTGTGATGTTACAAGTTCCTGCAGTGACAGAATAAAGTTCTCGTTCCATGCAGAGAAAACCGGACTGTTTCTTTTGTTGTTGTTAGCGTGTTAGCCGCTAATTACGAGCCAAAAATAGCACAATACCAGCAGTTTGTTTACTACGGTTCAGAGACCAGAGGCTGTGATGGTAACAGAAAGACCACAGGTGAGCCTTTGTCTTGTTTCGCTGCAGTGCCTCGCTACTTTTTGGGGGTTTTTAAACATAATTTAAACACATTATTTAGGCTCGGGGGGGCTCCGGCTCCAATTCGTGGATTTTGATTTTCGTGGGGGGGGGGGGGGGGGGGGCAACAGATGCAGACAGCCGTTGAAAAGAAGAAATGACTCAAGTATTTTCTGACTGGTCAGTTTCATGGAAGCATGACAACAGGGAGAGCTGACGGCTCATGAATGCTCACAGCTCATGTGGCTGGTCAGATTAACACATTTTAAATAAATAAAAATAGCATTTTATCACTACGTTTTCAACATTTCACTCTAAATAACAGGAGAGAAAAATCTGTTTTTACAGTTTTATTCTGGAACTGAACAGAGCAAAGAATGAACAGAGCACAGATTAAAGCTGCATCATGCAAATAATATGTTGCATTTTAAAGGTAAATAATCAGCAGTATGAGGTACCATGAAAATAGTATCCACTAGGTGGCAGCACTGGTCCAGACCGGCTACCGCTGCATTTGGGACTTTTGCGCGTCTCGTAAACTTCCGGTTCTGAAGCAACTACGCAAACTCCAGCTGACTCAGAAGGCCAGTCAGGACAAAGAGTATCAACGTGCTGAACCTCACAAGAAATTGAAGGCTACGTTCCGTCAATTTAGCAAGAAACAGCCCAACACGGACTAAGATGAGTGGTGATCCCGTCTGCTTCTACTGGAATAACTGGAGGAAGCCTAGGATGACTCTGTAGTCAGGGTGCCCTGTAGATCACAGACCAAATACTCTCAGGGGAGCCCCCTGCAGGCTCGGAGATGAAGTTGCTTTTACAGCGCTGCACTAAGATTACTCTGGCTCAGTCCCGCTACCTTTTTGTCCTCTGTCGCTACTTCCTCGAGCGTCTCCTTTCTGTTTCTGTTTCTTCATGTGTGACGGCTCCACAAAACAGTCACACTTTTGTAAACAGTCGAGATGCGACACCACAAGAGCTGTACAAGGCTTCCTAAAAGTAGTCAAATATTCCTTCAGGTAAAACGCAAACTGATATTAAAAAAAAAAAAAACAGAAACAACTTTGTGCTGCTTTGATGTGGATCGCTGAGACTCCTTGCAGCAGACACGGAGGAAGATGTTTCCTCTGAGCTCAGGGACATGAGGTCAAAGTTCTAGTTCTAGTTCAAAACTCATATCCTGTGGTTGGGGGGGCAGTGGGGAATCTTCCTGGGAGCCAAGGTTCCCAGCAGCAGCCCTGCCGATCCACGGCAGAGAAAGAAGAAGCGCGTCATGTTGTGGTGTGTTTGTGGTCACATACGTGAGCGGTGGTGACGTCTGCAGACAGTCAGGTCAACCCTCACAGCAGCCGGGACGGAGCTGAAGTTTTGTTTTCACACCCAGTCTGTCCGCGTCCATTTTCAAACCAGTAAATCCTTGTTGAGATGATGTAATGTCAGCTATATTCAGGGAAAATACAAAGGTCTCGTCTCAGGGGTCATTTAGGTCCTTCCTCCCAGCATGCATTTAGATGAATGATGAAACAGAAACTTAAATATTTACCTAATTCTGAGACTTTGCTCAGACCAGATGACTGTTCCTCATCATCTAATTTAATTTATAGGAATAATTTGCTCTAATGACCGTGAGACAGTGACAGCAGTATTGTCAAAGCGATTCCTGGAGCAGAAAGATGCTATTTAGGTGCAACGTTGTTGTTGTGCTGGCACTGGAGCTGCTCGGTAGTCCCGGACCTGCTCGGCAGTCCTGGCTCCTCTTTGTTGAACTTTTTAGTTTTGTAATGCACCAAATGTTGTCTGTTGATGAAAGTTCTGGACTGCAGACGGGCCAGTTCAGCTCCCAGACTCTTCTACTACAAAGACATTCTTTTATAATGGACGCAGTAAGTGGTTCAGCATCGTCGTGCTGAAAAATGCAAGGTCCTCCATGAACAGAGACGCTGTCTGGGTGGGAGCAGATGTTTAATGCTTTATGCAGATGTTTCCTTTTCAGATGAGTCCCCATATTATCAGGGACAGTCAGATCATCGCTCTCCTCTTTCGTCCAGAGGACGTTGTGTCCATGGTTTCCTGAACGGATTTCAAATTCCTCTTCGCCTGATCACAGGAGAGTTTTGCATTTTGCCTCAGTCCATGGCGAAAGAGTTTTGGTCCAGAGAAGACGGCAGTGTTTCTGCTCAGAGACGTCTGGACTACTGGCTCACAGGCTTCCAAACGCTGATTTTTGACTCTGTCCAATGTGCACAGAGATGTCTCTCAGAATACTTTGACGATATCATTCACTGTAGATGATGATATTTTCAAAGTCTTTGCAATTTTATGCAGAGGAGGAACATTCTGGAAATGTTTTAATTTATTACATGTAGATTTTTTCAAATCTTTCCTTCTCAGACTCTTTAAGAGTCTCAACCACGTCACTGACCTGTAGATCATTAACCTCAGATGTTCCTCCGAGGGTTTTTTTTTTTCTTATGGAGTTAAAATAAGCTAATATTTTTCATGGAATGGCACATGTGTCACTTTCAAAATTATGTTTTTTATTGTGAGTAATGTTAGGGGTAATATATATGTGTAGTAGTGGTCTGGAACACGTGACAAAGCTCTCAGTTTAATCCTGCTGTTGTAGAAACAAACAATGCGCACACTAAAAACAACAACAACAAAAAAAACTTTAAATGTGTGTTAAACTGGCGTCCATTTCTGACGAGGCGGATACGGGGGAGGACAGCTGGAGGACCGGCTGCACCACGTGATCGCGGCACGTGACCGGGTTCAGAGTTGAAAGTCACGCAGCTCCGCGGCTCTGGATCATGGCGCTGCTGCTGGGACGCTTGTGGCCGGCCTTCGGCGCCCGTGCGGCGGCTCGGGGCGGAGCGCGCGGGTCAGCGGCCGCGCTCGTCAGCGGCGGTCCGCAGGCGGAGCTCGAGCTCGGCGGAGCAACGCGACACTACAGCTCCGACCTGAAGGACGAGCTCCGCGTCCGGTACCTGGACGGGGAAGACTCCGGTAGGCTGGACTCAAGAGTCGGAACCAGACCGGTTCCCATGAACGGAAATGACGTGAGGACGGGCGCGTTCCTGTTTTGTTTTGTCTTGAGACGGAGTACAGTCATGTGAATTATAGTATATAATTCTTTTAAACCCTACAGAGGGCACTTTGGAGCGAGCGCACACGAACTTGTTTATCAGTCAGTTCACGCAGGTCGCTGGGCGGGTCCAACTGTCTCAACCAATCAGATTGGTCGATCACTGGGAGTCTAGTGTCACTTAGGGGATCGACCAATAGGGCGCAGCGAAGAAACGACACGCCCCCCCCCTCAATGTAAACACAGATTAGGCTGCTGTCGGTACGGCAAACCAGAGAGGACGAATATCAGCATCGCGGGTCTCTTGAAATAAATGTTCGGGAAAGATGGAGGCCGTTTCTGAGTCTGCATGCAGGTCTCTACGGGTGTTCTAGTGCAGTGGTTCTCAACTGGTCTGGCTGCAGGACCCACCATCACCCTTAATGACAAGCCGTGACCCAAATCAAGGAAAATTTCCAACTTCTCAAATTTATTGAATGAAAAGATCGTGCAGTTTGAATCGGAGATAGTAGAATAGAATATCACAGAATGCCAACACAAAAAAAAATATGTTTATTGGTGAACCAAAATGGCTTCAAGTGGGAAATATTCCCTTTGATGCTCAATTAGCTGCATTTTAATTAAATCCAAAACACTTGACTTTAGTAACTTCAGCCTTTTTTAACAGACTCAACATGCACAAACATGAAATAAAAAAAGTGCAACCACTGATGAGTAGTTTTAAAAAGAACTCAAATATGTAGCATTTGCTGAGTACCCACTTCCTGAATATATAACAATTTCCTATTAAAACTATCTAGTCACTTATTTAAGCATTAATCATAAGGCTGACATAATCAATCATTTCAGTAACAGCCACTATTATGACTCAACAGTGTTTTTATGCACAAACATGAAATAAAACAGTGCAACCACTGAGCAGTAGTTTCAAAAAGAACTCAAAATATATAGTTTTAGCTGAATAACCACTCACTGACCTTTGTCTTCAAGATAAAATCCATATCTCATATATTCTTCGTTGTATCAGTGTTTCTCCATGCTCAACATATGGAAACAAACTTTGCAGGTCTTTTTCTATGGTGTCAACTTGAATTACAGGGCAATACTGAATGACACTCATTTTTTTTTTTTTTTAGCATTTCCTTCCCCGGACAAAGGCCCACAACCCACTTTTGGGTCGCGACCCACCAGTTGAGAATCACTGTTCTAGTGGATCATCATCAGTTGAAGTTCTGATCCGGTTCTAAAGTCTGCTTCTACGCATGTCCAACCAAGTCTGCTTCTTGGGCACCCTGTTGTAAACAATAGATAGGCGGTGGGAATATATAATTAATAGCAGTGTAGTTTAGTTGCATCACAATTCCACCTGCAGAGCTGCAGTCCTGCTCATCTGTAGTCTGTCTGGGTCTCCTGTAGCAACAACAGTGACGTTCACAGACATCAGGCTTTACTAAACTACCGGTGAGACACGAGTCTGCAAAACTGAAATGATGGTTCAGCTTTCAAAGAGTCAAATGAGCAGCAGAAAAATATAATTTGTAGACATTCATGTGAGCCCTGTTGTTATGTCTTCAGCATCTGGCATGTGGATAGTGTTTTTATTTGCAGATGGGTTTAAAGCTATAATAATAATAATGAGGGAGATCTTTTTTTAAATGAGTTTCGTTAAAGTGAGAAGTTTCCATCCATCTCCTCAGTATCTGGTATCGTTGCCTTTAAACTGTCTGACTTGGGTCAGACGTTTTGAGTTTCCTTCCAGAAGCTTCTAACAGCAGTTTGCTGGAATCTTGGTCTGTTCCTCCTGACAGGTCTGGAGGAACTGAGTCAGGTTTGTAGGTCTCCATTTCAGCTCTGCCCACTAATGTTCTCCAGGACTGAGATCAGGTCTTTGTGATGGCCACACCAAGACAACGACTGATGTAACGATGGTCATGATGGAGAAACAGTTCAGTTTTAGTTCCATCAGACTACAGGACATGTCTCCAGAAATGGCGCTCTTTGTCTATGTATGTTCATAATAGGGAAACATGATCATTAACATTTTTATATTTAAAAACTATCGCAATTAGGCCTATCATGCCCTATACTCTTTTATAGCAAAATAGTAAAAAAAAAAAAAAACAGCGTGTTTTTCTTTGAGGATGTATTTAATGAACAAGACAAGTTAAACGTGAACTCGTGCACATTGCACAAATGGGGGAGGCTTCAAGTTGCGAGCCAGAGACAACGTGAAACACATAACATAACAGACATTTTCTTTTTCTTTTCTTTAAAAAAAAAAAATGATAATAAAATAAGAGACATCAAGAAGACTACTTAACAAGGACAATTTGCCTTTATATCCCATCATATCAAGGCGCCAGTATTATAGGCCTAGGCTTTTTGTTTCTTAAAAAGATGCACTTGTTCAGTGTTTGGCAATAAAATGTGAACGGATGCCAGACTTGTAACATAACGGAACAGGCAGGGTTTTTTTTCTTCTTCAAAATAATAAAACAAAAATACGTCTAAAAGTACTTAACAAGGATATACAACAAGGCCTTTATATCTGATGATCAGGATAACATCACAACGCCAGTTTAGTTTAGTTCTTCTACTAATTTTTGTTTGAATATATGAGCATATTCACGCACTCGGATGTCAGACGTGACTGAATTCTGGTCACTGCATATCAGTTTCAACCATCTTCACAATCAGTTTGGTGATCTTTTTCTGCTCGATGTGCTCTGCAGCTCCTTCTGGTCCGCGCTAACACCGAGTCGAGTGTCGAGTTTAGTTTAATTAGCTCCAGCGCTCTAAAGTCACTGATTAGTCTCGTGTCAGGTCAGTGAGGGTGTCCGGGTCAATCCTGTGTGTTACAGCTGCTGTAAATCAGTAACCTGGTGGCGTAAACCTGCACAGACACTTCCAGCTTCACCATGCACGTGTTTTTGACATCGTCATGTACAACCTCTCATCTGTCCTCGTCAGAGTTTCACCTGCGTGCCCTGTTAACTGAGCGTTTTTACACCTGTCTTTCAGGGATCGTCGTTGTTGGACTCAATCGGCCAAAAGCCAAAAACTCCATCAGCAAGAATCTGGTCAAAATGGTACGTATCGCCTTTCCTCCTTGTTTTGATAATGAGGGGTCCACGATAATTATCGGCCCAATAATAATAAAAGGAAATTATGACATAATTCTGATAAGTCCAATATGACGAATAGCCCCGATAACATATATATTTCTGTCAACACGGCAGTGCCTCGCTCCCTCTGAGCCTTGAATATGAGTCTTGAGTATTGAATGGGATGTTCAAGTGACGTCGGCATAATCAGAAAAACGATTTCTCAATAAGGAAAATCAAGAATACCCCCTCATGCCAGAACAACTTGTTAACTCGGTCATAATTTTGGTAGTTGCTGACTTTAATTGATATTCGCAGTATTTTCCCACATGTTACACATAAAAATAGAAAAAACTGAAAAGGCAGAACGACTAGCGAACGTGGGAATTTATGTTATACCTGAAATGTAGCCTGCAGCACAGCGTGCTGATGAAAACAGAGAACATGGCGGCGATTGTATGGAACTTCGTTAAGGTTTCAGAAGAAGATAGTTCGCTGGGTATTTGTGACAAATGCTCCAAGCAAAGGAGGGAAAAATAGCACAAGCTTTAATACGTAAAACCTGATCAGCCACCTGAAATATAACCATCGCTTCCATGGAGTTTTGAAATCGCGCTAACGTGAGCTAAAGCTAACGAGAGCTAGCCAGCAGCAGAGAATTCACCAGGACTTGCATACATCGGTGAGGCTTTTGAAAAATCCAAGAAATTTTCCAAAGATGACCCACGGGCAAAAGTGAAATGGGTAGAAGGTAGAAATGTTTGAATCTAACTTGAGTCAGTGCATTAATTTTCTATGTATATTTACTTACCATATTATATTTCCATCAGTTCAAGGAGCCTTTATTTTTTATATCAGTCAGTAATGAACCTTATTTAAGTTGATGAGATATCAAATAGGTTTGTTTGATAGCTTTATGAAAATGTTTGAAAGGCTTGCAAATAGTTTTTCATTGGAAAAAATAAATATGTGTTCATTTAAAGAGTCAAAACTGTTTTTGATTTTGTTCATAGTATTGATGTAATGATCTTAGGTATATGTGTGTGTTATCGGTATCGGCCTTTAGGAGCTGAAAGATATCCGTTATTGGTATCGGTTTTTAAAAAAACGGTTATCGTGCATCCCTATTGATGACTGCGATGGCTCAGATGACTGGCACGGACCAGTGGTTTCCCATAAAGCCCAAAAATTGAGCACTAAGAAAAAAGATCAGCCCACATAAAGACTCTGTCAGCGGTATTCTTACTTGTTGTAGTTCAGATGACAACATGGTGATCTGAGGTTTTACCACCATCGCTGGTGGCGTCCAGTCAGTATAGAGAAAATAGGTTGTCTAAAGTGCATTTTATTTTCTGTGAAAAGGTGGATTTCTAATCATTTTGCTTTCTTCCCAGATGTTTGAGACTGTGGAGGACATCAAGAAGAACAACAAAGTGCGCAGTGTGATCTTGTGCAGTTTGGTTCCTGGTATCTTCTGTGCAGGTATTCGCCGTCTTCAGAGTTCTTCACTTTCATTTCAACGTGGTTTTAAGGGCGATTTGCACAGATGCATCCCAGTCTGAACAGTCTAAGCTGTCTGGACCAACAGCAACAGACTTGGATATCTCCATTCCAGTCCAGGGACCAGTCAAGGCACTTTTACTACCAAGCAGCTTTCTCTCACTGTCACTCACACACATACACCTTCCTTAGGTCGATTTAAGTATTAGACCAAAATATTCCTGTATGTACTCCTTTTATTCGCATAATTACTTCTCTAAATAAACAAATTATAGTTAATGTGCATGCACTGGTGGGATTCAGTTTTATCACTTAGCCTAAGCAGCATGTTTTCAGACTGTGGGAGGAAACCCACCCAGACACAAGGAGAACTTAAAACTCCACTCAGTGTTCAGCCTAACCTTAAATGTAGAAAGGCAGTCTGGCTCCAGGACCGAGGCTGGAAGATCATTCTAGAAGAGAGGAGCATCAGAGTTAAAGGCTCTGCCACCCTTTCAGATGTGAGATGTGATATCTGTGGTCCCAGATCCAGTTTATGCTGGTGCTGCAGCATCCTGGACCAGCTGAAGGTTTTTAACACGACTGTTTGGATCATTACAATCATCCAGACCAGACCAGTCCCAGACCCGTCTACCAGTCTAGTCCGGACCAGTCTAGTCTTGCCCAGTCCAGTCTAGTCTAGTGTAATCTATTCCCAGACCAGTCTAGTCTAGTCTTGTCCAGTTCAACACCAGTCTAGTCTAGTCCAGTCCAGTTACAGTCCAATCTAGTCTAGTTCAGACCAGACCAGTCTAGTCTAGTGTAGTCTAGTCCTAGACCAGTCTAGTCTAGTGTAGTCTAGTCCCAGAGTCTAGTCTAGTGTAGTCCTCCCAGACCAGTCTAGTCTAGTAGTAGTCTAGTGTAATCTAGTCCCGACCAGTCTAGTCTAGTCTAGTAGTCTCTAGTCCCAGACCAGTCTAGTCTAGTGTAGTCTAGTCCCAGACCAGTCTAGTCTAGTGTGTCTAGTCCCAGAGTCCTAGTTAGTCTAGTCCAGTCTAGTCTAGTGTAGTCTAGTCCCAGACCAGTCTAGTCTAGTGTAGTCTAGTCGCAGTACAGTCTAGTCTAGTGTAGTCCTTTCCCAGACCAGTCTAGTCTAGTCTAGTGTAGTCTAATCTAGTCCCAGACCAGTCTAGTCTAGTGTAGTCTAGTCCCAGACCAGTCTAGTCTAGTGTAATCTAGTCCCAGACCAGTCTAGTCTAGTGTAGTCTAGTCCCAGACCAGTCTAGTCTAGTGTAGTCTTAGTCCCAGACCAGTCTAGTCTAGTGTAGTCTAGTGTAGTCTAGTCCCAGACCAGTCTAGTCTAGTGTAGTCTAGTCCCAGACCAGTCTAGTCTAGTGTAGTCTAGTCCCAGACCTAGTCTAGTCTAGTGTAGTCTAGTCCCAGACCAGTCTAGTCTAGTGTAGTCTAGTCCCAGAACAGTCTAGTCTAGTGTAGTCTAGTCCCAGACCAGTCTAGTCTAGTTTCAGAACAGTCTAGTCTAGTGTAATCTAGTCCCAGACCAGTGTAGTCTAGTCCCAGACCAGTCTAGTCTAGTGTAGTCTAGTCCCAGACCAGTCTAGTCTAGTGTAGTCTAGTCCCAGACCAGTCTAGTCTAGTGTAGTCTAGTCCCAGACCAGTCTAGTGTAGTCTAGTCCCAGACCAGTCTAGTCTAGTGTAGTCTAGTCCCAGACCAGTCTAGTGTAGTCTAGTCCCAGACCAGTCTAGTCTAGTGTAGTCTAGTCCCAGACCAGTCTAGTCTAGTGTAGTCTAGTCCCAGACCAGTCTAGTCTAGTTTCAGAACAGTCTAGTCTAGTGTAATCTATTCCCAGACCAGTCTAGTCTAGCTCAGTCCAGTTACAGTCCAATCTAGTCTAGTTCAGACCAGACCAGTCTAGTCTAGTCTTTTCCAGTTCAAGACCAGTCTAGTCTAGTCCAGTCCAGTTACAGTCCAATCTAGTCTAGTTCAGACCAGACCAGTCTAGTCTAGTCTAGTGTAGTCTAGTCCCAGACCAGTCTAGTCTAGTAGTCCTAGTCTAGTCTAGTAGTCTAGTCCCAGACCAGTCTAGTGTAGTCTAGTCCAGACCAGTCTAGTCTAGTAGTCTAGTCTAGTGTAGTCTAGTCCCAGACCAGTCTAGTCTAGTAGTAGTCTGTCCAGTCTAGTCTAGTAGTCTAGTGTAGTCTAGTCCCAGACCAGTCTAGTCTAGTCTAGTGTAGTCTAGTCCCAGACCAGTCTAGTCTAGTAGTATAGTCTAGTCCAGTAGTCTAGAGTCTAGTCTAGTGTAGTCTAGTCCCAGACCAGTCTAGTCTAGTGTAGTCTAGTCCCAGACCAGTCTAGTCTAGTGTAGTCTAGTCCCAGCCAGTCTAGTGTAGTCTAGTCCCAGACCAGTCTAGTCTAGTGTAGTCTAGTCTAGTCCCAGACCAGTCTAGTCTAGTGTAGTCTAGTCCCAGTCCTAGTCAGACCTAGTCTAGTCAGTCTAGTGTAGTCTAGTGTAGTCTAGTCCCAGACCAGTCTAGTCTAGTGTAGTCTAGTAGTCTAGTGTAGTCTAGTCCCAGACCAGTCTAGTCTACCAGTCTAGTGTAGTCCAGTCTAGTCTAGTCTAGTGTAGTCTCCCCCAGACCAGTCTAGTCTAGTGTAGTCTAGTGTAGTCTAGTCCCAGACCAGTCTAGTCTAGTGTAGTCTAGTCCCAGACCAGTCTAGTCTAGTGTAGTCTAGTCCCCAGACCAGTCAGTCTAGTCTAGTCTAGTAGTCTAGTAGTAGTCTAGTCCCAGACCAGTCTAGTCTAGTGTAGTCTAGTCCAACCAGTCCAGTCTAGTGTCTAGTAGTCTAGTCCCAGACCAGTCTAGTCTAGTCTAGTGTAGTCTAGTCCCCAGACCAGTCTAGTGTAGTCTAGTGTAGTCTAGTCTAGTCCAGACCAGTCTAGTCTAGTAGTCTAGTCTAGTAGTCTAGTCCCAGTCCCAGTAGTCTAGTCTAGTGTAGTCTAGTCCCAGACCAGTCTAGTCTAGTGTAGTCTAGTCCCAGACCAGATCAGTCTAGTGTAGTCTAGTCCCAGACCAGTCTAGTCTAGTGTAGTCTAGTCCCAGACCAGTAGTCTAGTCTAGTGTAGTCCTAGTCCCAGACCAGTCTAGTCCAGACCGTCTAGTCTAGTGTAGTCTAGTCTAGTCCCAGACCAGTCTAGTCTAGTCAGTCCAGAACAGTCTAGTCTAGTCTAGTCCCAGACCAGTCTAGTCTAGTGTAGTCTAGTCTAGTCCCAGACCAGTCTAGTCTAGTCTAGTCAGTCTAGTGTAGTCTAGTCCCAGACCATCTAGTCTAGTGTAGTCTAGTCCCAGAGACCAGTCTAGTCTAGTGTAGTCTAGTCCCAGACCAGTCTAGTCTAGTGTAGTCTAGTCCCAGAGTCCAGTCTAGTCTAGTCCAGACCAGTCTAGTGTAGTCTAGTAGTCCTAGTCCAGACCAGTCTAGTCTAGTCTGTAGTCTAGTCCCAGACCAGTCTAGTCTAGTCTAGTCCAGTAGTCTAGTCTAGTCCCAGACCATCAGTCTAGTCTAGTGTAGTCTAGTCCCAGACCAGTCAGTCCAGTCCTAGTCTAGTAGTGTAGTCTAGTCCCAGACCAGTCTAGTCTAGTGTAGTCTAGTCCCAGACCAGTCTAGTCTAGTGTAGTCTAGTAGTCTAGTCTAGTCCCAGACCAGTCTAGTCTAGTGTAGTCTAGTCCCCCAGAGTCTAGTCTAGTCTAGTAGTCTAGTGTAGTCTAGTCCCAGACCAGTCAGTCTAGTCTAGTGTAGTCTAGTCCCCCAGACCAGTCTAGTCTAGTGTAGTCTAGTCTAGTCCCAGACCAGATCAGTCTAGTGTAGTCTAGTCCCAGACCAGTCTAGTCTAGTGTAGTCTAAGTCTAGTCCCAGACCAGTCTAGTCCCTAGTGTAGTCTAGTCCCCAGACCAGTAGTCTAGTCTAGTGTAGTCCCAGACCAGTCTAGTCTAGTGTAGTCTAGTCCCAGACCAGTCAGTCTAGTCTAGTAGTCTAGTCTAGTCAGACCTAGTCCTAGTCAGTCTAGTCCCAGACAGTCTAGTGTAGTCTAGTCTAGTCCCAGTCCCAGACCAGTCTAGTCTAGTGTAGTCCTAGTCTAGTCCCTAGACCAGACCAGTCTAGTCTAGTGTGTCTAGTCCCAGACCAGTCTAGTCTAGTGTAGTCTAGTCCCAGATCCAGTCAGTCTAGTGTAGTCTAGTCCCAGACCAGTCTAGTCTAGTGTAGTCTAGTCCCAGACCAGATCTAGTCTAGTGTAGTCTAGTCCCAGACCAGTCTAGTCTAGTGTAGTCTAGTCCCAGACCAGTCTAGTCTAGTGTAGTCTAGTCCCAGACCAGATCAGTCTAGTGTAGTCTAGTCCCAGACCAGTCTAGTCTAGTGTAGTCTAGTCCCAGACCAGTCTAGTCTAGTGTAGTCTAGTCCCAGACCAGTCTAGTCTAGTGTAGTCTAGTCCCAGACCAGATCAGTCTAGTGTAGTCTAGTCCCAGACCAGTCTAGTCTAGTGTAGTCTAGTCCCAGACCAGTCTAGTCTAGTAGTAGTCTAGTCCAGTCTAGTAGTCCCAGACCAGTCTAGTCTAGTGTAGTCTAGTTCCAGACCAGAGTCTAGTCTAGTGTAGTCTAGTCCCAGACCAGTCTAGTCTAGTGTAGTCTAGTCCCAGACCAGTCTAGTCTAGTGTAGTCTAGTCCCAGACCAGTCTAGTCTAGTGTAGTCTAGTCCCAGACCAGATCAGTCTAGTGTAGTCTAGTCCCAGACCAGTCTAGTCTAGTGTAGTCTAGTCCCAGACCAGTCTAGTCTAGTGTAGTCTAGTCCCAGACCAGATCAGTCTAGTGTAGTCTAGTCCCAGACCAGTCTAGTCTAGTGTAGTCTAGTCCCAGACCAGTCTAGTGTAGTCTAGTCCCAGACCAGTCAGTCTAGTGTAGTCTAGTCCCCCAGTCAGTCAGTCTAGTCTAGTCTAGTGTAGTCTAGTCCAGACCAGTCTAGTCTAGTGTAGTCTAGTCCCAGACCAGTCTAGTCTAGTCCCAGACCAGTCTAGTCTAGTGTAGTCTAGTCCCAGACCCAGTCTAGTAGTCCCAGACCAGTCTAGTCAGTAGTCAGTCTAGTGTAGTCTAGTCCCAGACCAGTCTAGTCTAGTGTAGTCTAGTCCCAGACCAGTCTAGTCTAGTCTAGTGTAGTCTAGTCCCAGACCAGTCTAGTCTAGTCTAGTCGTAGTCTAGTCCCAGACCAGTCTAGTCTAGTGTAGTCTAGTCCCAGACCAGTCTAGTCTAGTGTAGTCTAGTCCAGACCAGTCTAGTCTAGTGTAGTCTAGTCCCAGACCAGTAGTCTAGTGTAGTCTAGTCCCCAACCAGAGTCAGTCTAGTCTAGTGTAGTCTAGTGTAGTCTAGTCCCAGACCAGTCTAGTCTAGTCTAGTGTAGTCTAGTCCCAGACCAGTCTAGTCTAGTGTAGTCTAGTCCCAGACCAGTCTAGTCTAGTGTAGTCTAGTCCCAGACCAGACCAGTCTAGTCTAGTGTAGTCTAGTCCCAGACCAGTCTAGTCTAGTGTAGTCTAGTCCCAGACCAGTCAGTCTAGTGTAGTCTAGTCCCAGACCAGTCAGTCAGTCTAGTTAGTCTAGTCCCAGACCAGTCAGTCTAGTGTAGTCTAGTCCCAGACCAGTCTAGTCTAGTGTAGTCTAGTCAGACCAGTAGTCTAGTGTAGTCTAGTCCCAGACCAGTCAGTCTAGTGTAGTCTAGTCTAGTCTAGTGTAGTCTAGTCCCAGACCAGTCTAGTCTAGTGTAGTCTAGTCCCAGACCAGTCTAGTCTAGTGTAGTCTAGTCCCAGACCAGATCAGTCTAGTGTAGTCTAGTCCCAGACCAGTCTAGTCTAGTGTAGTCTAGTCCCAGACCAGTCTAGTCTAGTGTAGTCTAGTCCCAGACCAGATCAGTCTAGTGTAGTCTAGTCCCAGACCAGTCTAGTCTAGTGTAGTCTAGTCCCAGACCAGTCTAGTCTAGTGTAGTCTAATCCCAGACCAGTCTAGTCTAGTGTAGTCTAGTCCCAGACCAGTCTAGTCTAGTGTAGTCTAGTCCCAGACCAGATCAGTCTAGTGTAGTCTAGTCCCAGACCAGATCAGTCTAGTGTAGTCTAGTCCCAGACCAGTCTAGTGTAGTCTAGTCCCAGACCAGTCAGTCTAGTGTAGTCTGGTCCCAGACCAGTCTAGTCTAGTGTAGTCTAGTCCCAGACCAGTCTAGTGTAGTCTAGTCCCAGATCAGTCTAGTGTAGTCTAGTCCCAGACCAGTCTAGTCTAGTGTAGTCTAGTCCCAGACCCATCTAGTGTAGTCAGACCAGATCAGTCTAGTGTAGTCTAGTCCCAGACCAGTCTAGTCTAGTGTAGTCTAGTCCCAGACCAGATCAGTCTAGTGTAGTCTAGTCCCAGACCAGATCAGTCTAGTGTAATCTAGTCCCAGACCAGTCTAGTCTAGTGTAGTCTAGTCCCAGACCAGTCTAGTCTAGTGTAGTCTAGTCCCAGACCAGACCAGTGTCCCATCATCTCAGTCCAGGAGTTTCAGCTCTCCTTGCTGCCTCCTGGTCATGTGTCGGATGGAGCGTTGGTCCTCACTCTTCATGGTTTCAGGACAGCTGAGCTCCAGCCTGACTCTCTTGTCTCTGCAGGTGCGGACCTGAAGGAGAGAGCGAAGATGCACCAGAGTGAGGTCGGGCCGTTTGTTTCCAAAGCCAGAGCGCTCATCACAGAGCTGGGTAAGGACTGGAAGAGCTGTCATCTCACTGAAGTTTGTTTGTTGGTAAAAACAGGGGGCTCGTCTCAGAGGACGATGCACGGGTGTTGGGATGACATGAATAAAAGACTGCAGCATTCCTGTGTCACAAAGAAAGCCGGACTCTTATGGTAAATCAGCTGTGAGAGGTGAACAAAGCCGTTCACCTTGATGTTGTCTTCTTGTGTGCAGGAAACCTGCCAATGCCAATCATCGCTGCCATCGATGGAGCTGCTCTAGGAGGTGGTTTGGAAATGGCGCTTGCTTGTGACATCAGAATCGCCTGTAAGACCCACTTTATTCTGATAATTCTCATGATCTGATCTTCCTACATTCACAAAATGGTGTTAACGTTTGTTGGTACCAGAGCAGTTCTGTAACTGGAGACCACAAGGATTTACCTAAAAACTGATGGATGACATCTCACCACATTTGGTCCATGAAGTTATTGGGCAAACACTAAAAAACCCGGAGTAACTCACTGATTGTGGTCTTGGTCTGTTGATTTACACACCCGTTCAGCAACCAGACGTGTCGGTGTCACGCCTCAATAACCTCCTGAGGGGATTTGTGACATAATCATTTGTTGCATCATCATCATGATGAGGCTGGACTTTATAACGTTATGTCTCAGTTTCAACACTGGAACAGACAGACACACAGCAGTTAATGACACATAATCTGACGGGTTAGATTATGAAATCAATAGATTACAGTGATGTCTGAGCTTTGGACTCAGATGCTGCAGCTTCTGCTATCAGTCTGACTACAGATCAGTATTTTCAGCCGCCTCCATCCACCAACATTTAGTTTACGACATTGCTGAGTTTATGTTTTTATGAAGTATATGCTATTAGAAAACTGTAGAAGGACTTGCAGAGCTGTTTGGATGTTGCAGCCTCTGAAACAGCAGTGACAGTGGCGATGGTATCAAAATGACATTAATTTCCTGCTATTAGAAAACCAATGACAGAGTTTTTGAGAACAGTGACTCAACAATAACTGAATACTGTCATGACTCAAACATGTTCTCAGAAGGCAGGAACGTTGGTTAGAATTGACTCATAACACGACATTCAATGGAAACATCCTGATGAACCTCTTTAGACAGTTTAATTATCTCCACGGTGACCAGATCAAACAGATGAGTTTGATCCCTGAGAGCACAGAGAGGTTATGACCTCCAAATCTCTGCTCAAAGCTACATAGTTATCAATATTACACATATTACGATCTGTTATCATTATCATTGTAATATTTGGATGAAACGATATAAACATATAAATATAAATTCACTCAAGTCCAGTCCAGTTCCAGACCAGTCTAGTCTAGTCTAATCCAGTCCAGTTCCAGACATGTCTAGTCTAGTTCAGAACAGGCCAGTTCCAGACCGGTGTAGTCCAGACCAGTCTAGTCTAATCCAGTCCAGTTCCAGACATGTCTAGTCCAGGCCAGTTCCAGACCTGCTCTAGTCTAGCCTAGCCCAGTCCGAGTTCCAAACCATTCTATTCTAGTGTAGTCCAGACCAGTCTAGTCTAGTGTAATTCAGTTCCAGATCAGTCTAGTCTAGTTCAGACCAGTCTAGTCTTGTTCAGACCAGACCAGCCTAGTTTAGGCTAGTCCCAGACCTTCTAGTCTAGGGCTGCCAAATCCAGTTACAGACCACTCTGGTCTAGTCCAGACCAGTCTAGTCTAGTCTAGTCTTGTTCAGACCAGATGAGCCTAGTCTAGTTTAGTCTAGTCCCAGACCCTATTAGTCTAGGCTAGTCCCAGACCTTCTAGTCTAGGGTAGCCCAGTCCAGTTACAGACCACTCTAGTCTAGTCCAGACCAGTCTAGTCTTGTTCAGACTAGATGAGCCTAGTCTAGTGTAGCATAGTCCCAGAGCAGTCTAGTCTAGGCTAGTCCCGGACCTTCTAGTCTAGGGCTGCCAAGTCCAGTTACAGACCACTCTGGTCTAGTCCAGACCAGTCTAGTCTAGTCTTGTTCAGACCAGATGAGCCTAGTCTAGTTTAGTCTAGTCCCAGACCCTATTAGTCTAGGCTAGTCCCAGACCTTCTAGTCTAGGGTAGCCCAGTCCAGTTACAGACCACTCTAGTCTAGTCCAGACCAGTCTAGTCTTGTTCAGACTAGATGAGCCTAGTCTAGTGTAGTCTAGTCCCAGAGCAGTCTAGTCTAGGCTAGTCCCGGACCTTCTAGTCTAGGGTAGCCCAGTTCAGTTACAGACCACTCTAGTCTAGTCCAGGCCAGTCTAGTCTAGTCTTGTCCAGTTCAAGACCAGTTTAGTCTAGGGTAGCCCAGTCCAGTTACAGACCACTCTTGTCTAGTCCAGACCAGTCTAGTCTTGTTCAGACTAGATGAGCCTAGTCTAGTGTAGTCTAGTCCCAGAGCAGTCTAGTCTAGGCTAGTCCCGGACCTTCTAGTCTAGGGTAGCCCAGTCCAGTTACAGACCACTCTAGTCTAGTCCAGGCCAGTCTAGTCTAGTCTTGTCCAGTTCAAGACCAGTTTAGTCTAGGGTAGCCCAGTCCAGTTACAGACCACTCTAGTCTAGTCCAGGCCAGTCTAGTCTAGTCTTGTCCAGTTCCAGACCAGTCTAATCTCGGGTAGCCCAGTCCAGTTACAGACCACTCTAGTCTAGTCCAGACCAGTCTAATCTAGCCCAGACCAGACCAGTCTGCCCAGTCTCCTCCTCTTTCTCTCTCATGTCTGTCCAGTGTTTATACTGGCTGAAGGTCCATCCCAGGTATAAAAGGCTTTTTCTCTGCTCAGTAAAGTTTTCCATGTGTCCATGTGGTTCTGTCAGCTATTGATGGACGGTTCTGGAAGCAGTGTCATCTGGGGCACCAGAGATCACAGATGTCCATCCTAGTCTGTCCTCCTTGTCCTTTACAACCCGAGGTTCCTTCAAAGTCCTTGAATTGTTTAATGATGTTATGCGTTGTAGAGAGAAAATTATGCAAATCCATTCCAGTCTTGAGGAACATTGTTTTACCTGATTTTCACACGTTTGTTGCCAGCGTGGAGATCCGCTGCTCTTCTCTGCTCCTCAGAGACTCAGCTTTCATGGATGCTGCTTTTCTGCCAAATTATCCCTTCAGTCACCTGTTGACATCACCTGCTTCTAATAACAGCGTTACTTTTTTCACCTCCTTCTCATCAGCAAACACTGCAAAAATGGGACTTGTTGAGACCAAACTGGCAATTATTCCTGGAGCAGGTAAGGTTGTTCTTTCCTATTACTCTGTAATTACTCATTAACGCTTTGCCATCAAGATGACCGTTGTGCAGCTGAAGTGTTTCTGAATCCTGAGCTGTTGATCTCGGAGGCCACGTTCCATCCAGGCGTCTCTTCTGTCCTCTGCAGGTGGGACGCAGCGCCTCCCTCGGGTCATCAGTGTCTCTCTTGCTAAGGAGCTCATCTTTGCTGCCCGGGCCGTGGATGGAGAGGAGGCGAGTCGCATGGGACTCGTCAACCATTCTGTGGAGCAGAACGACAGTGGGGACGCCGCCTACCTGAGGGCTCTGGAGCTGGCCCGCGAGATCAACCCTCAGGTACGGAGACCGATGAGCAGAGGTCTGGATCGGGACAGATCTGCATCAGTGGGAAAGACCCAACGCCAGCTTTTCTCTCATTTTGAACCCTGTAATAGATAAAGATGAGCTAGTGTCTGACTTTTGACTCCACAGGGTCCAATCGCAATAAGGATGGCAAAACTAGCAATCAACCAGGGGATTGAGGTGAGTCCAGACATGGAGCTTTGATTCATTTCAGTTCATCTTTATTCTTTATATCAACGTTCACAACAAAAGTAATCTCAAAGCACTTTGGTCAGAAGACAAGTCCAGTCTATCCAGTCAGGGACAATTCAAATCACTTCAGTTATATTACAATCAAATCCAGTTCATTGAAATTCACTTAATCCAATAAAATCCAGATTTTAAAATTCAAGTGGGGTCAAGTGGTTCTAATGTCTTGTAGGCACACTTTGGTCAGCTGTTTTGATTGACACCTTGATAGCAGCGGTCAGTTGTTTAGTGTGAATGCCTTTCTTTTAGGGATGCACGATAACAATTGGGCCGATAACAGGAAATTATGACGTCATCCCGATAAATCCCATATCATGACGAATAGCCCCGATAACATATATATTTTTGTCAACACAGCAGTGTCTCGCTCCCTCTGAGTCTTAAATGACCGGCAGTGAATGTTATGTTCAAGTAACGTCAGCATAATCAGAAAAACGATTACTCAATAAGGAAAATCAAGAATACCCCCTCACGCCAGAAAACAACTCGTTAACTCGGTCATAATTTTGGTAGTTGCTGACTTGAATTGATATTCACAGTATTTTCCCACATGTTAGACATAAAAAATAGAAAAGGCTGAAAGAATGACTAGCAAACAAGGGAACATGGGAATTTACATTACACCTTGAATGCAGCCTGCAGTACAGCGCTGATCACAACAAACATGGCGGCGTGGAACTTCGTTAAAGTTTCAGAAGATGGTAGTTTGGTGGTTATTTGTGACGAATCCTCCGAGTGAATTCTACGAGGAGGGAAGCACAAGCTTTTATACGTAAAACCTGATCAGCCACCTACAACATAACAATCACTTCCATGGAGTTTTGAAATCGTGCTAACGCGAGCTAATGCTAATGTGCGCAAGCCAGCAGCAGTCTCCACCCTTCCTCTCCCTCATCTCTCTCATCTAAGTTTCCATGAGTTAAAAAAAAAACAAAAAATCACTGAACCTCATTTACTTTAATTAAAGGTATTAATTTAAATGGAATCACAAGTCAAAATCCTTTTAAATGTAATTCCTTTTCAGTTATTAATTTTGATGCATGTATTTCCATCAGTTCAAGGAGCCTTTATTCTTTTTTTATAGTTGATGTGAGATATCAAATAGGTTTGTTTGATAACTTTACGAAAATGTTTGAGAGACTTGACAATAGTTTTTCAATAGAAAAAATAAATATCTGTTCATTTAAAGAGTCAAAACTATTTTTGATTTTGTTTATAGTATTGATGTAATGATCTTAGGTATATGTGTGTGTTATCGGTATCGGTTTTAAAAAACAGTTATCGTGCATCCCTACTTTCTTTGGTCACGAAGGATCGCTGAAAGCTTTGAGAATGCTGCGGTCATACGCTGTGGCCTCGTCAGTCACCAAATCTCAACCAAAATAAAGTTTTGGAATATTTTTCAGCTTCACTGAGAGATGCCGCATTCTCTTTCAGGTGGATTTATCGACGGGCATGGCGATCGAAGAGGCGTGCTATGCCCAGGTGGGTATTTAATGCCCGTCAGTGGTGGTATTTTCTAGATGCTGATCAAAGATAAACGTCTTGAATGAGATGTGTTTTTCCTGGTTCAGGAGCTTCTTAAGATGTTCTTATGTCTGCAGTGTGTTGGACTGTAGAGCTCATCTGTCCTTCAGGTCAATTCTACAGTTATCTGGACTGATTTGACATGATTTTACCATAGTTTTATCCAGTAGATATCTTTTGGGAAGAGATGCATCAATGATAAAGCAGATGATTCCCAGATAGACATTTGGCCCAAACATGGTCCTTATCTGCAGGTTTCTTTGGCCCACATTCGGTGAGGCCACATATCTACCAAACGTTGTCCACTCCTTCATTTTCTTTGGTCATGCTGAAGCTAACTAGCTTATAAAATTTGGGCCACATCTGGCTCACCCAGCCCATGCCAGAACCCGCGTCTGGCCCAGTTCATGAACTTGGGGATTCGTCGGATCAAACACCTCCTGACGGTGGCAGAAAAATCATCCTTTTAACATGAAGGATGAACCAGACCAGACCAGAACCAGTCTGGCAGGACTTCTGCCTTCAACACAACCTGATGAAAGGAAAAACTGTTTATTCCAGCTGTTTCATAGTTGTTCACCATAATCATTGGCTCATCTGTCAGTGATGGAGACTTTAAAGCTGCTTTGCATGTGATGGCGATTTACAAACTTTGGTGGTTTTCTGCATTACATGGAATTGAACTGGATGTGTCTCAAGAGTTTATGTAGCGTATAGAAGTGCTTGTTGTGATCTCTGCAAAACCACCAGCCAAGCTCCAAAATGAAGGCTGGGGAGCTTTTGAAACAGGAAATCGAATGATTAACAGACCAACTGAGAAAAGCATGGTGGTGGCAGCGGCATGATGTGGAGGGATATTTTTCATCAGGTCCTGCTGATATTTTTCATCAGCAGGACCTGAGATATTGTTGTAAACTGAAGGAATGATGGACGGAGCTAGTCTAGCCTAGACTAGAGCTAGTCTAATCTAGCCCTTGAGGAAAGCTTGTTTTCTTGTTAGGCTGGACTAGACTAGACTAGAGCTAGTCTAGTCTAGTCTTGTCCAGCTCTAGTCTAGACTAGACTAGAGCTGGACAAGACTAGCTTGTTTTAAGCTTGTTTCCTTGTTTTCTAGCTCTAGTCCAGTCTAGACGAGAGCTAGTCTAGACTAGCTTGTTTTAAGCTTGTTTTCTAGCTTTAGTCTAGACTAGAGCTAGTCTAGTCTAGACTAGACTAGAGCTAGACTAGACTAGGCTGGTCTAGACTAGACTAGACTACAGCTAGTCTAGTCTAAAAACAAAAAAACAAGCTTTTCTCAAGGTCTAGACTAGTCTAGACTAGACTAAACTAGAGCTAGAAAACAGAAAAAATGAGCTTTAAACAAGCTAGTCTAGACTAGTCTAGCCCTTGAGGAAAGCTTGTTTTCTGGGGAGCTCAGGGTCACATTTCAGCATGGCAATGACCTCAGATGTACAACTAAAGAGATGTTTAAGTGGTTTGAGGTGAAATATTTAAACGTCTCTGAATGGCCAAGTCAAAACGGTCTTCATAGCTGACTGAAGACAGACCTGAAGAGAGACCTGAAGACAGACCCGGAGACAGACCCGAAGACAGACCCGGAGACAGACTTGAAGACAGACCTGGAGACAGACCTGGAGACAGACCTGGAGACAGACCCGAATACAGACTCGAAGACAGACCCGAAGACAGACCCGAAGACAGACCTGGAGACAGACCCGAAGACAGACCTGGAGACAGACCCGAAGACAGACCTGGAGACAGACCCGAAGACAGACCTGGAGACAGACTCGAAGACAGACCTGGAGACAGACCCGAAGACAGACCCGAGACAGACCCGAAGACAGACCTGGAGACAGACCCGAAGACCCTGGAGACAGACCCGAAGACAGACCCGAAGACAGACCCGAAGACAGACCTGAAGACAGACCTGGAGACAGACCCGAAGACAGACCCGAAGACAGACCCGAAGACAGACCCGAAGACAGACCTGAAGACAGACCTGGAGACAGACCCGAAGACAGACCTGGAGACAGACCTGAAGACAGACCTGGAGACAGACCTGAAGACAGACCTGGAGACGACTAGCATCACCTCTCATTCTCACATGCCTGTTCTGGTTTTCCTTCTTTTTTCTAGGTGATACCAACTAAAGACCGACTGGAAGGCTTGGCTGCTTTCAAGGAGAAGAGGCGTCCTCATTTCAAGGGGGAGTGATGTCGGCCTGGTTCCACAGCTGATCAGAGCTTCACCTGTTCATGGGTGAAACTGGACCACCACCACATTAACCAGAACAGAACCCAGAGGACTTCTGTGTGAGGGCGGGGCACCGTGGTTGACGGCGGCTGCTGATTTGAGCGTCGGGGGGTTTAGAGGGTGTGACGACCAACTGCTTTGAGGGATCCAGAAACTAACTAGCGAGCTTTGGCCACTTCCTGTCATGCTAGCAACATCTGTAACGTGAAACGTGAATTCCTTCGGTTATATCTTTCAGCAGCTCGTCATCAACAGCAGTGAGTCGACGCTGACGCTGCAGAAACTTCATCCCGTCCGTGAATCCTGCGCTCACACGAAGCAGCTGATGGGTTTTATTGCCTTTTTTTTTCTTTTAATCATTTTTACTTTGATAGAAATGTATTTGTTGATTCTAAACTGTAAAACGATGCTTTCGATCTGCTTCAGTGATTGGAGACTTGTGTTTGATGTTCTTCTACTTTGGTGCCTCCGACGGAAACGCATTTCCCCGCAAAACACATCACCTCAATCAGCTGATGTTTCTCTGATCTCAACGTGCTTCGCTACGCGCCAGCTCTGCTGGACGAACCCAAATCCTTTCACGCCCGGTCCCGGTGTGCTGCGTGATGCTAAACTAACCAGAGCTTCACACCGAGCCCGTCTGCAGGATGCCTTTACGTTTGTCATTGCAGTATCCACTCAGATGAAAATGTGACTGTCATGATTTTCCCGCCCGCAGAAGCGCTTCTTCTCTGTGATGTCATCAGTCTTCATTGTATACCAGCATCCAGCCTCAAAGTGGGAAGTGCGGCCGCGTCAGACTGCTATGAATAAATCTGTCAGAAATGCTTTAGTCTACGATGTCTCTGTTCTTTAAGAGCTCCATTCTCCCGTCGACGCGTCAGTTTCATGCTTCCACTTACGCGCTTAGAGCTGGGCTCATTCTGCAGTTGACCCGGCTGGTCCCTCCTTCACCTTCATCCGAGATCCGCGCGGTAGGTGGAGCGGTCTAAAAATGTGGGCTTTCACTATTGATTTCACCTGCCAACTTTAGCGCCCTTTCACCTTCGCTGAGGCTGTAGTGAGTCTAGCGCCATCAGGAGGTTAAACATTATATTACACTTGCAGTTCTGGTCCATGCCACAGAGAGGCGCCTACCTGTGGAGCAGGAAGTCGGTCCTGACCAGCAGGACGACCGGCCACTGTTTCAGGAACGAATGATCAAATGACTGTTGATCAGTGTGTCTGGGGATGTAGACCGTTGTGGGGATGGAAACTGGGCCGGTGTCACTGACTGACCTCAGGCAGTCGTCCAGGCTGGTCAGGGTCCCAGTCCTGAGCTGCCGGATCTTCTCCCGCTGCTGTCTCTCACCTCCCTCCTCATCCATTCTTCCTTCCTCCATCTGGACCAGCTGCTGGTGCTCCTCGCCTGGGTCATCACTGCCCGGGTCATTGGCGCCGCGGTTGTGTGGTGGTTCTGGTAAGGGATGGTGGTGGTCCAAGTTGGGATTCTGAGTCTGGCGCCGGTTCACGTCCAACTCTTCGTTATTGACATCAGGCTTTCTCTTTGCCTTCCATATCTCAGATGTCTCTGCTTTCACATCCCACAGATGTTTGATAATTTAAGCAAATCAAACTTTATTTATATAGCACTTTTCAGACATGTAAAATGCAACACAAAGTGCTTTACAGAATAAAATAAAACATAAAACGGGAACACAACAGAGATAGACCCGTCCCTCTCACGCTCAAACACAAAGCACCCTCACAGCACAAAGTAAAAAGTTAAGTAAAAAGTTCAGTAACATGGCAGGACACTGAGGGTCCAGGTGAGGAAAGACCACCTATGGGAGACCATCCACACTGAGAGGCGCCACAGCCTGCATCCACAGGGGGCGCCGTCCCAGAGACCACCTCAACCCAGATGGACCAGGGTAGAATCTGCACGTTGTGCCCGAGGGATCTCTTCAAGACCATAGTGTGAATTACGGGGGGGGAGGGTTTGACCCCCCCAATTACAACTTCGACCCCCCTAAAGAAGGGACAGATTGTCATTTTTGTCATCTCTAGAAAATGTTGACCCCCCCCAATTGTCATTGTATAATTCGCACTCTGTCCAAGACCACGCCCCAAATCTGAATGATAGACTGGCCATTGGTGCAACATTTCCAGTATTTCCATCACTTTAATGGACATCCTGGCCTTGTGTTCTTATTGGTGACTGGTTTCAGGTTGCACAGTAGGCACACCTTTGTGATTTTTGGATTGGCGGGCGCACATTTATCTTTTATATCTTTAAATCTCAGGCTGCAGGATTAAATCAGGCTCACTCCTAAGGAAGCCTGTTTAAATTTGAAGTGCCGGATTTACAAGTGCTGGGTAAACTCTGGAGAAAAAAAACAATAAAGATGACGTCATGGTTGGGTCTGCCTTTTTCAGTGAATCAACCGTTTTTGTTAAGACCGCCTCCATACGCAGGTGGGCGTGTCTAAAAGTAGGGATGGGAGAATGTGCTAAACCCTAAACATGGACTTTAGGAGGCCTTCCTTTGGAATCTACCGCTATGATGAGGATCCTTGGAGATTGTTGTTGTTTTACCAGGATTTGTCCTCTAAAGGTGAAAAATCAGTGTTGTAAAAGAATCAGCTGTCCTCCGTCCACCACCGTGAGTGGTTTCATGACAGTCGTCATACTGGTTTCGCAGCCAAAGACTAGCTGGTATGATGAAGAACAAGCTCCTCTCCTCATATCAGAGCTCAGTGTTGGAAATCAAGGGTTCCACATTAAAATCACGCTTTTATCTGGGACAGTCAAGAAGCATCCCGTACCTTTTATCCTTGCTTTGATCAATACTGCATACGCTGAGCCATATTCGTCCAGCGCCTCAGGTCCATCTGACATGTTCTGAGGCTGAGATGTTCCATCAGCAGACCAAAGCTTCAGGAGATCCATGATGGACTCTGGGTTTGGTGATGTACCGTAGTCCTGCTGCGGTCATTTGTGACTGCAGTCGAAGAGCTTCAGTTTCACTAAATCCATTTCTTCATGAAGCTCTCTGGGTTTCCTCGACAGACCTGCACCTGTTCACGAGGGAAGTGTGAGATTTCCTACGTTGACCTGTTTGTAACGCTTCTCAGCGGGGGATTGTTCCTCTTCCCTTATCAGCTGTAACATTTATCCAATTCTTGTTTTTTCTTCTGGTCTGATCCCACAAAACTCATTAATTGACGGTCACTGAGATGGTGGAAACAAACTGAGTTTATAAACTGTTAACTTTATCTTAGAGCTCAGCTTAATCCTAACCCCTAACCGCTAACCCCTAACCCCTGACTGCTAACTGCTAACCCCTAACTGCTAACCCCTAACCGCTAACCCCTAACTGCTGACCCCTAACCCCTAACTCCTAACCCTTAACCCCTAACCAAAAACCCCTAACTGCTAACCCCTAACCCCTGACTGCTAACTGCTAACCCCTAACTGCTAACCCCTAACCGCTAACCACTAACCCCTAACCCCTAACCGCTAACCCTTAACCCCTAACCAATAACCCCTAACTGCTTACCCCTAACCCCTTACTGATAACTGCTAACCCCTAACTCCTAACCGCTAACCTCTAACTACTAACCCCTAACCGCTAACCCATAACCGCTAACCCTTAAACGCTAACCCTAACCCCTAACCGCTAACCCCTAACTGCTAACCCCTAACCCCTGACTGCTAACTGCTAACCCTTAACTCCTAACCCATAACTGCTAACCCCTAACCACTAACCCCTAACCCCTGACTGCTAACTGCTAACCCCTAACTGCTAACCCCTAACCGCTAACCCCTAACTGCTAACCCCTAACCGCTAACCCTTAACCCCTAACCAAGTAACCCCTAACTGCTAACCCCTAACCCCTAACTCCTAACCGCTAACCTCTAACTGCTAACCCCTAACCGCTAACCCCTAACCGCTAACCCCTAACCGCTAACCCCTAACCCCTAACCGCTAACCCCTAACTGCTAACCCCTAACTGCTAACCCCTAACTGCTAACCCCTAACTCCTATAACCCCTAACTCCTAACCCCTAACTCCTAACCCCTAACTGCTAACCCCTAACTCCTATAACCCCTAACTCCTAACCCCTCTGTGCACTACACAGCACATCTTATACTCAATAGCCTGGGCTGGCCCACGTGCACCTACACCATGCATGACATAAAAAGTGAATAGTACGGCAAATGAACCTCGTTTGTGACATCGAGTTGAGTGCAGAAGAAACCTTTCTCCATTCTTCCAGGACGTCAACTGACAGTGGAAGGAGATAAGTTGGACTAAGTTCGACAAAGTTCACATACAAAAACCTAACCCATAACCCCTAATCCTTAACCCCTTACCCCTAATCTCCAACCCCTAACCGCTAATCCCTAACCCCTAACCTCTGACCCCTAACCCTAACCCCTTACCCCTAATCTCCAACCTCAGGCTACATCCACATTAAAACATCATTTTAAGACATAAACCTTTAGAAACACCTATGTCAGCACAACTCATTTCAGTTTGAAAGCACAGATGATCGATGCAGAGCACGTGTCAAACACAAGGCCCGCAGGCCAAATGTGGCCCGCCACGTCATTTTATGTGGCCCTCGAGAGCTTGTGCATTATTGGCTTAAATTTTAAACCGATATTCTAAGACTTAAAATAAGCTTACACTGCTCTAAAGCATATATTGACAATAAACTACATCTCCCACAATGCATTACGTCGTCACCCACAACGATAACAGTATCTCACCATGAGCAAGACATCGAGACGATTTTCAGAACTGATGGACTTGAGAAAAACCTCTACAAACTAACCCCAACATGTCCAAGAAAAAAAGAAACTGATGCACAAGGAAGACAGCTTCATGAACGACGGGAAAACGAATACAAGTTTGTACCTCAAGGTGAAAAAACAGTATGTCTTTTGTGTTATGAGGCGGTGTCAGTCGTGAAAGAGTTTAATCTACGTCGGCATTTTGACAGCAAACACGGAGCTAAGTATGCTAAATTTAGCCTACAAGAAAAACAAAGAATCGTTTCTGCTTCTGAAACCAAGGTAATGGATACTCTCAGTGATGTAAACATCACCTGTGCGAGAGCAGTGTTACAACCACAAACCCTGAGTTTAATATAATAATGATTTCAATATTTGAAACTTAAATATATAATTAATGCAGAAACAGTTATTTAACAATATAATAAGGTGCAGTATAATTTATTTTGATTTATATTGCATTTTGCTGTCAATCTGGCCCTTCGAGGGCCACCATGATGCTGATGTGGCCCCCAGTGAAAATGAGTCTGACACCCCTGATGTAAAGGAACCCAACTGGAAACGCATCTGGAAATGGAGAATAGTAGCTCTGAATCACCTCATGATTTGCTCTGCTGGCATCGATCCCTGATCCCCCAGGCCTGCATCATGTGACCATGGGTGGACGGTCCGACCGACACGCAGACGAGCTTAACAGCGGTGTTAACGGGAACGGAGACGGGGGTGCTGCATTGCTCAGCTGGATGAGCAGGAGTCCCCCGGACAGAGACAATATCTCCTCACCACAGACGGTCCAAGTCAGTACAGTACAGACGGTCCAGTAGAAGAAGGAACAAGTAGGGCTTTTCTGGAAGAGTTACCAGCAGACAGACCCTCCTGTCTAAGCAGAACACGGCAGACCCGCTTAAAGCTGCACCTGAACAAACCATGAAATCAAACACAACATTTCTGCTCAAACACCTCACGCCAGAGTCTCTGTGGTGACATCAGTCATGATTTTTATTTCTCTTTTGGATTCTGTCATGGAGAATAGTCTCTCAGCACTGATCCAGTTCTTGTCAGGTTGAAATTCTGACGGCAGGATAAGGGTTATTCTAAGTATATAAGTAGAAGACGTGCATACGAGCCTGAAACCCGACAGTTGAGGCTCTGGCCAGCGGTTGCGTGCAGACCTGCCCTGTGGCTTCATGCTGCTGCTGCACAGAGCCTGACACCAGGGTATACATCCCCACTGTGGCTGGCCTCCTTCCGGCAGATGTCCCAACTCTAAGCCGGGGGGAATCCCACCACAAGTCAGAGTTGCGTAAAAAAAAGGCCGGTTTCCCAATACTGGAGGCCTGGACCCCAGCCGTTTCTCAAGGGAAATGCTTAAGGTATCAGGGTGAGGGCATCCTTTGCAGATTTTTTTTGCATTTTCTGTTTGAGGAGCAGGTTTTTTGTCACCGCAGGACAGCCGGGGAGGCGTGCATCGTGCACGGGGGCCGTTTGTGTTTAAACTGCCTCTCAGCAGGTGGTTTTGGGCCTCCGGTACCTCTGAAAACGATCGTTATACTGTCGAAGCAGTTACCAGCCTTTATCAACTGAAGTAAAGACGGTTAACCTTTACAGGACGAGGTGACTTGAGTTCATGTTATGTTTCTTTTTATCAATTTGTTCATAGATTCCTACTTAATAGCACTTTGGGTGACATGACCCTTTAGATTTGCTACGTATCCTGAATAACTTCACCACAGTCGTAATAATAATGATGATAATAATGTTGTCCTCTAATCCTCTGCATCTTCATCTTCTTCACGCAGCTGTAAAGCACGTTGCAGGTTTCTATCCGAATCTCTAAACACTCTAAACTGGAACTGGTGTTTATCTGGGACGTTCTCCTCTAAACTGGCTTGTGCACAAACGTTTCTGAGGGTCAAGACTTCAAGATCACAGCCAGCTGTTTCTAATATAAAATAAAACACCTGCAGTCGGCCATGTTTTAGTTTTATTTCTGCAACCAGAATCATAGATCATCACCAGATGAATCAGAGATACTCAGCAGATTTTATTCAAAGAAAATCAGCACATTTTTTTGTGTAAAAAAGCAACATTTTGTGGTAAAATTGCAAATTGATCAAGAGCAAGACTCTGTTGTAGCGAACTGGAACATTTTTCTCCTAAAAATCTAATGTTGCAGAGTCACGACTTTTTAACTTTTTGACACTTGAATTTTGTGTATTTTTTGGTAACATTTCAACTTTGATAAAATGATGACTTTCTGACATAAAATTAGTCAGACTGTGTTTGTGCAGCAGCAACTCCTGTAATCATTTTGTCGTAAGATTACAAATTTCATGAAATCACAACTTTTTAACTCAATATTTTAACTTTTTGTTGTAAAATATTGACTTTGACAAAATCAAAACTTTTTGACCTTAAATTGAAACTTTGTCATAAAAACTGAGAATTTTGTCTGATTACAACTTTTTTTTTCTTTTACAACTTTTTGTCGTAAAAAGTGACTTTTTCTCATAAAATCTCAAATTTAGCAAAATTGTGACTTTCTGAAGTAAAATTGTAAATTTCATATAAGTGCAACTTCATGTCCGATAATCAAGATGTTTTGACGTAAACTCACAAAAGACTCACGATATTACAACTTTTTGTCATATAAGATTGATGTCATGCTGACATTAGGTTTTGATGTAAATCACAGATTCTTGTTGTAAAATCCCAAATTTCACAATATCGCAAGTTTTTGTAAGAAAAAGTGAATATTTGTCAAAAAATCAAAACAATTTTCATAGTTGCAACTCTTTGACAAAACTTGCCAACCTTCTGTCATAAATTCCAGACCTTTTTAGAAATGCACATTTTGATTTAAAAATTGCTGATTTCTTGTAGTAAAATGACAACTTTGTCTTCTGACGGTGACACAGCTGCTCAGCGGTTGTTCTGCAGGAAGGACACTCGTCAACTCAGAGGGGGAGGAGCTTGAGCACCACCTGGAGGCTACCTGAGAACGTTCCTGCCGCCAGATGTGTTCTCCAGTTAATGTTCTTGGTCAAGTTTGATGTTTGTGATAATTGATCCTCTTACCCCCGTGACCCTTCAAGGATGAAACGGGTATAGAAAATGGATGGATGGATGGATCCTCTTACGTCCACAATCGACCCAACATGCATGTTTTTGGACTCCATGAGGAAGTCAGACCACCCAGAGGAAACCCTGGAGGAAAACTCTCTTTGCTCTGTGGACAGATGCATTATCATGGTCCAATGACTTCAGGAAGACATCCTGACTAAGTCGTTCCAGAAGCTAAAGACTTGTTCATCTGCTCCTGGCAACTGTAGATGAGTTACTCTAAACGTCACAGCTCATGAAAGTCAAGCAGAGACTTTTACTGATCCAACTGAATAGGCAAGCAAGCTCCTTCCAGGACCCCCTGCAGTTTGCTTATCATCATGGGGTTGGAGGTGAAGACACCGTCATCACCTGCTTCATTGAACCCACAGTCATCTGCAGCAGCACTGTCAGTGCATTTAACACCATCCATGTCATGGTGTGGGTCGGGCATGGTGGGTTTTTGGTTTTAGTCAGGGTTTCGTCTCGTCTCCCCTGTCCTGAGTCTCTTGTTTCCTGTGTTTCTTTGAAGTTCTGTCTTGTCTTCATTGTTTTCTGCTTCTCCTTCCCTGGTTGTCCTGATTGTTTGGACCTGTCCCTGGTTTGTCCCTTTGTGTATTTAAGTCTGGTCTTTCACCTTTCTGTTGCAGGTTCATCTGTTCACCACCCTAGATGTTCCTGGCCTTTACCCTTCTGTGTTCCTGTCTCACTGTCCCATCACCCCGGTTTGTTGGAGAGCAAGTTAAGTTTTGGATTTTGGTTGTTTTTGTGAACAAATCACGTTTTCTGGATACTCCTGTGTTTGGGTCCTCCACACAACTCACCAACATGACAATCCAGCTGCTTTACTACAAAAGAAACTCCAGAAGACACAGGTGGACATCCTCCACGGTCACCTGGATCACTGACTACCTGACTAACAGACCACTGTTGGTGAGACTGAGTGGTTGTGTGTCTGAGCAGGTGGTCAGCAGCACAGGAGCACCACAGGGCTCTGTACTCTCACCACTCCTCTTACTCTGGACTAGAGGTCTTCGGAACTACCCGACAACCCGAAAAACCCGAGGTCTTGACCCGACCTGAATCGGGTCTCGGGTTCATTCAAAAGACATGACTTCAGGTTTGGTTCAGAATCGGTACAGTTAGTCTCGGGTCCGGTCGGTGCTCTCTGACAGGCTGGGTCCACTTTTACTCGAGAGAGGTAAAGATATTGGTGGTGGCAGCCAATGTCAGGACTCGGGGCAGTTTAATTAATTATTCATTAACGTGGCGTGTTTGTCATGAAACAATCGTGTTGCCGTAGCGCGTTATTAGCGTGTTATTAGCGGTTTGCCCGGCAGCTGTAAAGCACAACGGATCACCAACATGACAATGTTGGACGAGAGAATATGTTCACGACACGTCCTGACCGGTGTAGGCTATTAGCGTTAGCAGTTGGTACCAATAGCATCTGTATCCACAAAGAAAATAACGACATGGATTTATTGTTGTTTACATCACGTAGCCTATGTAGCAACTGAACCGGTAGAAGAAGACAACTTTAGGTAAGAAAATCAAGTTTTATTCAACGACAACTTTTAACATGGAGCAACTATGGGCTGGATTGTCTCGGTTCTATTCGGGTAACTGTCGTGATCGAAAAACTAAAGAGTCCGGTCGAGTCGGTTCCGGGTCCAAATATTTCGGGTCCATTCAGGTTCGGACTCCCAGACTTATGATAATAGCTCGGGTCAGGTCGGTTTCGGGTCGAATTTTTACGGGTCCATTCGGGTTCGAGTTAATGAAAGTGGACCCATGAAGACCTCTACTCTGGACACCTCAGACCTCCAGAACCAGTCAAAACACTCAGATGACTCTGCAGTGGTGGGGTGGACTGAGGACACAGACATGGTGGACCGCTTTAGACCACTATTTATGCATTATTTATGACACATTTATTGGCACTATGGAGATCCTCTGTTCTTCTTTTCTCCTCAAAGGCTCAGCTTTTCATGGCTTTTACACCAAATCTTTCAATCAAAACTTACAGTCACTTGTTCACATCATCTGTTTTAAAGAACATCATTTTTATTTTCTAGCACTAAATTGCCCCGTAGTAGCTTTTTGGAACCTGCTACAGGCCTGAAATGCAAAAAAGCAGATAACAAGAAAAAAGAAAAGAAAATCTCAGATTTATACCATCTGCAAACATTTAAATGTCAACGTAAATCCGCTGGACCTTCACAGTTATTCACAGCCTGATAAACATTAAATATGAGCTGTCACTAAGAAGAGAGTTTAAAGGACACAAACAAAGTTACAGACTCAGTGTGTCAGAAAGTTCCAACACATAAAAGAGCTGATCTCTTTTTGTCACAATGTGACCTGGAAATAGTCATCAGGGCAAATATCAAAGGCTGAGAGGGACATTTGAGGCTTTGAAGGTCCACCAACAGAAACATGACAGATATAAAGCAGGGAGGAAAGCTCAGGGTCACGCTCATGTGAGAACCTTATGTGTGTCTGCATTATAATTCTGAATAATGTCCCGAACGGCTCTCATGGAGCTGAACTGTGGTGGTCTGCAGATCACTGCTCTCTGGTGATCAATTAAACGAGAAGTGAATGAACCACAGCGAACGATTCAAGGAAGCAGAACAAAGGCAGCTGTGGGCCAAGAATAATATAACCTGCATCTCCAGGCACACACACACACACACACACTGGAACATTATTACATTTATTAAAAAAGGAGAAAATAAGGGAACAAATCCAGAGAAGCTTCAAACGCAGCAGAAAACATCTGTGCTGGTTCTTAACCTGACTCTGATTCATGTCACGGTGATCCCACAGATGGAGAACACATGAACTGGAGCTGCTGTGTGTGGACGGACTTCAACACATCTCTTCCAACACACTCTCCACTCTAACAGTTATATTAGTCATAAAAACAGTCATGAAACCAAGTCTGAGCCTCTCCCTGGTAGCATCCGGGAACATTAAACTCTTTTACAGCTCCATATATGGACAATAAAACCTCTTGTGCTTCCTCACGCGGACAGTTAGAATAAACAACGTGCTGATAAACTTTCTTCTCATTGTGGGAAAACTGTGGACAGTTGCTTTGAACTTTAAACAAACTGTCACAAAGACAGTCGACCATCCCTGTCTGTGCAACTTGACTTAACTTTGAATCTGCTGCCATCTGCTGGTCTTCTGCTTCCACGTCACCCGTGAGGACGAACGGTTCAGCAACCTCCTGGTCCATCCTGGACAGAAACCCTGGAGCTGCCCAGAGCTGAATCCACTCTCCATTAAAGGGACATTCCACAGCGTGTGGAGACGGACTCTTGAATGCACCTGGAAACATCTGAAACGCAAACATCTTCTGGCACCAGGAGCCATTCGCTCCTGGATGATCACACAATCTTTTATTTGGAAAAGAAAAACCTTCAAAAATGTAAATATGAGAGGAGCGACGACAAGACGCTTGTATCAGAAAGGTGGGAGGAGAGAAATACGGGGAAGGAAATGAACAGCTCACGATCCGCAGCAACGCACCCACCAGTTAAACACGGAGGAGGCAGTGTCATGCTCTGGGCTTGTGTGGCTGTCATGTTTATTGATCAGAAACACATTCAGAAAAATGTCACAAAGCTGACAGAAAGGTACTTCACAGTGACCCTAAACATACTGGAAAAGCACCTGGAGACTCCAAAGACCAACTCAGCTGCCACATCTCAAGCCAGTAGATCGTACTTTTCTGTTTCTTCTCAGCTACAAAGCCGGAAGCAGAGAGACCCAGAAACAAGCGACATCTGAGGGAGGCTGCTGTGAAGGTCTGGAAGAGCATCTCCACAGAGGAAACCCAGGATCTGAAGATCTGAGGATGTCCATGGACTCCAGACCTGTATATACCGAACCGACAAGATCCAGATACAAGGGAGACCATTTACAGGACCGGCCCAACCTCTGCTGGTATCACTTCCTGCTCTATTGATGCTGTGGAGCTGATCAGAGCATTGATCAGGAGTGACTGTCCATCATACTGGTGACTCGCACCTGGAGTATTTTACAGTTTGTCCTCACAAAATGGTTGACATCATACCAGTGGTGTCTGGTGAAAAAAGATCTCTTAATCTAGCATAAGCATTCAAATGAAGGGTCGGAAAATGACTACAGGTCCACAATCATAATCTCATTTCAGTTTCCAGTTTCATAGAAGTAACAATTTACAGCTATATTAGACTTTATGCTATCAAATACTATACAATCAAGGGGTAAATTGTCCCTCCGGAAGGATGCTGTGCAGCCTCTCCAATAAGGCTCCAGCTGTTGAATCCTCACAGCTGTTGGGTAGCTTGATGAATCCATAGAACCGCTCCTGTATATTGTTGGGTCCATCAATGTACCTCAGTACCAGGACTAGCTGACATCATGTTGCTCATTCAAAAGCACCACAAAATTTAACACAATTGATTATCTTGGACAAATTATTACGGTTTTTATCTACCTCTTCATTGTGCCTTCTTTCAGTAATGTGGTGCCTATCATCTAGCTGCGTTGCTATGCTAATCTTTCCTGAGCACAGCTAGCTTTACGCAGTTTTCCATGTGAACTTTGGATCTCTCATGTTTCTTGATCCGGTCAAAGAGGTGCTTTAAGTCAGTTAGTCCAGTCTTTGTCCAAGTCCAATCACATCTGTCTCTTCTGAAGAGGATACGGGGGAAACAGAAAAGTGCATTAGCTGCTCCACAACCTGCCAGCCACGTCTCAGGGTTTAACCAACTCTGACAAAAACTCAGTTTGTATGATTTACCTTTCTCCTTCGTTTACTGGAAAATGTTAATTTCAGGCTTGTCGGGTCCCAGCTCCTTAACGAGAAGTTTTTTCTCCGTCGTCCGTCTCACAAAAGGGAACATTAATAATGATTTCACCAAATTAGGTGGAAGCTGCTCTTGAACTCTAGTTGTCACTGCCGTCGCCATCTCTCTTCCTCGTCGCCATATTTGTTTTGAGTCTGGGAGTCACTCTACGAAATAAAACTATCACTGGCTCCTCATGTAGATCTAGCAATCATAAACCTTCACGCATTTTACGTAGCAGTTGGGGCGACATTTCCAGCGCCCCATCGGCATTAAATTTGGTGACGTTGATAGGCCAATTATCAGTCATTTTTACCTAGCAACCATAACCGGATTGGCTATTTAGCTGCAGGTCAGGGACGCTTTGCCGAGCGCCCCGTGAGAGAATGATGCACTGTAGGTGGGTGGAAATTCACTGTTTAATGAGTGTCATTAGGTGGAAATGTTGTTTAAATGATTTAAATCGCATGTAGGTACACACATACCATTAAGTAATTCTGATGCTGACCAAATAAATAAATTAAAATTAAAATAAAATAAATATTTTTCCCCTCCACAGCTGGTGGGGCAGAGCCCCAGCGCCCCCTATGGACCAGCCGCCTCTGCATCATACGTCTTTATAAATTGAATGTTTATATCCATTTATGACGTCTGTTTTGTTCTACAGAAATAAACGACTATTTCCTGTCCTGTTGGATCATAAAATACCTGTGAAAGAGCCACCTGGACATGTTTGGTGGGTGAACGTGACACGTGGTGGAAAAGCACTTCTGTCTTCGATAAATAAATCTGTCGAGGCGCTCGTTAGCTATTTAAATGAAGGGTCTTTGCATTTCAGTTTCTATGATACATCAACGATCTGCTCGTCTGGCCGAAGCCACCTCCTTCCAAACAATGTTGCACGAAACAAAGTTCAACAAGTCATTTTTCAAGTAGAATAATATTATCGACCCATTTGAGACATCTGGAGGTTTTCAGAAGTCTAAGCTGGACACACTGTGGCACCGCGTCAAGACCCGTCAACCATCGACATCTGGTTCAACCACGCGGGCGATGGATTATTACAGGACACCTTTATGAAGCTCTGCAGTACGGTGACACTTATTAAATCACTAGATGGTGGAATGGGAAAGTGGCATTTGGGGTCAGCGAGACTTTATTGTTAGAATGACACTGTCTGATGCGTCCGTGAGTTTTCCTCTGGAATGTCGATATGTTGGGTGCCATCGTTCCTGTTTACCAGACAGACTCCATCATCGCCTCAGTTTTGGAGAAATGATCTCAAGCTCCCGGTGTTTTTTAGACATTGTTAAAAGTAATTGCATCTGGTTTGCTCATTGTCATTTGCTGACAACGGCTCCTGCTGTGTACGTGAGTAACTGACCATCTCTGCTGTTCACAATAGAGATTACATCCATTTTGCACTCTTGTCCGTGGTCACATGTCTCGTTCAACTGTTGTATAACTGCCTCACTAGAAACCTCACTAGAAACTCACTCAGTTATGTATTTTCCACTACAGATGGGAATCTGAAGAGGAGGTTTACTGGGCCAGACATAAAGAGTTCTGGATCTGAAATCCATAGGCGTAGTTTGACTTTTGCGTCAGGGGGGGCAAAAATTGTTAAGCACTTTCAACAAACGGGCGCACTCTCACGCGAACCGGCGCGCATGCACACATATGTGCAAACTCGCGCGCACATGATGGCACACAAGATACACTCACCACGAAACCATGAAGTCCAAGATTAGATGATGTTCAAAACCAGTAGTTGCAACAGGATACAGTACACAGTAGATGTTATAAATGTTAATGTTAATGATGTTAAATGTATTAAGAAACAAAATATAACATGATTCATTTAACTGTCACAATATACTGCAGTTTATTTTGGACTTAAAAAAAACATTACGGTCAAAAACATTTATTTATTTTTGCCAGTTCGTTGACAATGCAATTACATATTTCAGCCACCAGGGGGAGCAATGCTCCCCCTGCCCCCCCCCCCCCCCGCAAACTCCGCCCATGCTGAAATCACGAAGAATCCCTTACCGTGACTTTAGTGTGACATGAGACGGAACGGCAACGCTAAAAGTAGAAAAGGTTTTGCTGTCCCAGCTTTCTGAGGAACATGTTGCAGGCTTGAAATGCAAAATGAAGTTGAAGAGAAAAAAAATAAAATAAAATCAGGAAATATGGTTGAACAGCAGAGGCCTTTTTAGGATTCTGTTCAGTAGTTTCTGGGATTTTAGGACACCAAGCTGCTTTATTTTAGCAGTTTTGAATCAGTTTTGAATCAGTTTTTCTGGTGTTTCCTTACAGCCATGACCTGCTGGGGGCCGAGACTCCAGCCAGGGTTGGAGTTATGGGACTCTTCAAGACATCGATGGATCTCTGGTTTATGGACGTTTATTGTAAAATACTGAGCAGGTTTTACAGCAGAGATGAATCACAGTAAAGGCAGCTACAGTAACAGCACATTCAGGCCTCCTTTACTCTGAAACACTGGAAGACTTTTGGATTTTATCATCAACTTAAAAGACATGTTGGAACAGCCGGTGTTGACTTTCACGATGAAGCACAAAGAACAAATTTATTTTATGCAGTTATTTGTAACGTGAGCAAATATGAGTCTTAACATCATTCACATTCAAAAAAGAAAAAGAAAAGTAATAAAACATACATCCCATGATGCTAGTCTCCCCTCGCTGGCTGCTCAAAGTGCTTTTACTCTACAAGCCGCATCCACTCATCCATTCACTCACTCAGTCACACGTCCATGCAGCTCTTCTAAGTCTAAAAGCGATCTTCAGTCTGTGCAGGGCCAACGTCGTCAACCATGAACATATCAGAGAAAATGTGGGCTTCAGCGTCGTGCACAAGGCCACTTCAACATGCTGACTGGGAATCAGACGGCCACTTCACCCCGTGAAGCCCAGCTGCTCCGAGATTTAAAATACTGAATTGAATCCTGAGGTCGAGTCTGTGTCTTACAGCGTTTCCTATTCAGAAGCATTTGTCTGCGATGCACCAGTAGTTTGCATAGCCACATGACATCAAGGTGAGGGGTCACTGTGGATGTCGTAGTAATACTCCCGGAGTCGCGGCTCAACGACGGTAAAGCCAGGCCTCTCGTCCACCCTGGAAGACAAAAATGCGCTCTGCTAAAGCGAACTGATCTCATGGAATCAGAGCTGGAGGAGACGCGCCACTCACTTGTAGGTCCAGCAGGTCCTCATGAGCTCGTACATCTCTGGGGGACAGCTGGACGGGGCGTCCATGCGCTGCCCGCTCTCAATCATCTGCATCACGTCGTTTCCTTTCATTCCCTGTGAACAGTGCAGCATTCAGATTCTGTTCAGGAAGGTAATCAGATTACTCTTTACATAACCAGGAAGTCACTCCAAAGCAATCCATGTAGACGACGACTGAAGCCCATTTAAAACCTGAAACACCAGTGTTGTACCTGAACGCGTTCATTGAACGAAAGTTCACGAACAGTTACCCAGAGCTGGAGGAGACCCCGACTCCTGGGGGGATTGAAATATTGAAATGGGGGAAAAACATTTTCACCTGAAGTACCTATTTTTGTCTTATAATAAAGACCATTTGGCAGCAAGTTTTTCCTCATATTTTTAACATACTGTAGAGCAGTGATTCTCATAGTGTGGGCCGCGGCCCCCTGGTGGGCCGTCGAGGTACTGCAGGTTATTAAAATTAAACAAATATGTTTTAAATTCTCGATCTTTTTTAAATATGTTTTGAATTACTGTAAAATATTCATGAGATGATTAAAAAAAATCATTAGGAAGTAATAAAACAAAGAAGTTAAGTTATTCTACTGTCATCTTAACTTAATATGACAAGTGTCACCTATTTGTGTCACATTAATATCAGAACACAGCTTCTAGTCCTGTCTGGTGATCACAGTTGTGATTAAAGGTTTGGGTGGACCACGTATATTTTTCACATTTCAAACTGGTCCTTGATATTCTAAAGTTTGGGAATGGCTGCTGTAGAGAGAAGCTGAAACGGAAATTACAGTTTTACAGGCTGTTCCTTCAATGCTAATGTGAACATTGGTTGGTTCAGGATTCTGAAATGGACACATTTTCAACAGTTAAAATGGATAAAATAATTGCTGTTTGTGGTGGTGTAGTATATGGGCAGTGGTGATCATTTTGACAAAAACTGCTCACAGCAACATTAAAAAAGAATAAGAAAAAAAAAACTAAAAATGAACTATTTAGTTCATTTTTTGAAATGGTGAACTGAACTAGTTCATTTTAATTTCTGTGAACTATGAGCTGAACTAGTTCATTTTAATTTCTGTGAACTATGAACTGAACTAGTTCATTTTAATTTCTGTGAACTATGAACTGAACTAGTTCATTTTAATTTCTATGAACTATGAACTGAACTAGTTCATTTTAATTTCTATGAACTATGAACTGAACTAGTTGGTGTAGAAAGTGAACTCGCCTAACACTGGGGGCCTCATGAACTGACCTCGCGTGCACACAGAAACAGTTCTGTCCATCGTTTTCCATGCTCACGTTGGGCTGTACTAAAAGTGCAATGAGCGTGACCGTCCTCGGTGCTCCACACACATTTCATAGCTGGTGTAATTGCTTTTCTGAGGTTTTGTCCGTTGGCGACACCTGCAGGCGATGCAGTGAAGTTCCTAACATTAGGAATCATTTCCTCCAGTATTTGTATCCCACTACACGTGAAAGTATGGCGCCATGTATATTGAGAATCACAATCTAAAATCTGAGAACCAAACCCGGAATTAGAGAAGGAAAACTCAGAATCTGGAACCAAGGAATCAAATTCTGTCAACGTGAGCATAATTATCATGAACAGAATTGAAAATGAGAGAAGAACAGCTGAGGAGGACAGTTTGAAAACAAAGATGGTTTTAGAACTGATAGAGAGGAAGATGATTACGCTCTTGTTTGCAGAATTTGACTTTTCCTTCTCTGATTCAAGGTTTTGCTTCTCAGATTTTGGATTGTGATTGGCAACATACATGGCACTGAATTGATGGCATATATAAAGGAAGGGCTCATTTTTCAGTCATTAAATATCTGATTGAATGTAGACACATGAGACTTATGGTAGCAATTTCTCAATAAACCAGTTATTCAGATCATATCAAATCATGCACAAAATCCTGCAACCTAGAGGCTGTGACAATGGCAGCTTTGGCAGAATGAGAAGGAAGGGGTTTCTAGCAGACACAGGGATTTTTTTTGACCCATGATGATGACAGCAGTCGGCCGTTTTAGATCTCCAAGAGCTGAGTCCTCTTGAACTCTGCACGAGTTGGGTCTGACTTTGGAGAGAGAGATGGAGAGAAGCTGAACATTACCCGCTCGTCTACAAGTACTGACAACGTGGCTTTTCTAAGTGATCGGCTTCACGCGCATTGCAGCAAAGGTGGCATCTGGAGACAAATTTGCGGATGTTAATAGTAGGAATTTCCATTCTATGATATGCAAAATATATGTGATGCACAAATGCACATGAAAAACGTTGTGGCAAAATGGCCTGGATTAGCCCATGACTCATAAATCCTACAAACATCATGGTGGGGTTGAGGGCAATAGATGCATAACTATTCAGTTGCCCATCAGGTGACAGCGGTTGTCCACTGAGGACGTAGCCGGTAACCCCCCTCACCAACCCACAGACTGCTCCACACCGCAGATACAGTCACTATTGGCGTACAGGGGCAGCTGTAGAGCGATCGGGCTGTTGAAAAGTCGACGGTGCTGCCTTGACAGTGCCGGGGAGGATGACATTTTGCCAACACATGTGGCACAAATCCTGTGAGATTGTGGACCCCAGATCCACTACCTCTTCTGGCCATGCTTTGCTGTTGCTCAGCGGCTGTCTGCTTCACCTCCACCTTTGAACAGGACTCTTGTTTTTTGGTCATAAACAGTACAGTTTTCTGAGCCCACCACACACTCCCACTCCATTTTCTTCTTTTACTATTTATGCCAGAAGACAAAGTGCCGAATGAAACATTTTTCCAGGCCTTAACTCCAGAAAGGAGTGTCTGGAGTTCACATGCAGTGAAATTTCTCGTTTTCCTCTCGCTTTAGCCATTTTCTTTGTTTCCCAGGTTTCTACTCATTATCATATTCAAATTAGTGGGATGGAGACTTGTGCTCCTGCATGTGTGCTCAATTTCAAGTTGATTGTGTACTAAGAATTATTCATTTGCCCATATGCCAGTTTTTTTCAGGCAAATATTTCTTTGTTTGTGAGGCCCCTGGTAATTTCCCTTTCCTAACGTCATGTAATGTCATCATTTTATAAAAAATGATAAAATCAAATATCAAATAATAAAATGTGAAGTCATGAAAAAGTTTGTACCCACTCTATGAATCCCTTTTTCCTGTTTTTTTGTGTAAAAACAGGAAAATCATCTAATTGACCTTTCGGTTAGCACCGCCCCCTTCCTAGTTACTGTTGCTAGGTCAAACTTGCTGCTCCTGCGTTAAGGACTGTGTTAATTTGCTACTTTTCCAATGTGTATCATCAGTGTTAATATTATACTAGAATAACTCCATGGTGAAATATTGCTGCTGGGGACCTACAACAGTGACTCGAGGTGTCCAGAACGTTTGGAGGAGACATTTTTATTCCCTTTCCCAAGATAAAACAAACGGTGGAGAATGCAGCTGTGGGTTCAGTTGTGTCCGTCCACAACTGAATGTGGGGAAAGTTACAAAACACACCTACATTTACTCCAAGGTAAGTTTACTTTGTTTATTAGATTTAACCACCGTTTAGTAAAAGTAATAATATGATTTAGCAGCAGGGAGGGTGATGAGTTCTCTGTTAGCATTAGCTCTGGTCCATAGGTCTGTCCCACACCAGAGCTATGCTAACATCAGACAGTCGCAGCATTGTATTAATATAATTAATAAAGTGACGTTAACATCACTAGCCTCACATTATACCTAACAAAATAAATATCCAGGGCCATATATATTTGTAGACAACGAGGCAGGCTAATAGCTGGTGTGGGAATTATAATTGTGCTTGCATATTTGGACATATATTAAGAGTAAAATTAGGTTGTTAAAAGGTCTGCAGGTCTGCAGGTCACGGGCTGAGCTAGAGTCATAAAGTTGCAGGCACTTAGGAAGACAACTGGGCTGTGTCAGGGTGATATGTTCTTATCAGAGGAAGGCACTGTTTTGGCACAATGGGGGAGTTTGCTTTGAAACTACCATAAAAGTGATTGTATCTAGCCAAATGTTTTACACCCTGCATGAGTCAATAAAACCAGCCTGTGAGCTGCAGAGAGTCAGAATTCAGCTGGGCGAGCAGGAGGACAGACCGCGGGGTCTGTCAGCTGATTTCTCCCTTTGCAAAGGCGAAACTTGAGAGTGTCATGACTATTATTGAATTCAAATTAATCTCACTTTGAGTCCACAGATCAGCAGTCCGGGGAAGGTCAGGTTGACCTCAACACTGGCTAGCGAGCTCTGGTCCATAGTGAAGTCATTGACACTATGGACCAGAGCTAATGCTAATGCTAACAGAGAACTCATCACCCTCCCTGCTGCTAAATCATATTAGTTTTACTAAATGGTGGTTAAATCAATCATCTAATAAACAAAGTAAACTTACTTTGGAGTAAATGTAGGTGTGTTTTGTAATTTTCCCCACGTTCAGTTGATTGTGTGGACGGACATAACTGAACCCCACATTTTTCCAGCGTTTGTTTTGGTTTGGGAAAGAGAATAAAAATGTCCCTCCAAATGTTCTGGACACCTCGAGTCACTGTTGCAGGTCCCCAGAGGCAATATTCCACCATGGAGTTATTATAGTATAATATTAACACTGATGATACACATCGGAAAAAAAGAGAATTAACACAGTCCTTAATGCAGGAGCAGCAAGTTTGTCTGACCTAGCAACAGTAACTAGGAAGGGGAGGTGCTTACTGAAAGGTCAACTGTAGCTGGTTTTAGTGTGAAACAAATCCAACTTCAGATTCAGATGTTTTCAATTGTGCCATTATTTATTCAAGAAAAATGAAGCCAAAATTAGAGAACTCAAGTGGCCAAGACGAAGTTCCCCCAACAACAACGACCTGAAGCGGTCCATTTCCCATCTGACTTCCCAGCTGCAGGTGGCGATGATGACGCACATGTGTCCATATTTCTGTACACACACTTAAACCACCGTTTGATCTGCAGAGCTCATCACGGTGACTCGGGTTGAATTATTCTTACCCGGTACGGTTTTTGGCCGTAGGAGAATGCCTCCCACATGAGCACCCCGAAGCTCCACACGTCACTCTTGGATGAGAACTTGAAGTAGTTTATACATTCGGGAGCGTACCATTTCACCGGCCACTTCCCATGACCCTTAGCCTGCAGGAAGGAGAGGACATGAAGAATCAGCAGCTGGATTGGATGTCATACCAGCGATACTGCAGCTTCTGATCACCGGATGAAAAAGTGATGCAAAGTACTCTTTATAAAGTGATTTCCAAAGACAGGCTGTAGTGAACGCTGCATAATTTTACAGATTCATATGAATATTTTTTTTTTAATGTAGAAATCAGAAGGGGTCTATGTAGGTGGACCTTAAGCCCAGTTCCACCCTGAACATCCGTCAGCATTCACCTTGTAGTAGTTCTGGTCCTCTGCAACAGCTTTGGACAGGCCGAAGTCACTGATCTTTGCATAGTGCTGCGTGACCAGCAGGACGTTCCTGGCGGCGAGGTCTCTGTGCACAAAGTTATGCTCCTCCAGGTACTTCATCCCCATAGACACCTGATGCACCAGCTCTGTGATGTTCTTCAAGGACGTTTGCCTGCAGACAGTCACTCATTACTCAACTCTGAAAGTAATTAAACTTCAGATGATACGAACGCCGCACGATCATCTCTGATGATCATCCCCATATTGAAGAAAAAATACACTGTATATATATTTTCAGTTGTTCACCAGCTCTAAACTCATCTGAAATGTTTGTTAACTGTGTATGACATGCTAATATCAAGGAAAAAGATGATTTATTTGGATATAAATATCAGAGTAGAACTTTAAGCTGTGGTTGGGAAAGTTTAGGCTCAAACGCAGTTGGGTTAGGTTGAGGCTCATTTGGTTAGGTTTATGCACAACAATAGTTTGTTTCGTGTTCAGACACAATTCCTTGATTATGTTTAGGCTTCACAAAAGCTGTATTAGCTTCAGGCTCAGCAATAGTTTGGTTTGGTTTAGCCACAACAATAGTTTGTTAAAGTTTGGGCATAGCTACTTGATTATGTTTAGGCTTGATAAATATTTTATTAAGCTGCAGCTCACCAACTGTTTGGTTAGGGTTACGTACAACTTCACGAAGCAAGGGTTTTGTGTTTGGACCCAAATGCAGGAGATGGGGAGGGGGAAGTCCTCTATTGAACTAAAAGAGCAAATAAACTTGACTTGGATGACAACAAGCAGAGAAACAGCAGAGCGGCAACATGGGGAGAAAACAGGAGCAAAGACCAAAGATGGACCAACAAGAGGGAGGGGCCAGGCGAGACAATATGGAGGCACAGGGGCTGACGAGACAGAGGCGAAAACAATCAAGACAAACGGGACAAGACAAGTAAACCAGAAAGAAACAGACTTTCAAAGTAAAACAGGAAGTAACAAAACAGGAGACAAGAAACAAGGAGAACCCAGAAAAATCCCCAAAGCACAAAAACCAAACCACCAGACCCTGACACTACAGGCTCAAGAACCATTTGGTTAAGTTAACCACTGATTTTCTTAGGTTTGAGCTCAGTAAAGGTTTGCTTTGGTTTAGTCTCAATAACAGTAATTAGGTCATTTAGTTAGGTCTAGATCAGGGGTCTCAAACTCATTCCTGAAAGGGCCGTGTGGCTGCAGGTTTTTGTTCCAACCATGCAGGAACACAGCTGAGTTGTTTTAGTCAATCAACTAGTTGTCTTCACTGAAGGTCTGAACCAGTTCAGTTGATTGAATGAAACAACTCAGCTGTGTTTCTGCAGGGTTGGAACAAAAACCTGCAGCCACACGGCCCTTTCAGGAATGAGTTTGAGAACCCTGGTCTAGGCTGAGCAACAGTTTAGTTCGGTTTAATCTCAACAACAGTGTAGTTAGGCTTAGGCACAAAAACCATTTGGTTAGGTCTAGGCTGAGCAATGGTTTAGTTACGTTTATTTAGTTTATAGTATGTTACTATAAAAGCTACTATGCCAGGGGTCCCAGTCCTCGAGGGCCGCTGTCCTGGATGTCTTAGATGTGTTCCTACCACAACACACCTGAATTAAATGAACGGATCACCATCAGCTTGTCATCCAGGTCTGCACAAGACCATTATATCCATTCATTTGAATCAGGTGAAGCAGGGAAACTTCTCAGACTTGCAGGACAGCGGCCCTCCAGGGTTGGAGTTGGGGTGAATTCCAATTCCTCCCTTAACCCTCAATCTCAACCCTCAATCTCAAAAATGCTCGCTCCCGTGAAGTGTAAGTGCTGTCCCGATTCTCAGAAAATCAAGTTGAGGGACAAGTTTGAGGGCTGTATCGTCCTCAATATTGAGATTCTCCGGCACCACCCTTGGGAGTAAGGGCTACCCAGAAGGCATTGGGTATTTTCACCAAGACGTCTTCGAAAAGGATGGTGCCAAAAAAAGCAAGCTACAAATATAGTTTCATAGTTAATAAAGATATAAATGTTACAAAACTATCTTACTGTCTTCGCTGTATATTATCTTCTTCTCCTTCTTCGTCATCGTCGTTTTCTTGACAGACTGGACGTAGCTTTGGGGTAAGGCCGCCCCCCACAGTCCGAAGACGCAGCTGCACTCAAGAGGTGTCCCATTTCTAAGTCACGAGATAGCCCTGACACTTACTTTGGAGGGCCAAAGACTGAGGGTTAAGGGAGGAACTGGAATTGGCCCTTGCTCACCCCTGTACTGTGCTGTAGCACGACTGCAAACCAGTCACATGACCACTGACCAGCTTCTGTTGCAGTGGTGCATTATCCCAGATAGACTGGCTGGTTTAATACTGGAAAACTTCCCCAGAAATGGCAGAAATCCCAGAAATCTGGGTAATTTTCACAAACTCCAGATTTTGGAGTTGTTCACATTCTGCATGTGTTGAATACTGTGTACCACATTTTGAATAAATCTGCATGCCTAATAGTGTTGAGTGTGGTTTTACAAATGGCTCTTGTTTAGGTTTAGGCAAAGCTGCAGCTTTAGGTTAAAATATAGGAATACAATGGGATAATTTTTTTCAAGATATCAGTCTCATAATACCTGTTAAAGACCTTCACATTCACACATTAAAGTCATTAAAGTCATGGCTCGTCTGCACATTAAAGTCATTCACACATTAAAGTCATCATTGATGTCATTAAAGCTTTGTCTGAAATATTAGCTTGACATCACGGCAAAAGCTGTGTTTTTCCACAGGTCTGCTGCAGAGCTGAAAAATGTTTTCAGGTCAGGTTTTTTGTTTTCCGGGGGCCTCAACCTAAACACAAATCTACCAGGAGGCTTCGTTGCATGAAAAAAATAAAATAAAACCAGAGAACAGGCCAGTTTCATACTTGTTTTTCTGCAGGAACTTGTGGAGCGGTCCCAGCTCGGCCAGCTCCATGACCAGCATGAGGTTCTCCGCCTCACAGATGCCGATCCGAACGATGTAAGGATTGTCCAGCTGCTGCATCACATCGGCTTCTCTCAGCATCTCCTCCCGTACCGACGAGTTGTTGTCATCGTTCTTCAGAATCTTTACCGCCACCTGCTTCTCTATTCTGAAACACAGCAGGGTTCGTGTCAGTATGAAGGTGCATCTCTGCGCTCTCGAACGCTGCTGATCTGAGCTCAGATGTTTTCTCTGGGTGCAGTCACATCAGGACCGAGGACCAAACGGTGCTGTTTCAAAGGCTGGAAAGACTTTACCAGGGACAGGTAGATGATGAGGGTTGAACATTCCGGTCAGGCGAAGAAAAAACAGCCTTCTTATCTCTTTACAGCAGGGGTCACCAATCTCTGTCCTGGAGGGCCGGTGTCCTGCAGGTTTTGCATGTTTCTCTCCTTTAACACAGCTGATCCTAATTAATGGCCATCATCACCTTGTCATCAAGGAGCACGTGTCTGTTAATGACACAGCCACTTGTATCAGGGTGTGAAGAAGGAGGGAAACATCTAAAACCTGCAGGACACCGGCCATCCAGGACCGAGATTGGAGACCCCTGCTTTACAGGTAGTACGAACCCAAGATATTTCATGTTTTCTCCCACTGACGTCACTTCATTAGTAATTATACAGGGTATATACAGCAATCTGTGAGTCAAATTTACTACCATTTAATACCTTTTTTTACTACCTTCAGATTTTTTTTTTTACAACCACCACGACATCGAGTTGCACCAAGTGTCAATCAGAAAAATTTTGTGACATGCACATAGATTTTGTCATTTGTAGATTTTGAACTGAGACCCGAAGTAGCTGGACCGAACCTCTCCATCCTCCCAATAACGGACATGGATGTGTTTGATTGTTTGAGGCTTTCGTCGAACATAATCACAAAGGCCCCAGCCTGGCTGATGTTTTTCGTCAGCTCCTTTTTAAAAAATGCCCCGAGGCCAAATCGAATAATGTAACCAGTTTTGTCCTCGTCACAGGTGAACGACTTGGCTACATCTGAGTCAGGGAACATGGCTCCAAATAGCTCCCCTATTCCCTGATTGGAGTTCAAGGACTGGTGCTTTGTAGCCGTGTTAAGGCACCACAGAGTCTCCACCTGAAGCGTGACATTGCCTCCCATCACAATCCTCAAGTCTTGAGTTGGGTCCACGGGTCTGGTCTGCTCGTGCAGCTGCGGTGGTGTGGTCGTTGGTATAGCACTAGTGCTAGCTGACTGTTGCTGCCCACGACCGCGCATTCCCCTCACGTGTTTCTCCGACTTCATGTGCGACCTGAGCGCATTAGCCCCCATCCAATTAATATTAATGATTTTGAGGCATACTTTACAGTATGACTGCCGGTGGTTCCCGACGACAGGCCTTCATCCAAGCTTGAAAGCTTGGATCCTGGAGCCAGGATTGGGAAAACTTACATTTCCCCATTTTTAAACTTTTTGCCACCCACTAGAATTCAAAGAAGAGATACTGGTTCACTAGCACTGCTTTCCGTCTCCACTTGGACTTAGCTAGGCAGGACGATTTCAGATTTCTATCGACCAATGAATACAATGCATTGATATGACGTCAATATCAAGTTCATATCACACATTCAGTTTTGAAGTAGCGGCGCAAGCAAGAAAGGATTTATTTATTTTATTTTGCCTATTTCATCAAAATGAAACCAGTCATTGCCCAAAAGAAAAAAATATATACCTATTCTTTAAAAAGAATACCTTTTGACCAAATTTATCACTTTTTAAGGCCATTAAATTTTCCGTTTTTTATTTATCACTTTTTAATACTTTTTAATATCACTTTTTAAAACCCCGCGGACACCCTGTTATATGTCAGTTTTAAAATCACCAGACCTCTGGCTTGTCTGTCAAACTCCTCATTTAGAAAACAGGCTTTGAGTGTCTGTTTGCTTTGGAGTCTGAAGGATCAGGGCTGAACTTTTGTAATTGTGTGTTTCCAAACTCACCCTGACCTTGACCAGTTTTTCCAACATCCCAGCCTTTAAGGTGTGGAGCAGCGCGGGGCTTTTGGTTTCAACAGTCTCCATGCGCTCTGTTTTGGGGACAGGACAGGACTGGAGGAGGGCCGGTCCAGCGCCTGCACCCTCCTCTTCCTCAGCTACGCTTTTGGACTTACTGCCGACAACGATCTAGATGGTTCTTTGTGTCTTTGGTCTGAAGCACAAGGCTCATTTATAAAAGCAGATCTGTGCTGTCGTCCTTGACAAGAGGAATCCGTTGTCCATGTGGTTACATCAGCGATTGATGATCAATAATTCAGGATTCAGAAGAGTCTGAGGGATCAGAGGTGACGAGTTTGCATCCTTTTCCTTTATGCACTAAAATTCCTCAAGATTCCTTGAATGAATTAAAGGTATTGTGAATTATGGAAGGAGAAATATACAAATATACTATTTTTCTTAGAGAAACATTGCTTTTGCATTTTTCTGACACGACTGCTGACACAGTGGCTCCTCTGCCCATCTGTTGTCCTCAAAGCCTTTCATGGATGCTGCTTTCACAGAAGGAGTTCATGGCCTCTGCTGACAACACTTCCCTGTTTTCTCCTAAATATTCAGTTCTTTGGACGCAGACGAGCTGCAGATGAGCCGTTTCTCATAATCTATGTGTTTAATCAGAAAAGTACCAGAGACTTCATGGAGAAGTGGGACAAGTCGTTTATATCCTGAGGCGCTCATGTTTCCTAGTGAAGACCCTAACCCTAACCCACAGTCTGGGGAAGTAAAATGGATGCTCTGGTTTGTCTGAAGTAATCATATTTGCTCATTTGTATTTTTAGGTGAATGTGCTGCTGCTGTTCTGGCCAAGATCTCAATCAATGGTTCCTGGCTAGGTAGAGGCTTAATTACAGTAACTGTGATGACGGCGATGTGATGAAACATACTTTCTCATCTTGTAGATGCCCTTCATCACGGTGCCAAAGTTCCCTGAGCCCAGTTCTCCGTCCTCCAGGATGAGATGGTTGCGGTCCACCGTGGAGCTCCTCAGTTCATCCGGATCTGCGTAAGGACTCTCGTAAACCTCTGTATCCATGGGCATTGCTGCTGTAGGAGGAGAACGATCACAGTAGAGTGAACATAAAGAGTCGGCCACTGGTGGAGCAAAACAACTCTATGTTCTCTAATCTAGTTCCTAAAACGAATCATCTCAGTTTAGATCGAGCACTTCTGTACTCAGGAGAAACCGTTCAGACCCGTCAGAGCTGCACTGCTGTCTGTCCATGACCCGACGTTTCGGTGGCAACAACCTCCTGCAGGTCTTTGGTCAGGATTTGTGACATCAGTGGGAAGGCGGAGAGCATCATGGAGTCAGCAGAGTGCTGCAGCCATCGTGAAAGCCTGCGGTGGCGGTATCAGCACCGTTACGGGTCCAAACCATGAGGTCAGCTGAGTAAACTAAATGAGCAGGTTTGTCCCATCACTAGTGATGCAGGCATAGAAAGACTGGTTCAGAACACGACGTGGACTGGCCACCAGACCAGAACCTCATCGAGGGTCAACATGTGGAAAAGTGATATTTTCAGATGAAGTTTTTATGTTAATGCTAATATAATTAATAAATTTAATAAAATTGCTAATATAGTTGCTTTATCGAAACAACAAAGTTGTGAATAAACTATGATTCCAGCACCATTTTTGATCTACACATCACTTTCATGGACGTGGAGTCAATATTTTATTACATAAATTGTAACATTATAATATTAAAATAAATCAAAAAGACTGATTTTGTGAAATATGTGACTTTACAACAGAAAGTTGTGACTGGATGTCAAACAGTCGTAATTCTGTGATTCTGAGATTTTAAGAGAAAGTTGCAAAGATTGTGATTTTACAACATGGATTTGTAATTTTTGGACATAAAACTGTAACTTTATGTCAAGAAGTTGTGATTTTTGTGAAAGTCACTACTTTATGACAAAAAGTTTTAATATAAAGGTTTTGCAAAGTTTGTGATTTTATGCCAAAATGTCACGATTATAGAGCATAAAGCTTTGAATAATAAAGCATAAAGTTTTGTGTGATAGCAGCTTTATTCATAAAGTCATATGTTTTATGTTTTATGTTTAAAAAATTTTAGATTTTATGACAGAATTTAGCTTTTTTTACCCAAAAAATTCTAGATTTTTCAAAACAAATCTGATGAATATCTTTATGGTTGTCGAAATAAATAACTGTGTAACAAAAACAAGTAGTCCTGTAGCTAAATTATATCCTATTATAATAAATAAGAGACATTATATTATAATAAATAAGAGTCATTTAAATAATGCCCTTTTCCTTTGGCTTGAGCAGCTGAACCCCGAAAACATCCGCGCGGGACTCGGCGAAGGAACGTGCACAGGAAAACGTAGCGATCGTCAGCGGTATGTTCAATGTTCAGTGAAAGTTGTTCAAGTATAAATACTAGGGCTGTCAATTTCTCAAAATAATTAATCAGATTAATCCCATGACTGTCAATAGTTAATCATGATTAATCGCAAATTGATCGCATATTTTTATCTGTTCTAAATCTACCTTATACAGATCTTTTTCAAGTTGTATTACTCTTATTAATACGAGTCCTGACTAGAACCAGGAAATATGACCATATTAGTCCAGTCCTGAGGTCTCTGGCTTCCTGTCACTCAGAGAATAGACTTTAAAACAGCTCTACTTGTGTTCAAGTCTCTTCATGGCTCCAAAGTCCATCTCTGACATGTTAGATCCATATGAACCAACCTGGACTCTGAGAACCTCAGGTAGTGGTCTCCTGCTGGTGCCCAGAGTCAGGACTAAACAAGGTGAAGCTGCATTTCTGTTTTATGCTCCTAAAATCTGGAACAGTCTTCCAGAAGATGTGAGACAGACCTGAACTCTGACAATGTTCTGATCCAGGCTGAAAACAGTTCTGTTCAGATGAGAAGATGATGACTGGAAGGATTTTATCTACACTCTTAATTTTTAATTTAATTAATTAATTTTTTTATTAATTAATTGTATTTATTATTGATTATTTTCATGCTTGTATGGAATGATTCTATTTGCCTTCTTGTGATTTTATGCATCTGTAAAGCACTTTGAATTGCCTTGTGTACGAATTGTGCTCTACAAATAAAGTTGCCTTGCCTAATATGAGAGTACACAAATGCTTGCCTTATGCAAAACAAATGCATGTTTATTTATTGCTACAATGCCAAATCCATTATATATATATATATATATATATATATATATATATATATATATATATATATATATATATATATATATATATATATATATATATATATATATATATATATATATATATATATATATATATCTATATATATATATATATATATATATATATATATATATATATATATACTCAATATTTTGTCTTATGTTCTTCATACAAAATATTTTCGTGGTTTGCTTAAAACGGGGGGGGGGGGGGGGGGGGGGGGGGGCTCTCTCTGCATCAGCGCTCTGATTAGCCGTCAAGTGACCAGACTCCGGTGGTAACTAAATTCACATCGACATTAAAAGTAAACACAAACAACATTTATCTTGTGGAGTTAGCCATCAGGCAAGGTTTTGAAGCTGAACTTACCATTCAAAATAGTATCTAAGTATCCATTTTATCCCAGCTACTGGTCACGGAGGTTTGTTTACGTGTGTCTGTCTGCAGCATGGCCGTCGACGTCAGTGCATGACTTCCTGTTTTGACAAACTACGGCAGAGCCCGAGGCTCATGAAGGCTGGAGGCAACACCATCTACTGTTGTACATCAACGGCCGGCTCGCGTTAATCGCGCGTTAAAAAAATTAGTTGCGTTAAAATTATTTTGCGTTAATCACGCGTTAACGCGTTAACTTTGACAGCCCTAATAAATACGTGCAGGTGGTTTGGGAGACTTACCTTCGCTGCCCACCCTGGTCTCATACGGGTTCAGATTGTCGGCGGTGCCGCGTTGAGATCCGCGTCTCTGTTTTCAGATCAGCAGAGGAGAAAATGTTTGTGCATCTCATCAGTGGTGTTGCTGACACAGATAATTATGACAGTTCAATCTGAGACGATAACTAGTTCAACAGTCAGTTATCAAGGGTCTGTGCTGACTCTGGACGGCGTTAAGGAGACTTGCTGAGGTGTGGGGACAGTTTGTGTTGGTGCTGGTACCTTTTTCCCAGGAAGCAGAGTCTGAAATCTGATTTTGGAAAAGAATCCATCAGCCATAGTTTGCTGGAAGTATAAATGAACTAAAAGTTAGTCAGAGGGTGATTACAGTCATGGATGTCAGGGTTGATAGACACTAACCCTAACCCTAACCCCCAGACTGAGGGGAGACGTGGTCTCCACACATGGATGAGCTCCGTCATTTCTCCGTCATTCATTTCTCAAGTGACTAGTGGGATATTTAAGAAAAAAATTAAAAAGGACCCTGGTGTTTTCCTACTGGGCTTGCCTTCCAGGGAGTTACGTCTCCCTGTATCACAGTACAAACTTCTTGAGAAGCTCCTTTTGATTGTCCGCAAGTGCATCCTGCATAAATGGATCAAAGCTTCCCCACCAAGTGTTACTTTGTGGTACAGAGAGATCTTTAATACCTTCCTCCATGAAAAATTACAGGCAGTTTCAAGGGGGAAAGATGAGCTGTTAATGAAGGTATGGTCACCTTTCCTTGATTATTTACCAACAGATCTGAGAAATTTAATTTGGAAAGGAAGTAGCAGACATCTCATGTGGCCCCAACTGGGGGACTCCAGATAAGACATGGTAACTGATGGTAACTGATGGTAACGGATGGCTGGTTGCTCCTAACTGTCATGAATATAATTTGTTTGGCTGGTATACTCACAAAAAAACATGCATTTGGAGAAACTACTAATCAACCAGCTGGGAGGAAAGTTTGGGCATTTCTGTTATTCAGTAATTTACTTGTTAACATAATAAAGTGTTGGGAGTAACAGTAGCACAGTCACAGAAACACATGACTTTTTGCTGTAACGCAGTAATATAATGCTTTACTGACAAAGTGTTGACACACCCTGACCTGACACCTGACCAGACACACCCCCGCAGCTTCGGACACCCCTCCCCAGTGAGCCAGGTTACAGTGGTTCCATTGTACCACACCGCCCCCTATTGAACGTACTTTGACCTGCAATAAACTTCATTTAAGCATAATGGAATATCTGGTCATATTTCTGCAGTTATTTTGATGTAGTTTAATGTCCTACAATTCAGAGAGACTCATATTGTAATAGAACTAATTCAGAGGTGTTTTATGTTAACAAGGCTGATGCAGTTCGGACGTCACAGTGAGGTCGTTCAGACGCCACATCAAGACGTTAACTTCTCTTCAGAGCAGCACTGAGAAAAATATCAAAACTGTTGGCTTAATAAAACCATAAATGTTGACATGAATAGATACCAAAAGATATTAAACAACATGTATACAAGTGGTTTCTTTCTTTCTTGGGGCATTTGAGTAAAAACAAGTGATGGGTGGAGTGGAGGTGTAAAGATGAGCTTCCCTGCTACAACTGTTGATTCACAGAGGTGGTGAGCTCATCGGGTCTTAGCAGGACTCTGACGTCAACATGGGGGTTTTAAATCAGCTGTTGGAGCAGGGAAGCACTTTAAACGTGTAGGACGGGGTGGGAGACTCTGACCGAGAGAATGGATTTATGTCCTGACCTGAAGCGCATTAAGTTTGAATCTAAAATACTTACGATGGCAGAACCGAATGCAGGAAGGTCCCGTGGAAGCGGCATCCGGCCAAACGACACTGGAGAGATAAATAAGAGAAATATGGATCAGACGCGGCTGCACTGCTGGAGATACATGTACAAGCTGTAATCTTGTGTTTCAGTGTTAGTTTTGGCTCATTACTCACTAGCTTCCCCATCAGGCCTCGGGCAGGGGTCTGTGAGGACTCGCAGCAAGCCATCAGGTTTGTATGAGTAGTGCTCCACCAGCTGTAGCACGAACACAAGCGTACACAAGAGTGCAGTTTAAAAGACTGACCCAGGAGCAGAAAGCTCATCGGGAACAAAACCCAACAGTAAATGTTATCTCAACACAGACGAACTGATGTGTGTTGGATTAAATGCTGGAGGGAACACCAGAGGAGGCGTTACGCTGAGCTGTGAATGACTGCCACACAGCTAAAAGGAAAGTTAGCAGACGTTCAAGCTGAGAAGGCATCAGAATCTCCCGTTGTTTTGATTTTAGCACATTCCTCAAGCACATTAAAGGCACAGTAAGTGATTTCTAGATCACACACTGTAACAAATTGCTGTAAGAAAACAGCCAAATTCTGACAGTAACATACTGTTGTCCATTAAAACAGTACTATACGGTAGAAAACAAAGAATTCTGGGCAATATTTATGGGCGGCTTGCTGTTTTTCATAAAATACTGTAATATACTGTAAATAACATTGCATTCTGGGAGTGATGTAGAATTCATGGCAAAGAGGCCACACAAAACACAGAACGCTACTGTATTTCAGGAGGGGAGGGGCAGAACTTTCTGGTATCAACCATCTTAATCCTGTACTGCAGCAAGGAGATCACACGGTAAGTTGAAATACATTTTATCTGTCTGGTGATATTTGCTTGTACTATCCGGTGAGGACTCGCCATTTGGACTTTTCTAGAGAAGCACAGGACTCCGGTATATGTAGCGCGTCTCATAAGGCTGACAGAGCGGCACCTGTTGTAGCTAGTAGGCGTTCAGTTGCAGAGCGGGCAGTAAGTACCATGGAGCCGAAAGCGGCCGCAACTTTTCAAAATTTGACGAAGGCAGCACTCGCTCCTGTCTATGTAATATGGCGAAGGCAACAAACACAAAATACAGTTTATCTAAAAGCTAATGAATGCATAGTATCAACGCCCTCCACAGCAACAGCTGCAGCTAACGTTAGCTTGTCTGCACCTAGCACATAAACAATGTAACTTAAGACCTAAACATTGCGCTAAATTAAATTAAATTGAATTAAATTAAATTAAAATAAATACAGTATGTGTAGTATCTGTTTTATCATGGTCTATATGAATTGTTATGTGCTTTCAGGTTACTGTTTTCTACTGGAGAGAGATCCTGGAGGTGTCTCCTCTATTTTCCAGTATTCCACCTAAACTGGCTGAGAACACTGAGGTGGCACTCTATGTTGTCCAGCTGCTGATGGCCCACTTCAGAGAGACCACAAATGAGCTCATCCTTCTTGCAGATGTAACTCCTCATTCTTCATATTCATTGCATTGAATTGTTGCCATCTTAAAAATTATATTATGAAACTAATGTTCTCATTACAATTGTGTGTGTGCTACAGAGTTCTGCCAGGGTGGCTGATGTTGAGAAGACCCTCACCCTACCCCCGACTCCTCGTCTAATACTGCTTGGTATGTATTGAGTGAACTGACATATTGTATATTTCAGATCAGATGAGCGTTTAAAGTTATCTGTATTCCAATTAAGCATGAATATCCTAATTCTATAAGACAAAATGCTTTCTGAAATTACTCTTAATTTCACATTCAGGTGGAACAGAGCGTGTGGCTGCTGGACGCTGGATGATCAGCCTTGAGGGTCATGTCCTATTTGAGGGCATCCAACCGACATTTGTGACGGCGCTTGCTGCCCTGTTTTCAGTGTACTACATCTTTAACCTACAGTACCAAGAGGAGGCTGCCTGTACACTTGAATTCAGTCAGTCTCCCTATGTTAAAATGTCCAACACTGCAGCTTTATAAACACATATACAGACTGCTTCAAAAAGCAGTTTTGGACTTCAAATCTGTGTCAACTGTACAGGAGGCTTATTTTCAGGTAAAAGTATATAAAGCCACAGAGGTGTGGTCTTTTCAGTGAGAGTTGGCTACACTGAGTTGCTGACATCACTTCAGCTACGCCCCGAACAGGTCAACAGCAGCAGCTGTAAACACCTTAATCTGATATTGAATAAGATCAACAATTAGATTATTGTCGTCTATGCAAATGTAGTCACTGATTCTTACATTTACCATTATTTTTATTTCTTTGCAGACAGCATGAGTCCAAGATATTTTGTGTATTTTCTCGTCAGTTTTATTAATCTCACCTTCCTCAGTTCCCTAATTTCTGCCACAACGGTAACACTGATGCTCACGCTGCAGCCTGGTACGTGGCGGTGATGCTGTTTGCTGCGCCAAGGAAGCACCATCTTTAGTAATCATCAAAATGTATCTATGCATCCAAAAGTAAATGGAAGATTTTTTTTTTTCTGTCCTAACTTTTTCTAATTTCTGGTTGTAGTAAAACTCAGCAGGCAACAGAAATGAGGTACACACTGTGCTGACCTGCCACAGGGTATCAAACTTCTTGCCGTCTGGGATGGAGAGCTTGCCGGTCCGGTCCTTGTCAATGAGATAATGCACCACTTTTCCGTCATCATGCAGCAGACACAGAGCGTATGATCCATTCTGGGCTCTCTGCCGAATCCTGCAGAAGGAAACAAAGACATGTGAATCTCTTACATGTAACAGCGATTATTCCTCCTGATTCAAAAGTGACAAACCGCAAAAGCAAAAATTCTCTTCACATGATTCATGGTCAGAAATGCAAATATGAATCAGAGAGAAGCAGTCTTAACTGCACGGTAACATCAGGGTTACTGGAGAAAAGGTCTTCGTGTACTAGAGGTTTTCAGAACAACCTGACATTCCAAAAACCCGAGGTTCCGACCTGACCCGAATCGGGTCTCGGGTCCATTCAAAAGACGTGATTCCGGGTTTGGGTCTGAATCGGTACAGTTAGTCTCGGGTCCGGTCGGTGCTCTCTGACAGGCTGGGTCCGCGTTTACTCCAGAGAGGTAAAGATATTGGCGGTGACAGCCAATGTCAGGACTCGAGACAGTTTAATTAATTATTAATTAATGTGGTGTGTTTGTCATGAAACAATCGTGTTGCCGTAGCGTGTTATTAGCGGTTTGCCCGGCAGCTGTAAAGCACAACGGATCACCAACATGACAACGCTGGATGAGAGAACATATTCACGACACGTCCTGACCTGTGTAGCTATTAGCGTTAGCAGTTGCTACCAATAGCATCTGTATCCACAAAGAAAATAACGACGTGGATTTATTGTTGTTTACATCACGTAGCCTATGTAGCAACTGAACCGGGTAGAGGAAGACAACTTTAGGTAAGAAAATCAAGTTTTATTCAATGCTAGACAACTTTTAACATGAGCAACTCTGGGCTGGATTGTCTCGGTTCTATTCGGGTAACTTGGTTCGGTTCGTGGTCGGAAACTAAAGACTCAGGTCGAGTCGGTTCCGGGTCCAAATATTGCGGGTCCATTTGGGTTCGGACTCCCAGGCTTATGATAATAGCTCAGGTCAGTTTTGGGTCGATTTTTTATGGGTCCATTCGGGTTTGGTCCATGAAAGTGGACCCGTGAAGACCTCTAACATGTACTCTACAGTTATGATGGTCATATAAAATCGACTTCTGAAATCATGTTCTGCTGAACTGACGTGCTTAAAAAGTCTCATTAAAATGGTAAGACCGTAATGGAGAGGTGCATGAGGAACGCAAGAGACCAGAGGCAGGTGTCAAGTTTCAAACACAAGTTTCATTTTAGCCAACCAAGTAAATCAAAAGACGCAGGAGATACAAAGATCAGCCACGGACACAGACCAGGAAGCCCGGAAACCAGAGAAGGAAACCAATGGACTGACAAAGGGAGAACAAGATGCAGGACTCCGTCCAGTACTGAGAGAAAGTATCTGCTCCCTTGCAGATTCCTTCTGTTCATGATGCTGTTACACAGGCCGTCAACGAAACCTTAATGTCAGACAGACGTAAGTAAATACAAAAAAGCATCTTTTAAGTGATGATTCCACTCACTGGGGGAAAAAAGTTATACGAACCAACCTGGGCCCTGTGTGAAAAAGGTCATTTCCCCTTAAACCAACCAACCAACTGCAATCAGGTGTTTGCAGTTACGCTTTCTCATCTCTGTGGAGGAATGTTGGTCCACTCTTCTGTGCAGAATAGTTGCATTCAGCCCCAGTGGAGGGTTTCACAGCATGTTTCAGGCCACAGCATCTCAGCTGGGTTCAAGTCTGGACTTTGACACCCATCCAGAGGTGGACTTCCTGGTGTCCCTCGGATCATCGTTCTGCTGCAGCACCAAAGTGTTCTTCAGCTTGAGGTAGAGAGCAGAACTCATGGTTCCATCAGTCTCAACAAGTGGTTCAGGTCCTGAAGCAGCAGAGCAGCTCCAGACCATCACACCACCACCACCACCATGCTTGTCCCTATGATGGTCCTCTTCTGAAATGCTGTGTTAGTTTGTGACAGATGCAACGGGACACACACCTTCAAAAAAGTTCCACTTTTATCTCATCAGTCCACAAATATCTCCCCAAAAGTCTTCGGGATCATCAAGATGTCTTCTGGTAAACGTAAGACAAGGCTTTGTGTTCTCTCTGGTCGGCAGTGGTTCTGGTCCTGGAACTCTCTAATGGATCCATTTCTGTCCGGTCTGTTTCTAAATGTTGAATCCTGGACTCTGACTAAGGCCAGTGAGGCCTGCAGAGCTTTAGATGTTGTTCTGGCTTCCCCTGTGACCTCTTGGATGAATCGTTGCTGGGCTCTTGGGGTGATCTTTGCAGACGGGCCACTCCTCTGAAGGTTCCTCATCTGTTCATGAACTTCTTTAGACCAGAATATGACGTGATGCTTCTTTTAGTCCACTCCATGTTGTCAGAGACAACTTCCCCTGGCTGCTCAAACTGAACTCAACTTTCCAAAGAAATGTTTGCAATCACAGTTAATTCATGATTTAACAAGGGCACGTGCATGAGCAAAGAGGTCAACGGGTGCTACAGTGAAGACGCCCGAGACCGAGAGGAATGTCACAGTGAATGATTTATTATTGTGTTTGAGAATAATCGAGGAGTGTTTGCCCAACAGAAGTGTGCTTGATGGAAGGTAAGTTGTTTGCCAGTTTCTTGTTGGGGAAGCTTGTTTCTCAAAAGGTCGCTTGACTGAAAGAGCACCACACAGCATCTCTTCAGCATAGCATTATTAACATTAACATAGCATTATAACAACACACTGTTTTGTTTTTCGTTTTAAAGTCAGTCTTGTGACATATAAAGGTAAAAACACCTCGGAGGCGGAGCTTCACTGTGACCTTTACTGAAGCAGCAGCGCTCTGATCAGACCAGAAAGCTGCAGCGCTCTTCATGCATGTGTCATGTTTAAATGTGCAGATCTTCATGTTAAAGCCATGAAACGACCTCTCTGCTGGAGCGTGACCTGAATTTCCCCGTCTTCAGACGTTCGTGCTTCGGTTGTAGCTATCGGAGCGCGACACCAGTCATGGAGGGATGGATTCAAAGCTCACTTACACTTTAAATATGCAAACTTTAAAAATGCAGATTTCCCAGCATTTTTTTACCGGTTTATTGTATTTTGCTGCCAGCTTTTGTAGCCGTGTCATTCTCTGTGAGATGTTTATCGTGTCTAAACCAGCCCTGGAGGATCGAACACACCTTCAAACCACATTTATAGGTCACGTGTGTTTAACTGCTGCTGCAACTTTGAGGCAACGATTCCTTTTCTTCCTCCAGTGCTTTTTATAAAACCAACACATTTTTCTAATGCTCTCGCTTTTTGATCTTCAAAAGTCTTGCAGAGCGCAGTGATACTCATGGTTCTGAATCAAACGTTTGTCTGTCTGTTTTAAACTGAATTTAAAATTCTGCTTCTCACATATAAGGCCCTTAATGGCCTAGCTCCTCGTTATCTACCAGACCTGATAGCTCGTTATGCTCCTAATAGAGCTCTCCGCTCTCAGAGTGCAGGATTACTCGTCGTTCCTAGAATATCTAAAAGTAGGTTTGGAGGACGGGCCTTCTGCTACCAGGCACCTTTATTCTGGAACCAGCTACCAGTTTGGGTTCAGGAGGCTGACACCACCTCCATCTTTAAAACTAAACTGAAAACATTTTTGTTCAGTAAAGCCTACAGTTAGTCTAAACTATAGTGTGTAGGGGCTAATAGTTATAACTATAGTTGTAGTAGCTCAGACTAGAGTAGCTCGTCTTAATCACAGCTTCATCATAGCTATGCTGCTATAGGCCTACGCTGCAGGGGGACGCCAACATGATCTGCTGAGTGGTGTCTCCACTGATCTTCTCCCTTTCCTTCCCTTTCCTCCTCCCTTCATCCTCCAGCTCATTCCATAGTTAATTAGCAGCACCTTGTTACTGTAAGTGTGCTCCATTTTCTTTCCTGTAGTTTGTTGTGCTGTTTTCCCTCCTTTTTTCTCTTCTTTCTGTATGTTTTCAGACCAGAGTTTCCTGGGTTTCATGCTGTCTTGCAGTTCCCTCCTCTGTCCATCCCAGCGTTTACCTCCACCTGTAGGTGTGTTCGGGGTGTCGACTGCCGTGGTGACTGGTGATCTAGTCCTCTGACCATCTCACCTCAGTGCTGCTACCTGCATTTGTTTATGTTTATATGGTCTTTTCATTCAGTCATTTGTGTCTCTCCTCTCTTTGTCCTCCGTCCTCTCTCTGTCCTATCTCCCCTCTTTTCGTTCTCTACCTGGCTGGTCTTCATCAGGAAGGTCTCCCCATATGATCCAGGTCCTGCTCAAGGTTTCTTCCTCTTAAAATGGAGTTTTTCTTTGCCACTGTTTGGCTTAAAGGTTTTCTTTTTGCCTGCCATTATCCTTATTTAGGGTTTAATATTATAATTTTAGTTAATGATATTTGCTTGGGGGTCATGATCTGGTTCTCTGTAAAGCACCTAGAGACAACTGACATTGTAACAGACGCTATACAAATAAAATTGAATTGAATTGAATTGTCTTAAAAATAGACTTTGGTTTCAGCCAAATGTGCTTCTTGGTTTTCTGCTCTGCGCCGCGACTTTACAGCGTTTAAGTCCACCTGTTACCACATGACATCATCTGTGACGGGAGATGGCTATTTTCACCATTTAGGAAGTGAGAAATAACCGGGCGAGAGCTCACGGGCTTACAGTGTGTCATCGTCAAGAACCACACTGTTCCAGAAATGACAAAAACCTCACAGAAATAAAACTCCAGGGACACAGAGGTACACGCAGCAGCCGTAACCCTGACCCTAACCCTAACCCTAACCGGTAACAGCCGGTTTACCAAAGCCGACTCCAGAGTCTTCTGTCTTCTGCAACACGATCAAAAAAAAGTAAAAGCTGTCACAGAATGAGGCCACGTTTCAGTGGAAAAACAACGTTTCCTGCTCGATGTTTCATGAAAACGGGGCAGTCTCACACACACACACACACACACACACACACACACACACACACACACACACACACACACACACACACACACACACACCACCCTGCTGTCAATCTCGCTCTCGTTCGGCCACTCCAGGAAGTCCTTTGCAAACTGTCAGAGCGGAAACCACAGTTAGAGTTTGTGTCTTCAGCCGAGACCCCCGAGGCTCAACTGAAGCTCCAGCTTCTATAAATACTCCTCCGGGACTCTGCTCCCCCCCCCCCCCCCCCCCGCAACAGCCACCCACCCACCCCCACCCTTGGTTGGAGCTCAGACGCCGGCCTCGGAGATCCACCGCCTCCTTTTCACCAGATCACACTTTGGAGCATTTTCATATCACATACATTTATAATTTCAACCTTGAACCACATAAAGATAATGCTTCTGTTGTTTTTATCTCATAGAGATAAAGTAAATGTCTGAAACACGCACACACACACACACACACACACACACACACACGGGCATCCACCCACACAAGCAGCAAAGACGTTTTTCATTTTAGATTATGTTTGCTTGTCAAAGAAACTGTCTTGCTTTCATGAGAGGTGAAGCTGTTTATCCACGGGCGTAATGCACAAGTTTAACCTTTATTGCCCATTTTTTAAAGACATATACATATATTGATATATTCTTTCAAAAACAGGGCAGTACAGGCGGCCTTGTTGATTGGTTTGCCTCCAGTATCGTCACTGTATTTTTGGTTTGCATGTTACAGAGATACATAAAGGGTTTTTATAAAAACCATGTCAGAGGAGGCAGAGCGGTGGATAAAGTGATGTTTTCTTCCCTCAGAGCAACTGTCATACATAGACCGGCCACACCTGGACCCCCCAGAGCACCCCTGGAACATGCTGGAGATCTTCACTACCAGTGGAAGGTCTTGGAGAAAGTGAATGATCTCTGTATGGAAGTGAACGCGACGCTGCTCAGCCTCGTAGAAGCACTGCCACGGTCAAAGCTACGGCCAATACCATCTCTTCATCTTAGTCTCCCGTTCTCGGTCTCGGGTTTGATCTGCTCTGAAGCAAAAACCATCTACAGGTAGTCTAAAGTCTGCCTGAGGTCCTCGTCCAGGGGTCATTAGCAGATCTTTATCAGACCTGCGTCTACTTGGATGACAAGCTGATGGTGATCCATTCATGTGAATCAGGTGAGCTGAAGCAGGGAAACATCTTTCGAGACCCCTGTTATAAATGTTTGCATTGTATTTATAGTTACAGATCATACAGTTGAACCCAGAAGTTGACACACACTGAATACAGAGACATGTGACCTTTTTATCTCACTGACATTAGATCAGACTAATCAGACTTTGGAGAATTTTTATGACTTTCTTCAAAGTCAGAAGTTCCATCCAGCTCTGCCTTTAAACAATCCGTTAAAGACCAGGTGATGATGTCATGGCTTTGGAAGCTTCTGATTGGTTAACTGACAACATCTGAGTTAACTGGAGCCACACCTGTGGATGTATCTGAACACCTCAGACATGCTGCTTCCTTCTGTGACGTCATCATCAAAAGAAACCAGCCAAGATATCAGGAGGAGAGTTGTGGACCTCCACCAGTCTGGTTCATCCTGGGCTCCAGTTTCCAGATGTCTGAAGGAGCCACATTCATCTGTTCAAACTGTTCTCCACCAGTAGAACCAGCATGGGAACATCCAGCCATCATAGCGCTCAGGAAGGAGACGGGTCACCTGCTGTGGTGATAAATGTACGTATCAACCCCAGAACAGAAGCTGAACAGCTGGTGGAGATGCTGCTGAAGCTGGTCAGAGAGGGTCATCATCCACAGAGAAACCAGTCCTGGACCAGCATGGACTGAAGGACCACTCAGCCAGGAAGAAGACATGACTCCAGAAGAGACAGATTACAGTTTACAAATACACACAGGCAGGGGCGCCGCTAGGGATTTTGGGCCCCATGAAAAGAATGTTTACCGGGCCCCCCAACACAGCGGCGAAATTTGTTGATGCTATTTTTGATCATCATTAGGGGCCTCTCTGGGCCCCCCTCAATCATGGGCCCCTATAATCCGTATCCTTTACCCCCCCTTTTCGGCGCCCCAGCACACAGGGACCAAGACTTTCTGGAGACATGTCCTGTAGTCTGATGAAACTGTTTCTCCATCATGACCATCGTTACATCTGGAGGAGAAAGGCCTGAGAACATCATCCAACTGTGAAGTACGGTGGTGGCAGCATCATGCTGTGGGGGTATTTTGCTGCAGGAGGGACTGGTGGACTTCACAAAATATTGTAGAATTATGTAGATTTTTGATATATCTCAAGACATCAGCCAGGAAGTTCAACTTCTGGACACAGATGAGTCTTCAGATGGACGATGACCCTGAACGCACCACCAGATTAGTTATGAAGGGGCTGCAGGATGACAGTCGTTTACTTGGTGTGGTCATCACAAAGACCTGATCTCAGTCCTGCAGAACATTAGTGGGCGGAGCTGAAAAGCAAACTATCGTGAGAAGCTTCTGGAAGAAAACTCAAAATGTCTGACCCAAATCAGACAGTTTAACGGCACTGATACCAGATACTGAGGAGGATAGAAACTTCTGACTCTGAAGAAAGTCAAAAACAATTCTCTCTCTCTGTATTCTGTCATTGAGCAAATAGAAATACTTCTGGTTATCCTGACTGACCTAAAACAGGAAATGTTTGGTCTCATTTAATGTCAGACAGAGAAAAAAAAAAGGTTGTGTGTTTTTTATTCAGCTTCTGGTTTCAACTGTACCTGTGGACCCTGGTGTTGTTTTCTACTTCATTCAGGTTAGCGTCTTTAAAAACAACAGTACGCGCACAGAAGGCTTGTTTGAAAAAAATGGAAAAATATTTATTTATTTATTTATTACTTATAAACTGCAGTAAAAACTAAAAACCATGTTTGCAGAGAGCAGTCTTTGTGCCAACCACCTCCAAACAACAAGCGTTCATACACACTTTTATTTTTCTCTTTCAAGATGAAAATCTTGTCTCAAGTAACCACACAGATATTCTCTGCTAACGTTTATTGACTAGTGAGTTTATTTTGTTGCCAGGTCTTCATGTTGTCCCCAAGGACCTCAACGAAAGATTCTTTTCCAGTTCTGTTTTTCTCTCTTTTCTCTCTGCGCCGTAGCAGGTCTGTCGCTCTTTCACCTGTTTCAGACCCTCGAACGTCTACCAGAGCTCAGCTGGAAAGTAAAAACATGTTTCTGCACGGACAGAAAACTGCACCAGCACCGAGGAGGAAGTTGGTCTTTATTTACACTCCAGCTGCTGTTTTTCTTTCATCTGAGTTAACGATCACATCTTTGACTCTCTCTTCTCTCATCCATTCATCCATCTATCCACCCATCTATCCACCCATCCATCCACCCATCCATCCATCCATCCATCCATCCATCCGACCAACTATTCATCCATCCATCCATCCAACTATTCATCCATCCATCCATCCATCCATCCATCCACCCATCCATCCATCCATCCATCCAACTATTCATCCATCCATCCATCCATCCATCCATCCAACCAACCATTCACCCATTCATCCACCCATCCATTCATCCATCCCTTATCCACCCATCCATCCAGCCATCCATCCATCCATCCCTCATCCACCCATCCATCCAGCCATCCATCCATCCATCCATTCATCCATCCACCCATCCATCCATCTATCCACCCACTCATTCATCCATCCACCCATCCATCCATCTATCCACCCACTCATTCATCCATCCATCGATCACCCACCCATCCATCCATCCATCCATCCATCCATCCATCCATCCACCCATCCATCCATCCATCTATCCACCCACTCATTCATCCATCCACCCACCCATCCATCCATCCATCCATCCACCCACCCATCCATCCACCCATCCATCCATCCATCCATCCATCCATCCATCCATCGGTCTGTTTCATCTCATCTCAGCCTGTCCTCCTCAGGAACTTGCAGCAGCATCAAAGAGCTGCTCTTGAACGTTTCTTCTCAACTGCGAAATAAAGAGGTTTTATTTTGTCTACAAGCTGCAGGGCTGCTGCCATCTCAGTCACACTTTCAACCACAGACGTTCTCTAAAATCAGTCCCTTCAACAGATTAATTTCATCAGCGACCGTTGATGTCCTACCAGGTTCAGAAAGATTGAACTTGGCGCCTGCTGTCTGAAGGTACGTTGTGCTTTCATCTTGGAAACTGAAAACTGAGTGGACTTTTTCTACTTCTTCCATCCCAATGCATGAGATGTTCTCCACAGATCTTTGTTTCCCTATCAGAGCTCTGCTCACATGGCAGCCACATATTTACCAAAGAAGACCCAGGTCAAGGGTTTATCAGGAACATCTTAATGCTTCACCAAGGTCTTTTATCAGATAAGATAAAGAAACAAACAGCTGAACATTTGCATCAGCTTTCCTCTTGGGTGGGGTTTGAGTTTTGATTCAAAAAGGGGAAGTGGATCAGTCTGCCCGTAGAAACCTAAAATCAACAAGTTTTTTTCTCCTCACATGAATAGTCGAGTGGTTTTAAGCAGACGAGTGTTGGGACTTACAGGAATTTCCCGTTCGTGCGGTGGCCGTTTTGAAGCCTGAGCTCCGTGTCCTCTCGCGTTATCGACCCGTGGAACCAGGGCATGGTCTCGTGGGCCGTGGTGGCGATGAGCTTCTCCAGCTGAGGCCTCTGGCTGATGATGGCCTGCTCCAGCGCTGCCCCCTGCACGCACACGCGCAACACACTCGTTAATCATGGTATCAGGACTGTGAGAGCGAGCGCACACATGAGCAGTGATAGGCGTGCAACAGTGGAGGAAGACTTCATGACAGACACGAGGAGTCTTTGGAGAAGTTGTTGAGTGCAGGATGCAGTTGAGCAAAGGACTTGTGTGGTCCACCGATCTGGAAGTGAAGTAAGACCTAACGGGCCATGGCTAAGGGGTTTTCTGCCGTTTCTGCATTAACATCATCCTGTCATGGACTTACTGAGCTCTGGGAGCTCTGAGATGTAGCTCTGATCTGTTTCTTTACAGTTCTGTTCAGTTCTCTACAGATCTGCTGTGACTTCGGGGTCAATTTAGAGCTGGCTGCAGCTTTTACCTTCTTCACCCCCACAGTCGCAGTCAGGGGTTACTTAGTGTCATCCACATGACTTTTTTGTATTTTTTCCCCCCTTTGGCTTGGTACAGTGAAAAAAGTAATGTGTTCTTATTCTAAGGTTGTATTTGCCCAACACGACGCCCCACTACAATCAGATGAATTTAAAAAGGATTTTACACAAAAACAGACAAACAAATAATAATAGGAAGAACAGAAGGGCTGCTAAGTGTCTTAAACGAACATTCCTGCTTCCTAAGGGTGCACGATAATTATCAGGAAACAGGAAATTATGACGTAATTCTGATAAGTCCAATATCATGACGAATAGCCCCGATAACATATATTTTTGTCAACACAGCAGTGCCTCGCTCCCTCTGAGCCTTGAATGACCAGCAGTGAATGTTGTGTTCAAGTGACGTCAGCAAAATCAGAAAAACGATTTCTCAATCAGGAAAATCAAGAATACCCCCTCATGCCAGAAAACAGAAAACTCGTTACCTCGGTCATCATTTTGGTAGTTGCTGACTTGAATCAATATTCGCAGTATTTTACCACATGTTACACATAAAAAATAGAAAAGGCTGAAAGAACGACTAGCAAACGAGGGAACGGGGGAATTTACGTTACACCTTGAATGCAGCACAGCGTGCTGATAAAAACAAACATTGCTGCGATGGTATGGAATTTTTTGTAAAGTTTCAGAAGAAGATAGTTGGTTGGTTATTTGTGACAAATGCTCCAAGTGAAGGAGGGAAAAATAGCTCAAGCTTTGATACGTCAAACCTGATCAGCCACCTGAAACATAACAGTCGCTTTTGAAAGTTTGGAAGTCACGCTAACGTGAGCCAAAATGAGCTAACGCTTAACGTGAGCAAGCCAGCAGCAAGTCTCCTCTCCCTCATCTCTCTTATCTAAAGCTTCAATGAGATAAAAAAAAGACTACTGAAACTCATTTACTTTAAATAAAAGTGTTAATTTAAACAGAACAGGCCAAAAATCCTTTAAACGTAAATCTTTTTCAGTTAGTAATTCTGATGCATGTATTTCCATCAGTTCAAGGAGCCTTTATTTTTTATATCAGTCAGTAATGAACCTTATTTAAGTTAATGTGAGATATCAAATAGGTGTGTTTGATAGCTCTACAAAAATGTTTGAGAGGCTTGCCAATAGTTTTTTATTGTAAAAAATAAATATCTGTTCATTTAAAGAGTCAGAACTATTTTGGATTTTGTTCATAGAATTGATGTAATGATCTTAGGTTTACGTGTCTGTTATCAGTATCGGCCTTTAGGAGCCGAAAGTTATCGGTTATCGGTTTTATAAAACAGTTATCGTGCATCCCTACTGCTTCCTGTAGATAAAAGCGAAGCTCACCTGCAGTTTCCAGATCTGCTTCACATACTCCCGGATCAGTTTCTCCTTCAGGTCCTCGAACGGGCCCACCTTGGGCTGCATGTTCTTGGGCCTGTTGCAGGGCTTCTTCAGCAGGCACACGAGGCCGTCTGTCTCCTGAGAGTGGTAGTCAATCACATCCATGGGGCTCCGGTGGCTCTTCCCGCCGGCGATGGCGTACGTCTCGTTGGGCTGCCGTTCAATGGTGTAGTGGTAGCAGCGGCCCAAGTGTGAGACAGACAGAGCAAAGCCTCCCAGATAATTTCGGCTTTGCCGTAACAGGTAAAGGCCGGTGCTGGTGCCGGCCTGCCGCAGGTACTCCTCCGCCTCCTCCCTTGTGATGTTGCCATAGAAGAACGGCAGCGTGTTCACCACGTCGGCCATGTTGGCTCCTGGACAGCGGCTCTGTCAGGGACGTCCCTTCACAGTCTTCGGCCACAAGGACAAAATTAACCTGGAAACAGATTCAGACCAAATCAGGATTCAAATTAACTGTGAATTCACATTTTCCTTTTACAGTAAATAACATATTTGCTTAAAACTCGATATTTCTGACAGGAAGGGTCCATATCAAGCTTTGTCCTCTTCCTGCCTGGTGCAGCTCTGCATTTTAGATGAATATTTGTGGACTACCTCCCACTGTAGCCCTGCTGGTTTGGTTTATTGTCCCTGTCCACCTGCCTCCTGTGTGTTAACTCCTGTTTGGGTCCTCTACATGTCCCTAACATGAGCTGTTATGAAGACAACATCGTCCTCTTTGAGTTCTTCAACTAAAGGAGGAGCTTCAGCTGATGGAGCCAGCCCCAAGGCCGCGAGGAGCTAAGCCCGGAGCTTTGGCTTAGTGTCGGTCTAACATGACTGCCTGAACAGAGCCAGTCCAGTTCCTCAGTTCCTGATGGACCAGGGAAGAAGACGGCTGTCTACAACAGAGCAAGTGTGATGTGTGCACATGGAAGTTCAGCTGCAGCCTAGAGTCCTCGATCCAAGACCCTCTGCTAGCTGGGGACCCAGCGCAGAAGTTAAGCTCTCCAAAAATGTCTCTGATCCAACATCTGATATGTTCTTTAAGCTCTGCAAACCATTTCATTCTGCCAAAGATTGGAGCAGCTTTGATGACCAGAACCAACCAGACTGCAGCTGGAGCTCTGCAGCTGGAGCTCTGCAGCTGGAGCTCTGCAACTGGAGCTCTGCAGTTGGAGCTCTGCAGCTGGAGCTCTGCAGCTGGAGCTCTGCAGCTGGAGCTCTGCAGCTGGAGCTCTGCAGTTGAAGCTCTGCAGTTGAAGCTCTGCAGTTGAAGCTCTGCAGCTGGAGGTCTGCAGCTGGAGCTCTGCAGCTGGAGCTCTGCAGCTGGAGCTCTGCAGCTGGAGCTCTGCAGCTGGAGCTCTGCAGTTGAAGCTCTGCAGTTGAAGCTCTGCAGTTGAAGCTCTGCAGCTGGAGCTCTGCAGCTGGAGCTCTGCAGTTGGAGCTCTGCAGCTGGAGCTCTGCAGCTGGAGCTCTGCAGCTGGAGCTCTGCAGTTGGAGCTCTGCAGTTGGAGCTCTGCAGCTGGAGCTCTGCAGTTGGAGCTCTGCAGCTGGAGCTCTGCAGCTGGAGCTCTGCAACTGGAGCTCTGCAGCTGGAGCTCTGCAGCTGGAGCTCTGCAACTGGAGCTCTGCAGCTGGAGCTCTGCAGTTGGAGCTCTGCAGCTGGAGCTCTGCAGCTGGAGCTCTGCGAATGTAGCAACAACATGAGTCATTCATTCACTGCATGAATCTCACCTGAGCTAAGTTTAGGAGTTACATGAATATAATCTTTAGGTCAGTCGACATGACACAAAGCGTTGGTGCAGCAGATATCTGCTGGTTCTTAATGGGCTACTCCTAAAACTCATCTGGATTTCCAACTTCTTTTTCCTTTTTATCTGTGGACATTATAGATGTTATTTGAAGGCCTTTGGTAAATAATCTGTAATATTCTTGTAGATGACAGTAAAATAGATAAAACCTGCATCTGCTTTACAATAAAACTATGATTTATCACAGAGTAAAACACTGTTGAAATCATCTGCTGTTGATTTGTGGTAACATAACAATAACATGCAGGCGTTTCTGTATTCTACAGAGAGATTTCTTCCAGTTCAGGATCCTGTTTGTCTCATGATGAAGACTCACGGCCCAAACGCCATCTGTCAGGCCTGCATGTTGGCGCTCGGCTGGCGTCCGGCTCCTCTGGCTTCCAGCCATCAGTGCGTCTTGTTTCCTGCTCTGAGCTGCAGAACTGCTTCAGAAACGGCCGCCTGACCTCTGAGCTCCGGAGTCAAACGCAGCCTTCACCCTGACGCTGTCGGACCTGAGATCTTCCTCATCGAGCAGCGATGCCTCGCTATCACGCTGACATTCACTGGTTTGCAGACGTGCATGTTCACACGACGAGCAGGACAGAACGCCACCGAGTGCATCATGACAAGTTTCTTACTTCCCATTTTCTCTTCTGTGTTCTTGTTCTTCTCTGAAAACCAACTAAACAGAATTGTAGGAGAAATTACCGACATTTAAATAGAAAGAAAAAAACGCACTGCATTTAGTGGAGAGAAATGACTTACTTTACAATAAATGACCTTGAATGTAGACTTCTTTCTTTTAGTTAAACAGGAAACAAACTGAATGCTGACTAGCAGACTGTGGTCACAACATGAGACACTTTTTCTTATTTTTAGGCACGTGCATTATTGTTACGTGCATAACTCATTTTTCTTGTCTTGGTTTTTACACTCTGAGGGTAAAGAGGCCTTTCAGCAGACGCCCCCAGCAGCTCAGTGAAGCCTGCTTCAACTTTCACATGACAAATTCAACACGCATGTTTCCCCGTGTTTTCCCGGTTCATTCACAATCAGAGGCTCGTCATTGCAGGTTTCACCACAGATGAACATGCAGACCACAAAGTCTGCTGCTCCTATCACTGAATCTATGTAGCAGTCAGTCTGACGATCAACGCTGTTCTAGAAACATCCAGCCTCACGTCCAAGCACCCACACTGCTACGAGTCCCAGAGAAGCTTCTCAAAGGAGAACGAGCTGATAAAAGCTATTTCCTTACTTACGTTAAACTCTATAAACCGCGTCTGATGAGAGAGATGACCCAAACTCAACAGAAACAATACCGAAGCTCGACGCACTTTCATCGCGCGACTTCACACTGACAGACACTTTTGGAAGATGCTTTTGACCTGCAACGCAGAGTTTTACGAACCAAAGTAAACATGTCTTTTCTTGGCCCAAAACAAGGGTGAATCTCCCCGGTCTGAAGGAAATCATAGTCTTCATCATAGTCTATGATCTCAGCCGTTAGGTGGAAGTTGGAGACCGAGCCAGTCTGAGCCAGTCCCTTTACCGAGTCTTAAGCCCCGTCTTCTGCAACGCTGTGTCAGTTCATCCTGTCATTTGTGTCAGCGACCAGTTAGGAGAGATTTTCTCCTTTGATTCACAAAGAAAACTGCTTGTAGTTGTGTAAATAGTGACCCAACCTGACTAGAGATGCAACGGTACTCGGTAAAATACGGTACGGTTCGGTATGACCTGCACGGGACAACACGCTTTTATGTCCCACGGGATTTATGTTCCAATAACTTTGCATTGGACTTGCACGTGAGCGTGCGTGCCTTTTAGGCAACAGGTCCGCCACTGCATGTCAACGTCCACTCGCCTCCGCTCACTCACAGTGACCAGCCATCACAGTTTGGCCGGTTGGCTGCAGGTCAAAGACGCAGGAAATAAAAAAAAACAAGCAGGCATGACCAGCGGTAGCAGAGAAATTGCTAAAAACTTTTTTTAATCACCGGTGTGGGAGCATTTTGGTTTTGCTGTTGAATACACCGGCGAGGGGGTGAAAACAGTTAACAGTTAACAGAACGCAATCTTCCACCTCCCTAAACCTGGATCTAACCTGCGTAAGATCCAGTTGTTACCAGTTGTGCGTCTTGGTGCAGCTGATGTGCTTTTTAAAATACTGCAGAACGAATCATTGGATGCGCATTTAACCCTCATACCGCCGACTGGGGTCCTCTCGGACCCCAGAGGTGTTCTTTTTGTCATATCTCAGAGGTGCTTTATTCTATAATTCCAATTTTTCATGACTTTGTCAATCAATTTGTTCCTAATAATGTCATATGATTTTTTTCTGTTTCTGTCTTTATCTGTGCTTTTTAAAAATTCCAATGCATTGGGGTCCAAGAGGACCCCAGTCAAAATCTCTAATTCCGCCTATGTATTTTTAATAGATGGAACCATTTATTGAGTCAATGTTTGCCATGGGACCTAATTTAAAGTATCACACACTCTCAGGGGGGGTGGGGGCACTCTGTCAGTCATTTTGAGGGAGATAGACACAAATGCAGCAGAGACAGATTCAATCATATGCTCTGTCAACAACACAAAATACTGCTCCTCCTAAGGTAAGACGAGTTTCAAAGTCAGGAATAAAATACATAATTCCATCCTAAAAATGTATATGACTAGGAAATGGAATGTTTAAGTTCTATTTTACAAGATAAGACTGTAAAATAGTTTGTAGTGCATTTGATTGCCCCACTGCAAGCCCCAATCCGTGCAGCAATGACCATCATGGGAGTAGGTAAACTCCACCTGCTGACGTCCAACACTTGGCTGAAAAACCTACTTGCAAAAAAAAAAGATTTGCCTTTGCTCCCGAAGCACAGATAGAAAAGTAGCAAGTACTTGCTCCTTCTGCCACATGCCAGTATGTTCTGACCATAGCAGGAGACAAATTGTATGCCATAACAGTCTATAGTCCAGAGTTCAAACAACAGTGCTGCCACCAGTTTTAAGTTCTTGGGGAAAACAATCAGCACTTTTTCCTGCATTTGACGTAATGTCCACTTCATAGTTCTTGGAGATGGCAACTGCATTTGACATAATGTGCATTCCTTTACATTATAAATAAATTGAAAAAATCTCAATTTGAATTGCATTTATTCACTCTTTGTTTTGAATATCGACTTTGTATTTAAATTCAAATAAAATTAAAATGTAATGACATTTAAATGATCGTGGGTTTATTTAAGTTTTTTTTATATACAGTCATGGAAAAAAAATATTAGACCACCCTTGTTTTCTCCAGTTTCTTGTTCATTTTAATGCCTGGTACAACTAAAGGTACATTTGTTTGGACAAACATAACAATAACCACAAAGATTGCTCACAAGAGTTTTATTTAAGAGCTGATATCTTACCATTTTCCATGGTTTTCTTGATTATAACCTAAATCACTTAAGTTTTTACATCAATAGCTATGGTGTTGTACTGCCAAAAACACTGCTTTTATGCATTCAGTGTTTTCTTTTCTGTCTGTTTTAGTCACATGATGACGTTTAGTGGTACCAGGTATTAAAATAAACAAGAAAGTGAAGAAAAAATGGTCTAATAATTTTTTCCATGACTGTATATTGGGTTCAAAATTACCTTGGTTGGTTTCACCATATAAATACAACACAAATAATGTTTACTTGAAATTACTGAACACTAAATTATATCAGAATCAAGTCTAACGTGACTACCATAGAGATGGTAATAGAGAGGGAAAAGCTGCGCTGTAGCCTCATTCTTTAACTGATTTGAAAAATTTCAATGGATTTGTGCTTAGCTAGGATAGGATCTTAATTGCTGTAAAGGAGATCATAAAATTCCACTGTTGACATTTTTGGGTTAAAGAAAAGTATATTTTCGTTTTTATAAAATATGCAAATTAACTATAACTTTCTTAAAATAATAATAATCTGTTGTTGTTTTTTTCCTTAGATGACATTTAATACATCAGTAATAATATTCTGAGAAGAAAAAAGTTGTAATTTTTCTTTGATGGTTGTTTATTACAGTATTTATTCTTGGGGTCCGCACGGACCCCAGTTGGTAATCCATGTATGCGAAATATGTCGGTAGAATGAGGGTTAAAGATCACGAACAATTAATGTTCCTGTCCCTCGACCACCAACAGTTTCAGACATATCAGAAATAAATTCCCACATCCAACCTTTTCCAGCTTGACACCAGAGACAAAGATCTCCTTGGTTTCCTCCACAGTAAACATCTGGATGAGATCATACCACAGCTGTACAGACTGACGTGTCTGGCCGTGATTATTCCCACAATCCACCACAACTGCTGACCAGACATCCTCTGACCTCAAGAGAATAAAAACGTCTGACAGTAATACGGTGATGCGTAATCCAGAGGTAGAGCCGTTTGTGCACGTCCACATGAGACCAGGTGGACGCACATTTATTCCATTTGGACGCGCTCTTTTACGCGCCGACATGTGGGTTGCACTTTCAACAAACTCAGTATCTTGCGTTCACAGGTTTACGGTAGCGGGTGGTCTGAAACTGTACCGAAACCGTGACACAAAAAAATGCGGTACGGACCGTACCGTGAGCCACCTGGACCGTTGCACCCCTAAACCTGACATAAAGTCTGCAACTTTATGTCACTCGTTTGTCTTTCAAAAATCTATCTGAAGTTTTTGCAAAGTCATCTAGCGTCCAGTCGGCATCACGGAGTGCAACAGTTCGGGTCTGCTGGCTGCTGTTCGATTTCAAAACTCTCCAACACTCTGGATTAGGGACAGGTCAGGAGAGGAGGCAAGACATATCTCCTTCCTGACGTTACTTTATCCGTTCAAAGTGAACAAAGTCATCTCAAGGCACTTTATGCAGAGGGAGGGGGTTTCAGATGACAGGAGAGAGGGACCAGCAGACACAGGGATACATGTCCAGGGACATCTGAGACATGCAGCGTGTGCAGAATGTAGTTTTGCATCATCTGGTTGAAAACACATGGATGTATTCTGCATTAATGCTGCCATCACAGAGGTGGAAAAGACCTTTGCCAAGGGCACTGATCCCCCCCCTCCCGGATACTGTAACAGAAGCTGGCTTTTTGATTGGTGAATGATAACAGTCTGGGTGCCCCTTTTCCTGTCGGGTATGGAGCTTCAGGCAGAATACTGATTCATCTGATACTCATCTCCACTGAGCGATGGTTCATCAAAGATGGCTCAGAGATGCCTGAAGTCTTTAATGACACCAGCAGTGACTACATATGTATGGAGCCCCGTTTGGGTCATAATTCAATGAATAAATGAGTCTATTATTATGAAATACAGGCGTTTATTATTATGAAATACGTATCCATTATTATGAAATGTTTCCCATTATTATGAAATATATGTTTATTATTATAATGAAATATTTCCTATTATTATTATATTATTATTATGAAATATATTTTTATAATTATTTAATCTTAGTTTAATGCATAATAGTTTATTTCAGAATGGCTTTTTTATCTAAGAATTAGTTTTTACATAATTGCTTCCTTTTTCATAAGAATGAGCTTTTACATAATAATGACATTTTGCCAGTGGGTGGGACCAGTGGTTGACCTGCACGCTCATTGGTTGATCCTTCTCCATTCTACGCTCTGACATCGACTAGTTTGGCCGTGAGGTCCCGTTAGCAGCGGGCCGTGGCGTCATCAAGGTGCGCTACTAGTCCGATTGTAGCTATGGCAGCTTGGACTGAGCTACGGGAAACCTTGCCCAGGTTAGCAGACAATATCGAAAATGATAATTTATCAGGAGATACTATTTTGACCCGATTTGACGAGGTTTTCGAAATGGTCGGGATGATAGAGGCCTTTGAAAATGTTACTGTTGATGATGCCACTATCCATATTCACTGTTCTGTTGCTTATGCCTGAATGAAAGAGCAGCCAATCACATAAATGGCTCCGCCCTCTCTGCTGTGATTGACACACAAATCATTCTTATGAAAAACGAAATCATTATCATAATAATGGGAAATATTTCATAATAATAAACGCCTGTATTTCATAATAATATACTCATTTATTCATTGAATTCTGACCCAAACAGGGCTCCATACATACGGGCTCTGATGAAAGACAGACGTGCTTCAGCTGACTTATCCTTCCAGAATCTTATTAAAAATGTGTCTGTAAGAAGTAGAGAAGGTTTTACGTCTCAGCGCCTAATTTACTGGTCCAGCAGGATCCGGGGCCAGACCTGGGTTAGGTCTTAACGTGGACTTTCCTCATTAAGACTTTCAGCTGAAGAATCGCTGCCTGTAAATGCCTGACTTTCCTCTAAACCACACGAGTAAATGAACACAAGACATATAAGACTATCCATTACAGAATTCAGAAGAGTTCTGACCGACCGCCACCTTGATAACTGTAAATCCAGTCAGAATTTTAGTTTTCCTCAACCCTAGTTCACACTGCAAAGAATTGAAGTTCAGTTAAATGTACAAGTATATTATTTCAAGGTTTGTACAGCACACCGATCTCTCACCAGCTCCAGTTCCTGCACTGAGGAGAACACCTGACACAGGTAACTTTAGGAGGGTTTGACGCTGACGTCACAAACTCCACAAACATTTCAGTCGTTTTCCTTCTCGTCAAAGTGGAGAACAGAGAAACCCACTGCCAGAAATCACCTGGATGTCCTCATTCATGCAATACCGACAAGCTGAGACCCTCAAACGCATCTCAAAGTGTTCACTTTTGTTGCTCAACTTGAATTGGGCCTTTGGAGCACATGGAGCACTGACACTGTAATATTCTGACCCAAACTGCTGAGAGCTGCACGTTAGCGGGAGAGACGATCTTTAGGTTTGCATTTGTGTCAAACAAACATTTCAGACGCGATGGGAAATGGCGGGCTGTTAACTGCTAAATGAGCCGTGTGGTTAGGTTGTGAGATCTGATCAGAGTTTAGTGTTATTTGGTTTGACATCGTCACGTTTCAAGTGAACCAACCGAAGACGTTCCTCATGATAAATGCTTAAAATATCAAATATAGTAATAGTGTAGTAATAATTAATATTACATTAGAATTAGGGTGATTGTTTTAAAAATGAGAAGTGTTACTGATGGCCACACAAACGGGACTTTTATGTGCAGTTGTGCAGCAGTAAAACGAAAGTGCAATAAGAGCGGTGAGAGCGTAGGTGAGGGTCCGTTCGGAGACTTTACGGAGGTGTTGCAAGGACTTGGCCTTGTTTTCTGAAGCGCCACTATCATGCTGAGCGAACACCACAGTCTCAACCACACCTCTGCACGGCGTCACGCTGGCAGCGGAAGCCTCTTTCAGTTTTCTCAGGCAGCGCAGCCGCTGACGGGCCACCTAGAGGACTGATGCAGGTCTTCGTCCACCTGGACTCCGGAAGGAAGACGCCTCTTCATTATGTGTCCCAGCACTGACATGTCACGTCTGAGCTTTAAGGTCACGTTCCCGTCACATGTCAGGCGCAGCAGTGGGCCCAGCGCAGAGCTGTGAGGGACTCCACAGGTTCTCCATCAGCCTCTGAGCTGCGGCCGATTCTCGCCCTTGAATAACACCAGAGCCCCACTCAGCCTCATCCGTCTCCTGGATTAGTTTTCTGCTTTGCTCAGAAATGACACAAGTTCTCTGCTTTTAGGAAACGATCTCTTTGTAGAAGCTGTTTCAGTTCAGTGCAGATGCTGGCTTCTGCTAACACTCTTTCGTTAGAGCTTATCTGCGGTCACAGCAGCTCAAACATGAAGGTAAATATGTTTGGAAATGCACGAGCTTGTAGAAGCGATCTGAACCTGAATATTAAAGCTCTCACTTGGATAAAAGAAATCATGCTATCTGAATTTGAGGCTACAGACTTTCACACGGACTTGTTCTGAGGGTGAAGCTGCAGAAGAAACTTCATCAATGTGTAAAAGAAACATCTACGTACACAGAAAAGAGAGATGAAAACTTTCAGTCCGTCAATTACACTGCAAAAAAAGGGGGTCTTCAAACAAGATAAAAACACTACAACTAAGGAAAAAGATACTCAAAACAAGTGAAAAAAATCTGTCCATGCAGCAAGATAATTTCACTTAGTAAGAGTTCTTAAATTAAGATTGTAGGAACACTTGTTTCTAGATTTAAGAAAGGTATAGTTTGTTATTGATTCTTAAAACAAGATTTATTTTGATGAGGAGGAAAAATGTAATACATCTTATTTTAAGTGTTAATTGTCTCATTTTAGGATTCCCTGCCTGTTTGAGACAAACAAAAATAAAGTTTTACTTGATATAAGATTATACTGAGACTTAAAATTAAAAAGTCATTATTAAAACAAGAAAAAATATCAAATGCTTCTAAATGTATGTTTTTTTTCTTGATAAGAACCAAATAATTTGCAGTGTACTTATGTTTTTAAATTCATTCGATTCCATTTTTTTCTACAACAACAACGAGTGCAGATGCTGTACAAATGTTTACATCAGTTGTGCATTTTGAAACATGTTAACCTTCATCCTAAAACTCCAGAATAATAATAATTAAAAAAAACAATACAGAATCCTTTACTTAAAAGATGAAATGCACCTGCAAGGGTGATGTTTAAGGACGACTGTCAGGAAAATATAAGCGACTTTGTGAGGGAGAGTGTAGAAGGTTGAGCTTGTTCGTTTTTATAAGTTTTACTGTTTTATATTTGAAGCTGCCCCATCTCTGCCAGCCTAAAACAGTCCTCCCAGTCTGAGGACACTCACAAGGCCATGGTGAGACCGGTCTGAAAGTTCATCCCCTTCCACTGAGACTTATTTAGTAATGTTAGACAAGGAGAAAACGTCTCATCTTCCATAAAAACAGATAAAACAATGTGTACAGTTATCTATTTGTACAGTTAATTCTAAAAAGCAGGACAGCAGCAGTGAGGCGAGGACAACCATCTCAGATGACTTCCCTGCTCCATTAAGACTATTTTCTGAGTTCCCGACAGAAAAGCAGCCGGCGGCTCTTACTGACCGCTGAGGCGGAGATGCGTCCGGAGTCAGGCGCGTCTGGAGCCGAGTCCTGGAGCGCACCGGGGAGGCGCGGGGGCCCGGAGCCGGCGGAGGCGCTCAGAGAGGAGGTCCGGCCGGGGCGTCCGGGAGCACGAGCTCAGACACTGAGGAGCAGCTGCAGCCCCGGAGCTTCCTCATTTCAACAGCTTCCTTAACCACCGCGCTCTCTACTTCCTTTTTTAAATGTGCACACTGACCAACACGTCAGCTGTGCAGCAGGAAGCCGCTCTGTCATCTTCATTTACTGTCGCACATCCAAAAAACACCCCCAAAACACACGGTTTTATTCTTTTACTCTGTTTCCATCGATGTCTGCTGAAGCTGCTGTAGAATAATATAATTAACTATGATTTTGATATATATATATATATATATATATGTATATATATATATATATATATATATATATATATATATATATTCTTTTCAAATAAGGTTCACACAGTCAGTTAGGTTTTTGTTTTTAACTTGCAAATGTTATGGAACCAGCTGAAAAGAAAAAAGTATTTGATGTACATTTTTTTGACTGCCTTGTGTTTATATATTGTAATCTATGTGTTAGATTTTCTTTGCCTTTAGGCTCAGATGTGTCAAACAATAACAGTTTTAAGTTGGGCTGTAGCGATACGATACACGATATTCGTCTCACAATACGATATATATATCGATATTCATTTTACAATACATTTACATCATTTTCCAAAAAAGATTTTAAAGGGACAAAGTGATTTTGGTGACATCTTGTGAGTGTTCCAATGACTTTGTTTGAATTTATTGAACTGAAATCATCAATTCCACATTATATGGCTGACAGGCAGCTTGCAAATGCTGGACAAAATGAATAAAAGATTTGTTGAGAAAAATAGTTTCATTTATTTAAACAGTGTAAATTGTTGCTTGCAAGCTTTTAAAGGTGGGACACGCGGGGGTTTTAAAAAGAAGCTTAGAATATCGATATCCGCAACTGAAAAATCGATACTTTGGGGAAATAAAATATCAATATCGCAGAATCAATAAAATTGCTCAGCTCTAGTTTTAAGTCTGATGCTGCTTTAACAGCAGACTGTCTGCTCGTGCACAGCAGTCTTAGTTTCTGCAACGACAGTTAAGGGGAATTCAACAAATAATCTAATTACATTATCAAAATAAACTGGAATAATTGTTTGTTGTTTTTTTAGATAAGCTGTGAAAAAATACACCTAAAATAATAATGTTGTGTTTCCCAGGTTTATAACTGATTCAGGAAGTCCAGTAAACTGGACATTTACTCTGTCGTCATTTAAACTGGACTTCAGTGTGAAATGTTTTTATGATGCAAAAATGAAACAAGATTGTTAATGAAACAGAAAAGCACAAATCATTCTACCAGTTGTTTGTTGTGACAATTTAAAATTAGACCTTTTAAAGCTTCTTTAAAAAAAAAAACTACATATAATAACAAACACATTTAATGATTTAAATTGTGTACTAGCCAATCTCAGGCTACTTTATAGCATTTATAAAAAAGACGTTGAAGCAGAAGATTTCATTGTTCTCAGTCCTGTTACTGAAACTTATGTCATTGTAAAAGTTTATAAGTAACAGCAGTGAAGGTAACAGGACTGAGTTTTTAGGCATAGTATTAGCAAATGCAAAAATTACAGCAACTTTAGGACACTGAGCTCATTCTACTGACTTACAAAAGTATATATTTCTTAAATCAACTAATAACATATGAACAATAATTTAGGTAATGAGTAAGTGGAAATGGACCTTGTTAGTTTCAAAATCATGAAATATGTAGACAACAATAAAGGAGAACTGACTTCTGGCCTTCCCATGACCTTCAGAAGATCTCAGTGGTGCAGCTTTCTGCGGAACATGTGACCTGAGGAATGTTCCAAATTTTCAGGAAGGGGTAAGTGTTATGGTAACAGCACTGAGTAAAAACCTGGGGACCTTGACTAAAATGTGCATTTTAACTAAATATGATTTTTTTTTCATGAAACAATATATTTGAAATAGTATGTTTTGAATTTGAAATTGCACAAATGTGCGGGACAGAAGATGTAGTTAAGAGTGAATTTATTGCATATTTATCGGTATATAACGCCCTGGGGACAGAAATGCGTTAGAATGACCCATAAGTTTCTCCTTTGTTTTGAAGAAAACAGAGTAAATCAGAAAAGTAACTCTGAAATGATCAGGTGGATGTGCTGCAGGAGATATTTCAAGCCAAAGCAGAGCACAGGCGCATGTGTGAGCATGACAACTGGTTTGCTCCTGAAGTTACTGGGACATAACCAGCTCCCACCCACCATCTTACAGAATAACTCATTTTGTGACAGAACATGTTAAACAGGCTCATTTGAACCATAACAATGCTGGTAAGTTACTACAATAATATAATAAGTCATAGTTATAATGTTAAAGGGAAGTATTGAAACGGCTACGCTCCAGTCGAGCTGGAAACATTAAAAAAAAACTTCAAAACATAAAACTATGTTCTAAAACACTGCCTACAAGTGTAAACTGCTCCAGCCTGGCTGTATTTTGGGGTGATGGACAGAGAGAACTTTCTTTATGTCCTTGTTCCGGTTTGATCCCATGGTTCCGGTACCTGCTGTAGACTGGTCCAGAACCATCAGAGTCAAAACCAGCTTGACCCCTGCTGATTAAAGCGGTAGGCCTGAGCTCCCTGCTCGTTTTCTAAACTGTGTTTCTCCTTTTTCTGTTAGTCTGAATAGTTGAAGTGAGCGTGTGTCATTTATTTTCCGTTTTGGTTTGTGTGAGGAAGGTACCGCTGGGTTTAACGTTCAGTTGTTATTTTGGTGTCAGGTCATCCTGAAGGATTTCAGCTCCACATTGGATCACCTTGTGACTGTAAAACAAACCGTTGGCTTTACTTTCCTTGTCCAGCAACTTCTGCACGGTTTTGGGAACTGGGAGGAGGAGATGCGTTTTTTTACGTTGTGTCTTCTTACTACTGGACAGAAGCGTAACAACGAACCCAAACGTCAAGAGATGTTTCTTCTCCAGTACACGTGGACAACGCTGATGATTAGGACCAATCTGCAGCAGGGTGGCGTGGCCCGGTTCACCCGTCAGAGCCATGAATGACTGATACAGGATCCATGAGAGAAGTGAGGAAAACAACTAACACTTTAATTAATAACACAGCTGCCACCTCTGTGAACACAGACACAACTGAGCAGTGCTCCTCACCTAGAGCAGGCACATTTCAGCTCTACTTATACCCTTACCCTAACCCAGCTGTGGTGGAGGGAAGTTTCCGGTCTGCTGCAGCGGGACCAGGACGGAGACACACATGTAACCCTGGTGACCTGTCAGTCCTGACTCGTTTTTAACCATCAGTTGTAGACTGGATGGTGGAACACCAGTTTCTCTTCCCTGTATTCTGTCATTTCACTGTCTCACTTTGAGGTTTATTTTTTTTTTATGTAAAAACTCAAGTACTGTAAATGTAAAACCGCAGGTGCGAAGACATCCAGCTTGAAGTCTGTTTTACGCTCTAAACAAAGCTATGCAAAGTGATGCGGCTGTATTTTTAGAAGCCGTGACAATCTGAGGTGAAGAGGAAGGGTAGCAGAGCATAGACTGATTTGCATCTTCACATCTACAGTGAAGGAGGAAGGAGGGAAGCTTGGTTGAGGCGCCTCACCCTCATCTGGAGTCCCTGAAGCAAAACTGAGATCATGTGACTTACATGTTTGTGGTGTCGCCTCGCCACCCTGTGCAGGATTGTCCCGCGTGCACCAGCATCCCTTCTTCCGGGTTCTACCAGTCCAACCAGAAAGGTTTTGGTGCAGTTCCTCTAGTGACCGCTAGGTGCTGGAGTTGTGGTGCAGTTCCTCTAGCGGCCGCTAGGTGCTGGGGTTGTGGTGCAGTTCCTCTAGTGGCCGCTAGGTGCTGGAGTTGTGGTACAGTTCCTCTAGTGGCCACTAGGTGCTGGAGTTTTGGTGCAGTTCCTCTACCGGCCGCTAGGTGCTGGGGTTGTGGTGCAGTTCCTCTAGTGGCCGCTAGGTGCTGGAGTTGTGGTGCAGTTCCTCTAGTGGCCGCTAGGTGCTGGAGTTGTGGTGCAGTTCCTCTAGTGGCCGCTAGGTGCTGGAGTTGTGGTGCAGTTCCTCTAGTGGCCGCTAGGTGCTGGAGTTTTGGTGCAGTTCCTCTAGTGGCCGCTAGGTGCTGGGGTTGTGGTGCAGTTCCTCTAATGGCCGCTAGGTGCTGGGGTTGTGGTGCAGTTCCTCTAATAGCCACTAGGTGCTGGGGTTGTGGTAAAGTTCCTCTAATAGCCACTAGGTGCTAGGGTTGTGGTACAGTTCCTCTAGCAGCCGCTAGGTGCTGGAGTTTTGGTGCAGTCCCTCTAGTGGCCGCTAGGTGCTAGAGTTTTGGTGCAGTCCTCTAGTGGCCGCTAGGTGCTGGAGTTGTGGTGCGCTGGAGTTGTGTGGTGCAGTTCCTCTAGTGGCCGCTAGATGCTGGAGTTTTTGGTGCAGTTCCTCTAGTGGCCGCTAGGTGCTAGGAGTTTTTGGTAGGTGCCGCTATGTGCAGTTCCTCTAGTGGCCGCTAAGGTGCTGGGGTTGTTGGTGGTGCAGTTCCTCTAGTGGCCGCTAGGTGCTGGAGTTGTGGTGCGCTGGAGTTGTGGTGCAGTTCCTCTATTGGCCGCTAGGTGCTGGAGTTTTGGTGCAGTTCCTCTAGTGGCCGCTAGGTGCGCTACCGGGTGCTGGGGTTGTGGTGTAGTTCCTCTGGTGGCCGCTAGGTGTTGGAGTTTGGCTGCAGTTCCTCTAGTGGCCGCTAGGTGCTGGAGTTGTGGTGCAGTTCCTCTAGTGGCCGCTAAGTGCTGGAGTTTTGGTGCAGTTCCTCTACCGGCCGCTAGGTGCTGGGGTTGTGGTGCAGTTCCTCCAGTGGCCGCTAGGTGCTGGAGTTTGGCTGCAGTTCCTCTAGTGGCCGCAGGTGCTGGGGTTTTGGTGCAGTTCCTCTACCGGCCGCTAGGTGCTGGAGTTTTGGTGCAGTCCCTCTAGTGGCCGCTAGGTGCTGGAGTTTTGGTGCAGTCCCTCTAGTGGCCGCTAGGTGCTAGAGTTTTGGTGCAGTCCCTCTAGTGGCCGCTAGGTGCTGGGGTTTTGGTGCAGTTCCTCTAGTGGCCGCTAGGTGCTGGAGTTTTGGTGCAGTCCCTCTAGTGGCCGCTAGGTGATAGAGTTTTGGTGCAGTCCCTCTAGTGGCCGCTAGGTGCTGGGGTTTTGGTGCAGTTCCTCTAGTGGCCGCTAGGTGCTGGAGTTGTGGTGCGCTGGAGTTGTGGTGCAGTTCCTCTAGTGGCCGCTAGGTGCTGGAGTTTTGGTGCAGTTCCTCTAGTGGCCGCTAGGTGCTAGGGTTGTGGTATAGTTCCTCTACCGGCCGCTAGGTGCTGGGGTTGTGGTGTAGTTCCTCTGGTGGCCGCTAGGTGTTGGAGTTTGGCTGCAGTTCCTCTAGTGGCCGCTAGGTGCTGGAGTTGTGGTGCAGTTCCTCTAGTGGCCGCTAAGTGCTGGAGTTTTGGTGCAGTTCCTCTACCGGCCGCTAGGTGCTGGGGTTGTGGTGCAGTTCCTCCAGTGGCCGCTAGGTGCTGGAGTTTGGCTGCAGTTCCTCTAGTGGCCGCTAGGTGCTGGGGTTTTGGTGCAGTTCCTCTACCGGCCGCTAGGTGCTGGGGTTGTGGTGCAGTTCCTCTAGTGGCCGCTAGATGCTGGAGTTTGGCTGCAGTTCCTCTAGTGGCCGCTAGGTGCTGGAGTTGTGGTACAGTTCCTCTAGTGGCCACTAGGTGCTGGAGTTTTGGTGCAGTTCCTCTACCGGCCGCTAGGTGCTGGGGTTGTGGTGCAGTTCCTCTAGTGGCCGCTAGGTGCTGGAGTTTTGGTGCAGTTCCTCTACCGGCCGCTAGGTGCTGGGGTTGTGGTATAGTTCCTCTACCGGCCGCTAGGTGCTGGGGTTGTGGTGCAGTTCCTCTGGTGGCCGCTAGGTGTTGGAGTTTGGCTGCAGTTCCTCTAGTGGCCGCTAGGTGCTGGAGTTGTGGTGCAGTTCCTCTAGTGGCCGCTAAGTGCTGGAGTTTTGGTGCAGTTCCTCTACCGGCCGCTAGGTGCTGGAGTTGTGGTGCAGTTCCTCTAGTGGCTGCTAGGTGCTGGAGTTGTGGTGCAGTTCCTCTAGTGGCCGCTAGGTGCTGGAGTTGTGGCGCAGTTCCTCTAGTGGCCGCTAGGTGCTGGGGTTGTGGTGCAGTTCCTCTAGTGGCCGCTAGGTGCTGGAGTTGTGGTGCGCTGGAGTTGTGGTGCAGTTCCTCTAGTGGCCGCTAGGTGCTGGAGATTTGGTGCAGTTCCTCTACCGGCCGCTAGGTGCTGGGGTTGTGGTATAGTTCCTCTACCGGCCGCTAGGTGCTGGGGTTGTGGTGCAGTTCCTCCGGTGGCCGCTAGGTGTTGGAGTTTGGCTGCAGTTCCTCTAGTGGCCGCTAGGTGCTGGAGTTGTGGTGCAGTTCCTCTAGTGGCCGCTAAGTGCTGGAGTTTTGGTGCAGTTCCTCTACCGGCCGCTAGGTGCTGGGGTTGTGGTGCAGTTCCTCCAGTGGCCGCTAGGTGCTGGAGTTTGGCTGCAGTTCCTCTAGTGGCCGCAGGTGCTGGGGTTTTGGTGCAGTTCCTCTACCAGCCGCTAGGTGCTGGGGTTGTGGTGCAGTTCCTCTAGTGGCCGCTAGGTGCTGCAGTTGTGGTGCGCTGGAGTTGTGGTGCAGTTCCTCTAGTGGCCGCTAGATGCTGGAGTTTTGGTGCAGTTCCTCTACCCCGGCCGCTAGGTATAGCTAGTGGCCGCTAGGTGCTGGGGTTGTGGTGCAGTTCCTCTGGTGGCCGCTAGGTGTTGGAGTTTGGCTGCAGTTCCTCTAGTGGCCGCTAGGTGCTGGAGTTGTGGTGCAGTTCCTCTAGTGGCCGCTAAGTGCTGGAGTTTTGGTGCAGTCCCTCTAGTGGCCGCTAGGTGCTGGAGTTTTTGGTGCAGTCCTCTAGTGGCCGCTAGGTGCTGGGGTTTGGTGGTGCAGTTCCTCTAGTGGCCGCTAGGTGCTGGAGTTGTGGTGCGCTGGAGTTGTGGTGCAGTTCCTCTAGTGGCCGCTAGGTGCTGGGGTTGTGGTATAGTTCCTCTACCGGCCGCTAGGTGCTGGGGTTGTGGTGTAGTTCCTCTGGTGGCCGCTAGGTGTTGGAGTTTGGCTGCAGTTCCTCTAGTGGCCGCTAGGTGCTGGAGTTGTGAGTTTTGGTGCAGTTCCTCTACCGGCCGCTAGGTGCTGGGGTTGTGGTGCAGTTCCTCTAGTGGCCGCTAGGTGCTGGAGTTTGGCTGCAGTTCCTCTAGTGGCCGCAGGTGCTGGGGTTTTTGGTGCAGTTCCTCTACCGGCCGCTAGGGCTGCAGTCCCTCTAGTGGCCGCTAGGTGCTGGAGTTTTGGTGGCAGTCCCTCTAGTGGCCGCTAGGTGCTAGAGTTTTGGTGCAGTCCCTCTAGTGGCCGCTAGGTGCTGGGGTTTTGGTGCAGTTCCTCTAGTGGCCGCTAGGTGCTGGAGTTTTGGTGCAGTCCCTCTAGTGGCCGCTAGGTGATAGAGTTTTGGTGCAGTCCCTCTAGTGGCCGCTAGGTGCTGGGGTTTTGGTGCAGTTCCTCTAGTGGCCGCTAGGTGCTGGAGTTGTGGTGCTGGAGTGCCTCTAGTGGAGGTGCTGGAGTTTTGGTGCAGTTCCTCTAGTGGCCGCTAGGTGCTGGGGTTGTGGTATAGTTCCTCTACCGGCCGCTAGGTGCTGGGGTTGTGGTGTAGTTCCTCTGGTGGCCGCTAGGTGTTGGAGTTTGGCTGCAGTTCCTCTAGTGGCCGCTAGGTGCTGGAGTTGTGGTGCAGTTCCTCTAGTGGCCGCTAAGTGCTGGAGTTTTGGTGCAGTTCCTCTACCGGCCGCTAGGTGCTGGGGTTGTGGTGCAGTTCCTCCAGTGGCCGCTAGGTGCTGGAGTTTGGCTGCAGTTCCTCTAGTGGCCGCTAGGTGCTGGGGTTTTGGTGCAGTTCCTCTAGTGGCCGCTAGATGCTGGAGTTTGGCTGCAGTTCCTCTAGTGGCCGCTAGGTGCTGGAGTTGTGGTACAGTTCCTCTAGTGGCCACTAGGTGCTGGAGTTTTGGTGCAGTTCCTCTACCGGCCGCTAGGTGCTGGGGTTGTGGTGCAGTTCCTCTAGTACCGGCCGCTAGTGCTGGGGTTGTGGTGCAGTTCCTCTGGTGGCCGCTAGGTGTTGGAGTTTGGTTGGGTGCTGGAGTTTTTGGCTGCAGTTCCTCTAGTGGCCGCTAGGTGCTGGAGTTGTGGTGCAGTTCCTCTAGTGGCCGCTAGGTGCTGGAGTTGTGGTGCAGTTCCTCTAGTGGCTGCTAGGTGCTGGGTTGTGGTGCAGTTCCTCTAGTGGCCTGCTAGGTGCTGGGTTGTGGTGGGTTTGGTGCAGTTCCTCTAGTGGCCGCTAGTGCTGGGTCTGCTGGAGTTGTGGTGCGCTGGAGTTGTGGTGCAGTTCCTCTAGTGGCCGCTAGGTGCTGGAGTTTGGTGCAGTTCCTCTACCGGCCGCTAGGTGCTGGGGTTGTGGGTATAGTTTCCTCTAGTGGCCGCTAGGTGCTGGAGTTTGTGTGCAGTTCCTCTAGTGGCCGCAGGTGCTGGGGTTTTGGTGCAGTTCTCTACCTGGCCGCTAGGTGCTGGGTTGTGGTGCAGTTCCTCTAGTGGCCGCTAGGTGCTGGAGTTTGGTGCAGTTCCTCTAGTGGCCGCTAGGTGCTGGAGTGTGGTGCAGTTCCTCTTGTGGCCACTAGTGCTGGAGTTTTGGTGCAGTTCCTCTACCGGCCGCTAGGTGCTGGGGTTGTGGTGCAGTTCCTCTAGTGGCCGCTAGGTGCTGGAGTTGTGTGCTGCAGTTCCTCTAGTGGCCGCTAGGTGCTGGAGTTTGGTGCAGTTCTCTAGTGGCCGCTAGGTGCTGGAGTTGTGGTGCAGTTCCTCTAGTGGCCGCTAGGTGCTGGAGTTGTGGTGCAGTTCCTCTAGTTCCGCTAGGGTGCTGGGTGCTTGGGTTGTGTGCAGTTCCTCTAGTGGCCGCTAGGTGCTGGAGTTGTGGTGCAGTTCCTCTAGTGGCCCTAGGTGCTGGAGTTTGGTGCAGTTCCTCTAGTGGCCAGCTAGGTGCTGGGAGTTGTGGTGCAGGCCCTCTAGTGGCCGCTAGGTGCTGGAGTTGTGGTGCAGTCCTCTAGTGGCCGCTAGGTGCTGGAGTTGTGGTGCAGTTCCTCTAGTGGCCGCTAGGTGCTGGAGTTGTGGTGCAGTCCTTTAGTGGCCGCTAGGTGCTGGCGTTGTGGTGAAGTTCCTCTAGTGGCCGCTAGGTGCTGGAGTTGTGGTGCAGTCCCTCTAGTGGCCGCTAGGTGCTGGAGTTGTGGTGCAGTTCCTCTAGTGGCCGCTAGGTGCTGGAGTTGTGGTGCAGTTCCTCTAGTGGCCGCTAGGTGCTGGAGTTGTGGTGCAGTTCCTCTAGTGGCCGCTAGGTACTGGAGTTGTGGTGCAGTCCCTCTAGTGGCCGCTAGGTGCTGGCGTTGTGGTGCAGTTCCTCTAGTGGCCGTTAGGTGCTGGAGTTGTGGTGCAGTCCCTTTAGTGGCCGCTAGGTGCTGGAGTTGTGGTGCAGTCCCTTAGTGGCCGCTAGGTGCTGGAGTTGTGGTGCAGTCCCTCTAGTGGCCGCTAGGTGCTGGAGTTGTGGTGCAGTCCCTCTAGTGGCCGCTAGGTGCTGGAGTTGTGGTGCAGTCCCTCTAGTGGCCGCTAGGTGCTGGAGTTGTGGTGCAGTCCCTCTAGTGGCCGCTAGGTGCTGGAGTTTTGGTGCAGTTCCTCTAGTAGCCGCTAGGTGCTAGAGTTTTGGTGCAGTCCCTCTAGTGGCCGCTAGGTGCTGGGGTTGTGGTGCAGTTCCTCTAGTGGCCGCTAGGTGCTGGAGTTGTGGTGCGCTGGAGTTGTGGCGCAGTTCCTCTAGTGGCCGCTAGGTGCTGGAGTTTTGGTGCAGTTCCTCTACCGGACGCTAGGTGCTGGGGTTGTGGTAAAGTTCCTCTACCGGCCGCTAGGTGCTGGGGTTGTGGTGCAGTTCCTCTGGTGGCCGCTAGGTGTTGGAGTTTGGCTGCAGTTCCTCTAGTGGCCGCTAGGTGCTGGAGTTGTGGTGCAGTTCCTCTAGTGGCCGCTAGGTGCTGGAGTTGTGGTGCAGTTCCTCTAGTGGCCGCTAGGTGCTGGAGTTTTGGTGCAGTTCCTCTAGTGGCCGCGCTAGGGCCGCTGGGTTGTGGTGCAGTTCCTCTAGTGGCCGCTAGGTGCTGGAGTTGTGGTGCAGTTCCTCTAGTGGCGCTTGGTGCTAGTGCTGGAGTTGTGGTGCAGTTCCTCTAGTGGCCGCTAGGTGCTGGAGTTGTGGTGCAGTTCCTCTAGTGGCCGCTAGGTGCTGGAGTTTGGTGCAGTCTAGTGTAGTGCCGCTAGGTGCTGGAGTTGTGCTGGAGTGGCCGCTAGGTGCTGGAGTTGTGGTGCAGTCCATCTAGTGGCTAGGTGCTGGAGTTTGGCTGCAGTTCCTCTAGTGGCCGCTAGGTTTTTAGAGTTGTGGTGCAGTTCCTTAGTGGCCGCTAGTGGCCGCTAGTGGCCGCTAGCTAGTTGCTGGAGTTGTGGTGCAGTTCCTCTAGTGCTAGGTGCTGGAGTTTGGCTGCAGTTCCTCTTGTGGGGTGCTAGTTGTGGCGCAGTCCCTTTAGTGGTCGCTAGGTGCTGGAGTTTTGGTGCAGTTCCTCTAGTGGCCGCTAGGTGCTGGCGTTGTGGTGCAGTTCCTCTAGTGGCCGCTAGGTGCTGGCGTTTTGGTGCAGTTCCTCTAGTAGCAGAATTAAACGTCTTTACAGCCCAGAGCAAACATCTGTTTGGGGCTCTGTAGTTAGATTTTTACATCCATGACAACTGCAGAGGGTGAAACTCTTCCTCCTTTTTTATATTATAGAATCAACATAGTATGATGTTGTATTATAAAGTTGACAGTCACACTTTTACTGGAAATAAAGTCAAGTCATCTCAGCCACTAATCATGAAAAGAACTTTGAATTTTATGACCAAAAACATTGCTTTACAAGAATGAAGACAGATCTTTTTTAGAAGAATAAGGATGTTAATCTGAAAAAAGTCAGTTTTTATGAAGTGAAGTTATGAAGGCATTTACACAAACACAGGTCTTATCAAAGGGCTGAAATCAGAAAAAAACTTTCTGACATTTGCTGTTTCCGTGTCATGGAAGCAACATGGAAGCCATGCTAACATGGAAGCCATGCTTCACATTCTCCTCAGAGAGAAGAGGCCTTCTCCTGGGAAACTGGACTTGTTCCTGCAGCCATCTGTCTGAACCCGCTTCTTCTTGTCCAGGGTCCCGGAGGTCTGCTGGAGCCCATCTGGTGGACTACACTACACCTTGGACAGGTCTGTACTCGCTCAGAGCTCGTCTCATCGTGCCGTCATGGACTTCTTGACTTCCAACACACTCAGTGATGCCTGCACGGTCTCAGATGCAGCTCTGGGCTTTTTTTAGCTTATTTTTCCAACCTTGGGGTAAAATTTCTGGGATGTCCACTCCTGTGAAGATTGGCAACTATTTCATTTAGAAATTTAGAATTTTTAAGAGTGATACTGATGTTTGGGGATGTAAAATTCTGAGATATAGCAACCAAAATATTGTTAACATAAATAGATTTATAGAACATTTGCTATTTATTCTATTTAACAATGCAGGTTAAAAGTAAACTTGTCTTATTTTCACAACAAATATCACTTTAAAAAAGAAAATAGATCACATTTCTGTTTGTGTAACGTTTGTTCCAAATGCTGTGTGTGCAGAGCGCCCTCTGGTGGACAAACTGCAACATCACCCACAATGTGGTCAACACCTCCAATCATTTTTTCAATTTTTTTCTTTTTTAATTTGTCAGTCAATTTGATGGTAATAATAATAAATCATCAAAACAGCCCATATGAGCTGATATCAGCCCACCCATAAAACGGTCTGGCTCTAAGTTTAATTCAACTCATGATGTAGAGCCAGTTCACAGTCAAGTTCCCTCAAGACACTTTACACAGAAATCAGAGTTTTCAAAGTTAAATACAGTCCAACAAATAGAATCTAATTAAACCTAAATTATATTCCAAGTCATAACCAAATGGACTGCATCAAATCCTCACTTCAGTTCAATCCTGAGCAAACATGAGGCGGCGGTGGAGAGGGAATAACCTGGTTAACAGGACTAAAAACCCTCCAGCAGAACCAGATCCATGGAGCCTCGACTGGTTGGAGGTCTTAGAGACAACAAAGACACATCCAGACCTGGAGAGTGAGAAGATGCCATGAATGGACCGTCCCCAACGGTGAGCTCCATCAGAAACAAAGGTCTCAGAGTTGGTGTCTAACTGGGAGCTGCTCCCACCAGTGAGGAGCCTGAAGGCTCTGCCTCCCAGTCTGGTTTTAGAAACTCTGTGAGCCTGCAGCAAAGTGCTATGCTGGGATGATTTATGAAAGCAGCGAGGCCAGGGGGGCTCATCTCCAGAACCACAGTCCGGTATGTCCTAGATGGTTCAGAGCACCTGACTCAACTGAATGTGTCGATAACAGACTCGTACAGACCTTGATGGTGATCCATTCAGTTGAATCAGGTGCGCTGGAGCAGAGGAACATCTAAGACATCTAAGACTGGAGTTGAAGACCACTCAGTTGGGCCATCAAGGGTTCATGTAAGAGGAGAATAACGTTTAAAACTGTTCTGAATTTAACAGGAAGCCAATAAAGGGGAGCTCAGATTGAAGAAATACGATCATCAGCTCATCAGAGCTGTCACTGCAGCTCGTTTGGATCATCTGGAGGCAGTTCAGAGTCTCTGCACAACAATGTTGTGACCAACTGTATGGACCAGGACCAGGACAGACACAAGTCCTCCCTCTGAGGCCATGAGGAACGTTGGTGACTCTCAGAAGTACTGTTTCTGTATTAAGATGTGAATCCTGAATGAAACTCCTCAAACAGATCATTTCTGTGGAAATAGTCAAGTGCTCCTGTACTGAACCGTGTCTTCCACGCTTGGCGGCGTCAGCCAATCAAACTCCGGCTACACAGGAAGTGCAAGACTCTGACTCGGAGCTCTGTCCATCACTTTGGCCCTGTTCTCCTGCTCTGAGATGTTTCTCCTGATCTGCCAACCACGCAGATGCATAGCGCTCCTGCAGCCACTAGGGGGCCCCCAACCTACAAGGACAGCCTCAACAGAGAAGCAGCTAAATGAGACCTGAGGTCTGTGATCTGAGATGTTTTTCTGAGAAACTTCTGAGTTCAGGTCAGATTTTGTTTTAAAATTAATGAGTTTACAATTTCTTTCTTTTTTTTTTCTTGCAAATTTGTGAGTTCATGAGGTTCATGAGGTTCTAGAGGCTCAGAAATTACAATTTCAGAAAGTCACAATTTCAAGGGCTTTGCTCTCATGTTTGTAACTTTATAAAGTCAGAAACAATGGTGTTTTTGTTGGTATTTTTTTGTTATTTCTCTCAGTTGATGCAGGTAAATGCATGCTGGGCACTTCGCTTTATTCCTCTTGTTCCACGTAAAGGTCAGATTGATGAATCCGGCCTCCTTCAGATCATCTTAAAAGGCTTTGAGCTCATCACTGAGCTTCACTAAACTACTGCAGCTGACATTTCAGGACTCAAAGTTGGGATCAGAGTTGATATTTTACAACAAAAAGTTGTAACATTAAGTTAAAAAGCTGTGATTTCATAACAAAATGAGGTGAATGTAGAACATAAAGTTGCAGTTTTAATAAATTCTCATAAAGTTGTCATTTTGTGTCGAAAAGTCAGAATTTTGTGAAGTTTAAATTTATGATAAACATTTGCCTTTTACAGAAAAAGAGCTGCAATATGGTGAAATCTGAAATTCATCAAGAAAATTTTTTGATTTTAGGACAGATAATTGCAAGAATACAAAAGTAATAATTTTAAGGAATAAAGTTTTTAAAGCAAAATTCTGCAACAAAAGTGTCGGTTTTACAATAAATGCCAGTCTTGCTAAATTCTCAAGTTTACACAAAAGAAAATCTCATTTTGTTTTTTTTTTAAATGTGATGCGTATCTGGTTAATGACTGTAATTCAAACTGTCGGTATGTTATATTATTAAATGAATAAGCGTCATTTCAGTTTCCTCTATAGTCTTGAGCTCCTGCCTCTGAAAGCATCTGTCCTCTGACTAGTTACTGACACACCTGCCTTTGGAGAAACATCAGAGCTTCTGCAGCTGCAGCAGCTTCTGCAGCTGCAGCAGCTTCTGCAGCTGGAACATCTGGAACACCTGGAGCAGCATCACTCATCTCTGTCTCTGGCTGCAGGTATTTTTCTCCGCAGTGGCTCTTTTCCCGCACTGTCTCAGGCGGGACATGGGCCAATCAGTGCAGGTCCTCCCATCAGCTCCCCCCCTACTCCCCCCTGTCCCCCCCCCCCCCCCCCCCCCCCGCTCCCCCCATCCCCCCCAGCTGTCCCAGCTCCCTGCAGAATACCCAGCAGCGTGTGCAGGATCTACTCACCCCCCGCAGCGCGCTCCATCTCGTCTACTGTGCGCGTGCAGCCCCGCTGTCCTGCTTCTCCGCCATCATTCCTGTGGGATGAGCGGGACCTGGTGCCTTGAACAGGACCGCGCACGTCTCAGCAGAAGCATCCTATCATCGCCGTTTTCACCCAGTCTGCGGGTAACTTCCAATCCGGAGCTGCTGAGTGACGGGATCACTTCCTGTTGGTGCGTCCCGGTGACGCGGCTGTCTGCTCATCACACTTTTCCCTCATTTTAAAGTCCTTGACAAGATATTTTAGTATTTGTAAATTCAAAATGACCTCCGATGAAACCGCCTTGGCTTATTATGACAATTTTAAGATATTCCATCCATCCTATTCCATCCATCCTTCCATCCGCTGAAAACAAAATGTTCAACGTCAATGCCCCCTTCTGGAATACATTAAGAAACTAGGTCAGTTTTTTTTTCTATGCTTAATGCCCAAGCTAAATAACTATTATTATCTTATGTCACATGGAATATCTTTTTTTGTTATTTTTTTTTTTTAGTTTCATTTCAAATTTCTTTTTTTTTGTTAATGTAATAAAACCAAAATAATTATGAATTATGAAGTGAGTTTAAGCTGCTTAATTACAGGACTTAATCATGTCTCAGTAATAACTGCTCTCTATCTAACATCCATCACCAAACACAGACAGAAAAGTTTCATCAGAACTGAGTCACTGTGGCAAAACTGATGGACGAGATCATTTGGGTATGTTCCTCTCCATCCATCCATCCCTGCTTTCATTTTCTCCAGGACCTTGTACTGATGATGGAGAACCAGGTCTCTTCCCAAAGATTCTCAGTGAGGTTGAGGCCTGGACTCTTCAGTGGCCCATAGATGTGTGAAATATTATGTTTAATGCCCCATTATTTCTAGGTAGAGTCAGTATTTGAAGATTTTATCTTTTTTTAAATAGGCAAACGAGATGTGATCAGATTGTAGTAGAGTGTATATGTTCTTTACTAATTAGGAATTCCAGCCTTTTAAAGGGTTAAAGGATGTGGGCACCCATAGTATTGTTGTTCTTATTAACTTTTTAATGATCATACTTATCTGTCAGTCTCCTTATTAAGAGAAAAATGGGAAAAAGCAGTGATAGAATTAAAGGTAGAGCAGCATATCAGCATGGGCCATGGCAGTCAACCTCTTGATGATATCTGCACAGAAAAAAAAACACACAATGGTCCCAGTGAAATGACGCTACAAACAAACATCAGTAGTTAGAGTGACCAGACTGTCAAACAGATACACACGTGGACAAAATTGTTGGTACCCCTCAGTTAATGAAAGAAAAACCCACAACGGTCACTGAAATCACTTGAAACTTGCAGAAGTAATAATAAATAAAAATGTATTGAAAATTAAACAATCAAAATCAGCCATCACTTTTGAATTGTTGATTAACATAATTATTTAAAAAAAAAAAAACTAATGAAACAGGCCTGGACAAAAATGATGGTACCTCTATAAAAGATTGAAAACTATTTGACCAGAGTGACATGATTAACTCAGGTGTGTCCTTTAATTGACACCACAGGTGTTTCCAAACTCATAATCAGTCAGTCTGCCTATTTAAAGGCAGACAAGTAGTCCCTCTGCTGTTTGGTGAAAAGGTGTGTACCACACTGAACATGGACAACAGAAAGCGAAGGAGAGAATTGTCCCAGGACATCCGAAAAAAATTATAGACTAACATCTTAAAGGTAAAGGCTATAAGACCATCTCTAAACAGCTTGAAGTTCCTGTGACAACAGTGGCTCATATTATTCAGAAGTTCAAGACCCACGGGACAGTAGCCAACCTCCCTGGACGTGGCCGCAAGAGGAAAATTGATGACAAATTGAAGAGACGGATCGTTCGAATTGTATCCAAAGAGCCCAGAACAACCTCCAAAGAAATTAAAGGTGAACTCCAAGGCCAAGGTACATCAGTGTCAGATCGCACCATTCGTCATTGTTTGAGCCAAAGTGGACTTCATGGGAGACGACACCACTGCTGAAAAAAATCATAAAAAAGCGAGACTGGAATTTGCAAAAATGCATGTTGACAAGCCACAAAGCTTCTGGGAGAATGTCCTTTGGATAGATGAGACCAAACTGGAGCTTTTTGGTAAGGCACATCAACTCTATGTTCATAGACTCAAAAACCAAGCATACGAAGAAAAGAACACTGTCCCTACGGTGAAACATGGAGGAGGCTCAGTAATGTTTTGGGGCTGCTTTGCTGCATCTGGCACAGGAGTGTCTTGAATGTGTGCAAGGTAAAATGAAATCTGAAGACTATCAAGGCATTCTGGAGAGAAATGTGCTGCCTAGTGTCAGAAAGCTTGGTCTCAGTCGCAGGTCATGGGTCTTCCAACAGGACAACGATCCAAAACACACAGCCAAAAACACCCAAGAATGGCTGAGAGAAAAGCGTTGGACTATTCTAAAGTGGCCTTCCATGAGCCCAGATCTGAATCCCATTGAACATCTGTGGAAGGAGCTGAAACATGCCATTTGGAGAAGACACCCATCAAACCTGAGACAACTGGAGCAGTTTGCTCATGAGGAGTGGGCCAAAATACCTGTTGACAGCTGCAGAACGCTCATTGACAAATACAGAAAAGTTATGGTTACCATCATTTTTGTCCAGCCCTATTTCATTAGTTTGTTTTTTTAAATAATTATGTTAATCAACAATTCAAAAGTGATGGCTGATTTTGATTATTTAATTTTCAATAAATTTTTATTTATTGTTACTTTTGTAAGTTTCAAGTGATTTCAGTGAGAATTGTGGGTTTTTCCTTCTTTCACTGAGGGGTAACAACAATTTTGTCCACGTGTGTAAACAGATGTTTGAAACGATATTAGACATATCAGTGATATTTGGTTTAACAGAAACAGACTTCTGCATTTTCTGTTTCCATGTTAAAGAGGCTGTAAAACATATAAATCATAATTAATATGGGTGTCATTAAACATCAGGGCTACCCAAGAATCTCATAAATGAGCTCATATATTGTTCATAATATTACAGAGAAAACATACAGAATGTTGAAAGTGAGGCATGTTACTATTTTATGAAAAATGTGGGCTTAATTTAAATTTGATGGCAGTTACACATCTCAGAAAAAAAGTTGGGACATGCATGACAAAAGGCTGGAAAAGTAAATGGAACGACTTGCATCCAGGTAGGTTAATTGTCAACAGGTCAGTGAGGGGTCGATATTAAAAAAAAAAAAAAAGGAAAAAAAAGTTGAGATTGAATGTTTTGCAAAAACTATAAAATAAATTTGTGTTTTGCTTCTTGGATGTTTGAATTATATATCTCGTCAACATGTTAACGTTAAAAGCTTAAACACTGATCTATCCAATCTTCATGGAGACATGATGCTCCTATCAAATTAAAAACTCTTTTTTTTTTTTAAGAGAGAACATTTGCTAAGTTTTCTATGCTTTATTGTGAATAAAATATGGGTTTATTCAGTTCAACTTTATTTGTATAGACTCTATTACAATAGAAGTTGTCTCTAGTGGCTTTTCAAAGACCCAGAGGATGACCCTCAAACAAATATTAACTATAACTAATATCATTAAATATTAATTAAAGAAACAATGGCAAAAAAAAAAAAAACTCCCCAAAAAAAGACTAAGCCAAACAGTGGCAAGGAAAAACTCCACTTTAAGAGGAAGAAACCTTGAGCAGGACCTGGATCATATGGGGGGGACCTTCCTGATGAAGACCAAAAAAGAGGAGGGAGACACGACAAAGAAGATGGAGGAGAGAGAGGAAAGCACATGCATCCTGGCAATACTATATTAGACAAAATGCATAAATAATAATTATCCATTAACTGGAGATCTAATAATTCCAAGTAATTCTATTCTGACTGGATCATTGTTAGTACATGAACTAAAGAAAAGACTATATGAACAGATGTAGGCAGCAACACTAAGGTGAAGTCTACATAGACAGGTGGAGGTCAACGCTGGGATGACGTCTATATAGACAGGTGGAGGTCAACGCTGGGATGACGTCTATATAGACAGGTTGAGGTCAACGCTGGGATGACGTCTATATAGACAGGTGGAGGTCAACGCTGGATGACGTCTATATAGACGGGTGGAGGTCAACGCTGGGATGACGTCTATATAGACAGGTTGGAGGTCAACGCTGGGATGACGTCTATATAGACAGGTGGAGGTCAACGCTGGGATGACGTCTATATAGACAGGTGGAGGTCAACGCTGGGATGACGTCTATATAGACAGGTGGAGGTCAACGCTGGGATGACGTTTATATAGACGGGTGGAGGTCAACGCTGGGATGACATTTATATAGACAGGTGGAGGTCAACGCTGGGATGACATCTATATAGACAGGTGGAGGTCAACGCTGGGATGACGTCTATATAGACAGGTGGAGGTCAACGCTGGGATGACATCTATATAGACAGGTGGAGGTCAACGCTGGGATGACGTCTATATAGACAGGTGGAGGTCAACGCTGGGATGACGTCTATATAGACAGGTGGAGGTAAACGCTGGGATGACGTCTATATAGACAGGTGGAGGTCAACGCTGGGATGACGTCTATATAGACAGGTGGATGTCAACGCTGGGATGACGTCTATATAGACAGGTGGAGGTCAACGCTGGGATGACGTCTATATAGACAGGTGGAGGTCAACGCTGGAATGACGTCTATATAGACAGGTGGAGGTCAACGCTGGGATGACGTCTATATAGACAGGTGGAGGTCAACGCTGGGATGACGTCTATATAGACAGGTGGATGTCAATGCTGGGATGACGTCTATATAGACAGGTGGAGGTCAACGCTGGGATGACGTCTATATAGACAGGTGGAGGTCAACGCTGGGATGACGTCTATATAGAGGGGTGGAGGTCAACGCTGGGATGACATTTATATAGACAGGTGGAGGTCAACGCTGGGATGACGTCTATATCAGTGTTTCCGCTAGAAAAAATTGGCACCGGACAATGTGACCGGCAGGTTTTCAATTTACCGGACAAATGTTTGAAATTCCGGTCACATAGGCTATATGAATTTATTGAGGTTAAAAATAAATCATATGCAGTAGTACGATATCAATGCAAGTCATTTAATAGTGTTTTTATTGAAAAACAGGCTATTTCAAATAAAATAAGTCCCGTCAATTGACTCACGAGCGTAACTTAAAAAAATAAATAAATAAATATTGCAGAAGCTTGCGCTCTTCTGACTCCGCTGCGCTGTTTTAATTCGGTTCTGCAGAGGGAAACCTCTCTCTGCTGGCGCACTGGAGACAGGGATCAGCAGGCTATCTGGGCCAGTTGAGCCCACTCGGGGTAGATTTCACGGAAATCCCCGATGAGAACTTCACAGGCCGTTGAGAAGTTCAAGCCTCCATAACCGCGGAGCGCTGTCATTACGGAGATGCGTCTCTGCGCGCACCTGTGGCATCAATGAGTGGAGCTGTGGCTGGAGCCGACTCGTCCTCACACACTACTCATTTGTAAAAAAAAGTATATGATTTTTAATAAAATCCATCCATCCATCCATCCATCCATCCATCCATCCATCCATCCATTAGCTTCCGCTTATCCGAAGTCGGGTCGTGGGGGCAGCGGCTTCAGGAGAGACGTCCAGATCCCCCGGCCGCTTCCACCAGCTCCTCCGGGAGAATCCCGAGGCGTTTTTCATAAAATTATGTGGAAATTACCCATTTTATTACAACTGAAATTGTGCTTGGGAGGAGTATTTTCACCGGACATTTTGACCGGAGAGATTATAAAATCCCGGACTTCCGCATATTTTACCGGACAAAGTCCGGCAATTACCGGACAACGGAAACCCTGGTCTATATAGACAGGTGGAGGTCAACGCTGGGATGACGTCTATATAGACAGGTGGAGGTCAACGCTGGGATGACGTCTATATAGACAGGTGGAGGTCAACGCTGGGATGACGTCTATATAGACAGGTGGAGGTCAACGCTGGGATGACATCTATATAGACAGGTGGAGGTCAACGCTGGGATGACATCTATATAGATAGGTGAAGGTCAACGCTGGGATGACGTCTATATAGACAGGTGGAGGTCAACGCTGGGATGACATCTATATAGACAGGTGGAGGTCAACGCTGGGATGACGTCTATATAGACAGGTGAAGGTAAACGCTGGGATGACGTCTATATAGACAGGTGGAGGTCAACGCTGGGATGACGTCTATATAGACAGGTGAAGGTAAACGCTGGGATGACGTCTACGTAGACGGGTGGAGGTCAACGCTGGGATGACAATTTTGTGAATTTTATCATATAACGTGACGTTATATGATAAAATTCACAACCAGGCTAATTATCCATCTCTCTTTCAGTAACCTACCAGCTTGTTTTGAGAAGATGTCAATTAATTTGGCACATTTGGCCGCCGCCTCCTTTCTTTTTTTTATTTTAGCCCTCTCCGTTCCGCCCAGCCTCTTTCTGTTTTCCATCACTGGCGCTCTGTTTCCCGACAGTGTGATTTACAGTAAAGACAAGCCTTGGGCCAAACCACCTGAAACACGTGGGATGGGTCGGGGGGAATTATGCTGCTTACATGGTAGTAGAGCCACAGATTTTCTAGGAAGGGGCTGTGGACCTATTTAATCCACTATGATGCAACGGGCGGTTGCAACTTAATTGATATTAATGCAAGAATAAGACAAAAGAAGTGACAAAAAAAAAATATTTAAAATTAGTTGTCCCCGTGGTGACATCGATGGTTTGGGCAGGGAAAGCTCCCGATCACTTTAATGTGCAGCCCGGCTTTGGGTGGAGGTCAACGCTGGGATGACGTCTATATAGACGGGTGGAAGTCAACGCTGGGATGACGTCTATATAGACAAGTGGAGGTAAACGCTGGGATGACATGTATATAGACAGGTGGAGGTCAACGCTGGGATGACATGTATATAGACAGGTGGAGGTCAATGCTGGGATGACATGTATATAGACAGGTGGAGGTCAATGCTGGGATCATGTCTATATAGACAGGTGGAGGTAAACACTGAGATGACGTCTATCTAGACAGGTAGAGGTCAACGCTGGGATCATGTCTATATAGACAGGTGGAGGTAAACGCTGAGATGACGTCTATATAGACAGGTGGAGGTCAATGCTGGGATCATGTCTATATAGACAGGTGGAGGTCAACGCTGAGATGACGTCTATATAGACAGGTGGAGGTCAACGCTGGGATGACGTCTATATAGATAGGTGGAGGTCAACGCTGAGATGACGTCTATATAGACAGGTGGAGGTCAACACTGGGATGACGTCTATATAGACAGGTGGAGGTCAACGCTGGGATGACGTCTATATAGACAGGTGGAGGTCAACGCTGGGATGACGTCTATATAGACAGGTGGAGGTCAACCGCTGGGATGACGTCTATATAGACAGGTGGAGGTAAACGCTGGGATGACGTCTATATAGACAGGTGGAGGTAAACGCTGGGATGACTTCTATATAGACAAGTGGAGGTAAACGCTGGGATGACATGTATATAGACAGGTGGAGGTCAATGCTGGGATCATGTCTATATAGACAGGTGGAGGTAAACGCTGTGATGACGTCTATATAGACAGGTGGAGGTCAACGCTGGGATGACGTCTATATAGACAGGTGGAGGTCAACGCTGGGATGACGTCTATATAGACAGGTGGAGGTCAACGCTGGGATGACGTCTATATAGACAGGTGGAGGTAAACGCTGGGATGACGTCTATATAGACAGGTGGAGGTCAACACTGGGATGACATCTATATAGACAGGTGGAGGTCAACGCTGGGATGACGTCTATATAGACAGGTGGAGGTCAACGCTGGGATGACGTCTATATAGACAGGTGGAGGTCAACGCTGGGATGACGTCTATATAGACAGGTGGAGGTCAACGCTGGGATGACGTCTATATAGACAGGTGGAGGTCAACGCTGGGATGACGTCTATATAGACAGGTGGAGGTCAACGCTGGGATGACATGTATATAGACAGGTGGAGGTCAACGCTGGGATGACATCTATATAGACAGGTGGAGGTCAACGCTGGGATGACGTCTATATAGACAGGTGGAGGTCAACGCTGGGATGACATCTATATAGACAGGTGGAGGTCAACACTGGGATGACGTCTATATAGACAGGTGGAGGTCAACGCTGGGATGACGTCTATATAGACAGGTGGAGGTCAACACTGGGATGACGTCTATATAGACAGGTGGAGGTCAACGCTGGGATGACGTCTATATAGACAGGTGGAGGTCAACGCTGGGATGACGTCTATATAGACAGGTGGAGGTCAACGCTGGGATGATGTCTATGTAGACAGGTGGAGGTCAACGCTGGGATGACGTCTATATAGACGGGTGGAGGTCAACGCTGGGATGACGTCTATATAGACGGGTGGAGGTCAACGCTGGGATGACGTCTATATAGACAGGTGGAGGTAAACGCTGGGATGACGTCTATATAGACAGGTGGAGGTCAACGCTGGGATGACATCTATATAGACAGGTGGAGGTCAACACTGGGATGACGTCTATATAGACAGGTGGAGGTCAATGCTGGGATGACGTCTATATAGACAGGTGGAGGTCAACGCTGGGATGACGTCTATGTAGACAGGTGGAGGTCAACGCTGGGATGACGTCTATATAGACAGGTGGAGGTCAACGCTGGGATGACGTCTATATAGACGGGTGGAGGTCAACGCTGGGATGACGTCTATATAGACGGGTGGAGGTCAACGCTGGGATGACGTCTATATAGACAGGCGGAGGTAAACGCTGGGATGACGTCTATATAGACAGGTGGAGGTCAACACTGGGATGACATCTATATAGACAGGTGGAGGTCAACGCTGGGATGACGTCTATATAGACAGGTGGAGGTCAACGCTGGGATGACGTCTATATAGACAGGTGGAGGTCAACGCTGGGATGACGTCTATATAGACAAGTGGAGGTCAACGCTGGGATGACGTCTATATAGACAGGTGAAGGTCAACGCTGGGATGACATGTATATAGACAGGTGGAGGTCAACGCTGGGATGACATGTATATAGACAGGTGGAGGTCAATGCTGGGATCATGTCTATATAGACAGGTGGAGGTCAACGCTGGGATGACATCTATATAGACAGGTGGAGGTCAACGCTGGGATGACATCTACATAGACAGGTGGAGGTCAACACTGGGATGACGTCTATATAGACAGGTGGAGGTCAACGCTGGGATGACGTCTATATAGACAGGTGGAGGTCAACGCTGGGATGACGTCTATATAGACAGGTGGAGGTCAACGCTGGGATGACGTCTATGTAGACAGGTGGAGGTCAACGCTGGGATGACGTCTATGTAGACAGGTGGAGGTCAACGCTGGGATGACGTCTATGTAGACAGGTGGAGGTCAACGCTGGGATGACGAGACTTCCGGCAATGTTGGCGAGCTAGGCAGATGCTGCTTTTTTGTCTCTGTACTACTAATAAATTCTGCGCCCTTAAAAATCCATACAACGAACTCAAAAAGAACACACAGACATTTAAAAGCAAGGTTAACTATGTCAGGCACAAGAAAGGGCAAAACTAAACCTGACAATCAACCTAACAAGCCGACAAAAACTTCACCAAGTGGTGCAGTCCATATAATGGGACGAGATTTCAACTGTGTTTTGAATCCTAATATGGACCGAGAGGGTGGTCAAGACTCATCTCATAGTCATACAAGAAAGGTAATTCACCATTTCATGGCAGAGCTGAGGTTGTGTGATATATTTAGGAAACATAACCCCGATAAGACGACATGCAGACGACATCATACTCTTTTTAAAAAATCTGACACAATCCCTTCCTGCTTTTCTTCACACAATGGCAACCTTTGGGAAAATCTCTGGCTATAAAGTCAACAAAACCAAGTCTAATATTATGTTTCTGATGACAAAGAAAGAAATAAACCAACAGTGGGGAACGAATTTCATAATGCAACCAAGAACTTTAAGTACTTGGGGATACAGGTCACCCCCAAAATACATGATATAGTCTCAGAAAACTATAACGCACTTCTATTTTTAACCAGTAATACTCTGAAGAGATGGTCAGATCTCCCCATATCTCTAGTTGCTTGTGTAAACATAATTAAAATGAATATCTTATCAAAATTCTTGTATCCTTTTCAATCTATCCCACTTAGTCTCCCACCTACCCTATTCCCTAAATTGAAGGAATTAATAACTAATTTTATATGGAATAACAGGCGCCCAAGACTTAGGATGTCCTTACTTTATCCAAGACTTAGGATGTCCTTACTTTATCTGCCTTATGATAGAGGGGGCCTACAAGTGCCGAACTTTCTATGGTATTACTGGGCAGCCCAGATTAAGGCAATCATGCATTGGTTCTCAAATGAACTGAAAAATTCTTGGGTTGAAATAGAAAATGTTACCACATCCACCTTGCCATTAAAATTATACTTATTTTCTGATTTGTTGAAAAACCTGTTAAAGAATACACACAACCCCTTTGTTAAAAACTCCATCATAGTCTGGCACAAAGTTCAATTAGATTTGGGCATTGACCCAGATCTGTCAGGGTTTACCCCAATTTGGGGAAACCACCGTTTTCTAGCAGGAAGAAACGACTCAGGGTTCAAATCGTGGGCAATGAAAGGAATTAGTAAAATTAGAGACATGTATGATGCAGATAAGGTATTGTATAGCTTTTAAGGAATTACATGGTGCTTACAATATACCCAGGAACCACTTCTTCAAATACTTGCATATTAGGAGTTATATTTTGAAAAAATACAAACACATAAACAAACCACCACTGTCCAGTCTTGAAGAGACTGTAATAAATTATATGCACAGACGTTGTCAGATTTCTGTTACCTATAGCTTAATCGTGTAAAACTCCAATGAATCTTCAAATGAAAAGAGAATGAAGTGGTCCAGTGGCATAGACAAAAATTTCTGAGGATGAATGGAAAATGATTTGTCACACAGCATAGACTCAAACTATCAATACCAGATTTAAACTTATACAGTATAAATGGATTATGCGCACATACATGACTCCTTCCCTATTGCACCGCTTCAACAACAACAACCCTGACCTCTGCATTAAGTGTGGTCTAGAGGAGGGCACACTTCATCACTGCCTGTAGACCTGCCCTAAAATTAGGGAATTTTGGGAAAAGGTAATAGAACGAGTCTCTGAGATTAGCTCCATCAGATTGCCCTTCTGTCCTAAATTATTCATTCTTGGACTTGTCCCAACAGACTTAAGATTGTCGAATGCAGATAAAAAGATGGTATACATGTGCTCATAACAAGCTAAACACTGTATTGCCATCTCATGGAAAGTTATGGAAGCACCGTCTGTCAATGCTTGGTTCAAGACCCTGTCTAACACTCTGGCTATGGAAAAATTGACTTGTGCTACAAAGAGGAAGCTACATAGTTTCTACAAAGTATGGGAACAATTTACAGTCTTCTTGGAAAGCCAGCAAGATGTACAAGTTGCATAGGCTGTATATTTGAACTTTCTGATTTTGTAATATAGATATTGTAAGAGGGTTTTTTTCTCTTTCTTTCTTTCTTTAAGGTTGTTTTGTTTCTGTTTTTATTTTTTAAAGAAAGTATCTCCCTTCTATATTGCTAAACATATATTTTGGTTGTTTGTGGTTGTTGTAAAAGTTGAAAATCTAATAAATAAAATTAAAAAAAAACGCTGGGATGACATCTACACAGACAGGTGGAGGTCAATGCTGGGATGGTCAGACGGTGGAACTACAGGTCAGTATGTAGCTCTGGAAACTCTGGATTGAAAAAAATTACATAAAGAAAAAGAAAAAGGGAGAGACAAGACAGCACAAAAAACTACAGGAACAATGAAACACAGTTATATTTATGAGGTGCTGCTAATTAAATATGGATACAGCTGAAGGAAGAAGAGGAAAGAAGGGAAGAGAAGAGGGGTGAGGACACCACTCAGAGGATCAAGTTGGTGTCTCCCTGCAGCGTAGGCCTATAGCAGCATCGCTATGATGAAGCTATGTTTCAGACCAGGAGAAGGCCCGTCCTCCAGAGCAGAGAGCTCTATTAGGAACATCAGAAGTAATCAGGTCTTGTAAATAACGAAGAGTTTGGCCATTAAAGGCCTTTATATGAGAAAAGCAGAATTTTGAATTTGATTCGAAATTTCCCAGGAAGCCACTGGAGGGAGGCTAACACAGGTATCACTGTCAGTATCACTGCTGGATCAGTTAAAGGGTATTCAGAGAATTATATGATATTTTGTTTATGATATTTGCAAATTATAGCATTGTGTTTTTCTAAATAGACTGAGAAACAGACTGAATAAAGTCTATCTATGAATTGATCAGTGATCCCCACCGAGACATTTGAGTGTAACAGCACCATGGTTAAGGCACAAAATATTAAAAAGATAAGGCAAATATAAGATATGGTAAAACACAAAGCAGTTATGAAGGTGCAGACTATGACATATATAGATTTATAAATACACAGCAGACTAAACTATCAAATGTCCAGGCCATGAAATGCACTAAAGCATAAAAAAGGACCAAACTTTCAACTGTGCGGGTTATGAAGATATACTGGGTATGTTACATTTAAATAACAGACTATTCAATTTACAATTTACGCTGTGTAAAATGTACATAAAAACACAATGGAATGGTTCCCAAATCTCAGAAACCAACATTTTATTCCCAATAGACCAGAAAGAACATCAGGTGTTGAAACATTTTACCATTTCATGGACATTATCAGCTCATGTTGACTTTGATGGCAGCAACACATTTAAAAAAATGTTGGAACAAGGGTGACAAAATGCTGGATAAGTAATTGGTTCAAATCAGAAACAAATTGAGGAGAATTTGACAACTAATGGGGTTAATTGGCAAAAGGTCAGTAACATGACTGGGAATAAAGGAAACAAAAATTCTGGAACAATTTCAGAAAAATGTTCTTCAACATAAAATTGCAAAGACTTTGAAGAACCCACCAGCTACAGTCCATGATATCATCAAAAGATTCAGAGAATCAGGAGAAGTGTCTCCATAAGAGACAAGGCTGAAGGTGAAGACCGGATGTAGGTGACCTTCAGGTCCTCAGGCAGCGCTGCATTAAGGACAGTCATGATACATCACTGATGGACTCAGGAACACTTCCAGAAACCTCTGTCCATCAACACAGTTCACCTGCAATTCAAGTTAAAGCTGGATCATCAAAGTCCTCCAGTTTCGTCCTTACCTGTCTACTAAATCAGTGCCTTCCAAGTCAGTGTTCGCATAGCCACTTCAAAACCGGAAGTTTACATGACACACAAAAGCCCAGTATGGAAAGGTAACCTGCGGTTTCAACTGGTGCCATGACCCAGTGGATATCATTTTCGCAGTACTTTGGTCTCTCCATTTGAGTTTAACTGTCTCTTTCAGGGGAGGCCTTGCATATTTCAGCAAGACAATACTAAACCACATCCTGCTTCCATCACAACAGCACGGCCTCACAGGGGAAGGGTCTGGGAGCTGAACTGGCCCACCTGCAGTCCAGACCTTTCACCAATAGGAAGCATTTTCGCATGTCAGAGAAAGAAAAATGTTTTATGAACAAAGCCTCAAGACTGTTGAGCAGCTAGAATCCTGCAACATTGCTCTCCTAGAACTCCAGCAGCTGCTCTACTCACTTCCCAGGCATTCTTTTAACAACAGACGGCTGTTAAATGAAGAGGGGATGCTACACAACGGTGAACATCACCCTGTACCAAGCTGTTTTGAGTGTTGTCATCAAAGTCAAAATGAGATGGTATAATGCCTCACTTTCAGAATCTGATACGTTCTTTATAATCTATTGGGAGTAAAATATGGGTTTAGGAGACTTGCATCCCGTTTTAATTTATGTTATGTTACAGTGTCCCAACTTTTTTTGGAATTGGGGTTGTAGAAATAAATTCAGATATTCTTATTTTTACATTTGTGTCCAAAATATTTATTTAAAAATATCACGAAAACTGCTGTTTAATGCCCTTGTTAATAAAGTTGTTCGTGCTGTTTAGGAATAAAAAAAAAAATAAAACAGTCGCTCTCAAATGTTGACTGTTGCAGGCTACAGTGAGAAGTAGTGGGGTCGTGACGTCACAGTCCGGGGTTTCCTCGCGCAGTGAACGTTACGGCGTCATGGCAGAGGCCGGTTGTTGGAAGTCTCTGGCTTGAAATGCCAGCTTTCTATGAACCCTACTGACCGCCTGGCGCTGGTTTTACTGTGACCGAGGACGGTGAAAGTGGATTAATTCGCTTCTTGAACGGAGAGGAAAGCCCCAGACTCCGCGGGCTTGAGCGGACGGAGCTGCTCGGGGCTGCGCTCCCTGATCGGGACGCAGAGTTAGCAGGAGCGGAGCGGCGTTAGCCTGTCCGCCGCCGCAGCTCGGCAGTCAGACGGGAGAAGAAAAAAAACACACCCCTGCGGTGTAAACGCGGACTTCTGACAGCTACTTCTGCTTGACTTTCCTAGGTAAGACCGAATTACAGCAGGCCATGTACACAGAGAAGTTTGTACGCGGAGGCGAAGCAGCCAGAATGCTAACATGTTGATGTCGTAAAGACCGCGAGAAGTGAGCGGCGAAATGAAAACAAGATGGAAGAACTGAAGTTGGCTCCACAGGGTTCAGCAAAGCTCGACATTCTGCCCTGCTCCGGGTTACGTTCACACACACACACGAGCAACTGTTGATCCGTGACAGTGAATGGTTGTGTTACAGACAGACAAACAGACGGCGGTCGTTCCGCTTTGAGCACGTTGAGATCGTAAAGTTTGGTCATCCTGCTAGCCTCCTCTGCAGACTCGTGTTTCGCAGCTACACTCATTCGCGGAGCGCCGCGAGCCCCTCGTCTCTCTCTGAAATAAATCTCCCCTCGCAGGTCGTTATGAGCCCCAGTTATCTCATCGCGCTCACCGCACTCTCGGTGATCCAGGCCAGAGAACCACGCGCGGCGACGGTGTTTCACCTTTAACGGAAAGTGACGTTCTCATTGTCTGACAGCGTCAGATTAGCTCTGACACGGCACACTGAAATCCCCGAGACCTCAGCTGGATCAGGTCGTTTCTGACTCACGTCCACACAGACAGTTGATACACCTCGCCTTCAGTTTGAATCTTGGTTTTCCTTTTTTAATGAAAGTGTCTCGCTCGTCCGTAGCCGTCACGGATCATGTGCCCCGCCAACGGCTCGCGCCAGCCTCGCTAGCCGGTGTTAGCGGGACGGCTAACGCTACCAGCTAACCTGTAGCCGCGCTGAGGTTCGGTTATATCACTATTTGGCGGCGCAGAGTTGCGGTTAGGCGGTCGGCCGCGGGCAGCTGTGTAGTTATTTGTTAGTTTCGTGTGGAGTTTACGCGCTCGCGGTTGTCGGCGTGGACGTGAAACACGCTGGAGCGGTTGGGCCTGTTAGGCCTCTGCGGTGCTCAGCCGGGTGACGTGCAGCCTCGTTCCCCTCACAGGTGAACCTGTTCCGGCTTTACCTGAGCTGCAGGCGGCTTCCTCAGCGGGGCCAGGCTCGGTCACACTCATGACCTGGTGGGTTTAAAAGCTGTTAACTACCAGGAGCTACCAGTTTATTTGACATTACATTACCTGACATAAGTGGTTCTCAAACTTTTTCTTTCTTTTACAGGAGCAAACTTCAAAAATGAAAAATAAGTATTTTTTTTTCTTAGCACGAGAGGATATGTTACGTCGTCTGTCACTACTAAGTCCAAACTCTGGCATAAAACAACTCTTAATTTGTTTGGAGCCACCCAAATCTAAAAAATGATCATTTAGATCTGCTCAGTCAAGTTAAAGTTTATTTCTATAGATTTAGAACAGCCTCAATTCACCAAAGTGCTGCAGGTGAAAATAAAAACTCCACCAAAAACAAATCTTTAAATGATCAATAAATATGATCAAATATATCAAATAAAATAAAAGAACAAAAGCAGAGCAAAGCAATGATATCTTCTAAAATTATTAGAGAAACTTAGGCCAAGGTGTTACAAGTTACAGCAAAAGCCAGTGAGAACAGGTGGGTTTTCAACAAGGTTTTAAAATGTTCACTGGTCTGAACAGCCTGATGCTAAAAGGCAGATTGGACAACAGAGAAACGCTCCATCACCTCTGCCCTTTAATCTAGATCTTTGGTCCTGTCAAGAGCTGCTGGTTGGTCGATCACGGTCCTGACTGGGCTGTGAAAGGTTAAAAGCTCTGATAAATAAGGTGCTATTAAGACTCTTTAAAATGAACAATAATGATATCCTTCAGATGTCACAGACAATTCAGTTATACTTTAATAATTCCCAAAGAGAAATGGATTGTTGCAGGAACTGTTGTTACTTAAATCTCTTCAAAGGTTCGTTGTGGATGGTCCTAGCTGTGTTCAGGAGGGATCTCCTTCAGTGTCTGTGTTGAAGCTGATCCAAGGAAGCTTTTCACCAAAGATGCTCTGTTGTTAAATCACTGTGTTGTCAAGAAGATGCTCAAAGTTCCCCATTAGGTTTTCCATTTTCTAAAGTATGCTTCTTTGTACAATCAGCTCTAGAGACCCCAGAACAGTTTCCAGAATACTTAGCTTGTAGGCGGGAATTCAGATAACTGAGGGCTGGAATAATTAAAAAACAATAAAATATATCGCAATAGAAAGCGTTTCAGTTATGATGATATGACTTTTAAATTCATTCCCAATATTTTGATGTACATCATTATGACCATGCCAAGAACTTTAATGTAAGGGCACGTTTCTAGGTTATGAAGTTAGATATGGGATTTAAAAATATATATATTTCTTTGTCTAAAGTGTGATATAGTTTTATAGGACATGTCATTTGGTAGTATAATTTTTCAGAAGTTTGTGGGTGCAGTTATTTTTCCTGGACATTTCTGGCTGTTTTTCTGTAGTTTTGACCAAAATGAGGAAATATATTGTGACATAAACCTTAGTTGTATTGTTTAGCCCTGACATGAGCCCTCTTAGTTCTACAGGTTGAATTAAATCAGGTGTGCAGTCGCTTTTTACAATCTTACCGTCAACATCTCAATTTAAATAATAGACTTTTTTTTCTTTTCTTTTTCTTTTCTTTTTTACTTATTTAAGCCTTTATATCAAAAACAGGGACATGATGTAAACATGCAATATTGTATATATACTGTATCACCTTTGTTCCAAATAAAAAATTTGAATGAAAAAAAAAATAGACATTTATGAAAACTCTGTATTACCACAGTTAGTTTTCCACTGCACACCTTTTCAGAATAATAAAAATGAAGTAAGGGAAAAATCAAAATCAAAACTCAAATACTGATATTTGAGAGGAAATGTTTAGTTTATTCATTTGTTCGGGTACAAGTCAGGGTTTCACCTGTTTTCCACTGCACAGCTTCAAATAAGTGTGTTTGTGCTTGAAAAACTAGTGAGGCATCAGATAACTCATCACTGCACTGAAAACAACAGAGATGAAGTGCATCTAAAAAAAAAGAAGGAGCAAGAAAGATGAAGCCTGTGAGTCTCTCATCACTATTGGAGGATTCGATGACTTAATGTCGCGCTGCCGCCTTTACAGCATGCAAAAGAACAAACGCTAATTATTTTTACCCTCCCCTGGGAGAGAAACAAAATAACTTGATTGATACACTGACATTGATATCTTATAATGTGCTGGTCTTCATCCTGTCAGAAGCAGGTTTCTCCACATTTCCAAGCAGATTTCCTGAAAATGCGACAGGTAGTGCTGGGCGATATGGAAAAAAACATATATCACAATATGGACTATTTTATATCACGATAACGATATATATCATGATATACCATAATAAAGTATGTTTTCAGTTATTCTCTGAAAAGTTTGACAAAAATTTCATTGCTTACTTTTCAACTTTATTTTGAAAGGACATTTAGCTGAACTGTCACAAAAATACATTTTAGTGCAGCAAAAACAGGTAGGTACAGAGGTACAGTAGCGTTCACATTTTTTTTTTAAAGTGCACAACAGTTTCTGAGAGGAAAAACACATTTTTGCACTGAAGTTCAGCCATAAAAAATAAACACAAATTATTTTTCAACTTTCTGAAATCTGTAACCTTGTAGTGCAAAGTTTGCAAACCAATATAAAGTGTCTAAAGTAAACATCAGGGTTGAAGAGAACTCTGTTTAAGGCATTAACCATGAACAAAAGTGCAAACATAAAAGGCTACTTTGTAGAAGTAGATATGATTCTATCAAATTTATCGTTGCAGGTTATTTAATTACATATTTGCTGTAATAATTGATAAAATTAGGTTAGAAACGATAGAAACGATATAAGAGAAATGGCACGATACACACTTTTATATTGTCCCACGATATGTATCGTCATATTGCCCAGCACTAGCGACAGGAACGCATCTATCCTGTTTCTCAGGGTTACCGTCTCCCGTCTCCATCCTCGGGCCTGGAGCGTTGCTGGTTGTTTTCATCTCTGTATAGAGCTTTTCTTCGCGTCTCTCACTATCTGTGATCGTCACAAAAGAACAGTTTGGTTGTTGTGTAATCCGAAAACCCTTTTGAGTTGTGTAATGTTAAGAAAAAAAAAGTAACTTCTGCCTCCTGCAGTGTCCTGCTGAAAGCGAAAGCATGTTACGGCGTAGTTGAGTCACTGCGTTGCGTGAACACCTTCATTATTCTCCGTGCCGAGCAAACTTGTAACGTTTCGTCTCTCCGCCTGCACACGCTAAATGAAATGAGTCCCGATCTTTCACAGCCAACGTTCTTAAACTTACCCACGTATATATCTTGTCTCACAGGTTAATCACGTACAGCGCTGTGCTGCAGGTTGTGCGTTGTGTTCCCTGGACTTTGACATGGCCGGACGCAGTGAGGACGAAAGTGTGAGCAACAGCAGCGGAGAGTCCAGGTAAAGTCAGTCCCTCACCTGCCACGTGCATGACCGAATGCTTAATGATAACGCACGCAGCAGCTCTGAGCTCGTGTGAGGTCAGCGTTCCCGCTGCCGCTCTCACATCAGCGGGGAGTTATTATTTGGCTGGTTGGTGACCTAACGAGCTGAGCCAGACAGTTTGAGGATATACTGATAATAGTTACTGTGTATCTAATCCTTTTACTGCCCATCAGCCAGCAGCACAGAGACGTCGTCTGTGCAGGACTCTTTTATCTCCCTCTTGTTTACAGTGATCTGTGTCTTTTAAACACCTGGAGTCCTACCTGATAGTGGGCCATTGTTCTGGACGGTGCTGGATTTGTGGTGTTGTCAGCATCACTAAGAGAATTTCAGGTTACATTGTCAGATAGTAAAAGTCAAAAGTGACCATCTGTGTGGTTTAACATATGTTTTTCTATAATGAACTGATAATGACTGAACTATCATCTAAGTTGAATTCAAAGTAGTTTCACCGTGTAGATTAGTGCTGGGCGATATGGAAAAAATCATATATCACGATATGGACTATTTTATATCACAATAACGATATATATCACTATATACCATAATAAAGTATATTTTCAGTTATTCTCTGAAAAGTTTGACAAAAATTTCATTTTTGAAATTTGAAAGGACATTTAGCTGAATTGTCACAAAAATACCTGTTTTTGCTGCACTAAAATGTAGGTACAGAGGTACAGTAGCTTTCACTTTTTTTTTAAAGTGCACAACTGTTTCTGAGAGGAAAAACACATTTTTGCACTGAAGTTCAGCTATAAAAAATAAACAAATTATTTTTCAACTTTCTGAAATCTGTAACCTTGTAGTGCAAAGTTTGCAAACCAATATAAAGTGTCTAAAGTAAACATCAGGGTTGAAGAGAACTCTGTTTAAGGCATTAACCATGAACAAAAGTGCAAACATAAAAGGCTACTTTGTAGAAGTAGATATGATTCTATCAAATTTATCGTTGCAGGTTATTTAATTACATATTTTCTGTAATAATTGATAAAATTAGGTTATAAACAATAGAAACGATAGAAGAGAAATGGCACGATACACACTTTTCTATTGTCCCCACGATATGTATCGTCATATTGCCCAGCACTAGTGTAGATTCACATCGTGCTGTTCAGTTCAGGGTTGAGCAGAAGGATGGGGATGTCAAAGACACTGATGAGCGATTATTTTAGTTTTGATTTATGTTTTTTGTCCTCATTGATGTCTTACAGGTGTTTGCTGCAAATATGCTCAACTATTAAAACTGAGATTTTTTTTTCCAATGAAAGAGTTAATATGCTTGATTTTGAAAGACATGTAGGGAAACACACAGATTAACTGTTTATGGTCATTTATTGAATATTTCAAACCCCTGAAATAATTGAATTAGGCGATAGATTACGTCATTGTAGCGCCTAAATGTCGGTTTCAATTGATGCCCAGCACCACTGAACACACATGCACTAAGCTTGTGCATGTGTGTTAGACGGAAACGGCATGGTGGAGTCTGCCATCCTCTGGTGCTGCAGCTCCTTCATGGTGTTGGACAGCAGGGATGTGGCCTCTGATTGGTCAGTATCAGTGAGCATCAGAAATGCACGTTTGTGTGTGTGTAAAAAAAAAAAGTGTCACATTTCTGCTGAACTCAGGAAAAAAATGTTCAGTGTGAAATGCCGTTCCAGACTTTATAAGTCAATATGACTGGTGCTTTTTTTTACCTGGTCACCATGTATAATGTATTTGTGCCATTTCAAAAATCCATTTCTAAAAGGTTTGACTTTGTCAAACATCACTGATTTGAGAAGGATGAATGATTTCTGTAGTAATAGTTGAAACCTAGATGTTGATGTTTGTTTCTCGTCCGACAGTAACTCTGATGACGAGTCCGGTTCTGGATCTGGCTCTGGTTCGGGCTCCGGCTCCAGCTCCAGCTCATCCAGCAGCAGCAGCAGCCAGTCGGGGAGCAGCGACTCAGGAAGCGGCTCAGACTCTGGCAGCCAGTCGGATTCTGACACAGAGAAGTCCAACGAGAAGGTTCAGCCACAAAACAAGTCCAACATTGATGGAGCTGAGGTAAAATCTCTTTCATCTTTATTTAGTTTTTTTTAATAAATTAAAAGCACCAATAGCTGGTGACGATTACTGCAACGGTATTGATCCCCAAAGGGAAATTAAAAAGTGTTTTTGAGTTTGAATTGAATAGCTGATGGTCAGTCTGTACTTCTTTATTTTATTTCATTCTTGTATTTGCTTTTAGAGTTTTAGTATCACAGTTCCTGACTTATAATGTCGTATCAGGGCAGTTTGATGGAAAAAAAAGTCTGGATGGAGCTGAAATCTTAAGGAGAAAAGCAGAACTGATGAGGCAGGATTCATGTATTTAAAACGGCCCAATTAATTTATCAGAAGAAAAAAAACAGAACTTCCAACTTTATCATCTCACAGATAAGAAAGAAAGTCCAATTCTTACAAGGTTATATGGAAATTTGAGGTTAATAGTTTGAAATTCTCACATTGGAAACTTGTAAAATTGCGAGAATAAAAAGCTCATGGTTTATAAAGTCAGAAATTATGTTAACTTGTAAATTTGCTAGAAAAAAAAGAATTTCTGAAAGTTTATAAACTTCTATTCATTAGGAAAAAAGTATGTGAAATTATGCCTTTATGAACATTAATAAGGGGAAAAAAATCAGAATTTTTGCAGATCAGCAGAAATTTCTGACTGTAAAGGTGCAGATTCATGAGAAACCCCTTCCAGACCACAACCCTAACGGCACATGTCTGACGTCTAATTCCTGCACTTTGTAGATGGATTTAGCAACAATAAAAAAACTCTTGGATTTTGGCACAAAATCACCACATGGCCATCAGTTTCCGAGCGTTGAAGACACACTGCTGTGAACGTGAAGCCATGTTTTGTGTTGTTTTAGCTCTCGGTGTTTTCTGTGCCAGTCAGGTCTCTGGTAGCTCGTCACTTCTTTTGCTGCTTGAGTTCTCAGGTCTGCAGCTGACGTGTTCATTCATTAACTGATTGCAGTTCTGGAAGTCCAATCCCAGCATCCTTACAGTACAAAGATCGGCTATGCTCAGGAAACAGCAGCAACAGCAACAGAGGCGAACCTCCTCCAACAGTGGATCTGATGAGGTGGGTTCCCCGCTACCCTCAAAATACACTTTCTCCCCGCCAACAACTTCAGCTGTTGCTCTTTTATTCCGATGTTCACTGTTTGATGGTGGCTGTTTTATCTCCGGTGGCTGTCCTTGATAGAACTCTTCAAGCAGTGATGAATCGGACTCATCGAGTGGATCCAAAAGTAGAAGAAATTCGGGCTCCTCTGACTCAGATTCTGGATCTGAGAGCGACTCAGAATCTGATTCATCAGCAGAGGATAACAGCAACGAAACGGCATCCGACTATGAGCCCAGTCACAAATTCAAAAGCAGAAAGCCTCCAAACAAGTAAGTGGACCGCTGTCACACAGAATGACATCTCTGCTGACTCAGTAATGAATTAACTGAATGAAACCACTGTCTGGACTGGAGGAAGACCAGAGGAGATTTATGGATGTAGACATGAAGTTAGCTGGTGTGAGAGAAGAGCATGCAGAGAGTTAGAGATAGCTGGAGACCCCTGAAGGGAACAGCTGAAAGGAAAAAAAGAAACAACTAGATTTTGTGGTTGAGTTTAAATCTCGACTATGAGAACATGCGTAACAGATGTGACCATGACTGCCAACGACGTGCAACACAAGTGAAAGTGACTGAACATTCTGGACAGATGTGTGACAGACATGACAGTATCTGTAATCTGGAACAGCTTTGATCCATCTTTGGAGTTACTGCAGCAAAGGAAACAAAGCTTTTATTCCCCTCCATTGTTAGAATATCGTTTGAAGGACTGAAACTGAACCAAAGTAACTTTGGACACGCATTGCTTAACAGAAAAATATCACACATCAATAATAACTACAGTATTGCTCGTGGCAGAGTTGACTAGAAAGAAGAGCCGAGACAATGAGAGAGTGAGCGAGCAAGACGCCAGACACGAGGAAATCTCACTCAGCCTCCATGGCACCTGACGTGGCCCCTCCTGCAGGTGGGAGGCCCACAGCAGAGCAGACCCGTGTAGGTTGTTAAGGCTGAACCCGGCTGGACTCTGGTCAAGGGCCACTAGCTGTTTGTGGACAAGCCCCTCCCCCAGGCCTGGCTCCAGGGTGCGGCTCCAGTAACTCTTGTCTGGGTTCGCTGGTGTTTACTCTCATATGCATCTACTCAATCGCCCTCTGCATGACCCATGTCCTAGAACCAGCTTCCCTACCAGGGACGACACAGGTCCGGAGATCATCTGGGCATACAAACCCCTCCACCGTGATAACGTCCAGATCTGAGAATTCCACTTCCAGAGAAGAACCAGGTCCAGCGCCTGGGCCCCGACTGATTCTGGAGCCCACGCTGGACCTGGTTCTTCTCTGGAAGTGCCAGAGAAGAACCAGGTCCAGCGTCTGGGCCCCGACTGATTCTGGAGCCCACGCTGGACCTGGTTCTTCTCTGGAAGTGCCAGAGAAGAACCAGGTCCAGCGTCTGGGCCCCGACTGATTCTGGAGCCCACGCTGGACCTGGTTCTTCTCTGGAAGTGCCAGAGAAGAACCAGGTCCAGCGTCTGGGCCCCGACTGATTCTGGAGCCCACGCTGTGCATTGAGGAGGACCTGACTGTATCTATCTGGTACCGCTCAACCTCATGCACAAGCTCAGGCTCCTTTCTCACCAGAGGGACGACGTGAGAGTGAAGTCCAGGAGCCAGTTAAACTGTTGCTAAATATAGAAAGAAAAAGCGCTCCGTTTGATTCCCGGTGATTCCCAGAAACTCAGTCGACATGTGTATCGTCACTGTTTCGTTTACTACGAAGACGAATCTGCAGCAGGTAAAAAACACTCGGATTATGTCTAATATTCACCATCTCCCTGTGAAATAAACAATAACTGAAGTTAAATAGTTTTCGGCCCCCCCAAGTTACAGAGTGAAGGTTTGTCCCGCTGCGCTGCATGTTGGGACAAGGCCACATATTACCTGCCACTGTCATTACCTGGTTAGCTTTCGATTTGTTAGGGTACGGAAGTTGGGTGAGTGAAGAGATGGAGGCACGAAAACGAGAGGAAATGAGTCACAGAGCTGAAGAACGAGATAAACTACGCAGATTTGTGCAGGACTTGACTGATCCTGTTGCACTGCTTTTGAAATCTAAACTGGCCCGTCTGTACCAACAGGGTTACCTTTGTGTTTTTGTGTGTGGGTTGTTTTTTGTTGTTGTTTTTTTTAGTTGCACATCAAAGAAAGCTCATGAAATGCTTTAAAGTGATCAGGTGCAGGATCTGCCGGTTCACAAGTGCTGTTGTGCTAAAATCAGATTCCTTGCACAGCACAGCCCAATTTTAGCCCATTTGTGAAAGTAAAAGGACTGTAAAGCTTGTTTTTATTCGTTCTGAATTGTTGGGAACTCATTCGGGTTTGTGGAGCGGTAGTAGGAAGATGATGGGACCAGCCCGTCCCTTCCTGTGAGCGTAGAAACCTGATCCTGAAAGTTACTCTGCCCACACAAGTCTGCCTCTGGGCTGCATGTAAACAAAACAGCTGCTTACCCAGAATTCCACACAGCATCACACCAGCCAGCCACATTCACTATATACTGTATGTATAACGGTATGCATTAACATGACATATAAGATAGCACACCAGTACCACCTTCATCCCAGTCCTTCTGTCAAACATATCCCAGTGTGGATCTTTTTCTTTTTATGGTTAACAATCGTAAAAAGACCTTAGATGTTGTTGTAGAGTCTGTCAGGTGTTGGTGATCTGTGAGTAGTTGTTGGTGGTCTGAGACAGTGGTATGGTTTCCCTCTATAGAGTTAGACTCTGTTTCTGTATGAAGGAATCCCTCCCGGGGTTTGAGTATAACGCTTTTTTTTCTCTTGGCATGGCAGGATAAACTCTCGGAACGGGAAGAAGAGCGTCAGTCAGAAAAAGAAAACCCAGAAATGTTCATCGTCTGAGGACGAGAATGACAATTACGCAAAGGTGGCGTCTGCAGGGCCGCGGCGGCAGGCCACCGTCAATGTGAGCTACAAGGAGGATGAGGAGATGAAGACGGATTCAGATGATCTGGTGGAGGTTCTGGGTGAGGACGTCCCACCACCTGAGGAGGAGGAGTTTGAAACAATCGAGCGAGTCATGGACACCAGGATAGGAAGGAAGCGAGGTAAGGACACAGTGTAGCTGTTGATTTCATCCATTCTGACTGTGGATAGGAATCCATTTGAGAGTAGTTTTAGGCTAAATGTTTCCTGCCATGGAAAAAATAAATATTTAAACATAGCTCCAAGACATTAAACAAATATCTTTGTTTTCCCCAAACAGCAACAGGGAGTGCAACCACTGTGTACGCCATTGAAGCAGATGGGGACCCCAATGCCAACTTCAATCCCAACAAAGAGGCAGGTGAGATCCAGTACCTGATAAAGTGGAAGAACTGGGCCCACATCCATAACACCTGGGAGACGGAGGAGACGCTGAAGCTGCAGAACGTCAGGGGCATGAAGAAACTGGACAACTTCAAGAAGAAAGAGCAGGAAAAGAAAAAATGGTGAGCTAAGAGCCTTTCATTATACAGTCACCTGACCACAGGGGTTGAGGAGGAGGTTCAGATGTCCATGTGACTGGCAGAAGCAGACTCTGGCCGTCCACGCTCGCTCAATGTGATATTAGTCTTTGTATCCTCGTGCACTGCATGGCTCTAACATGCTGATACCTAGACATCCCTGTTGAAACACTACAACACAGGTGTCAAACACAAGGCCCGTGGGCCAAATGTGGCCCGCCACATCATTTTATGTGGCCCTCAAGAGCTTGTGTATTATTGGCTTAAATTTTAAACCAATATTTTAAGACTTAAAATAAGCTCACACCGCTTTAAAGCACATATTGACAATAAACTACATCTCCCATCATGCATTTCGTCATTACCCACGACGATAATGGGGAAATGATGGGAAAACAATTACAAGTTTGTAAGTCAAGGTGAAATAACAGTGTGTCTTTTGTGTTATGAGATGGGTGTCAGTCGTGAAAGAGTTTAATCTACATTGGCATTTTGACAGCAAACACGGAGCAAAGTATGCTAAATTTAGCCTGCAAAAAAAAACAAAGAACTGCTTCCGCTTCTGAAACCAAGGTAATGGATACTCTCAGTGATGTTTACCACAAACCCAGAGTTTAATATAATAATGAGTTAAATATTTGAAACTTGAATACATAATAAATACACAAACAGTTATTTAACAATATAATAAAGTGTAGTTTAATTTATTTTGATCAGTCTGGCCGTTGGAGGGCCACCATGATGCTGATGTGGCCCTCAGTGAAAATGAGTCTGACACCCCTGGTCTACAGGCAGGAGAGAAGGGAAAGGACCAAGGAGGAGAGTTTTAGATGTGCTGTGAGGGCATCTGCAGCTGTTGGGACAGGAATATGAAGGAAATTTGATCCTCTGGAGAAAGGGAAGAACCAGAAGAAGAGGTCCGCTTGTTTTATGACATGGAGAACATGCATGGATTGTTTGCTGTCAAAATAAATCTTTATACTCCTTGTATTTATTACTCTCCCCAAAATGATTGAGTTTGAAAATGAAGCAGAGCTACAGTTAGTGCTGGGCGATATGGAAAAAATCATATATCACAATATGGACTATTTTATATCACGATAACGATATATATCACGATATACCATAATAAAGTATGTTTTCAGTTATTCTCTGAAAAGTTTGACAAAAATTTCATTGCTTACTTTTCAACTTTATTTTGAAAGGACATTTAGCTGAACTGTCACAAACATACATTTTAGTGCAGCAAAAACAGGTAGGTACAGAGGTACAGTAGCTTTCACATTTTTTTTAAAGTGCACAACAGTTTCTGAGAGGAAAAACACATTTTTGCACTGAAGTTCAGCTATAAAAAATAAACACAAATTATTTTTCAACTTTCTGAAATCTGTAACCTTGTAGTGCAAAGTTTGTAAACCAATATAAAGTGTCTAAAGTAAACATCAGGGTTGAAGAGAACTCTGTTTAAGGTATTAACCATGAATAAAAGTGCAAACATAAAAGGCTACTTTGTAGAAGTAGATATGATTCTATCAAATTTATCATTGCAGGTTATTTAATTACATATTTGCTGTAATAATTAGGTTAGAAACGATAGAAACGATAGAAGAGAAATGGCACGATATACACTTTTATATTGTCCCCACGATATATATTGTCATATTGCCCAGCACTAGCTACAGTTAGAGAGAGCGGTTTTCAATGTTCTAGATCAGTGGTCTTCAACTCCAGTCCTCGATAGCTGCAACCCTGCATCCCTGCTTCAGCGGACCTGATTCACATGAATGAGTCGTTAACTGACTCGTGCAGACCTGGGTGATGAGCTGATGATGATCCATTCATCTAAGACCTGCAGGGTTGCAGCTCTGGAGGACCAGGGCTGAAGACCCCTGCTGTTCTAGAGTCTGAAGTTGCAGAGGAAAACAGGATCTTTCTGCGTTAATCACACAGAACTGTGAACCATGAGGTTTAGCTCAGTGTTAATCCTGCAGAAACCAAAGTCTACGCTTAATTCACTGCCTCAAGTCATGTGATCGTGGTCTTTTGGTCCTGTTTTGGTTCTGTATTCTTGCTCACCAGGAGAACTTGCAGCGGAGCTCACCATGTGATTCAGATCAGACCACCTCTTATGGGGACCTGGTCCAGTTGCTTTGGTCTGCAGCCAGGTGTGATTTCTGTGTTCACACTGGATGAAATGAACTGCACCAAAGAGGGAAAACAAATCAGAGTTGCTTTAAATGGACTGAAGCCGGTCGGTGTGAAAACACCCTGAAGTCCAGCATGAATGTAGCTGCAGACAGCGACGGTCTTCACAGTCCTGCTTCAACACTTCCCTTCAGCTATACTCACTGTTCATGCTGGGATCTGTTAAGACCAGCTGAAGCTCTCATTCATCATTTCAATATGCTGATTGAGAGAGTGCTGTGCAGCATGTTGTGATGGCACTAAAACAAGATCGTCTTTTTTTTTTTTTTTTTTATATACAGTGCATCCGGAAAGTATTCACACCCCTTCACATTTACCACATTTTGTTTTGTTACAGCCCCATTCCAAAAGGGATGGAATTATATTTTTTTCTCTTCAATCTACACACAATACCCCATAATGTTGAAGTGAAAAATGTTTTGATGAATATCTTGTTAATTTATGAAAAATAAGAAACTGGAAAAACACATGTACATAAGTATTCACACTCTTTATTCAGTACTTCGTTGAGGCACCTTTAGCAGCAATTACAGCTTTAAGCCTTTTTGGGAAAGATGCTACCAGCTTGGCACACTTGGATTTGGGGTAATTTTCCCATTCTTCTCTGCAGAACCTCTCAAGCTCTGTCAGGTTAGACGGGGAGCGTCGCTGCACAGCTATTTTCAGTTCCTTCCAGAGATGCTCAATGGGGTTCAAGTCTGGGCTCTGGCTGGGCCACTCAAGGACCTTCACAGACTTGTTCTCAAACCAGTCCTTTGTTATCCTAGCTGTGTGCTTGGGGTCGTTGTCCTGTTGGAACGTGAATCGTCGACCAAGTCGGAGGTCCTGAGCGCTCTGGAGCAGGTTTTCATTCAAGATGTCTCTGTACATTGCTCCATTCATCTTTCCCTCTATCCTGACAAGTCTCCCAGTACCTGCCGCTGAAAAACATCCCCACAGCATGATGCTGCCACCACCATGCTTCACCGTGGGGATGGTATTTGTCAGGTGATGAGCGGTGCCTGGTTTCCTCCAGACGTGACGCTTGGCATTCAGGCCGAAAAGCTCTATTTTTGTTTCATCAGACCAAAGAATCTTGTTAACGATGGTCTGAGAGTCGTTTAGGTGCCTTTTGGCAAATTCTAAGCGGGCTGTCATGTGCCTTTTACTGAGGAGAGGCTTCCGTCTGGCTACTCTACCATAAAGGCCTGATTGGTGGAGTGCTGCAGAGATGGTTGTCCTTCTGGAAGGCTCTCCCATTTCCTCAGAGTGACGCTGGAGCTCTGTCAGAGTTATCATTGGGTTCTTGGTCACCTCCCTGACCAAGGCCCTTCTACCCCGGTTGCTCAGTTTGGACGGGCGGCCAGCTCTAGGAAGAGTCATGGTGGTTCTGAACTTCTTCCATTTACGAATGATGGAGGCTACAGTGCTCTTCGGGACCTTCAATGCTGCAGAAATCCTTTGGTATCCTTCCCCAGCTCTGTGCCGTGATACAATTCTGTCTCGGAGGTCTACAGACAATTCCTTTGTCTTCATGGCTTGTTTTTTTCTCTGCCAATGCACTGTGAGCTGTGGGGCCTTATATAGACAGGTGTGTGCCTTTCAATTAACTGAATTTCACACAGGTGCACTCTAGTCAATTTGTAGGAACATCCCAAGGACAATCAATGAAAACAAGATGCATGTCAGCTCAGTTTTGAGTGTCAAAACAAATGGTGTGAATACTTATGTACATGTGAGATTTCAGTTTTTTATTTTTTATAAATCTGAGAAAAATGCTAGAAAAACAAATCCAATTTGTGATTATGGAGTATTCTGTGTAGATTGATGAGGAACAAATAATAATTCCATCCCTTTTGAAATGAGGTTGTAACAAAACAAAACGTGGTAAATGTGAAGGGGTGTGAATACTTTCCGGATGCACTGTACATAACTGGAGAAAAATATAGTGAGTATAGCAACACAACAATACACCGTACTGACACCAAAGGAGCCCAAGCCTGAACGTTACTTGTTCCTTAAGGGAGACCAGTATGTCTGCCCACTCACATCTGAACTAAACTGAAAAAGCAAAATTAATGTTCCAGAAAAAGATAATAAATACATTTAGTCCAGAAGATGACAAGTAGGGGTGAGTATTGGCAAGGACCTCGCAATACGATATGTATCATGATACTTGGGTCATGATATGATATTATCACGATATATTGTGATATTCTACCCAGTTAATATCAAAATTAAAAGTAGAGATGAAAAATCAAGTTGCTGTATATGTTCATCAGATGATATTGATCATTCAGAGGACAAATTAAGTCAAAACTATTTGCTTCAAAACAACCTATTTATTGTTTATTATTAGTGTTTTTGCACACTCAAGTGAATGAATTAATTTTCCTAAAAATCGATATTGTATTGGGCGGCCGAAAATCACGATATATTGCCAAATCGATTTTTTTTTTTTTTTCACACCCCTAATGACAAGAGTATTTCTGTTCTGAATCGGTGATGGGCTTGTGCTGTTGTAGCATGGCAGTTGAAGAATAATATCCACTTTAGTGCTTCCAACCAGAGTTGCAGGTGCAGATCTGGATCGTGCTGCAGATCTGGATCGTGCTGCAGATCTGGCGGGTGCAGTGCACCGTCTGTGGTGTTGAAGAAGGTCGCCGATCTTCCAGTGATCTTTTTCTGCGAAGATTCTCAGAATAACATTTTCAAGTTCCCGTGCTTGCATGCGAGACACAGTCCCGGTCTCTTCAGTTGCTGCGTTCATGCAGTGAGGTCAGCTGCAATCGGCAGCTTCTCCAGACGTGTTTGAATCATCAGAGGTGTTCTGGTTTTTTTTTTTTTTATTATTCTAATTGTACAAAGAGAGCTTAGTAACCGGAGTCAAATTCCTTGTTTGTGTGCACAAACTTGGCCAATAAAACTGATTCTGATTCTGGTAGCCTAACTCCAAAGCTTCATATTGCAGTGATGGAGGTGTTGAGTTGTGTCTTCTGTCTCCTTCAGTCGGTCGTCAGAACAAATGGTGAATTTTGTGTCCTGTCGGGTCATGCTGACCAGCAGAAGTGTTTTTCTGTGTTCCACTGTGAGGTCACAGCTCCCTGTTTGATCACAGATTTGGTCATGCTCATTTGTACCAAAAGTTAAAAACCACAAGTCATTTTGAAGTGCTTTTTTGTAGAGAGAAACTTGCAACCTTTTTGGAGCAAACACTGCTCTGTAAAGCAGTGGAGCCATCCTGTTGGCTCCTCTCATTTCAGGACTCTGAGCTGCTCGTCCATCAGACCTGACCTCTGGAAAATCAAATGGATGACAGTTATTAACCTTCTAATGAGTTTTTTTCTTCTCCAGGTTAAAAGCGGCTTCACCAGAAGATGTGGAGTATTTGAACTGTCAGGAGGAACTCATGGATGACCTGCACTCTCAGTACCAGCTGGTGGAGCGAATCATAGGTATTGTTACGTGAACGGAGCCGTGCACCGCCAAAGGTTCTGATGCCGCTGGGTTTTTTTAACCCGTTTGTGTCTGCATTCGTCTGAGCAGGCCATTCGAACCAGAAGTCAGCCGCTGGTTACCCAGACTACCTGTGCAAGTGGCAGGGTTTACCGTACTCAGAGTGCAGCTGGGAGGACGGCGCTCTGATTGCCAAGAAGTTCCAGAAATGCATTGACGACTACATGAGCAGAAACCAGTCCAAGACCATTCCATCCAGAGATTGTAAGGTGAGTCCTCAACGTCTCCTCTGTCACATGAGTCACCGCGTCAAGAAGAAAAAAAAGAAAAGTTGAGATGCCTCAGTCGGATTGATGATGACGGGTTGCTGGAAACACGATTAGCCGATTTCAATCACCAGATCTCTCTGAAGATGGATAGAAAAATGCTATTGGTAAGAGAGGAGAGAGTTTTATAACTGGATAAACGTTTACTGGTGCAACAAAATACACCTGTCAGAATATTCTCAGTATGATACATTTGACAGTCTTTTACTTTAAAATAGTGAAGCAACAAAGTTAAATACAGAAGATTAAAAAAAACTTTAGTCCCTTAAATTCTAATGGATATGAAAAATTAGGGCTGGGCAACGATTAAAATTTTTAATCGCGATTAATCGCATTATTTCCCTGATTAATCATGATTATTCACATTGTATACGCAAAATCAAATAATGAATTCAAAAGTAGTGTAAAGGTCACTTTTATTTAAATGTTCTGCTGCCATATGAACTAAAGTGTCACAACATTTGTTGTTCAAACACTTTTAACATCAGCACTTGTCAGTAACACATATTTAGTGCAAATCTCATCTTAAGAAATGTAAAATAAAATAAAGCTTATTTTAATCTAACACAAAAAAAAGAAAAAAAATGCCTGTTTTTTTATATTTCAATTTTAGACTTGGATCAAAAATACAAAATTAAAAAATGGGCCACAGAACTGAATTTATTTTTATAATTGAGGACTGGACTTTCTGTTGTCATTACACATCTGTGCCACTAGATGGAGCCGCACTGCAGTAACCAGCTAGAGAACAGCAGGACAGTGAACACATGGAGCAGATCTGATGGAACATGGAGGAATGACGCCAAAGTTTTGTTGCAGTCCAGAATTTTATTTTCAGACAGAATTGTTACCTGAGTTGCTACCCGAACTGTAAAGTACATGGATTTTACAACTCTCTAAACCTGCCAATTCTCTTCTGGCTCCGCAGCAGCCAGTAACAGACTTTTCAAAACAAAAGCACGTCAGCAACGTGCGTTAACGCGCGATAAAATAAATGTCGGCGTTGAAAAAATCAATTACTTAATGCGATAATAACGCCTTAACTTGCTCAGTCCTAATTAAGATGCTTTTTTTATTTTTTTTTGTTCATCGGTGGACCTTAATGAGTCCAGCGTCTGCTCTGACAAACTCTAAGGTGTTTATATTCCAGGTTTAGAGACTCTGCACCCACTCTTGTCTGATGGCTGTGAGAGATTTAAAAAAAGAAAAATCCTCACTCTCACTTCCATTTCCACTTTCTGTCTTCACTTGAGTACATGCTGCTTTTATTTGCATCTCTCAGATATACTGTAGCTTATGATCAGATGAGATTCTGATTACTTCTGCTGAGTCCTGGTTGTTTTGGGAGCTGAAGCCCTGGTTCCTGCATCTGTTCCTGCTTGTTTCAGGTTCTGAAGCAGAGACCCAGGTTTGTACCCATGAAGAAGCAGCCCTCCTACATCGGAGGTGATGGACTGGAGCTCAGAGACTACCAGCGGGACAGTTTAAACTGGATGGCCCACTCCTGGAGCAAGTATGGAGATCCTGTCCTGAAAAGAAAAAAAAAAACAGCATATAATATATATATATAATTTCTCAAAGCCTCCCTTCTTTTCTGCTCTTTTATTTTTTTTTTTATTAATTCACAGAGGTAACAGCTGTATCCTGGCTGATGAGATGGGTCTGGGAAAGACCATCCAGACCATCTGCTTTCTCAACTACCTGTTTCATGAGCACCAGCTGTACGGGCCCTTCCTGCTGGTGGTGCCGCTATCGACTGTTACCTCCTGGCAGAGGGAAATCCAGCTGTGGGCCCCACAGATGAACGTGGTCGTGTACCTGGGAGACATCAGCAGCAGGAACATGGTACGGTGCTTCAGATGTCCACAGAGCAGGTGCTGGTGCCTGAACGTGCTTCTAACGCTTCACGGCTTTTTCATGAACAGATCAGAACACATGAGTGGATGCACATCCACAGCAAGAGACTGAAATTTAACATCCTCCTCACAACGTATGAGATTCTCCTCAAAGACAAGGTCAGCAGCTGTCTTTGTGCCATGTCATGAGTTTTATCTGCAGCTCTTCACAAGCAAAACTTGTTTAAAATCAAATTGTTTGTCCTTAGTCATTTTTGGGCAACGTTAACTGGGCATTCATTGGTGTGGACGAGGCTCACCGGCTGAAGAACGATGACTCCCTCCTCTACAAGACCATGATCGACTTCAAGTCCAACCACAGGCTGCTGATCACAGGAACGCCTCTGCAGAACTCCCTGAAGGAGCTGTGGTCGCTGCTGCGCTTCATCATGCCAGAGAAGTACGTTACGAGTTCAGCTCCTCTCCTTGGTTGCAGTGATGACTTTATTCCAACCGTGATCCACTCTAAGGTGCCAGGATGTCAGTCAGGCTGTAGAGATCCATTTAATGATGAACGATCCAGTAGCACTGATTCAGAATTAAATAATCAGTGAGACTGCAGCACATGTGATCCTCATCAGTGCATGTTATCTAGTGGCCCTTTGTAATCTATTTTTATTAAACAACAGGTCATTTTTCATTTAACTCACTGAAGTAATAATGTTCAATGATCGTATATCATCTCATTTTGATTGGTAGCTCCTGGATCCAAACTAAATTGTACCGTGACAGACTGTGATATTGACAAACATCAAATTGTTATCAATATAATTGATGTAATATCATGAAGAAACTTGTGACTTACGATTCCAAATAAACTTTGACTCAATAGCCCATAGGAATGGTAGAAGATAAACACAAGTCAAATGTCTTTGTTTGCTGGCGTTGCTGGATACTTGTTTGAACGAGATGATGACGTTGACCACGAACTTCTTCTTAAGTTTCTTATAATTACATGTGATGTCAGAAGTCAGGTCAGATGTGGCTGTTCTGAAAGCCTGTTAGATGTTAATCATCTAAAGCTCCCTCTGGCTCCTCCCTCTGCTGGATTCACCAGCTGCATCTGCGCTGCCTGGTTTGCAAGTGATCAAAGTATTGGTTTGCCTGATCAAGTGCAGCAGCGTCACGTGGTTTTTGTAGTAGAGCAGCTCAGTCTGGAGCGTGCACGTCTCACCTTACTATAAACGTAGTCAGTCTGGCAGGAACCCCTCTGAGATTTATTCATCAAAAAGTAGTACCTTTCAGAGCCTGTTGTTAACTGTGTTATTAGAGCATTGTGTTGCAAATGCTGGTGGTTTATGCTTTAAATGATGATTTTCACATTGGTGTAACATTTCAGCTACTTCCATTTCCCTCCATTCGGCTGCGTTTCTCTCTGTGGATGTACTCTAACATGGCGTGTGACGGCGTTCTCTCCAGGTTTCACTCCTGGGAGCTCTTTGAAGAGGAGCACGGTAAAGGCCGAGACTCGGGCTACACCAGCCTCCACAAAGAGCTCGAACCTTTTCTGCTGCGTCGTGTCAAGAAGGACGTGGAGAAATCTCTTCCAGCTAAAGTGGAGCAGATCCTCAGAGTGGAGATGTCAGCCATCCAGAAACAGTACTACAAGTAAGAGCTGGACAATTCACGCCTATATCATGATGTTGGCCTAGCGTTCAAGTTTTCTGCTGCCAGCAGGCAACAAGTCCTCTGTGAAAACTTTATTTCCTGTCTTTGTTGAAGAAGATGTGAGCATGGTTTGGTTTGTCCTCCAGTTTTTGGATGTTGGAGTGTTCCAGTAACTGAATGCGGTCTGTGGTGAGGAAGCACTGCTGAGGGAATATGAACCAGGAGTCCCAGTTGTATGGCCCTGTGGAACCGCTATCACAGAATTGGAGATTAAAAATGGAATTCACTTTAAATGCACAATATAACAGAACTGAACGTCAATTTGTGTAAAATGTTATTTTATTCTCCCAGACTAAAATGAACTTTTCATTTCGAAAAATGTTCCTAAAGGGGTCACTAAAAGGTGGGGACACTCTAGCTTCCGTTGCCCCCGCTTTCCTCAATTTAAAAAAAAAAAAAAAAAGTTGAATTGTCCATCTGAGAGCGAAGGAACTACCGTCTTACTCCCAGGTACAGGTACAGGTTACCTGAGTTGCTACCTGAACTGTAAAGTACACGGATTTTACAACTCTCTATACCTGCCAATTCTCTTCTGGTTCTGCAGCAGCCAGTAACAGAGTTTTCAAAACAAAAGCATGTGAGCAACATGCGTTAATGCGCAATAAAATGAATGTCGGCCTTAATAAATTAATGAGTTAACGCGATAATAACGCGTTAACTTGCCGAGCCCTAAAAAAAACATTAAAGTTTACAGTTATAATTGCATAAATTCTCTATATTTCATTACCTTATATACTGTCTTGGGGTTAAATTTGCATAAAATGCTTAAAACAAAATTTTCAAAAATTAAAAACCGAAAAACACCAAAAATGAAAAAAATTAAAACGGAATTTGAGAAAAAAAATAAAACGGATTTCATATGGCCCTACAGTTGGAAGCATAGTCGTACCACTTTTACACACAAATGTATTTGCTAGTTTGTGACACAGTGGGACAGATAAAAATGTTCCAGTACAGACGGACCTTTAAATTCCATTAAAAACAACCCCAGCCAGCGTCGTAGCCCAAATCATCACCCCTCCACCCAGGGGCGCCGCTAGGGATTTTGGGCCCCATGAAAAGAATCTTTACCGGGCCCCCCACACAGCGGTGAAATTTGTTGATGCTATTTTTGATCATCATTAGGGGCCTCTCTGGGCCCCCCTCAATCATGGGCCCCTATAATCCGTATCCTTTACCCCCCCCCTTTTCGGCGCCCCAGCCTCCACCACCGTGTTTGACAGTTGGTATGAGGTGTTTCTGCTCCAGACATGGGGCCTTCAGTCTCGTCTGTCTAGAGGAGATTGTTCCACAATTATTGTAGTTCGTCCAAATGCAGCTTTGGAAACCTACGTTGTTCTGCGTCTTATCAGTCTTTTGGCTTCTGGGGATACTGGCTGTTTCAAATGTATGATAGTCATCCATGTCCTTAGTTATCTTGTAAACTGGCAAACTCAAAGCTGGAATCCTTCTCATCTTCCTCAACCCGTCTCTCATCCGTTGAGCCTTGTCGGACCATCTGCAGATAGGATTTCATTGTCATTTTCATCCATTTGTACTCTGCCTCAGTTGCACTCACCGCAGTTTTAAAGACAGCAATGTTAGATGAAATCCATAAATTTCATTCCTAGACAACAAGGGCAACGTTTCATCTGCTCATCAAGGAATTATCTACCAAAAAGGCAACGTTTAAGCTTTGCTGCTTTTTTTTTTTTTAATCCTCCTCCCAGACCAATGTGTTTCCCAAATGTAACAAGTGGTCCTGATGAGAGCTTAAGGTCTTGTTTACTAACTTACATCACCGGGACCATGTGGTCACAATGTCTCTCCAGCGGTGCGGTTTTCTAGTTTGGTTCTATCTAAGCAGTTATACAGCACAGGGCTGTCATCTGCAGCTCTGCACTTTCTGTAATGGTGACCTGCTCTGCAGCTTGGGTTCTTGCTAGGGCTGGTTAACGCGATAATATTGCGTTAACGCATTAATTTATTGACGCTGACATTTATTTTATCCCGCGTTTGTTTTGAAAAGTCTGTTACTGGCTGCTGCGGAACCTGAAAATAATTGGCAGGTAAACATGCGGAAAAGCTAAAACAGACATGTAGAACTGTAAAAATCAGTGTACTTTACAGTTCAGGTAGCAACTCAGGTAGCAATATTAACAATTCTGTCTGAAAAAAAAAAACTTTCAAACCCCTTTGTTCAAGACGATCGCGTCATTCCTCCATTTATCATCAGATCTGCTCCGTGTTTACTGACGCGCTATTCTCTAGCTCAGTGGTTCTCAAACTTTTAATCCTGCGTACCACCTGAGACACTGTTCAGCTCTCTGAGTACCACCATGATGACCAATTTTAAATTATAGCCATATACGCCTTCTCAATTATCTTTAAACACACAGGAGAGATGTTTATTCCTTATTGTGGTTATTTATTTTTACCTGAATATTGTTTTAAACTTATTTATAATGCATTGTATGTTTCTGATTTAATAAAAAAAAAATAAAGTGAAAAGTCCTGACGTTCCCCCGCGTACCACCAGAGAGCGTTCGCGTACCACAGTTTGCGCACCACTGCTCTAGCTGGTTACTTCAGTGCGTTTCCATCTAGTGGCACAGATGTGTAATGACAACAGAAAGTCTGTTCCTTGATTATAAAACAAAGCCATTTCTGGGTCTCAAGTCACGTAACCCAGACAATAAAATATTAAAAACAAATTCAGTCCCGTGGCTTATTTGCTAAAATTGAAGTATTTTTGTTTTTTTTGTATTAGATAAAAAAAAGCAGAAAAAATAAATAAAAAGTCACTTTTTAAATTTTTGATTGACAATTTAAAATGGAAAAAGACAAATGATACATAGATGATTACGGATTGATAAAGTTACTGAACTTTAACATGGACATTTTCATTTTAAAGTTCTCCCAGACGGAGGATTCAACAGAAACAAGGTTATTAGTAACAACTGACAAGTTAAACTCCCCGTTAAAAGTTTCTGCTGTTACCTCAGAAATTACCTGTTTTAATGTTCTGATTGTGGCCTCTAGATTGTTAGGATTTAGTTGGTAGAGTTTTTTTTTTTATTATTTCAGAAAAAAACAGGACATTAATGCCCTGGCAGTGGCAATAAGCTTTACTTTATTTGACATTTTTTAAGATGAGATTTACACTAAATATGTGTTACTGACAAGTGCTGATGTTAAAAGTGTTTAACAACAAATGTTATGGCACTTTAGTTCATATGGCAGCAGAACATTTAAATAAAAGTGACCTTTACACTACTTTTGAATAGGCTTGGGCGGTATCCAAATTTTGATACCGTCAAACTTCCCTCACATACGGTATTCCCGCGACTATTAAGGCGAACACACACCGCCGGCGGACGCCGCGCGTGAAAATTTTAATGGTTGCCCAGCCCCAGTTCTTGCACATGTGCATAGTGAGTGTGGACAAGGCTCTCCATCAAACCCAGAAATCCTTGGAGGTGCTCTTTGGTCAAATGTATCCACAACTGTCTTGGTGGATTATTTCAGCTGTAAACTTCAGTTTACTTTCATTAACCGCGATGATAATAGTGATGTGTTGGTGAACAGGTGGATCCTGACCAGAAACTACAAGGCTCTGAGTAAAGGCACCAAAGGCAGCACGTCGGGCTTCCTGAACATCATGATGGAGCTGAAGAAGTGCTGTAACCACTGTTACCTCATCAAACCTCCAGATGACAACGAATTCCTCAACAGAGCTGAAGCTTTACAGGTCTCTTAAGGGTTACCCTTCAAAATAAAAGAAAATAGTTATTTTTAGTCTAGATTTCCCCAAATGGTGTTTTCACCCTGAAAGTCATCCTACTCATGAACAGTCCAGATAATATTGGCTTCATGTTTGCTGGGAAAATGCATCCTTTCAGCCAAATTGGCTTAAATATTGTCACAACAAAGTGATTTTAATTATGTCAGCTTGTTAGAGCCTTTTATTTTGAAAACTGTGGCTAGAAACGTGATTTAGTTCTCTTTTCCTTTTGCTATCTTCCTTTAGTTGATGTTTGTGACATTAGTAGTTGCTGTGACTGACAGATGCTCTGCTCCTCTTAAAGCAACTGATCCGTAGCAGTGGAAAGCTGGTTCTTCTGGACAAACTGCTGGTGCGTTTGAAGGAGCGAGGTCACAGAGTCCTCATCTTCTCTCAGATGGTGCGGATGCTCGATATCCTGGCTGACTACCTGCGGAGCCGGCAGTTCCTCTTCCAGGTATCCAGGCACCTCCGCGTGTCCTCCGTGTGGATGCAAAGATGTGCGTTCATGCCTTTTCTCACTGTTAATTGTTTTAAATGTACGCAGAGGTTGGACGGCTCCATCAAAGGGGAGATGCGGAAGCAGGCGTTGGATCACTTTAATGCAGAGGGCTCAGAGGTGCGCTGACTCTTCTGTCATGAATACACTAAATGAGTTAACAGCCCCCCATCACTGTTACACAAGTGAGCCTCATCTTATCTGCCCAGGATTTCTGCTTCCTGTTATCCACGCGTGCGGGCGGTCTGGGTATCAATCTGGCGTCGGCCGACACAGTGGTCATCTTTGACTCAGACTGGAACCCCCAGAACGACCTGCAGGCCCAGGCCAGAGCCCACAGGATCGGACAGAAACGACAGGTCTGTACACAGCTGGGTCTCCAGCTTCTGTCTTGTGTCAGGGCTTTTGGTTTTTTGTAGGGGTGCACGATAACTATCGGGCCGATAACTATCGTGCTGATAACTGTCGGGCCAATAACAGGAAATTATGACGTCTTCCCAATAAATCCGATATCATGACAAATAGCGCCGATAACATATATTTTTGTCAACACGTCAGTGCCTCGCTCCCTCTGAGCCTTGAATGACCAGCAGTGAATGTTATGTTCAGTTAACATTGGCAAAATCAGAAAAATGAATACTCAGTAAGGAAAATCAAGAATACCCCCTCATGCCAGAAAACAACTTGTTAACTCGGTCATAATTTTGGTAATTTCTGACTTTAATTGATATTCACAGTAATCTCCCACATGTTACACATTAAAAAAAAAATAGAAAAGGCTGAAAGAACGACTAGCAAACGAGGGAACGTGGGAATTTACGTTACACCTTTAATGCAGCCTACAGCACAGTGTACTGATCGCAACAAACATGGCGGCGTGGAACTTCGTTAAAGTTTCAGAAGAAGATAGTTTGGTGGTTATTTGTGACGAATCCTCCGAGCGAATTCTACGAGAAGGGAAGCACAAGCTTTAATACGTAAAACCTGATCAGCCACCTACAACATAACAATCGCTTCCATGGAGTTTTGAAATCGCGCTAATGTGAGCTAACGGAAGCTAATGCTAACATGCGCAAGCCAGCAGCAGTCTCTCTCCTCTCCTCTCCCTCATTCCTCTCATCTAAAGCTTCCATGAGATTAAAGAATAAACAAAAACTACTGAACCTCATTTACTTTAATTAAAGGTATTAATTTAAATGGAACCACAGACCAAAATCTTTTAAGCGTAAATCCTTTTCAGTTTGTAATTCTGATGCATGTATTTCCATCAGTTCAAGGAGCCTTTATTTTTTTATATCAGTCAGTAATGAACCTTATTTAAGTTAATGTGAGATATCAAATAGGTTTGTTTGATAGCTTTATGAAAATGTTTGAGACGTTTGCCAATAGTTTTTCACTGGAAAAAATAAATATCTGTTCATTTAAAAAGTCCAAACTGTTTTTGATTTTGTTCATAGTATTGATGTAATGATCTTAAGTATATGTGGGTGTTATCGGTTATCGGCCTTTAGGAGCTGAAAGTTATTGGTTATCGGTTTTGAAAAACAGTTATCGTGCATTCCTAGTTTTTTGTTTTCCCCCAGCTTTTTAAGCTCTCATTAACAGCAGCAGCGTGTTGGCTCCAGGATGTTTTTGTTCCTTCACAATAAAGGTCGACCCTCATTAATACTCGGCCTGTGTGAGCAATGTTATGAGCAAGCAAGAGATCAGAAGGTCGTAGGCGATGTTGTCCTGCCCTCTGGCAAATGATGCAGTCAGATCAATGAGAAAGAGGCTCAGGATCACATGACCTGGGAGTTTTGTGATAGAATATGGTTTATCATGGTGGAACACCAGACATAAGACCAAATTCAGATTTGGGTAGGGTGTTTTTATGTATTTATTTGTTCTGGGCAACGATTCAAATTTTAAATCGTGATTAATTGCATTATTTCCCTGATTAATCACGATTATTCACATTGTTTAAAAAATCAAATAATGAATTCAAAAAGTGTAAAATGCACTTTTATTTAAATGATCTGCTGCCATATGAACTAAAGTGTCATAACATTTGTCGTTCAAACACTTTTAACATCAGTACTTGTCAGTAACACATATTTAGTGCAAATGTCATCTTAAAAAATTTAAAATAAAATAAAGCTTATTGCCACTCTCAGGACATTAATGTCATCATATTTTTATAAAAAAAAAAAAAAAAACTCTACAAACAAAATCCAACAAAATCATTGTGGCTCAGCACAATCAGAACATTAAAACAGGTAATTTCTGAGGTAACAGCAGAAACTTTTAACAGGGAGTCCAACTTGTCAGTTGTTACAAATAACCTTGTTTCTGTTGAATCCTCCGTCTGGGAGAACTTTAAAATGAAAATGTCAGTGTTAAAGTTCAGTAACTTTACCAATCCGTGTATCATTCATTCTTTCCATTTTCAATTGTCAATCAAAAATAAAAAAAAAAATTAAAAAGGGACATTTTATTATGTTTTTCGTTTTTAATCTAACAGAAAAAAACAAAAAAAATGCCTGTATTTTTATATTTCAATTTTAGACTTGGATCAAAAATATGAAATTAAAAAACAGGCCACAGAACTGAATTTGTTTTATAATTGAGGACTGGACTTTCTGTTGTCATTACATATCTGTGCCACTAGATGGAGCCGCACTGCAGTAACCAGCTAGAGAACAGCACGATAGTGAACACATGGAGCAGATCTGATGGAACATGGAGGAATGACGCCAAAGTTTTGTTGCAGTCCAGAATTATTTTTTTTTAGACAGAATTGTTAATATTGCTACCTGAGTTGCTACCTGAACTGTAAAGTTCACAGATTTTTACCGTTCTCCATGTCTGTTTTAGCTTTTCTGCATGTTTACCTGTGAATTGTCTTCCGGTTCCACAGCAGCCAGTAACAGACTTTTCAAAACAAAAGCACGTGAGCAACATGCGTTAACGCGCGATAAAATAAATGTCGGTGTTAATAAATGAATGACTTAATGCGATAATAACACGTTAACTCACCCAGCCCTAGTATTTATTTCTTCTTCCTGTATTTTGACCGCTGGCTCAGTAAATTTTCTGTTTGGGAAAAAAAAAGTGAGCGTAATTACCTCGTAGCTGGTTGATCTGGCTTTCTGGAGCGCATCGATGTTGGAGCTGTGTTTTGTTTGGGTGAAATGGTCTATATAGTCTTGAATATAGGCTTTATCTCATTTGTTTGATGTGCTGCATTTGTGTATTGCGTCATACTTTGTATGAATAAAAATAGTTTGAATGATCCCTGCGCCATCTGTGTCTGGATCCAGGGGTTTCTTTTTGACTGCAGGAGGATTACAGGCCCTTTTTTTCTGGTTGCACAAGTGTTGGTGTGTTCTGAAGGTCTGGTTCTGATGGAGGTTAGATGGTGGAGGCTGAACATTTTGGTTTTATAGTTTTAAAAGTCATTTGTTCCTCACCTACTCCACCTTTAAACAGAGTAGCTGACTGCTGAGGTCTTCATTAGTCTGATGGGATCCCCGTCTGAGCTCTGCTTGGATTGTTCCTCGTAAAGATGTTTGTGTTGTTAGTTTTTTTTCTTTTTGAATCTTAATGCTCCATCAGCATGTTCAGATGCTGCTCTAGATGCTGATGTACGCTGTATGTTGGATGTCTCACCGCTTGTTTATGGGCCGGTAGGTCAACATCTACCGTCTGGTGACAAAAGGCTCCGTGGAGGAGGATATCATCGAGAGGGCCAAGAAGAAGATGGTGCTGGACCACCTGGTGATCCAGAGGATGGACACCACAGGAAAGACTGTCCTCCACACCGGCGCCGCTCCCTCCAGGCAAGTAACCCATTTGACCTTCTTCCGGAACGTTCTTCTTGTTCCACATCCTGATTGAAACTCTGTTGATGGGTTTCTTCCGTACAGCTCAGCACCTTTCAACAAGGAAGAGCTCTCTGCCATTTTGAAATTCGGTGCCGAGGAGCTTTTCAAAGAGCTGGAGGGTGAAGAGCAGGAGCCTCAGGTTTGTGCTCTTGTACTTGTACGTAAGCTGTTTACGTTTTCTCCACGCAGCGACGGTAACGTGACAATCAGCGATACTGTCATTAATGGTAAACGGCATCCCTCGCCAATTCGCGCTTAAGTTCTTTTTTCAGAAATATATAATATAAAAAAAAAAATCAAGGAAAAATTGCGGAAACGTCACAGGATGTTGTGTGCGTTCTCTCGCAGCAAAGAAATGTTGTGAGTCAGCCTGGCCCCTTTAAGAAGGTGGCCTTATGGGTAATGGTGTGGCCTTATGGGTAATGTAGTGTGTGTGTTGTGGGACGGCAGAATGAAAACGAGGTTAGATGAAAGAGTGGTTTCTTTACTACGGTTCAGAGACCAGAGGCTGTGAAGGTGACAGAAAGACCACAGTTGAGCCTTTGTCTTGTTTCACTGCAGTGTCTCGCTACTTTTTTGTGGTTTTTAAACATATTTTAAACACATTATTTAGGTTCGGGGGGCTCCGGCTGCAGATAGCAGATTTTGATTGTCGCGCGGGGGGGGGCTCCGGTCCCCATTAACCACGAATCACTGTATATATCACTGATCACTGTATATATGAGAAATGCAGTTAAAATAAAACACATGAATATACTTTTGTTGCAGGGCTGTTGACTTTGCTCTTAAATTCTTTGCTGCAGCTGCAAAAGCTGACAAAAAAAGTTCATTTTTTTTATTCTTTTTATCACATATTTGCTGTTTGCTGTTAGAACGCTTTACTTTTTTTTTAGGAACCTTGTACATGAAAGGTTTCTTACCCAGACTGCTGCACATAACTGTTCTACACAGGAAATGGATATTGACGAGATCCTGAAAAGAGCTGAGACCCGGGAGAACGACCCCGGACCTTCCACCGTGGGAGAGGAGCTGCTGTCTCAGTTCAAGGTCGGAGAAGTCCTCATGAACGACGCTGAGACGTTTCTGCCTGTGAACGTTTGCGCTCATTTCTCGGGCCGACCTTTTACAGGTGGCCAACTTCTCCATGATGGATGACGAGGATTTGGATCTCGACTCAGAGCGAAGTCAGCGGAGTTGGGATGACATCATTCCAGAGGAGCAAAGGAGGAGGATGGAGGAAGAGGAGAGGCAGAAGGAGCTTGAAGAAATCTACATGTTACCGCGTATGAGGAATTGCGCCAAACAGGTACTCAGCAGCCGAGCCAAACATGGTGAATTATGGGAAGTGATAATGAAATGGAATTACAGCCACACAGTTCCAAGTTCTGTCATTCTGAGTATTAAAGCTTGTGACGAAGCCTCCGGCTGTTGCTCCTGCGTTGTGTTATCAGATCAGCTTCAACTCCGGTGAGCACCGGCAGAGCAGGCACAGGAGATACTCCGGCTCTGACAGCGACTCCACCTCCGACCGAAAGAGACCAAAAAAGCGAGGACGACCTCGGACCATTCCACGAGAAAATATCAAGGGTTTCAGTGACGCTGAGATTCGCAGGTGGATATTTGTCCCGTTTGTTCCTGCTGCTGTTCATGTGCTCCTCCTCGTGTGTTCATGCTCTCACATCTACCAACTATTGACAGGTTTGTCAAGAGTTACAAAAAGTTCGGAGGACCACTGGAAAGGTAGGATCGGTCACATTTTCTCATCATTGTCATGAACTGCAGCATGATGCTTCGTGGTCTGCTCAGCGTGCGCCCGCTTCCCTCAGGTTGGACGCCATCGCTCGTGACGCTGAACTTGTGGACAAGTCAGAGCATGACCTGAAACGCTTGGCAGAAACTGTTCACAATGGATGTTTGAGGACCCTACGTGAAAACCCCTGTGGACCAGAGAAGACGTCAGGTCAGTGTATCCATCTTTTATCTGCTAAACCTAACGAGCTGACGTCCTTTTTCCTTGTTCTACACCTCTCTTTGACTCCTGGCATGTTTGTAGCATAGCTGGAAAAAATCAAGGTTAAGATATGAAAACATCTTCTCTGCACAGCTGCTCCAGCTTAGACACATCTGTAGGACGTCTGGTTCTGTTGATGTCATTTCACAGCGTCTCCATGTAGTTAGGGTCTGGGCTGTGATGGGATCACCCCAGAAGGCAAATGTTCTTTTTCTAAAGTCATACAGTGGTGGATTTACATCCATGCTGGGGGTTATTGTCTGCTACTAAACAGCCACCCTGACGTGATCCTCTCAGATGTTTTGGTAAACTAATTTCTCCTCCACAATGGAAAGTGGTCCAGGCCCTGATACAACTCCTGGTGCTCTCCCTATCCTTCACTGCTGGATGATGTTTGGATGTTGGTGAGCTGTGAATTTTTATGTGCCTCTAAATTACTGAAGATTCTCCCTGAATAATTGACCTTTCGGTAAGCACCGCCCCCTTCCTAGTTACTGTTGCTAGGTCGGACAAACTTGCTGCTCCTGTGTTAAGGACTGTTAATTCACTATTTTTCCGATGTGTATCATCAATAATATTATACTATAATAACTCCATGGTGAAATATTGCTGCTGGGGACCTGCAACAGTGACTCGAGGTGTCCAGAACGTTTGGAGGAGACATTTTTATTCTCTTTCCCAAGATGAAACAAACGCTGGAAAAATGCAGGCTGTAGGTTCAGTTGTGTCCGTCCACACAATCAACTGAACGTGGGGAAAGTTACAAAACACACCTACATTTACTCCAAGGTAAGTTTACTCTGTTTATTAGATGATTGATATAACCACCGTTTAGTAAAAGTAATATGATTTAGCAGCATGGAGGGTGATGAGTTCTCTGTTAGCATTAGCATTAGCTCTGGTCCATAGGTCTGTCCCACACCAGAGCTATGTTAACATCAGACAGTCGCAGCATTGTATTAATATAATTAATAAAGTGACGTTAACATCACTAGCATCACATTATACCTAACAAAATAAATATCCAGGGCCATATATATTTGTAGACAACGAGGCAGGCTGATAGGTGGCTAGCGAACTCTGGTCCATAGTGAAGTCATTGACACTATGGACCAGAGCTAATGCTAACAGAGAACTCATCACCCTCCCTGCTGCTAAATCATATTATTACTTTTACTAAATGGTGGTTAAATCAATCACCTAATAAACAGAGTAAACTTACCTTGGAGTAAAATGTAGGTGTGTTTTGTAACTTTCCCCACGTTCAGTTGATTGTGTGGACGGACACAACTGAACCCACAGCTGCATTTTTCCAGTGTTTGTTACGGTTTGGGAAAGAGAATAAAAATGTCCCTCCAAACGTTCTGGACACCTCGAGTCACTGTTGCAGGTCCCCAGCAGCAATATTTCACCATGGAGTTATTATAGTATAATATTAACACTGATGATAGGCATTGGAAAAATAGTGAATTAACACAGTCCTTAACGCAGGAGCAGCAAGTTTGTCCGACCTAGCAACAATAACTAAGAAGGGGGCGGTGCTTACCGAAAGGTCAATTGAGTGTTTGTCTCATCACAGCACAGACCAGTTTTGCAGTAGCATTTCAGATGACCAACGTGCTCCTTGATTAATTTCAGGCCTGCAGGAATGAATTTTAATTTATCCATTTATTTGCAACAAAGCACAAGCTTCCTCCGTGCTGTTCTGTCATGATCTACCTGTCTGATCTGTGACTTCCACTGGATAGACGGACAAACAAAGATGTTTGACTGTTCCAGTGATGTCTTCAAGCTTGTGTTTATGGAGTCACCCACTTCAGTACTCAACTGTCTCCATTTATCGACAGGTTCTTAAACTGATGGACGCTGAAGCATTTTGAAATGACTTTGCATGTCTTTCCATTCAGATCACCTACTCTTGATTGTTTTCGTCAAAGATCTCTTTTTTTACAAGACCTGGTTCACATCAACCGATAGTTTTTAACGAGTAGCAATCTTAAAACATTTTGAGGCTCTTTTGTGAATCAAGGTAGATCTAAACCACACCTCCGACATTTTTTCCATTAATTAGACTCCAAAAGCAGGTGGTTCTCGGGGGTTCACATGCTTTTTCCAGACACTTGAGTAAATCAGAAGATTGTAGAAACTGTCCATTCAGTTGTTTGATCTGTTTATCAGCTAACAAAGATATCAAGCATAAATCAGATGCAGGTCGTTAGTGGAACTGAAAGGTTTTTCTGGCTTTTTACATCATCAATGACTCAACTATAACTGAACTTATTTAATGGTACTTAAGGAACGAACAGTTTACCCTCATATACTGACAACTAGGGATGTCCCGATCACGTTTTTTGGGTCCCGATCCGATTCCGATCTTTTAATTTTGATGATCGGCCGATTTCCGATTTTTTCCGATCCGATTTCACTTTTTTTGAGTGGGCAAACAGAGCTTAATTTCCCATGCATTTTATTTCCTGTGTACATTAATAAATAGGCCTGCATCCAAGCTGAGATTAATAGCTTTTATCATCTCATAAAATAAACAATAAATTACAAACACACAAAACACTCTTCTTTCTTTCTTTTTTGTTTGGGAGAATTATTTTAAAACACATTTAGTTACAGAACAGTGACTGTTCAACAGTCTCAGTACTAAAGAACAAAGCACTTCCATTTAAATAGCAGCAGGTGAACTTGACTAGCAGTTTAAGGCAGTGAAAACACTAGCAGAAGTCTTTGCAATCAATGAAATCACATCAGAATAAAAATAACATAAAATATTAACTTCACTTCTTTCAAGACCCGCTGCACATGTTCGCGCACCTTTGTGTCCTTTGTCGTTCATGTAATGACGGGAACGAGGCTCGGGGTAATTAATGAGCCGGTTAAATGCCTTGTATTCCACATACTGAATGGGCTGGTCGTCCTCGGTAATACATTCTGCGATTAGCTCTGTGATTTTTCTGTATTTCTCCGAGTCTTTCAGGAGTTTGTCCTTTCTTTTAAAAGTTTCACAGAGCGTTTGCTGCTGTCGGCACCGGCTTCAAAGCTGCTGCCGACGCCTGACAGAAGGCTGCGTGATCGGTGCTGCGTGCTTTTTTAAGTGTCTGATTAGATTGGTGGTGTTGTAAACTCTCTTCTTACTTACCCCTCGTGATATCTCAGCCTTCCACACGTTTCAAGTCTCAGTTGAAGCGTCGGTCTTTGTAATTTTATAGCGCTGCCACACTGCTGACATTTTTGCTAAAGTTTATCCTGACGCCGCCGGTCTTAAAACTTTTAAGGTGGATACGAGACAGCGCTGCAGGGAAACCTCATTTCAGTGCAAATTATTAAATGTATATAGATTAAAAAATATTTTTGTTTGTGTAATATGATTACTTTATTAATTTGTGTTAATCAGGATCACTTTTTGAGGAAAAAAATAATGAAAAAAAGATCGGCGTGTTATAATAAGGTTGATCGGCCGATCCGATCCACCTTAAATTTTTAAGTTTGAAGGCCGATCCGATCAGGGGATCGGAATCGAGACACCCCTACTGACAACCCATTAGTACTTTCTCTGATGGTAGTATTGGGCTGTCATTTTCTTGTTTTTCCATAAACAATGTCACACATGTTACTGAAATTTGAATGACTCCTCAGACTGCTGCTTCATGCACATAGATGTTAAAACGTGAATGTGCTGGTTCTCGTTCCTGTGTCATCAGGAGGCAGAAGAGGGAAGGTGAAAGGCCCAACATTCAGGATCTCTGGAGTTCAGGTGAACGCCAAACTGGTCATCTCCCACGAGGAGGAACTGGCTCCGCTCCACAAGGCCATTCCCGCCGATCCAGAGGAGAGAAAGAAGTAAGGTTCCTGGTTTTCTGTCATTTACTGCTCCATATCCAACTTCTGACTGAGCTCGTCTCATCCGCAGCGTTAACGTAGGTGACAGCGTTTAGAAACGCCCCAACTAGGATCTCTAATACTGACAGGACAAACCAAGAGGTTTTGTTTTTCTGACACGACACTGGTGAAGAGGTTGGTCATGATCTTAGATCATCACACTCACCCTCCTGTTTTTATCCTGCTCTCGTCTGAGGAAGAATCTTCCCCTGATCCTCATCGTTTTATAACAGAGTACAGCAGTGTTTTGGGTTTTTTTCTCCCTGTCTCGTGAGGCTCTGACCAGCCAGGGCCATTTCATTTTAAGATGCAGAACCTTTGAAACAGAGCTGTAGTGCATCCTGCTGCAGCAGCTTGGGCCTCAGAAAGGGAAAAGTTTGGTTCTGGTTCAGACGCTGTTTTGGTTTCTAAATGCAGATGTTGGAGTCTGAGACCTGGGTTTCAAATTCTGAAGAATCCCACAACTGAGACCTGGCTGATGTCCCCAGCCATGCACGCTCAACCAGTTTTGCTCCGGATGCAGTTCTCCCAGTTTTTCAAATATTTTTCTTGTGTTTCTGTGTTTGTGTTTCATTTATGTGCCTGGGTGTTAATGTTGTGCGTTTGTTCAGGTATATTATTCCTTGCCACTCGAAGGCAGCACACTTTGACATTGAGTGGGGAAAAGAAGACGACTCGAGCCTCCTAATAGGAATCTATGAATATGGTTACGGCAGCTGGGAGATGATCAAGATGGACCCGGATCTAAATCTCACACACAAGGTGGGTTTTCTTTCCATCACTGGGAGGAAGAGTGTAAAATGAAAACATAAAACTGGCCCCTGGAACATGATTCAATCAATCAATCAAAACTTTATTTATATAGCACTTTTCATACATTAAAAATGCAACACAAAGTGCTTCACAAAATAAAACAAAACAGGATCACGACAGATAATAAAACCCGCAACCCCCCCCCCCCCCCCCCCCCCCCCCCCACCCCCCCCCCCCCCCCCCCACCCCCCCCCCCCCCCCCCCCCCCCCCCCCCACATACGCACACTCACAGCAGAAAGTAAAAATAGTTCAGTAACATGGCAGGAAACTGAGGATCCAGGTGAGGAAATACCACCTTTGGAAGGCCATCCATACTGAGATGCGCCACAGGGGGCGCCGAACCAGAGACCACCTCGACCCAGGTAGACCAGGGTAGACCCTGCACATTATACAGACCCTCCCCCAGTCCTCCAGGCCCGAGGCATCTCCAAGACCACGCCCCCGCGGGCAGACCAGACACGCATCCCAGCGTGGAGGACCCCCATGAGGAAACACTGGAGCTGAAAACTAAAAGATTAAAAGACAGTAAAACAGGATAAAAACAGACAATAGGTAAAATAATAATAAAATGTAATGTATAAAATGTGAAAATTTAAAAGTTTAGAATTTAAAAATAAAATGTTAAAATTTCATGATAATAAAATGCACAAAGACTTAAAATAAATTTAAGACTTAAATCATTAAAATCATTACAGATTAAAAACAGTTGAATAAAAGAGTAAAAGAAATCAGGTAAAAGCCAGGTTAAAAAGGTGAGTCTTGAGCCTTCTTTTAAAAAACTCAACAGTCTCTGTGGTCCTGATGTTCTCCAGGCTGGTCCACAGATGAGGACCATAATGGCTGAAAGCAGCCTCACCGTGGGATGATTAAAGGCCAGAACCTGAGGACCTCAGGGTCCGCCAGGGTTGATATGATAAAAGCAGGTCAGATAAATAAGATGGCCCAAGACCGTTAAGACATTTAAAAACCAATAAAAGAACCTTAAAGCCGATCCTGAAACACACGGGGAGCCAATGCAGTGTGTTCCCGCCCCCTGGTCTTGTGTTCCCGCCCCCTGGTCTTGTGTTCCCGCCCCCTGGTCTTCATCAGCACACGAGCTGCTGAGTTCTGGAGTACTAGAAATGATCTTTTTGGGAAGACCAGAGAGCAGGACATTACAGTAGTCTAACCGACAGGAGATAAAAGCATCAGTACCTCCGTGTTAGCCTGAGAGAGAAACAGGCCGACTCTGGATATATTCTAAAGATGATAAAAACCTCTTTGTTACGTTTTTGATGTGAGGAATAAAATTAAGTTCAGAGTCTAAAATGACGCCCAGGTTCTTAAAACATTGTGCAGGTTTCAAGTCTTGTAGTTTTAGTAAACGTTTCTCTCTTGCCTTCAGGACCAATAACTAAGACCTCAGTTTTGTCCTGGTTGAGCTGTAGGAAATTCTCTGCATCCATGTTTGATATCTGAAATACAATTAAAAGAGCATCAACTGGTCCTGTGTCTTCAGGAGACACGGTGATGTACAGCTGTGTATCATCTGCATAACTGTGGAAGCTGATGTCTCCTGATGACGTCCTCAAGGGGAAGCATATACAGATTAAAAAGAACTGGACCTAAGATTGACCCTTGGGGCACCCCATACTTTATTTTATGCATTCTGGAGGAGCATGTATCCATACTTACAAAGAAACATCGATCTGTAAGATAAGAGCTGAACCAGTTAAGAACAGTAGCAGAGAGATTCAGCTTATCTCTTCCTTGTCGATCAGCTACTACCAGATGATCCAGACAAGAAGCCACAGGCCAAACAGCTCCAGACGAGAGCAGACTACCTCATCAAATTACTGAGCAAGGACCTGGCCAAAAAAGAAGCGCAGAAACAAACGGGAACAGTAAGTCACGTGAATTTACTGATCAGGCTTCCTCTGCATGGCTGAACGATTCGCTTCTTCACTGGTTGTTTTCATTCAAGATGGTAGATTAAAGTGTGCGTCTGCCAGAATGTGTCACTTCTTTGTATGAATGTAGGCTAATTCACGGAAGAGGAAACCCAGAAGCAAAAAGAGCAAAACTCTGAAGTCAACTAAGGCAGACGAGGTGACCAAGAGCCCGTCCTCGGATCTCCCGTCAGACAAGAGGTCGGACGATGAGGATGACGTTGACGACGAAAAGGTACATTTCTAGTGCGTTGGCGTTCTCGTAGCCCCCTGTTGGTGTTCTCAGTTTTGCATCCGCGTTGACACGGTTTGGCCTCTTCAGGAGATGATGCCTGTGAAGCCACCGAGCCGACGGGCACGGGCAGACAAGGTGGTGAAGGAGGAGGAGGACGACGAAGAGGATGAGGAGGAGGAGGATGAGCCCGAGCAGGATAATTCTTCATCAGGGGAGAGAGACTGCAAAGAAAAAGACATCAAAAAAGAAATTAAAAAAGAAGATGAAAGCAGTGACATTAAAGAGGCAAAAGACAAAAAAGAAATAATACAGGCAACACAGAAGCAGGAGGATGGCCTCGAGAAGGTAAATGCTTCTATAAGGCTTAACTCACGGAATAAAAAAGATATTTCAAGAGTTAACCTTTACGTTTGTGTTTCAGAATGAAGTCAAGACTGAACTTCGAGAACGGACGAAGAAAACCTCCGACTCGTCAGCCCACATAACAGCCAGCACAGAAAATGTTCCAGTGTCTGAAGAGTCTGAGGAGCTGGACCAGAAGACTTTCAGCGTGGTACGTAGATCACTCCGGAACCTTCCAAAAACCAAGAACGGACAGAAAACACCGGTCAGAGCTGTGCTAATCCTGAGCTCCTGTCCTGAGTGAGCTGGTTTCTACACACACGGCAGTGAGCTGTGAAATAATCTACGGAAAACGGTGAAAATAGCCCAAATGTTTCCTTTATGACGTAATCACCTTCAGTGGTTTACATGTAACCTGAGTCCTTCATGGTTAAACTTCCTGACCTCTGAAAGAAGACATATTAGTTCAACAAGCTGTATTTTAGGGGCTTAATTGAAGGTGTGCCTCTTATAGATCTGTCCTGCAGCTTTGTGCTTATCCATATGTCCTTTATCAGGCATCTGTTGGTTGGTGTTCCTAGTAAACTTTAAGGAAAGTGGAGTGTCATAGGAGGAAGTTGTGCCCACTGCTGAAAGAGCACACTTCACTTTTCCTTTAATGGTTGGTTGGTCTACACGCGTTCACCCGTCATAACGTCTCACCTGGAGGGATGAAAGTGGAGTGAACGTGAGAGCGGTGGAAATTTAGTTCCAACTGTCCTGTCTTTGTGATGCATGCAACACGAAACGGGGCAACATGTGCACGAGCAGTTCCCTCTGTGGAACATGAGCCATGAAGGAGAGCATGAACGTTTGTGGGAAACCTCTCCATAAAAACAATAGAGAAGGGCTGGGCAAGTTAACGCATTATTATCACGTTAACGCATTCATTTATTAACACTGACATTAATTTTATCGCACGTTAACGCATGTTGCTCAAATGCTTTTGTTTTGAAAAGTCTGTTACTGGCTGCTGCAGAACCAGAAGACAATTAGCAGGTAAACTTAAGGAAAAGCTAAAACAGACGTTGAGAACGGTAAAAATACGTAAACTTTACAGTTCGGTTAGCAACTCAGGTAGCAATATTAACAATTCTGTCTAAAAAATATTCTGGACTGCAACAAAACTTTTGCGTCATTCCTCCATGTTCCATCAGATCTGCTCCATGTGTTCACTGTCCTGCTGTTCTCTAGCTGGTTACTGCAGTGCTGCTCCATCTAGTGGCACAGATGTGTAATGACAACAGAAAGTCTATTCGTTGATTATAAAACAAAGCCATTTCTGGGTCACGTAACAGACAATAAAATATTAAAAACAAATTCAGTCCCGTGGCCTGTTTGCTAAAATTGAAATATTAAAAAAAACAGGCATTTTTTTTTGTTTTTTGTGTTAGATTAAAAAAGCAGAAAAAATAAATAAAAAGTCACTTTTTAATTTTTTGATTGACAATTGAAAATGGAAAGAATGAATGAAACATGGATTGGTAAAATTACTGAACTTTAACATGGACATTTTCATTTTAAAGTTCTCCCAGACGGAGGATTCAACAGAAACAAGGTTATTTGTAACAACTGACAAGTTGAACTCCCCGTTAAAAGTTTCTGCTGTTACCTCAGAAATTACCTGTTTTAATGTTCTGATGGTGCTGAGACACAATCATTTTGTTGGATTTTGTTTGTTGACTTTTTTTTTTTTTTTTTTTTTTTTAAATAAAAACAGGATGATATTAATGCCCTGGCAGTGACAATAAGCTTTATTTTATTTGACATTTTTTAAGATGAGATTTACACTAAATATGTGTTACTGACAAGTGCTGATGTTAAAAGTGTTTGATAAAACAAATGTATGGCACTTTAGTTCATATGGCAGAAGAACGTTTCAATACTACTTTTGAATTCATTATTTGATTTTGCGTATACAATGCGATTAATCGTGATTAATCAGGGAAATAATGCGATTAAACACGATTAAACATTTTAATCGTTGCCCAGCCTTACAGTAGAGATGTACAACACTGGTTGGGACGATGGCAAGAAAGCACAACTGCCATCCAAGCAAAGGTGGCTACATTGAAGAATCTGAAGTATGACTGTGTTTTGTTTTCTTGGGGGAGGGGGTGGAGGTTACAACATTAAATGTGTTATTTCCTGGTTTGGGTCTCAGAGATGTCAGTGGAGTTAACGTTGGCTTCATTGTTTCCAGTGTAAAGAGAGGATGCGGCCGGTGAAAGCTGCCCTGAAACAGCTGGACAGACCAGAGAAAGGGCTCTCAGAGCGGGAGCAGCTGGAACACACCAGACAATGCCTCATCAAGATTGGAGACCACATCACCGAATGTCTGAAGGAGTATTCAAACCCTGACCAGATCAAACAGTGGAGAAAGTGAGTTTACTCGATGTCGTCGTGTGATGGTCCGACATGTTGGATGTTTCCATGCAGAGGTCAGCTGACACACGTACTGACCATCGAGTCAGTGCGTCACCGAGGCGCAAGTTGTGTTAAGTTATTTTAGGAAGTCATACAGCCATGTGAAACCTGGTTCCCAGGACGTAATCTAAAAAAATCCCCTGTTCTTCATCTGGTCTGAGAATAAGGTGCAACCACGGATGAAGAACAAGTATACAGTGTCACTATTTACTGAATAAAAACTAAGACTAAATGGTGGAAGTATGTGGAAAACCTAAACTTGCAGAACCACCTTTAGGAGCAATTACGTGAAGGCGTGGCTTCCTCTATGACAGCCATTCCCAAACTTCAGAATACCAAGGCCCAATTTGAAATGTGAAAGATATGTGCGGCCCACCTGAACTTTTAATCACAACTGTGGTCAACATACAGGACTAGAAGCTATGTTCTGATATTAATGTAAGAGGGACACTTGTCATATTAAATCAAGATGACAGTAGAATAACACTTAACTGGTTTATTTTATTACTTTTTAATGGTTTTTTTTAAGCATTTCATGAATATTTTACAGTAATTAAAAAGATACTTAAAAAAGATCAAGGATTTAAAACATATTTCACGGCCCACCTGCAGTACCACAACGGCCCACCAGGGGGGCGCGGCCCACACTTTGGGAATCACTGCTCTATGATCATCAGTGTCTCACATGGTATCAGGACTGAAGCTCCTCCTTCTTTACAGCGTTGCTTCATGTCATTGTCTGCAGATGTTCTGCATTCAGTAAATAACACAGGATGCAATCTGACGTTTTATTGAGCTCGTTTTAAGACCTGGTAAGGACCTGTTATTTTAGTTTTATTTTAAATGGGCCCTTTGGAAACTACAGTCAGAATAGTTCACATTAAAGGTATTTCATATGGTGTTCATTATATGTTAGCCAAGCTGATTTTTATTCATTTATTTCCCAGAAACCTGTGGATATTTGTCTCCAAGTTCACGGAGTTTGATGCCAGAAAGCTACATAAACTGTATAAGCATGCAATCAAGAAAAGACAAGAAAATGCTCAGGTATGTGAGGCCCTGCAGTGATCATTTAGCTCCATCTCCTGCATGATGGTGATAAATCCATGACGCTGTCTGTCTCTCTCCAGGCGATGGAGCAGAACACTAAAACTTCAAACACTCATGGCTACAAACACGCAGGTACAGCTCGTTTCTCTGCAGCACAGACGGAAAAGTGAGGACGAGGCCTCTGTTAACTTTGTGATTTTGTTTGTTGTTAGATGTTGAAAGGCTGAAGGACAGCTCTCACCATGACGACAGCAGCAGGGACAGCTACAGCTCGGACAGACATCCGCCTTCGAGTCGGTACCATGAAAGCAGCAGCAGCAAGGACAGACACAGCTCAGAGTCCCACAGGAAGACCGCGGTGACAGACTCCAGGAAAAGGCCATACTCATACTTCAGCAACGGCAAAGACCACCGAGACAGAGACCACTACAGACCGGACAGCAGGGACAGAGACAGAGACAGAGACCGAGACCGGCAGGACAGGTGAGCAGCATCTGTGTCATGGCGCTCTGGTGACTCGTGGAGCTGCAGCGTCATTTGGTCCAAGTGTAAAGATGTTTTTTTTGGGGGGGGGAACTCACTACCAACAGGTCTGCAGCTCCGTTCATAGCAGCAATCCAGTCTCATTCTCAGCTCCACCCACTTTTCTCTGCCTTATTAGACATCTGTTCCACAGCTTTGTGTTACAATTAGGGCTGGGCAACGATTAAAATTTTTTATCGCGATTAATCGCATTATTTCCCTGATTTATCACGATTAATGGCATTGTATACAAAAAACCATCCATCCATCCATTTTCTATACCCGTTTCATCCTTGAAGGGTCACGGGGATCTGCTGGAGTCTATCCCAGCTGTCTACGGGCGAAAGATCAAGTTCGTACCAGCTGGACTTCTGCAGCTGGTACGAAAAACCAAATAGTGAATTCAAAAGTAGTGTAAAGGTCACTTTTATTTAAATGTTCTGCTGCCATATGAACTAAAGTGCCATAACATTTGTTTTATCAAACACTTTTAACATCAGCACTTGTCAGTAACACATATTTAGTGTAAATCTAATCTTAAAAAATGTCAAATAAAATAAAGCTTATTGCCACTGCCAGGGCATTAATGTCATCCTGTTTTTATAAAAAAAAAAAAAAAAAAGTCTACAAACAAAATCCAACATAATGATTGTGTCTCAGCACAATCAGAACATTAAAACAGGTAATTTCTGAGGTAACAGCAGAAACTTTTAACGGGGAGTTCAACTTGTCAGTTGTTACAAATAACCTTGTTTCTGTTGAATCCTCCGTCTGGGAGAACTTTAAAATGAAAATGTCCATGTTAAAGTTCAGTAACTTTACCAATCCATGTATCATTCATTCTTTCTATTTTCAATTGTCAATCAAAGATTTGAAAAAAATTAAAAAGTGACATTTTATTATGTTTTTCGTTTTTTACTCCGCCGCACTGCAGTAACCAGCTAGAGAACAGCAGGACAGTGAACACATGGAGCAGATCTGATGGAACATGGAGGAATGATGAGAACGTTTTGTTACAGTCCAGAATTTTATTTTCTAGACAGAATTGTTAATATTGCTACCTGAGTTTGCTACCTGAACTGTAAAGTTAATGGATTTTTACCGTTCTCCATGTCTGTTTTAGCTTTTCCTTATGTTTATTGTTTTCCGGTTCCGCAGCAGCCAGTAACAGACTTTTCAAAACAAAAGCATGTTAACAACATGCGTTAACGCGCGATAAAATAAATGTCGACATTAATAAATGAATGTGTTAACGCGATAATAACGCGTTAACTTGACCCGCCCTAGTTACAATGTAAATTTGTTGCACAAATTTCCTTCAATAAGCAGGTAGGGCTGTAGCGATTACACTAATCTCGCGATACGATACACAATATTCGGCTCACGATACGATATATATCGATATTCATCTTACTATACATTTACATCATTTTCTGAAAGATTTTAAAGGGACAAAGTGATTTTGGTGACATCTTGTGAGTGTTCCAATGACTTTGTTTAAATTAATTGAACTGAAAGCATCAATTACACATTATATGGCTGACAGGCAGCTTGCAAATGCTGAACAAAATGAAAAAAATAGTTTCATTTATTTAAACAGTGCAAATTGTTGTTTGCAAGCTTTTAAAGGCGGGACACGGGGGTTTTGAAAAAAGCTTAGAATATCAATACCCGCGGCTGAAAAATTGATACTTGATAAAATATTGATATATATGTGTATATATATATATATATCTCAGAATCAATAAAATGGTTCAGCTCCATAAGCAGGCTGTTGGTGGATGAAAGAGCAGGAAGCCTGAGAGCTGACCACCACGCACCAAAACTGAGAGAACTACTGGGCTGCTGGTTTGATTGTTGAACTCTTGGGTTGGACACAGACGGCTGGTTTAAGTGTTACGGTGTTTGTGTTGTCGTGTGTGTGCAGATACTACAACGACAGTAAACACAGGAAGCTGGAGGACTTCCGCTCCAGCAGAGACCACCGGCTGGACACGAAAGACCTTTCCCACCCGGACCACCACTCGTCCTACCGCTACCACTCGGACTGGCAGACGGATCAGCGGGCCACGGCGAGCGGGACCCGCTCACCCCGAGACCAGCGCTCGCCCTATGACTCTCGCTCGCCGATGGGACACCGCTCGCCCTTCGACTACTCGTCAGACCACAGGAGCACGCCGGAGCAGATCTGGAGCAGCCGCAAGACATAACGAGAGCTGCGCGGGTCTGCCAGCAGCAGCCATAGACTCAGCCACACAGGAAATGCCTTACACTAACTGTGGAGTCGAGCCTGCAGCTGTTCGCAGCTGCTCGCCGCCGTGCATCAGTCAGTTCAGCATGGCTGTTCGTTTCCGCTCTGCAGCGTCTCCAGCAGCAGGATCGGCCCCAAGCAGGCAGCAGAAAGCAAGATCTAATCTTATTTTTATATTTAAGAGTTTAAAGTTGCATCGTTGTCGCTCTGCAGCATGCGGCAACTTTTTTGTTACTTTTCTAAACCTCTTTTGGACGCTTGAAATGGACACAACAGACCCTGAATGCTGTCATTTTCCTACCAACCAATGACACTGGATCCTGTGCGTGACTGTCCTCCATGTTTGTCTGTGTTCCCGTCATGCTCAGTGTGATTATCTACCTTATTTAAGTGTTAATTCAATAACTAGTCACATGGATCACGATAAAGGTGATGTAAAGGTGTCTGGACTCAGGCTCAACACCTGAAGTACCTCATTTTCAGCGTTTCTCATGTCCTAAGTACGTTTTCATTTCTCCACCAGCTGGGAATTATTTAATAACATATCCTAGATGTAAAAAAAAAAAAACTGATCTGGATTATTTTGTTTCCTTTTATTTTTGAAAGAGAAAATTTTTATCTTCTTTTTTTTTTTCATAAAATAATGCTGTTGTAAATGTTTTTCTTTTTTGTAAAATAGTGAATCAGTGGAGTTTTTCCTCAGGCTTTTTGGATTTATAATGACTCTACTTTCCCTATCAACTCAGGCTTTTTTGTCATTCTACGAGTGAGTTTCCTTATCTAGTTGTTTGCTAATAATGCTCTCAGAATGTAAGTTTTGGTAAAGGGACAGTTCTTTAACAGTACTCGGTTCTCTTCCGTAGGATGTAGTCTTTGTCTCAGAGTGATGGAATCAGTGGCAGGACGGACGTTTCTCACACCTGTAAAGTTTGGACATACAGACCCACCTGTTAGAATTCAAATAATCTAGACTTTTTACTTTATTTTTCTTTACTCTTCATTTGAATTTCCATGTAGGCAATAATAATGTCAATGTTTCTATGCAGCCAAGTATATTTGTTGTGAACCACCAAACTGAATGAAGTCACTGTTATGGTTCAGACTTGTAAATACTTCCTCTATATTTCCAAATGAATTTACACTGAAAGTGCATGAATTTTTATGACCTGTTTTATATAGTTGTTTATGAAACCATTAAAATCAGTCACTGTACTCACTCGTACAAACTACCTTCAACAGGCTGTAACCTTCTTCAGTTCTGCAGGAAAAGCTCACTGGATCAGCATCAGGGGAGGGACTCTTCCTCGATGCTTCACAGCAGCATCCTGGGACTGTCGGCTCCTGTCAGGTCCAGATATCCTCCCAGACTGAAACCATCGGTACCAGCGTGCTCTCATGTGGTGTATGTCGTCAGCCTCCTGGATGTAGTTCCAGATCTGCTGTTTGGAAAGCCTCTTCAGCAATCGGAGGGGGTGCGGGGCCGCCTCCGTGGGGGGTGCGGGGCCTCCTCCGGAGGTAGATTTTTTTTTTTTTTTTTGCAAAATTGGAACATGTTGGGTTTGATTTGGGAGCTTCAAAGGAATCAGGCTACTGGACCTAACCCTAACACACACACACACCCACACACACCCAGAAACATCTGTTTCACCCTATAAGGTTCTCAAGCTGTGGGCCAAAATGTGACTCTTCTCTCTACAGTGTCACCTAGAGGCGTACCAGGGTAATTACAAGTCTCAGATCGTCAGCAGGATCCTGAGTCAGCATCATTATCAGGGTTGATGTGATGTTCAGGTTTTGCTGCCAGCACACTTTCAGAGCAGAAGGACGTAGAAATGATGATAGTCCCTCGAAGGATCCAGCGCTGATACCTGGAGCTCTTTCAGATGACAGATGTTGAAGTACTCCATCTGCTGATGCAGCCTCCATTGAAGTGCACAAACATCAGCTGTCTCAAAACTGCTCGAGAGCTTTCAATGTTTGTGGAGCTTAAACAGAAAAGTATCACTAGAGCTCACTGCTGGCAGGAGCAACTCTGGAAATGACAGTTTCAACCACAGAAATTCACTTGTTACAGCAGCACAAGTTGGACAGATAAAAAGTAAAATTGCAACAGAGTGTGGCAAGGGACACTACGGAGGGCCCAGGCAGGGTTCGATCCCCAATCTTCCAGGTGAAGGTCACACATGCTTACCAGTCAGCCAAAGGGATATCCCCTTGGCCAAGTAGCCAGGACACGTCATCAATCGGAGGTATAGTGACAGGACCCCACACTGTCACAAGGGCTTGCAGCAAATACTTATAAAATAGGCTAAAAAATAATATAAAATGTATATATATAGCTCTCAAAAATATTACAAAAATTAACTAATTGTTAAGAAAATAAGCTATACACACAGGACTATTTACAATATATACACATATATGAACATTTCGCTTATTGACATGAGATGGAGCGGTGGATATTTTACAATGGCATCTATTATAATAAATAAATGTGGCTTAAATAAAGAAAGTCTAAAAAGAAAAATATTGCACGAGGTAGAAGGTGAAGGGTTGTACAGCAGACAGAAAGGTGTTCCAATAGGCAAGTTTATCTGTAGAGCACAATTCATACACAAGGCAATATGGACTAATATGGTCGTATTTCCTGGTTCTAGTCGGGACCGGTGCAGAGACCTCAGGACTGGACTAATGTGGTCGTATTTCCTGGTTCTAGTCGGGACCGGTGCAGAGACCTCAGGACTGGACTAATATGGTCGTATTTCCTGGTTCTAGTCGGGACCGGTGCAGAGACCTCAGGACTGGACTAATATGGTCGTATTTCCTGGTTCTAGTCAGGACCAGTTCAGCAGTGTTCTGGAAGTACTGCAGCTGTCTTACAGCTGGTTTAGAGCCCAGTGATCAGGCTGTTACAGTAGTCTAACCTGGTGGAGACGAACGCATGGATTAGTCTTTCTAAATCTGGTTTGGACACTATTCCTTTGATTCTGGCAATGTATTTTAGATGGTAAAAAGCTGGTGGTGTTATTGCTTTAATGTGGCTGTTAAAGTTCAAGTCTGAATCCAATATCACCCCTAAATTTCTGACCTGATTTTTAGGTTCTAGAGAGTCTCAAGGTGACTGATAACACTTTCTCTTTGTTTCTGTGGGCCACAGACAATGATGTCAGTTTCATCTGAGTTTACCTGGAGAAAGTTGTTTTGCATCCACACTGATCTGTTGGATGCAGTGACACAATGAATCTACATGCCCATGTTCTCCTGCTGTCAGTGACACATAGATCTGAGTATCATCTGCATAGTTGTGGTAGGACACATTATAGCTGCGTATTAGCTGACCTAATGGAAGCATGTACAGATTGAACAACAGGGGTCCCAGGATTGACCCCTGGGGAACCCCACATGTCATGGCCATTTAGTCTGAGACACAGTTACCAATTTCAACAAAGTATCTTCTGTCCCTGAGATAGGACCTGAACCAGTTTAAAGCATTTTCAGAGATTCCCACCCAGTCTTCTAAATGCTGTAATAACAGTGCATGGTCAACTCTGTCAAAGGCAGCACTGAGGTCCAGCAGAACTAAGACTGAGACTTGTTGTGGCAGGACATGGCTGACAGAAATGCAGAATAAGGTAGATCTGCAGCATACTGTAGCTCGCGGTTCTTTTCAAACAGAAATTGAATCATGTGTCCATACATACATTTCGTTGCACGATTGTTAAAAGCATCAGATAAAAATTTAAAATGAGTTATGAGAAAGATCATTCGTCAATAGAGATCTTCTGACACAGTACTGCCAGGCCCGGACTGGCCATTGGGAGAACCGGGAGGTTTCCCGAAGCGCCGGCCTGTGATTGGCCTGCTGGCCTGCGTCTCTCTCTCTCTCTCTTTTTTTTTTTAAGTCTGCCGGTCAGCCGGCGCCGCGGCTATCTGACTTTTTTTTTTTCTAAGTCAGAGAGGCAGGCCTGGCCAATCAGAGGCCACTCAGGCCAGTAGCATGTGAGGAGGACAAGGCGATTGGTTTGTCTTGATTAACACCCGCCCCAACAGTCCGTGTCAACCACACAGACAGCTGCGGAGGAAGGGGGGTGTGTGACACTGATGCTGCAGTCGCGCTGTGTGTGTAGCAGAGAGGAAGAGTCGAGGCTTCGACTAAACCATGGACCCCCCAACCCGGGAAATGAAAAATGAAAAGGCAGTGCCGAGAGGGAGAGACAGAAAAAAAGAAAGGCGCTGGAGGAGGATGCGGCCAAATGCTGTAAATTGACAAGTTTATTCACCCCCCCCCCCCCCCCCCCCCCCCAGCCAAGATACCTCTGCAAGTAAGTTATGTAAAAAAACAACCAACAACAAAAAACACTGGTTCTTGAGGTCCAGGGACCTGGGTCCTGAGGCTGTACACTTTTACACAGTAGACTATAGGCCCTGGCCATGAAATTAAACAAGCCACTTTTTATTTACTGTTATCATTCCATTATTATGTATATGAATACAAGGGCACAATAAGTGAGACATAGGCTACACTATCTTACTATATGAACTATAGTGTATGGAAAAACACTGTAAGCATATGTTTGCTATTCAAAGGTGCTGATGGTGATGACATAAGTCCTGCTGGTACTTCAGGAGAAGCCAGTGCAGAGCAGTTGGCAGAAGGTCCAGAATCATTTCTAGAGCAACAACATGCAAGTTGCAGATATAACACCAACAGGCACTGCCATTTGACATAAATGGCTCTCATTTCTATTAAGTACTAGTGCTGTTGAATTTTGCTGTCTGTTGCTGACTTGCTGTTATGTATCCCAGCCCTATATTAGAATATGAGTCAATATTATGTGATTGCTTATTAGGAACTATACTCTCGGACTGTATTATACATTGGGTCTATCAGTGCGTGCATGTTCTGTGAACATGTATTTAAAGGCTGTCCCCTCATAGCTGATTAATTGTTTGATTTGGACTTTGTTGTCTTTGTTTATTAGGTTATATTGTAGGCTACACATAAAAATTATGCCAAAGAGGCAGTTGACATTCCACATGATATGATGTTTAAGTAACCTTGGCACTGCGTTAAACCTTTATTCTCTTCTAGTGAGTGTGTTAGTGGATTTTGCTGAGGATTGTTGTGTTACTGTATTTTACCAGCCCGGCCCCAAACACAAAAGTTACTGTATATTCCTAACTTAGTTTGTACATAGGTCCAATATTTGAACTTCTATTTGGAATGCAGTGTGTGTGTGTGTGTGTTCGTGTACATGCGTGCCAATGCATGTAGGTGTGGGCGTGAACTTTCGCGTGTGGGCAAGGCCAGGGTGGCCTGGTTACATGACTGACTCCTGGCCTGAAAAAGTCTCCCAGTCCGGCCCTGAGTACTGCTATGTAGTTGTTTAGACAGCTTTATTATTGCTTTTTTTCTTTTTTATTAAGATGAATGTATTTAAAGATGAAGATTTATTACAACTCTATCAGACAATAGTCTGCTGTCTCCCCTGTAGGTGGTTGAAGCTCTTTTGAAGCTGGTAGAGAACCATCACTACACATTAGAGCCAACCGGCTCTGACCAGCATCCTCCCAACCATCTGGTCCAAATGACCATCAGGTGGTGATCAGTTGACAGCTCAGCATCTTCTAGTACCCCACCAAGGGCTCCAAGTAGACTGGGTACTCTGAACAGCATCTGGCACGTAAACAGGTCTCGCCAACAGGGGAAAATATATATTTTACACTGATCCGCACTGTTTTGCACTGAAACCGGAGATGCTGCTTTTAATCTCATTGTACCCATGTACAATGACAATAAAGGATTGTATTCTATTCTAAAACCGCAATGTAAAGGCACACAGTTGGGTTATAAGTAATGTACCCCACCTGTTACCCTAGGAAGCTTCATCAAAGTCAAAGTCAAAGTGAGCTTTATTGTCAATCAGACCTTGTAACAGTAATTACAGAGGATTGAAATTGCGTTTCCCCAAACTCCAAATGTGCAAAATAAAATATAAGAAACAACATAAACATAGTAAAGACAACATAAACATAGCATTTACAGTGTACCAGAGGTGTAGTCAGTTGTTTGAGGTCAGTTTGAGGTATGTTGCTGATGTGAAATAATGCAAGGTGTGATAAGGAAAAGGGTCAAACCTGTCTTTAGGAGATTGGTTCTAAAAACCTGTGTTGTGTTGAGGTGAGTCCAATAATATCTAATTGGTACTTGTCAACCTCGCACACAAGCTCAGGTTCCCTCCTCACTAGAAAGGTGACTTTCCACGTTGTAAAAGACGGTTTCAGTAACCGAGGGTAGGAACACTGAGGCAGATGCCTTTGGCCATTTCCCATACTGCACTGCACCAGACTCATATGACCCCTCCTGCAGCTGGTGGGTCCACATGAGCATGAACCTGCATTACTCATTTTATCGAAGCCCAACCAGGCTACATGGATGAACGCCTGGCCAGGAGACATTTGCCAAAGAGCCCCTAGACATCAGGGTGTGACCCCCGGTAACCCAAACCTGGCTGAGGGACAATATGTTTATGGAATTGTCTTATCCATGTAAGTTCATTTGAATCGCTCTTAGTCTGGCCCATCCCCCAGGACCACTTTGCCTTGAGAGACCCTCCAAGGAGTCCCTGACAAAATGGTTCCCAGGATCATTTGAGCACGCAAACCCCTCCACCACGATAAGGTGGCAATTCAAGAAGGGGAAAAATTTGGGCGGGAACCAGATCACCTGGAGAAAACCCGCAGGGGCATTAATAATGCCGTTTTTGCCTAGAGAGACCCTCCAAGGAGTCCCTCACAAAATGGTGCCCAGGATCATCTGAGCACGCAAACCCCTCCACCACGATAAGGTGGCAATTCAAGAAGGGGAAAAATTTGGGCGGGAACCAGATCACCTGGAGAAAACCCGCGGGGGCATTAATAATGCCGTTTTTGCCTTGAGAGACCCTCCAAGGAGTCCCTCACAAAATGGTGCCCAGGATCATCTGAGCACACAAACCCCTCCACCACGATAAGGTGGCAATTTAAGAAGGGGAAAAATTTGGGCGGGAACCAGATCACCTGGAGAAAACCCGCGGGGGCATTAATAATGCCGTTTTTGCCTTGAGAGACCCTCCAAGGAGTCCCTCACAAAATGGTGCCCAGGATCATCTGAGCACACAAACCCCTCCACCACGATAAGGTGGCAATTCAAGAAGGGGAAAAATTTGGGCGGGAACCAGATCACCTGGAGAAAACCCGCGGGGGCATTAATAATGCCATTTTTGCCTTGAGAGACCCTCCAAGGAGTCCCTCACAAAATGGTGCCCAGGATCATCTGAGCACACAAACCCCTCCACCACGATAAGGTGGCAATTCAAGAAGGGGAAAAAATTGGGCGGGAACCAGATCACCTGGAGAAAACCCGCAGGGGCATTAATAATGCCGATTTTTAAAAGACAAAAATCAATACATTTGCCCATGTACTAATAAACTATTAACGATCAAGTTTCCTAAAAGGAGGTCATTGTGCCATGTCATCTGAATTCCCATGAAGACATGTAAATCTCCACCAAATCTCAATGAAAGTCAAAAGAGATGGAACTTGACAGGTAATGACAAAGCTCTGCTTCAGAAAGAGAGGAGCAGTGAACAAACTAAATATTACTATGGTTTCCTAAGCATTGCCAAGACAGATTTCCTGAAGAAATCTCCTACTGCTGAAAAGAACCTGTCAATTCTACCCATCTTTTTGGTTTCTCTTCTGACATTCAGCTCAACTTTAAGGCATCGAAGAATAGTGTCATCAAAACTTGGATCTGAGTTGATAACAGCCAGAAGAAGACCCTCCCGTGAGCCAAACTTTTTTAGGAGGGATTTAACCAAGACGTCAGCAATATCTTGGAGGTTGTCTTCCATAATCATGAGATCATTTATGTCGGTGTCCACCTCAGCCATTATTATGCCTGACAGCCGTTCAATTATTGTATCTATCTCTGATGAGAGAAGATATTTCCCGCCTTTATGTTTATATTTACTTAAAAGGCGCAAGAGTAGAGCAGAGATGAGGCTGTTTATCATAAATCTGGATAAAGACTTTTCCACTGCCTCTGGTGCTTCAGGAGATTCATCCAGATTGTCCAAAGGTGCGGATAAAGACTTTTCCACTGCCTCTGGTGCTTTAGGAGATTCATCCAGATTGTCCAAAGGTGCGGATAAAGACTTTTCCACTGCCTCTGGTGCTTCAGGAGATTCATCCAGATTGTCCAAGGGTTTGGGGCTTGGGGGAATCTCTGGGACAGACTTGGCACCACTGGGGAAACTCCAAACTTCCTCCTCAGAGTTGGTATCGGGGGTCACTTTGCTTTCACTCGCATTCTTCTCATCTTTGACAGTTTCATTATTGAGGCTTCTGTCATCTGCGTGATCAACAGAGGGTTCAGCAGATTTAGTAGGATGTGACCCAGAACCTGAAGGACGAGGTGATGTTGAAGGCATCTCAATGGTTTTTGTGGACTCTGCATCCCTATCTTCATGTGAGCTAAATATTTCTTTAAAAAGGTTTGTTATGTCAGTGAGGGCCCCTGAAATGTCCTTGCCTTGAATGATTAGCTCATCGAGCTCATTCACCAGACACAGAAGGATTTGCTGCACAAATCTTCCAACTGCATCTTCTGTCAGGGCGTAGAACGCCACCGGACAAAGTTCCTTCTGACTTTCATCCTTCCCTTTTCGAAAATTGGGAAGGGACAGAATCAGAGAGAAACTCTTTCCAGCTGGAACAACGGGCAATTTATAAAAATCTCCAAATATTAAATGAGCATATATCTTATTGATGAGTGCCCTGGAAAAAGTTTGCACCTCACTGCAGTCTTTGATGTTCTTCAGTTTTTCTCTCAGCTCTTCTGCAGTCTTTACGGACTGGGTGATTTTAGAGATGAAATTTTCCACCTCAAATTTGATTTTATCCAGTGTAATTTCATCCTCTTTCACAACTCCAACAAAAGTTATCTCTGATTTGATGTCTGGTTCTTCAGGCTTGGGTGTTTCTGGGACAGAACCAGGTATGGTAAGCTCATGTTCCTCATTAGGAGGTACTGATGGCCTTGGCTTACATGTAATTTTCAGGAAGAATTTTTTTCCTCTTGTCTTAGGAAATTTCTTAATTTCTGCCATCATTCTGTTAAAACGTTTGTTGACATATCTGGAGAACCTGTGTTTTTTTGTTCTTTCATCCCCCTCTGTTTGGGTGACCTCCTTCTTTGTGGAGCGTTTGACAAAAAAGTTTCTTACTTTGTCTGCTATTAATGTCAAATCCCAAGGTTTGTATGAGAGGTCGGTTTCTTCTTGAACGGCAGGCCCAGAACTTGGCATGTTTTCAATTACGGTATTTAAAATGTCTGCCGCTGTAGTCTGAGCATCTATGTACGAGCTTCTGAGAGTCGGGGGAGGATCATTTTCAGCCTCTTCACTGATGCTTGATGACCATTTCATCAGGATGTCTTTAATACTCTCAGTTGCTGAGGCGATAGAGATTTTAGATTTGATACTTTCAGTTGACTGGACTAACTGCAACTCATCGCTTTTTACGTGCTTTTTCAAGCACGTGGCATTCAGCTTCTCTATACACCCTCTCAAACATCTGACAGCAAGAAACACCATGCGACCAAGACGTTTTATATTTGATGTGAAGCCACTGACAAAAACAGAAGGCTCCTGTGACCAAACAGGACCTTTTTTGACCGCACTTAGGAGAGAATTTACTTTCTCTTCAATTTCTTCCTGAGCCAATTCTGTCAGTTCTTTCACACCTTCATAATTGTCTTCGGGTACACTGAGAGCATGAGCAAAAGATTTGGAAAAGGCGTCTCCAAAGTCTGCTTTGACCATTTTTTCAGGTGAGGCAGCGCGAGCAGCATTTCTGAGCTCCTTCTGAAAAAGCGGAATACAGATTTTAAAAATGTCCGCTGAGACTGTTTGTATTATCTCTGCGATCATGTCAGAAATAATAGCCTGTGTGTCTAAATCCATGGTTCCAGCAGCCAGCAACTGCCATTGTTCTTTTGAGATTCTTTTAAAGTGTTTCTCAAAAAATGGACGTATATCTTCTTCACTGATCAAGACAGTTTTTGCCTTCTTCACTTTTAATTCTTCCATTAATAATTTGCTTTTTTTTCTCCACCTGGATTGAAGAGTTGAAATGTTCACTCTTGAAAACTGATTCGTGAAATGAGTGAAAATAGCTCCCCAGTGGTTTTTACATGTCCGCGAGCCTTTATGACGTCATGAACGGAATTGCGCAAATGTCCACTGATCGCGTAACCATCGCATGCCTAAATGTGATAAACAATAACTGACAGAATAATCACGTGATCACATATTATGCATTTTAATTACGCGAATTTAGATTCAAATTTTTATTTTTAAACTTTATTCTCCGGAAGGTATAAATGCCTTGTTTCAAGCTATTAACGTACTTTAGGAGCAACTGACCGGATATTGCGTAAGGTCCGTACCTTTCTCGCGAGATTTCAAATTTGGGGCGAGGTTTTGTCGCTTTATTTATCAAATATTCCTCAGCCCTCGAGCGACTTTTACCCTTCTTATTTCAAAATAATTACTCGCAATAAATCTGGAGACTTTTCTTTGTTTTCTGGAGACCTTTTTGAGACGTTTACGTGAAGACAGGTCTGGTTACGCTCCGCGAGCGGCGGGAGTTCCGGTGAGCCCCTCCCGTCCCAAACACTGTCAGGTGTCCCAGCTGCAAACAGGCTGGAGATGTTATTCACTGTCTGCGACTTTTCTGCGAATCGCGAATGGATTAGTGCTTGAATTCACAAAAACGTCTTAAAATGTTGAATATAATAGATATATTTTCACTTTGTGTTTGCTCTAATCTGTTAATACAGTAGACAGATTAAAAATGAACAGATAAAAATAAATATAGGGATTCATTGATTCACTTGTCAACCCAAATCTATTTCCATAAAGAAACTGGATTAATTTATTTAGTCAAATATTGCTTTTTTGATAAAAATACGATGAATCACAAGGAAGCATTGTTTGTGATTCATCATGATGAGAAAATCAAAGGAAATCAGCCAAGATATCAGGAAGAGGATTGTGGACCTCCACCAGTCTGGTTCATCCTTGGGTCCAGTTTGGAGATGCCTGAAGGTGCCACGTTCATCTGATCAAACAATTCTCCACCAGTATAACCAGCATGGGAATGTCCAGCCATCATAGCGCTCAGGAAGGAGACGGTTCTGTGTAGCAGAGATGAATCTGCTCTGGTGTGAAATGTGTGAATCAACCCCAGAACAAAAGCTGAACAGCTGCTGAAGATGCTGCTGAATCTGGTCAGAGAAGTGTCATCATCCACAGAGAAACCAGTCCTGGACCAACGTGGCCTGAAGGACCACCTCTTCTCAGGAATTACTCCATAATATAAAGCAACATAAAAAAAAGAATTTTTCTATTTCAGAGTAAAATATCTCTGAAACACTCAAGAAATAGATAATTTCTTCATATTCAGCCTCACATGTGGACCAGTGACACCCTGTACTTTACTCTCATTAATGACATAAAATGTAACATTAAAAAAAAAAAAAGAAAAGCTCCAGAAGTGATTTGCTGCATGTGCATGAAACCATTTAGCTGATGGCTAAAAACATATGTAAAATGTCTGAAAATTAAATGAATTCTGATCATGAAACACATTTGGACCAACTGAGCAACAGATAACATTCACACTTTTTTTTTTTTTTTTTTTTTGGTCTGTAAATAAAGCAGGTGACTTTTCTTCTCGTCCTGAAGATCTTGACAAAAACTGTTTACCGCTGACGTTCAGGTCCGTGACTCATCTCTCCAGTTTCACACTTTGTTCTTCAAAGGTTTGTGGTGCAAATATATCTGAACACACTGATCCACTGTCATCTGTTTGAGATTTAGCTGCTTCTTCTTCCAGCAACACTCATCAGCTGGTCTGTGTTCTTCACTTTCACTTTTGATCCATTTTATGTTAAATGGGATAAAATGATGTGGATGAAGTGCAGCAGAACTGAGTTTTCCATGAATGTTTATTTCCATACTCCAGTATAATCAGCAGAGATACGCATGTTAGAAAGCCAACACTGTTTATGTATTGTTGATTGTTGCTGAACTGAGTTTTATTAAGCAACAGCTTGTTTATCTGTAAGTTTTCACATGTCCAACGCTCTTGAACGCACCGCAGCCGTTCCGACGTCTTTCAATGTAACACACCTGCATGTGCGACGGCCGTACTGTGGATGTTTTTTTCCTCCTGACACAGTGGCGTGTAGCTCCTATTTTCTTTGCATTCCTCAACATTTACCTTTACCACACTGGTTTGTTGCTGTGTGTAGATGCCAGAAGGTGAGCCTAATAGTGTTGTGCTGTTTCAGTTGGATGTTAATATTGTTACATGTAAGCTAGGGTGTTGCTTAGTTAAGTCATGCTGTCTGTGTGCCTCGTGTGTTGTGATTTGCTTACGGTGTGCGATTCATGTTATATCCTTGAGTTTTGTATACAGTCCTTTGCAACCTTGGTTATCCTGTAATGTTTGTGTATCATGTATGGTGTTTGTTATACTAATTGTTATTTTGTATTGGTATTCTTTAGACCACAGTTAATAAATCAACATTAAGCTGGACATCTGTATCCGTGTTCTTTAACTGGAACACCAACCTCACACCTTGCCTCTCTAAACCAGCAAATCCAGGAGACAACCCACTCTCTCCTTTTTATGGTCCTTCGAGCCGGATTAGAGTAACAACCAAGGGATGAATCCTGCAGATGCCCAGCCTGAGCCCGGAACCCAACGTGTTTCACAGAGAGAGCGTCACCCCCCAGCTTACCTGAGTGACTATGTGGTTGCAACTCTCCCTTCAGAGGGACAACCCCACACCACAGAACAGGCTCCCTCTACCCAGTGTTCACATAGCCGGAAAACAGGCTCATCCCGGAAGAGCTCCAACTCCAAGTCCACACGGTTCATCTCGCTCATCAATGGGCAGATTCCCCTCTAACATTCTCTCAGAGCTAGAAACAGCCCAGCTCGAAGAGCGAGTGAGTGAAACAAATGGAGCTCGAGGAGGAATTACAGCAACACATAGAGGAGGATCAACAAATTGACCACGAGTGTCAGCGACTACAAACTCAAGCCAGAGAAGCCCAGCAGCTACAAGAGGAAGCCATTAGAGCACAAGAGTCGCTAACCAGACAGCTGGAGAGAGGGCGGCGACAGCTAAAGAAGAGAGTGAATGAGCTGGAGATAGCTAAGATGGTTACCTCCTCTCCTCAAAGAGAAAATACAGCACCCCAGTAGTGGCAGATCCTCACCATGCCTTTTGGATCATAGTAAGGCAAGTAACCCTGTGCCTCCATCTCCGGTGCTCCACATGACCATGTCTCCAGCTGTGGAAGTCCTGCCTCCGACGCTCCATTCACCTCTGCCCCCCCACGCCGCTGGTTCCACCCACATCTCTAGCTCCTCCTCCAACAATGTTGGCTCCGCCTCCAACGCTCCATTCACCTCTGCCCCCCACGCCGCTGGTTCCACCCACAACTCTAGCTCCTCCTCCAACAATATTGGCTCCACCTCCAGTAAATCTAGCTCCGCCTCCAGCCATAGTGGTCCCGCCTCCAACGCTCCATTCAGCTCTGCCCCCCACGCCTCTGGTTCCACATCCTGTGCAGTATCCATCTCTTCCTCCACTGCTACAGTCCGCTCTTCCTCCCGCATCCTTGCCGTCCAGTTTACCTCCTGTGAACTTCAACCTAGCCCCTACTCCATATTCAGCCCATTCAGCACAGTATCACCCATCTAAGTCAACCTTCACTTACCCTTTCCAGGCAGTGCCAGGCTCTACTTCAGCCTTTCCTCAATCCAGTCTACAACCGTCACAGATAGCTGACGCATCTGTATTCACCTTCCATGGCATCCCCAAACCTATGATTCCCTGCTTCGAGAGCGGTAAAGAAAGTGACTTTGCCTTACTAAAGATGGCGCTCGACAACCTGCTGAACAGCCATCTGCACCTGAATGAGCAGTACAAATATCAAGTGCTCCTTGGACACCTGAAGCTACAGAGTGCGCTCCAACTAGCCAAAGCCTATATGCATGATCCGAGGCCATATACAGCGGCCATGCAAGCTCTACAGGACAAGTACGGTCAACCCCGCCAGCTCGTTCAAAGTGAACTGGGGGCCATCCTAAACACACCAGCCCTCAAGTTTGGTGACTCTGAAGCTTTTGATGCATTCGCCTTATCCATCCAATCTCTAGTAGGCATGCTTAGGACCCTGGAAGGACAGAACGGCTATGAACTACGATGTGGATCTCATGTCGACCGACTCATGAGTAAGATGCCGCCAAGCTACAGAGACGGGTTTGTGGAATACTGCTTGAACCAAGGTATTCTTCGGACAGGTACTGACCAAACTTATACCCTACCTGATCTGAGTTTGTGGCTACAAATGAAATCCCAGGCTAAGCGCATTGCAGGGCGAGCAGCTTCGCTTTATAACCATGAAACGCCCAAGCCACTTAAGAAGGACCAACGTCCTTTCAACAAATCAAGGGAGAAGACAACAGCATTCCTCCTCACTACTAATAGTGGCCAAGCCCCAATGGACAGTCTGCACCATCAAAGTCCTCATCCAAACCCAAACCATACTGTCCCCACTGCGATAATAAAGAACATTTCCTGAACGCATGTACAGAGTTCAAGAAACTTAACACAAACCAGATTGTGAGGTGGATAACAGATGGACAGCGGTGTGTGGAAGTGCGGAAGATCTCACAAGCCTGAGATTTGCACCCTCAAGCGATTGTGCAAGACCTGTAAAGAGCAACATCTAACCATACTGCATGATGCAGTCCAGCAAACCCAGAAGAGTGTGCTTATGGTGACAGCTCCGACCACAAAAGTGTACTTGGATAGACCAAACAGATCCCCCAAGGTGATGTTGAAAGTTGTGAAAGTCTTGCTTCATAATGAAGACAGAGTTCTGGAGACCTATGCAGTGCTAGACGACGGCTCAGAGCGAAGCATCATCTTGCCACATGCTGTGCAACACCTGAACCTCATCACACAGCCTGAAACGCTTACCCCTTCGAACTGTTCACCAAGATGTTATGCAGCTTTCATGGTGCATCAGTCGCCTTCTATGTGTCTTCCCTGCCCAAAACCAGAAGAGAAGTTTCACATACGTCAGGCGTTCACGCTGACAACCTGAGCCTTTCAGAACATTCTTATCCAGTGAGAACTCTCCAACGGAGATATAAGCACCTCCGCAACCTACCCTTACATCCTGTAGACCACGCTCAACCTCTGGCTGCTCATCGGATCTGACATGCCTCATCTCCTGACACCCACAGAGCCAGTGCAAATCAGGCCCCTCGGGGGGACCCGTCGCGGTCCACACTAAGCTTGGTTGGTCACTCCAGGTCCCATGAGTATTGATCAGGTTCCTGCATCCAAGCAGCAGTGCCTTTTCACAGCGACAGTCTCACCTACTTCTGAACTCTTTAAGAACGTTGAACGTCTTTGGCAGATTGATACACTCCCTTATACAAGTGAGAAGCAGGTGACCAGATCAAAGCAAGATCAACAGGCCTTAAACTTACTTCAGACGTCTACTATCAGGGTCAGTGTTGACGGTATTCAAAGATTTGCTACACCGTTGCTTCGCCGAGCCAATTCCACCACTCTTCAAGCTCCTATGGAAGCAGTGTTACCAAGTCTTCGAAGTACTGAAAGGAGACTCACCAAAGACCCACAGCGCGCTGAGATCTATTGTAAGGAGATCCACAAACTAGAGAAAATGGGTTATGTAGCAGTGGTGCCACCAGAGGTAGCGATATCAACCCCGGAATCCTGGTTCATACCTCACCATATGGTACGTCACAACAACAAAGACAGGATTGTCTTTAATTGCTCCTTTCAATATAAAGGCAAGTCTCTCAACGACCTCCTCCTTCCTGGACCTACCTTAGGCCCCTCACTGCTAGGAGTCCTCATTCGGTTCCGGCAGTACCCTGTAGCGGTGTGAGTGGTGATATTAAAAGTATGTTTCACCAGATACGCCTTCTGCCAGCTGACAAACCAGTTCTGCGCTTCATCTGGCGGGATATGAAGAGGACCGAAGAACCAAAGATCTATGAATGGCAAGTCCTGCCATTCGGGACTACATGCAGCCCTTGCTGTGCCATCTACGCCCTGCAGCGACATGTCCAGGACACAGGTGAGGCTAAGAGCCACCTCATTGATTGTGTTGAGCAGTCGTTCTATGTGGATAATTGTCTCCGCAGCACCCACTCAGAGGAGGAAGCAAAGGATCTTGTTGATGGTCTGCGTCGTCAGCTACTCCACACCGGGGGCTTCGAGATACGACAGTGGGCTAGTAACCACCCAACAGTCATTGAACATCTTCCACCTGACATCAGATCTGAGAGCAGTGAACTATGGCTTTTCCCAATCCAGCATGGACCTTCAGGAGCCAACTCTTGGACTACTGTGGGACTGTCCTCCGTGACTCCCTAAAGTACAAAAACATAGGTCAGTGGAGAGAACTGAACCCACATTGAGAAATGTCTACAGGTGCTCTTGCATGTCAGTATGACCCACTAGGTTATATTGTACCATTTACCACAAGAGCCAAGATTCTAGTTCAGGATCTGTGGAAGGAACAAATTGGTTGGGATGACCCAATCCAGCCTCAGAGCCTTCGTGACAGATGGCTTACCTGGGAACGAGAGATTCCAGACCTTATCCAGATGGAAATCCCCAGATGTTATGCACCAGCATCTACAGACTCGCCGACATCCAGCAGAGATCTGCACATCTTCTTGCGATGCTTCTGAGAGGGCCTACGGGTCTGTTGCTTACTTACGGACAGAAGACGCTCAGAGGGAGGTTCATGTCTCCTTTGTCTTGGCCAGGTCCCGTGTGGCGCCAAAGAAGCAGCTGTCGATGCCACGATTGGAACTGAGTTGCTGCACTCACGGGAGCTCAACTAGCTAGCGTCCTTCGCACTGAGCTTACCTTACCAATCAGGAAGATCACACTCTGGTCTGATTCCACCACAGTTCTTCACTGGATCTGGTCAGAATCTTGTCACTATAAGGTCTTTGTGGGTACACGTGTGGCAGAAATCCAGAATCTTACAGACGTGAGCAACTGGAGGTATGTGGATAGTGCAAACAACCCTGCTGATGACATCACACGGGGCAAAACTCTGAAGGAGTTATCCAGACCACATCGTTGGACACGCGGGCCCTGATTTCTTACGTTATGCAGAGGATCATTGGCCGACCAACCCATCATCCTGTCCAGAGACAGATGAGAGTGAGCTGAAGAAATCCTCCTTCTGTGGACATGTGACTGTCGACACCTGTTCTCAGCCCGTTGATGTCAGCCAGTTCTCTACATGGAAGGATCTCATGCAGACAACAGCACGGTCCCTTCACGGGGGGCGGCCATTTCAAACTCTGATTCACCCAGTGAAGCAGCTGACTACATCCGAGCTGAGAATCTGCTTCTAAAACAGGCGCAGCTGGAGTCATTTCAGAAGAAGAGGTTAGAGCTCTCATCTCTGACAGACCCTTACCAACCTCCAGTCGTTTGGGGTCCCTATCTCCAGAGTATGACAAGGACACAGGACTAATCAGAGTTGGGGGGAGGTTACGGAGATCTGAGCATTTAGAACTAGACACCATCCATCCAGTCTTGCTAGACCCAAAGCACCCGCTGACCAACCTTATCATCCAAGATTATGATGAAAACCCTCCTGCATCCTGGACCTGAAAGAGTGCTAGGTGAGTTGCGTCGTCGGTTTTGGATCCTACGGGGAGAGAGAAGCGGTCAAGAGGTATCAGAGAAGCTGCATGCAATGTCAAGCATGGCGCGCCAATCCTTCTGTCCCTAAAATGGCAGATTTGCCACCTGCTCGTTTACGTCTCTATAAGCCACCTTTCTATTCAACCGGTGTCGATTGTTTCGGCCCCTTCATGGTGAAGATTGGACGTCGAACAGAGAAGCATTGGGGCATTGTCTTCAAATGCATGACAACCCGCTGTGTGCATCTAGACCTCCTGGAGAGCCTTGATGCTGACGCCTTTCTGATGTCTCTACGACGCTTCATAGCCAGAAGAGGCAAACCCTTTGAGCTCCTGTCCGATAATGGAACCAATTTCGTTGGCGGAGCAAGAGAGCTACGTCAGGCCTTTGAGGCGATGGTCCCTAAACTGAAGGAACAGTTGGCAGAACAGCAAATTGAGTTCTGTTTCAATCCCCCCAGCGCTCCCCATTTTGGTGGAGCGTGGGAGAGAGAAGTGAGGTCGGTGAAGACTGCTCTCAAGGTCATACTTAAGGAACAGTCCGTGCTTGAAGTGTTGCTCCGTACAGTTCTTGTGGAAATAGAGGGCATCTTAAACGCTAAGCCTCTTGGCTATGTGTCCTCAGACATAGCTGATCCAGACCCCATCACGCCCAGCATTCTACTGATGGGACGTTATGATGCATCACTTCCTCAGGCTGTTTATGACTCTAGTCACACCATTGGTAATCGCCGATGGCGGCATAGCCAAATCCTAGTCGATCACTTCTGGTCCAGATTCATTAGTCACTACCTGCCCAGCCTGCAGGAGAGACAGAAGTGGCAGAAGGATGGGAAACAAATTGAACCAAACCAAGTGGTGCTCATTGTGGATCCTCAGCTCCCATGAGCTTCATGGCCTGTTGGGAAGGTAACAGCTACTTACCCCGGAGCTGATGGACGCATCCGGACAGCTGCCATTAAGGTCAAGGATCGGACATACATTCGACCAGTAGCTCGTCTAGTCCAGCTCCCTAAGCTTGAAGATCCGACGACCTGAGTGGCCTTTCTACCTTGGATTCGACTGTCTGTGCAGACAGTCGGGGGCGGCTGTGTTAGAAAGCCAACACTGTTTATGTATTGTTGATTGTTGCTGAACTGAGTTTTATTAAGCAACAGCTTGTTTATCTGTAAGTTTTCACATGTCCAACGCTCTTGAACGCACCGCAGCCGTTCCGACGTCTTTCAATGTAACACACCTGCATGTGCGACGGCCGTACTGTGGATGTTTTTTTCCTCCTGACACAGTGGCGTGTAGCTCCTATTTTCTTTGCATTCCTCAACATTTACCTTTACCACACTGGTTTGTTGCTGTGTGTAGATGCCAGAAGGTGAGCCTAATAGTGTTGTGCTGTTTCAGTTGGATGTTAATATTGTTACATGTAAGCTAGGGTGTTGCTTAGTTAAGTCATGCTGTCTGTGTGCCTCGTGTGTTGTGATTTGCTTACGGTGTGCGATTCATGTTATATCCTTGAGTTTTGTATACAGTCCTTTGCAACCTTGGTTATCCTGTAATGTTTGTGTATCATGTATGGTGTTTGTTATACTAATTGTTATTTTGTATTGGTATTCTTTAGACCACAGTTAATAAATCAACATTAAGCTGGACATCTGTATCCGTGTTCTTTAACTGGAACACCAACCTCACACCTTGCCTCTCTAAACCAGCAAATCCAGGAGACAACCCACTCTCTCCTTTTTAACGCATAAATGTACAGAAGTAAGTCAGACTCACTCATCTACAAAGAAAGTCCAGCTCCTGATAAAAATGAGGAACAATCACATTGAAATAAGAGTTATTTCAGCAGGGCAGACAAGAGGAAATGAGACAGAAATCACTAAATCCAGTCCTTGTTATACAATGAAACATTCATGTTGTGGCTGTTTCTGAAGGAAGTTTGTCCTAAAATAATTTATGTATTTTCACAGCTGCTTTATTGATGCAGAGTGGTCTTTAACGTTTTCATACCTCACCACATCATCTTCATCACTGTGGACCTGGAAAAACACAACACACAGGTAGATGTTTGGATCTCGTCTCTGATTTGATGTTTGGACTTCTTTTCTGGAGTATTTGCTTCATGATTTCAAAAGATCTTTTTATTCTATAAAAAAACTTATTTTGAAATAACATAGTAATGAAATGAAATATTATGGTTCATGTTTAAAACTCACAGTCCTGTCATGGTGAACGCTGGAACCTGACAAGATAAAAGAAGAACCCAACCTTAGCTTTCATAGTGAATGTTAAGATTCAAATATTTTGGCTATAAATGATTCATGTGTTCATATTGTCACCTTTAGTTTTTGTCCACATGTTGACTGACACAACCACCAACACCAGTGCTGCCAGACCCACAGGAACATGGATAAATCTGCACCAAAGACCTCTGAAGAGAACAAAGTTAACAGATCTTAGTTTTTTATTTGGCAGCTGTGTCTTTTCTTGGTTTTGAACGACATTTCAGCTCTCATCTGAAGGCTTCTTCAGGCTTTTATACCATACCAGTGTCTGTTTCATGTCTTATTGTGGTTAATGTTTCTGTAGATGATGTCTGAGCTGTTGTCGTTGTTGGTTTAGTTGTTAAGGTTGATGCAGCTGTCGGTGAAGTTATGTTCTTTTCAAAAAAAAAAGAAGAAAAGAAGACCATCGTCATATTCAGCATCTGCTGCAATCAACAAATGTTCAGTGATCCCTCGCCAATTCGTGCTTTATGTTCCGCGGTTTTTGTTATTCCCGGATTTTTCAGAAATATATAATAAAAAAAAAATCAAGAAAAAATAGCGGAAACATCACAGGATGTTGTGCACGTTCTCTCACAGCGAAGAAATGGGTAATGGTGTGGCCTTATGGGTAATGTAGTGTGTGTGTCGTGGGACAGCAGAATGAAAACGGGGTTAGATGAAAAGTGTAGTGAGCATCAACAGCAGCCCAGCGTGTATAGATTTACATTCTCTGTTAACCGACAGGAGCCCAACAATACAACCTGTGTGATGTTACAAGTTCCTGCAGTGCCAGAATAAAGTGCTCGTTCCATGCAGAGAAAACTGGACTGTTTCTTTTGTTGTTGTTGTTAGCGTGTTAGCCGCTAATTACGAGCCAAAAATAGCACAATACCAGCAGTTTCTTTACTACGGTTCAGAGACCAGAGGCTGTGAAGGTAACAGAAAGACCACAGTTGAGCCTTTGTCTTGTTTCGCTGCAGTGCCTCGTTACTTTTTTGCGGTTTTTAAACATATTTAAAACACATTATTTAGGCTCGGGGGGCTCCGGCTCCTGTTCGCGGATTTAGATTGTCGTGGGTGGGCGCCGGTTCCTATTAACCGCAAAAAATAAGGGATCACTGTGTGGTGTGTGTGTGTGTGTGTGTGTGTGTGTGGGGGGGGGGGGGGGGGGGGGGGGGGGGGTCGGGAGATTTTTTAATTTTATTTTAATTATCATATAATTGACCTAATAAGCAAACTGAGCACTTCAGAAATCGGCCCTTTAAATGACACTTGGACGGTCAGTTAATCCTGTCCAGAACCAATCAGGTCAGATTGATCCATTATTCCAGTCAGACCAACGTTCTTCATTCACGTGTACTTGGAGAAACTCAGAGGTTACATTGCTAAGTGGGACTAGAAGCAGGATTGAATTTGATGAGTTATGGTTTCAATCGTTTTCATACTTTGCGGTCAAACAAAGTTACTGCCGTTCGCTACAGCTAACGTTGAACACTGTCAGAGCTAGCCAAAGCTCCCGTTTGCTAGAAGTTTGCATCAACCTTGTAAAGAATAGAATAGAACTTTATTAATCCCACACAGGGGAAATTCACCTGTTACAGCAGCACAAATTAGACAGATAAAAAGTAAAATTGCAACAGAGCTTGCAGCAAATACTTATAAAAATAGGCTAAAAAAATAATATAAAAATGTAATATATATATATATATATATATATATATAGATATATATAGATATAATATATATATATATATATATAGAGCTCTCAAAAAATATTACAAAAAATTAACAAAATTGTTAAGAAAATAAGCTATACACATGGGACTATTTACAATATATACACGTATATGAACATTTCACTTATTGACATGAGATGGAGCGGTGGATATTTTACAATGGCATCTATTATAATAAATAAATGTGGCTTAAATAAAGAAAGTCTAAAAAAAAAAATATTGGACGAGGTAGGAGGTGAAGGGTTGTACAGTAGACAGAAAGGTGTTCAATGAAGTCCTGCTGTTAAAGAGTCTGACGGCTGATGGGAGGAAGGACATGCGGTAACGTTCCTTCTTCCACTGCGGGGTCCAGCAGTCTGCTGCTGAATGAGCTGTTCAGTGATTTTACAGTCTCATACAGGGGAAAGAGAGCTGTTGTCCAGTTAACGGTAACATAAAAGAAGAAACACAGGCTTCTTTCTAATATCTCTGTAACTGGTGAATCCATGTCAGGGAGGAGGATGGTGTTCACTGAGGGCTGAGAAGGCTGAAGGTGAAGTTGTAAACTCTAGTTACTTGATACCCTAACCCTTTTCCCCCTTTTTGCACAGTGTACCTGAAGTATTTCCTCCGCACCCCCCACCACTTCTCACCTTTTTAACCCCTGACCCATTTTCATGTCTTATAATTGTCTTCAGTTTTGTGAAATGAACGATGAGGTGAAAAGTTGATGTTCACCTGAGGTATTTACCTTTATAGTAAGACGCGTGCAGACAAACACGAGGTCTGCACTAGTGTGCTAATGTGCACTCGTTTGAACCAAGTGTGTTGGGTCCATCTCAAACATGTAGAACGTGCAGGACCGTGGTCCTCAGGGTTGGAGAACTCTGCTGAGAACTCCATTTTTCAACAGCAGATGTCAGTAAAGTTCCACCAACAGTTACAGAGCAGACCAGGACCAGGACGTTTCTGTATATTTTATTCCTCATTGTTTGCTACTGCGTGTTCCTCTATCCTCTGAGATAATACTGGAGAGCTTCCCTGCTTCATGATTGATCCATGTCTGTTCAGAGGGTCCAGATTAGATTTCAGGCTTATAACTGATAAAAATCTAGATGCCAGGACTCCTTCAGTGGTTTTCTGAGACCCAGATCTGCTATATTTAAACCCTGTTTAACAAGTGTCATGTCTTTGAATCATGTGTATGAGGCAAAAGAACAAACTGGTCCCACGGCTGACCCCTGAGGTCCAACAGACCCATGACAGAACACATGGGTTTAGATCTCGACATTGTCAGGTCAGTAGTCCACCACATGCGAGGTATACTAAATGAAACGTTTCAACGTTCAATGTTTCTGAACATCCAAACGAGTCGCTGAGGACTGGAAACGATTCATACAGTAGCATAAAGTGAGTCAGCCAAAAACAAAAGAGACCTGATTAATCCATATTTATCTGTAATGATGGCTTCAAAATGGACAATTTTAAGCTTTATCTCCAAAAGCCTTGATCCGAGGTGAATCTGTGAGCGACTGGTGTCCATCTAGCAGCACTTATGTCTGAAACTGCACAAAGCTTGAAGAGCTTACCAGCACATTCCCAAGTCTCCAACCATGGTCAGATACTGTATCTGGCATGATAAATGTCTTCACGTCTAAGCTACAGCTGATGAACAAGCAAGCCATGAGGAGAGAAAATCAGCAGACGGACAATGCATGATTTTGTTTCTTCCATCAGTCCGTTTTCACGGAAACGACTCCTGGTTTGAGCATGACACCCATGTCACCTCTTTTATACCCATGTCATCATCTTTGACTGTGTGACCTCCTGTCTCCGGTCAGTCACCTATATTAACACTACAACAGCGTCTAGACTCCTGATTATAAGACAAAAGTCGTGTAGTTTGAACAACACGGTGATCTGCAGTCAGAACGGGAGATGACAGAAGCCTCAAAGCTACTCTGTGTAGCAGTACTACATCTGACCACATGGGGGCATAAGGATCAGCTGCATTGATGAAGAGCTGCTGACGGTACTGTGCTGAAGGGTGGGGATAGTCCCACTAAAGGGCCGTGTATACTCTCGCGGCAATGTGTCGCCATCAGCTTGTCGCAGAGATACCGCAGACACTTGATTTATACTCGTGCGGCCTCCGCTATGTTATTCCAACCCACAACGCAAGATGGACAATCACGAACTAGCTAAGCAAGAGATAACTAATAGGGCTGTGTCGATACACTTTTGTGCCGATTCGATTCTCCTACGATTTTTGGGTCCCGATTCGATTTATATTGCGATTCTGATTAAACAAGTATTGCTTTTCGATTTTACCAAGTATTGCAATTTTTATATTTCAATTATTGAAATATAAAAATCATATAATAATAATATTAAATATTATATTTAGTATATGTAATTATTGATATGATATATAATATTATAATAATATATTATTATTATTATTATTATTATTATTATTATTATTATTATTATTATTATTATTATATCATTTAAGTAAACCTGCTGGATCGGGTTCCTCGAGGACCAGGGTTGAAGACCTTGGTTTAGAGGTCTTCACGGGTCCACTTTCATAAACCCGAACCAGAATGGAGCCGTGAAAATTCGACCCGAAACCGACCCGACCCGAGCTATTATCATAAGTTCGGGAGTCCAAACCTGAATGGACCCGCAATTTTTGGACCCGTAAACGACCCGACCCGACTCTTTAGTTTCCGACCACGAACTGAACCAAGTTACCTGAATAGAACCGAGACAATACAGCCTATAGTTGCTAATCTTAAAAGTTGTCTGGCGTTGAATAAAACTTGATTTTCTTACCTAAAGTTGTCTTCTTCTACCCGGCTCAGTTGCTACAAAGGCTACGTGATGGAAATGACAATAAATCCACGTCGTTATTTTCTTTATGGATACAGATGCTATTGGTAGCAACTGCTAACACTAATAGCCTACACCGGTCAGGACGTGTCATGAATATGTTCTCATCCAGCGTTGTCATGTTGGTGATCCGTTGTGCTTTACAGCTGCCGGGCAAACCGCTAATAACACGCTAATAACACGCTAATAACACGCTACAGTAACACGATTGTTTCATGACAAACACGCCACGTTAATAAATAATCATTTAACTGTCCGAGTCCTGACATTAGCTGCCACCGCCAGTATATTTAACTCTCGAGTAAACGCGGACCCAGCCTGTCAGAGAGCACCGACATCTCTGGGTGGTAGCGAAGGATGTGCGCCGTCATGTTCGTGGTGTTACCACAGTAAGAGATTTGCGACAACGCTTACATATGGCTTTCCTCATATCGAGCTCTCCTGTCCCATGCTTTTTATAAAAACCAAATAAAGTCCATACGTTTGTATGGACTTTTTAAAGCGACTATTTGTTTGAAGTGGGGCAGTGTGGGAAAGAGTTCAGACTCTGTGAAAGTACTCCGCTCGCTGCACTCCGCCATTTTGTCGCGTGAATTTGCCGGCATTCTGGTTACTATGGTGACACACGTGCTTCTATTTCCGGAAGTGTAGATGACAAAAGAGACAGCGAGCGTAGTATTTCCACGGAGCCAAAAATCGATTCGTGTATGAGAATCGATTTTTTAAAATCCCAAGAAAAAAATCGCGATTAATATAAAAATCGATTTTTTGGCCCAGCCCTAATAACTAAGCTTATCTCTTGTGTTTTTCCACTTCCTCACTGTCTGCCGTATCCAGACCCACATTCATCGCTATCTCCCTCCATGAATTACTAGAATATGTGCTGTCTTTGTAGTGTGGAGAACCAGAATCGTACAGATGTGGGTACTTCCTCATTTCTTCAATGATGCGGTCTTTTCTATGCGGATGTAGAATTGACCAATCAGAGGCCTCCTTTCTCTCTTTCTCTCTCCTTCCTCCCTGTGACACTGTCTGCATCGACCTACAATTTTGGGAGGTGCAGCGGAGTGTCTGCATAGGGTGGGGGGGCATCTCTGCGTCGTCTGCGTAGGTATCGCAGATGACCTGACGTTCGAGTATACACCTTTTCGACTTAAAAATTGTGGACATGCGCCCCCTAGTGGCCCAGCCATAACTGGAGTGTGCGGTGCTCCACCAACTAACCCAAACACAGCAGCGTGGAGCATCTGTTACTGATAACGCAGACATGTCTTGGATTGATGATGTTAGGCAGTGGCCTCCAGTTACAGATGAAGGTAGTTTATCGCTGTCTTTAATGATTGGTTATGGAAATAGCATGATCTATTCCCATAATCAAACACTAAAAACTGTGGGAATATGTGAAAAATGCAATGCTGGCAATAACTAACATCAACAAGCCATAGAGATTATGCTACTGTAACGTTAACGCTAGTGGTAAATTAGGCTATGTGTTAATGTTATATTTAATTTATTTTATCATTCTCCTAATTCATTCATTCATTCATTGATTTATAGGCTTGTGCTAGTGCCGAGGGCTACAGTAGCATCATACTGCTGTTCTTCATTCTTCAGAATCGTCCGGGACTCTCAGCGAGACTATGAGTAGTACGAGATTGAATGTTAACGAAAACTCACCCGGCTGTATTCATTTGGAACAAAGTCCTTTCTATTAATATTTTTCACCCACGTCTTCCTAACTTCTTGGTTGTCGGTGCGCCCAGGAAATCGGTGCAAACTGTATGGCTGCAAACAAGGCAGTCTTTGTGCAGTAAAGGCTTGTGTATTTCGCATACTTTCTTCTTCCATTGTTGAATTTTCACGCTATTGTTGGCACAGTTTATAACGGAACATGTATTCCCACTCGACCGGCTCGACATTATAAAAATATATATTTGTAGAAAGAGAAAAACACTGGTTAATCTGCAAGACGATGAAAGTGTCGCTCTGTGGCACAATATGCCACTGGCGGACGGGGTACTCCCAGTGGGCTGGCCCGAAAAGGTCTATAAATCAGGCTTTAGTCCCACTAGATGTGCCTCCATTGTGTTTTACACCAGCAGCTCCCACATGAACTCTCCTGTGATGTGCTGCCCCCAGGTGGTCAGAATTGGTATTGGCTTTCAAGTCAGGAGGGGAGTTGGGCAACATTATGAAGCAGCAGAGTCTGAGGCCGCAGTTCTAGTTTTAGTGGCAGCGCCCCTTAGTGACAGTGTGGCAGCCCACCCAGACTGTTTGAAAGATCATAAAATGTGGTCGCAGGTTCGACTTCCAGTCTGCAACCCATTGTTGTGATTTCCTCTTCCCTTAATATGCATTTTGTTATTGTAATAAAGATGTATATCTAGCTTTAGGATGTTTTATGTAGCAGGGAAACGGTAATAAACTTCTTGTCTTTAGGAAGCTGCTGCACTTCAGCCAAAAGTTCAACACCTTCTCAGATTCTAGTTAAACGACCACAACAAGGAAACCAGAGTGAGACACACTGTCGTTTGAAAGAAAGCTACTGGATTAACCAACTGAGATAAATACACAAACTCAGTTACGAGGAAAAAAAACATGTAAGTAAGTAAAAACTAAGAAAATGAAATTTGAAGAGGTTCTCCGGTCCAGTCCGGTCAGCTTTCCAGTGAGGAAACCTCCCTTTGAATGGTGATAGGCATCTTGAAAAACATTTGAACCAGCTGGACTTTAAGCTCATCTCACAGACATAAATGACATATGAGTCATATTTCTGTCCAAAATTAAGGTTAAAGGAGCCGTATGTAAGAGATCTAATAAAACGAATCATAAAATGACCCCGATATGTCAACAGACATTTAAAAATCATGTTCATTTCAAATACTTATGTCACTGACAACAGCACTCAAGCCAGGATATTCCCTGTTTAAAAAGAGGAGTTGCAGCCCTCAACTGATGTTGATGTTGTCATTTTTTGTTTGGCCTGAAGCGCCACCCTCCACCTATCTTCCCAATCACGAAGTCAGTAGTGTTTCGGCATCCGGGTTGCCAGCTCGGCTCTAATTATCGCAGCAGCCGCTACGAACGTGTTGGATGAAAAAATGTCTAGCTTTCCAAAACCTAAAAGACCTCGTTATGAATCCGAGTTACGTCGTGACAAGGTCCGAAATAAAACAAGGATTTGTATAGGAGATGCTTTTGATAGATGGAGACGGCTGAAAGCGGAGAAGAATTTGAAGACAGACGCCAACGTTGCTGATTTTCTCCTGGACAGGTAAGATTCATAGCTAAATGTTTGGCTAACGCTAATTTACTTGGACAATGTAACAGTGGTACCTCTACTTACGAACGCCTCTACATACGAAACTTTCAGGTTACGAAACGCCTCAACGGGAAAATATTTCCTCTAGTTACGAAAGATCAAAGAAAGAAAAGATCTTTCATAAAGCATTAAATATAATTAACAGAAAATAAACTTACTGTGTAGGACTCGTCGCTTGCCATGGACAGCCTACGTTCCTGCTGCATTCTGCAGCCGACCTGGCAACCTCTGGTCGGGGAGGAGGGGGAGGGTACACGCCGCTCAACAGTAATTTTGAAAGCGACTGCAGTACCAGTTTTGGCCATAATCTTACAAACGGCTCCTTTAATCACCGCATAAAATGTTCACATAAAACATTTAGTATGTTATCCCTTACTATTAGTTTATGAATTCAAATAGGTCAACTTGTACTAAATGTCATTTAAATAAAAAGAAAAAAGTGAGAAAAATGTAAAAGGCTACAACCAATGAGGGTGCATGAGACGGGGCGGGATGACATTCATTCATCCTTTATCTAAATCCATCCATCCAGTCATTATCTGCACCCTATCCATCCAAGCATTATCTAACCCATCCATCCATCCATCCATCCAATCATTATCTATATCCATCCATTTATCCAATCATTATCCTACCCATCCATCCATCCATCCATCCATCCATCCATCCAGTCATTATCTGCACCCATCCATCCATCCATCCAATCCATCATTGCATCCATCCCATCCAATCCATCATTATCCATCCATCCATCCATCCAATCCATCCATTTCCATCCATCCAATCATTATCCATCCATCCATCATCCATCCATCCATCCATCCATATCCATAATATTACCATCATCCAGCCATCCATCCATCCATCAATCCATCATCCATCCATCCATCCATCCATCCATCCATCCATCCATCCATCAAGCCATCCATCCATCCATCCATCCATCCATCCATCCATCCATCCATCCATCCAACCACGCATTATCTATACCCATCCATCTATCCATCCATCCATCTATCCAAGAATTATCTATACCCATCCATCTATCCATCCATCCATCCATCCATCAATCATTATCTAACCCATCGATCTGTCGATCATCTATCCATCCATCCAACCAAGCATTATCTATACCCATCCATCTATCCTTCCATCCATCATCCATCCATCCATCCATCTATCCAAGCATTATCTATACCCATCCATCCATCCATCCATTCAAATATCCATCCCTCCAGTCATTAAATATACCCATCCATCCACCCATCTATCCAATCATTATCTATACCCATCCATCCATCCATCCATCCATCATCTACACCTGGTCTTTCATATTTGGGGTCTTGAAGGTCTCCCACAGCCAGTGGCTGCTGTCCTTGTGCAGAGGGCCAGGGACTGGCTGACCTACCAGCAGGTGAACTGGTACTTAGATAGACCACGGGGCTTCTTCAATGGACAGGATGGCTGTAATCGGTTCATAAAGAGAAGGAAGACACTTGAAGACTGAATTATGTTGTGTGACCCCCTCATTACTCTATATTTTCATCACAAATTTGTGACTGAAATGGATAAGTATAAAGAGATATGAATGCAACTCTTTGATCCACATGTAGCATGGATCTCTGGTTCCTGGGGCTAAAGATGTTCTTGTTGTCATGGGTGGGTGGATGTTGATTACTGGTGAAACACAGCTGTAAGTTCACGAGCAGCCTGGAGGTAGAAACTATATAACTTTACAGTTGTAAAATAAGTTTCCTGTAGAATGATCTGAGGACGTCCTGCGGCTCTTCTCAACGCTGAATACCACCATAGGATGGACTGACTTTATTTTTTCTCAATACCAATGCAATCCATTCCCCTTCTTGATGTGACTCTTCATCAATTAACTTCTTTATTTTTGACTTAATTTTCTGTAAGGAAGCAAGTACACCAAAACAGGTTTACACCATCAATAGAGTTTTAAATCCAAAACGAGTCTATGCCTCCAAGTCAGTGACCAGTGCTGCTGACACCAGTAGAACCAGTAGACTGGATGAGAAGAACTGGACAAACCCTCTGTGACGTCACCCACGGCGTGACGCAGCTACAGCTCTCATAGCTGGCGGCTAGCTGTCAATCAAAACTGAATCTAAATTCCCCCCCTTGTACAGTTGTCATGGATGTGAAATCTGACTGTGGACCAGAATCATGTAAGTAATTTTTTTTTTTTTTTTAGCAAAACAGGGATTTTAACGTGGAAGCAATTGGAGAGTTGCTCCATTATGGAACCACCTGGTGGTCAGTCGAGGAACTGCAATTTCTGTTCCTACCAGATGGACTTCAGTCCAGACGTGATGCTGGAACCAGAAACTACAACCAGGACCAAAGAGTCATGTAGAGTCTGTTGCAGCATGTTGAACTGCTGCGGGCCTTTTTAAATAACTGGCAGTAAGTATTTCTGTGGAAAAAAAATAAACCAGAAGCACGTTTGCCAGGTTGGCGTAAATAATTACCACACTGTTACCTCTTTATGCGGGAATAAGCTTAATCAAACATGAGAAAGCAGTTTGTAGCTGCACCTTTTTATCTTTTTTATCCCAGGCTTGTGACCTGCAGAAATGTGGCTCCTCTGCTGTTGGAGAGGGTGAAAGTATTTGATGACAGCGTTATGATCAGTACTCATTGATGTTCAGCGTGTAAGCTGAAAACATCAGTATCTCCGTCAGTGTCTAAAATGGAGCAAATTAAACACCAATCTTTTCATTTAGGTGTTTTCAGTCAGTGTGAAACGTTCGCGCTCTGAACGTGGTGGTGCCATTAAATCTCACAGCTCATTTTAGCTCAGATACCTGATAACATCTGTGAGTCAGGAATACGGTTGATGTATGGATGGGAGTCAAGAGACGCTTCAACACGCTGCTGGTGTTTCCACTGTTGCTGCTGCTTCAAATAGACATTTGGGACTAAAACACAGACGTCAGAAGAAGCTCCGCTGCATCTGTCAGGCTGAAATGTAAACGTGCTTTAGACCACCTCTCCCCATCTGCCATTACTGCTTTTTTTAACGGATGTATGGCGCTTTAGAGCTGCACCTGCCGGACCTGATGGTCCCAGCGCTCCAACAAACATGGTCCCGACGCTGACCAACATCTGCAGCGACAGGAGACGCCCTCAGGAGGCTGTCTTGACATTTTGACGTCCGTGGAGACTCGTCAGTATTTACATCCATAATGTTTACTGTGATTCAAGGCCCAGCGTCTGATTTCACCCGTCCACGCTCCACCTGTGGGCGTAAATGCTGGCTGTGCGGCCGTTTGTGTTCGCTGACAACAAGAGGCGGCGTGCAGAGGCCGTGGAGAGAAAACTTTCCAGCCCAGTCAGCCTGAAGTTCCTGCTGCGGTGACCCTGTGAGGTTCAGGTTGAAGTTCGTCTGCTGAACATTCAAAGTCACTTTCTTTTTTCTGCCCCGCCCCCTCATTCTGCTCACACATGCGTCTTAACATGGAAAAGGTCTCGGAGGTTTTCCTCGCTGCTCTCCGGTGAAGTTTGTTCTGCTCTTGATCACAAGTCATCTGAATGAGAACAGAAACAGCAGCACGGGTGCTCGTGACCTCTGCAGCGACCTCCCCAGCCCTCCAGATCATCTCACGCTACCGTTTACGATGTCCAGACGCCGTGGTTGGCGCTCATTCACGCGTGGGCAGAGAGACAGCCGGTCTGAGGTTTGCATTAGATTCACCGCCTCAATAACAAACGCTCCACTGCACAACTCCGTAAATCTGTTGAACCTGAGATGAGAGAAACTTTGGGATAGCGAGGTAACTTAAACCCAAAATGAGGGTTAACTCAAGTCCATTTGAGAAACGAATGTAATTTGAACTCTGAGTATTGGCAAGGACCTCGCAATACGATATGTATCACGATACTTGGGTCACGATGCAATATTGTCGCGATATTCCGATATATTGCGATATTCTACCCAGTTAATATCAAAATTAAAAGTAGAGATGAAAAATCCAGTTGCTGTATATGTTCATCAGATGGTATTGATCATTCAGAGGACAAATTGAGTCAAAACTATTTGCTTCAAAACAACCTATTTATTGTTTAGTATTAGTGTTTTTGAAAAAATCGATATTAGGAGCTGAAAAATTGATATTATATTGGGCGGCCGAAAATCGCAATATATTGCCAAATCAATTTTTTTTCACACCCTAATGCACGCGCACGTAAACTTGCAACTGCAACATCAAAATGCATATATGCTTGATTTAATTAAAAAAAAGAGACATTCTGCCAAATTATGACAGCAACTATGAATATATGGAGACAAATAAGGGAAAATGAGAAGGATGTGAACATCTTTGAGGGCTGATGAAGCGGCTGGTTACAACAAAGCTGCGTTTGGATCAGAAAAGGATCTTAAAGCTTTTTAGAGTCACCGTACATTCGTGCTCTTCATCGAACATCACGTCACACCATCTGTCGTGGCAGTGCTGTTAAATAACACAACACATTGTGTTGCTTTACTGTGTCTCTTCCCCCTAAAACCCTGGGATGCGTGCAGAGCCGTGAGCAGTTCCTGTCTGGCCGTGAGACTCATCAAAGAAGAGCTTCACAGGATTTCAGGGACACGACTGAAAACCGATGCCGTCCATGATTTACCGTGGCATCTCTGAGTCGTGCTTTCATGCACCAGCTGGCTCTCACGAGTTTGATTTTGTTGTCGGAGAACTGCGCCAACAGAAGTGAGTCTCAGCTGCAACGCGCCTACATTTCCCCACCTGTCTCCTTTATACCGTCATATCAGTCATTAAATATTAAAATGACGCATTCACTCGCTCTGCAGGGTCTTTCCTTCGCTGCTGCAGCTGTGTCACGTTACTGCAGACAGATGTGTTCAGATGTACTGTCTTCAAATGAAGAACAGAACTGTAACGGAGCTTTTTATCGTCGTCTAAACCAGAGTCAGTATCCTCAGAGACGACTGAACCAACTCTGAACTCCTGAGTTTCTCATCTGAGGGTTTGTCTGAGCTTCTCCTTTAACTCCTTTAAGTTTGTTAAACTCTTCTGAAATGATCCCCAGGTTTTTGGATCTTTGGATAAGCTGCCGCTGCCGATGATAAAGTGGTCTGATTGTTCCTCCTGCTCTCCTGTGTCTCCTGGCAGAGATGCAGTGTTTCCAGCCACGGCTCTGCTCCCGTCATCAGTTATGGTTTCACATGTTTTCTTCAGTCTTTTGCTCCCTGTGCTGTCTTCTCTAACTCCGCGCTGCGTTCCCTGATTGAGGCCACCTGTGTCTTGTGTCGCTCCTGTGTGTGAGACGAGGGGGCGGAGTCAGGCACTCAACTTGACTCCACCCCCTCTCTTCTGTCGGCTGTGCCTTATTTGAAATTGGAGCTACAGCTTTATGCCACCGACTTCCTCAGAGCAGTAGATGTACCACAGTGGGAAGTTGTGGGTGGAGATAAAGATGGGGGGGCGTGCTTGAGTTTGTAGAGCTGAATGTGACTGTGATCAGGGAGCTCAGCAGCATCACCGCCGGTGCGTCTGGAGCACAAAATGAGGTCCAGCTCCACTTTCCTGAGGCGTGTTTAGACAGCAGCAGGTACATGACACAGACCAGACAGGAAGTGTCTCTTTATCTCACATCAGCGTTAAGATCTTTGCATCACTTTAACTGCTGCTGAAAGGATTTCTGGAAGATAGTCAAAGTTATGCACTTTTTAATACACAAAGGATTGATCTGCTAAATGGTTAATGCACAATCAACCAGCTCCTAATAGTCTGTGAGCCGATGAAGGTCCATTCACATTCCTTTAATCTAATCATCACAAACCAGCCATATATCTTCTTCGCCGGCCTCTCTTTGAACCGCGAGGTCCACGTCTCTCCGGTTGTTGCAGCAGGTTCTGGGAATGTGAGCCGACTCCCTGCACGGGTCAACTATGTGCTAATAGCCTTGCACTGTCCTGAAAGGTCGGAGTGACACGCGAGCCTGGCGTTTCTGCCCCCCGTCCTCCCTGAAACTGAAAACCCCTCCAGATACTGTCGTCTCTCACCTTTCATCGTTCGGAGCAGCTCTGGGTCTCAGGTCGCATCAAATCACTACCGTCCTCTTTCCCAGAATGTCAAACGTATGAATTACAGACCTGTAAACATGCAGCTCACGCTGAAAAGCCTTCATTTGCGTTTCACCGTGCGCTAAACTGCAGGATGCTGCATTTTCTATCCTCCAAGAGTGTGCAGGGAAAATATTTTCACCTGCATGCCGTTTGTGATGGTAACCCTCTTGTTTTGTGTTCAGTAGTGGATCTGCACACAAGGAGAGGGCAGACGCATCAGCCTCATTTCTTTATTAGCTATTACGCTTTTACAGTATTTTTTTTTTTTTTGAGGATGATCAGTACCTTTATTTTCTTCTCTGGATGTGGGAAAGGAGAACAACTGGATGCGTCCAAGTCAGTCAGAAACGGTCATGTGTGATGGACGTTGCTGCAGAGCCTCACTGGAACAGCCTCAAACAAACCACTTAACTGTTTCCAGATAAAGTTCCTTAAAGGAGAACATTTACTGCTAAACTGAAATTCCTCCACTGACCACAAGGTGATTGAAATCAGCCACTGACGGCCAACGTTACAAAAGAAATAAACGTATTTAATAATTTTGTACATTGTACACCGTACAATAAAATGTACGGCGTCCAACCATTTGATTGACAGCGAGCCACTGACTATGTCATCATTACTTCTTAGCATCAATGTTTTTATTGATGTCTGAGCTGAGAGTAAAAGCTTTATGCATCCATCTATCCATTGTGATGAGGCAGGTCCAGGTATGATACTCAGGCAGGTGGTCACGTTTGACACGCTGAAGCGTGGTGTTTAATTTCAAGTAAACAGTGTGGAAAAACACAAAACTCTCCCTTCAGAGGTTTACTCAGGCTCCTAGAATGCCTAGGGGAGGAAAGGAAACGTCTGATTATTGTCTCAAAACTTAAATAATGTTCTTCAAAACATTGTGGAGCAACACTTACCACCCGACAGAGTAGTTCCTCCTGCAGGAGCCAGCCACACAGTGAGGAGGAGACCCTTGGTCTTTGTAACCAAAGCTGGTGATTACTAACCTGGCCCAGCTGGGCCCTGCACAGGTGGCAGTGAATCCAGCTGGTGGAGCATGTAATTAGGGACGTATTTCCCTTCAATGACCAGACCAGGTGAGGGTCGCTGTTTCTCCCTGTGCTGGCTGGCCCTCTGCCTACTCTCACCTGGTCGGGGGTGAAGTGAGGCTCCACACCATTCATCTGTTTTTTAAGGAGAATGTGTTTTTTGTGCTTGTATGTTTTGTTCATTGTTGTAACAGACCACCATGACTGGCTGTTGGTTAGTCTGGAGGTTCTGGAGTTGGTGAGGAGGGTCTGGAGTTGGTCGGGGGGGTCTGGAGTTGGTCTGAAGGGTCTGGAGTTGGTTTGGAGGGTCTGGAGTTGGTGAGGAGGGTCTGGAGTTGGTCTGAAGGGTGTGGAGTTGGTGTGGAGGGTCTGGAGTTGGTCTGAAGGCTCTGGAGTTGCACTGGAGGGTCTGGAGTTGGTGTGGAGGGTCTGGAGTTGGTCTGAAGGGTCTGGAGTTGGTCGGGGGGGGGGGTCTGCAGTTGGTCTGAAGGGTCTGGAGTTGGTGGAGAGGGTTTGGAGTTGGTGGGGAGGGTCTGCAGTTGGTCTGAAGGGTCTGGAGTTGGTGGGGAGGGTTTGGAGTTGGTCTGAAGGGTCTGGAGTTGGTTGGGAGGGTCTGGAGTTGGTGGGGAGGGTCTGGAGTTGGTCTGAAGGGTCTGGAGTTGGTCTGAAGGGTCTGGAGTTGGTTGGGAGGGTCTGCAGTTGGTCTGGGGAGTCTGGAGTTGGTACGGGAGGGTCTGGAGTTGGTTGGGAGGGTCTAGAGTTGGTGAGGAGGGTCTGGAGTTGGTCGGGGGGGTCTGGAGTTGGTCTGAAAGGTCTGGAGTTGGTCTGGAGGGTCTGGAGTTGGTCTGGAGGGTCTGGAGTTGGTGGGGAGGGTTTGGAGTTGGTCTGAAGGTCTGGAGTTGCACTGGAGGGTCTGGAGTTGGTGTGGAGGGTCTGGAGTTGGTCTGGAGGGTCTGGATTTGGTCTAAAGGGTCTGGAGTTGTTTGGTGAGGGTCTGGAGTTGGTGGGGAGGGTCTGGAGTTGGTCTGAAGGGACTGGAGTTGGTCTGAAGGGTCTAAAGTTGGTCTGGGGTTGGTGTAGAGGGTCTGAAGTTGGTCTGAAGGGTCTGGAGTTGCACTGGAGGGTCTGGAGTTGGTCTGAAGGGTCTGGAGTTGGTCTGGAGGGTCTGGAGTTGGTTGGGAGGGTCTGGAGTTGGTCTGAAGGGTCTGGAGTTGGTGTGGAGGGTCTGGAGTTGGTCTGGAGGGTCTGGAGTTGGTCTGAAGGGTCTGGAGGGTCTAGAGTTGGTATGGAGGGTCTGAAGGGTCCGAGGTTGGTCTGGAGTTGCTGTAGAGGGTCTGACGTTGGTCTAGAGTTGGTATGGAGGGTCTGATGTTGGTCTGTAGTCGGTATGGAGGGCCTGACGTTGGTCTGTAGTCGATATGGAGGGTCTGAAGTTGGTCTGGAGTTGGTATGCAGGGTCTGACGTTGGTCTGGAGTTGGTATGGAGGGTCTGGAGTTGGTGTGAATGATCTGGAGTTGGTCTGAAGGCTCTGGAGTTGGTGTAGAGGGTCTGAGTTGGTCTGGAGTTGGTGTAGAGGGTCTGAAGTTGGTCTGAAGTTGGTCTGGAGTTGGTATGGAGGGTCTGGAGTAGGTGTGAATGGTCTGGAGTTGGTCTGAAGGGTCTGGAGTTGGTCTGAAGGGTCTGGAGTTGGTCTGAAGGGTCTGGAGTTGGTCGGGAGGGTCTGGAGTTGTTTGGGAGGGTCTGGAGTTGGTGGGGAGGGTCTGGAGTTGGTCGGGGGGGTCTGGAGTTAGTCTGAAGGGTCTGGAGTTGCACTGGAGGGTCTGGAGTTGCACTGGAGGGTCTGGAGTTGGTCTGGAGGGTCTGGAGTTGGTCTGGAGGGTCTGGATTTGGTCTAAAGGGTCTGGAGTTGGTTGGGAGGGTCTGGAGTTGGTGGGGAGGGTCTGGAGTTGGTCTGAAGGGTCTGGAGTTGGTCTGAAGGAAGTGGAGTTGGTGTGGAGGGTCTGGAGTTGGTCTGAAGGATCTGGAGTTGCACTGAAGGGTCTGGAGTTGGTGTGGAGGGTCTGGAGTTGGTCTGGAGGGTCTGGATTTGGTCTAAAGGGTCTGGAGTTGGTTGGGAGGGTCTGGAGTTGGTCTGAAGGGACTGGAGTTGGTCTGAAGGGTCTGAAGTTGGTCTGGGGTTGGTGTAGAGGGTCTGAAGTTGGTCTGAAGGGTCTGGAGTTGCACTGGAGGGTCTGGAGTTGGTCTGAAGGGTCTGGAGTTGGTCTGGAGGGTCTGGAGTTGGTTGGGAGGGTCTGGAGTTGGTCTGAAGGGTCTGGAGTTGGTGTGGAGGGTCTGGAGTTGGTCTGGAGGGTCTGGAGTTGGTCTGAAGGGTCTGGAGGGTCTAGAGTTGGTATGGAGGTTCTGAAGGGTCCAAGGTTGGTCTGGAGTTGCTGTAGAGGGTCTGACGTTGGTCTAGAGTTGGTATGGAGGGTCTGATGTTGGTCTGTAGTCGGTATGGAGGGCCTGACGTTGGTCTGGTGTTGATATGGAGGGTCTGAAGTTGGTCTGGAGTTGGTATGCAGGGTCTGACGTTGGTCTGGAGTTGGTATGGAGGGTCTGGAGTTGGTGTGAATGATCTGGAGTTGGTCTGAAGGCTCTGGAGTTGGTGTAGCGGGTCTGAGTTGGTCTGGAGTTGGTGTAGAGGGTCTGAAGTTGGTCTGAAGTTGGTCTGGAGTTGGTATGGAGGGTCTGGAGTAGGTGTGAATGGTCTGGAGTTGGTCTGAAGGGTCTGGAGTTGGTCGGGAAGGGTCTGGAGTTGGTCGGGAGGGTCTGGAGTTGGTTGGGAGGGTCTGGAGTTGGTGGGGAGGGTCTGGAGTTGGTCAGGGGGGTCTGCAGTTAGTCTGAAGGGTCTGGAGTTGGTTGGGAGGGTCTGGAGTTGGTCTGAAGGGTCTGGAGTTGGTGTGGAGGGTCTGGAGTTGGTCTGAAGGGTCTGGAGTTGGTCGCGGGGGTCTGCAGTTGGTCTGAAGGGTCTGGAGTTGGTGGGGAGGGTTTGGAGTTGGTCTGAAGGTCTGGAGTTGGTTGGGAGGAACTGGAGTTGGTCTGAAGGGTCTGGAGTTGGTGGGGAGGATCTGGAGTTGGTCTGGAGGGTCTGGATTTGGTCTAAAGGGTCTGGAGTTGGTGGGGAGGGTCTGGAGTTGGTGGGGAGGGTCTGGAGTTGGTCTGAAGGGTCTGGAGTTGGTTGGGAGGGTCTGGAGTTGGTGGGGAGGGTCTGGAGTTGGTCTGAAGGGTCTGGAGGGTCTGGAGTTGGTATGGAGGGTCTGAAGTTTGTCTGAAGTTGGTCTGAAGGGTCTGGAGTTGCATTGGAGGGTCTGGAGTTGGTCTGAAAGGTCTGGAGTTGGTCTGGAGGGTCTGGAGTTGGTTGGGAAGGTCTGCAGTTGGTCTGAAGGGTCTGGAGTTGGTGTGGAGGGTCTGGAGTTGGTCTGGAGGGTCTGGAGTTGGTCGCGGGGGTCTGCAGTTGGTCTGAAGTGTCTGGAGTTGGTGGGGAGGGTTTGGAGTTGGTCTGAAGGTCTGGAGTTGATTGGGAGGGACTGGAGTTGGTCTGAAGGGTCTGGAGTTGGTTGGGAGGGTCTGGAGTTGGTGGGGAGGGTCTGGAGTTGGCCTGAATGGTATGGAGTTGGTTGGGAGGGTCTGGAGTTGGTGGGGAGGGTCTGGAGTTGGTCTGAAGGGTCTGAAGGGTCTGGAGTGTTTGGAGTTGGTATGGAGGGTCTGGAGTTGGTGGGGAGGGTTTGGAGTTGGTCTGAAGGTCTGGAGTTGGTTGGGAGGGACTGGAGTTGGTCTGAAGGGTCTGGAGTTGGTGGGGAGGATCTGGAGTTGGTGTGAATGGTCTGGAGTTGGTCTGAAGGGTCTGGAGTTGGTGTGAATGGTCTGGAGATGGTCTGAAGGGTCTGGAGATGGTGTAGAGGGTCTGAAGTTGGTCTGGAGTTGGTGTAGAGGGTCTGAAGTTGGTCTGAAGTTGGTCTGGAGTTGATATGGAGGGTCTGGAGTAGGTGTGAATGGTCTGGAGTTGGTCTGAAGGGTCTGGAGTTGGTCTGAAGGGTCTGGAGTTTGTCTGGAGGGTCTGGTGATGGTGTAGAGGGTCTGAAGTTGGTCTGGAGTTGGTGTAGAGGGTCTGAAGTTGGTCTGAGGTGATCTGAAGGGTCTGGAGTTGGTCTGGAGGGTCTGGAGTTGGTCTGAAGGGTCTGGAGGGTGTAGAGTTGGTATGGAGGGTCTGAAGGGTCCGAAGTTGGTCTGGAGTTGGTGTAGAGGGTCTGAGTTTGGTATGGAGTTGGTATGGAGGGTCTGAGGTTGGTATGGAGTTGGTATGAAGGGTCTGAAGTTGGTCTGGAGTTGGTGTGAAGGGTCTGGAGTTGGTGTGAAGGGTCTGGAGTTGGTCTGAAGGGTCTGGAGTTGGTATGGAGGGTCTGAAGTTGGTCTGGAGTTGGTATGCAGGGTCTGAAGTTGGTCTGGAGTTGGTATGGAGGGTCTGGAGTTGGTGTGAAGGGTCTGGAGTTGGTGTGAAGGGTCTGGAGTTGGTCTGAAGGTCTGGAGTTGGTTGGGAGGGACTGGAGTTGGTCTGAAGGGTCTGGAGTTGGTTGGGAGGGTCTGGAGTTGGTGGGGAGGGTCTGGAGTTGGCCTGAAGGGTCTGGAGTTGGTTGGGAGGGTCTGGAGTTGGTGGGGAGGGTCTGGAGTTGGTCTGAAGGGTCTGAAGGGTCTGGAGTGTTTGGAGTTGGTATGGAGGGTCTGAAGTTGGTCTGGAGGGTCTGGAGTTGGTCTGGAGGGTCTGGAGTTGGTGTGGAGGGTCTGGAGTTGGTCTGGAGGGTCTGGAGTTGGTGGGGAGGGTTTGGAGTTGGTCTGAAGGTCTGGAGTTGGTTGGGAGGGACTGGAGTTGGTCTGAAGGGTCTGGAGTTGGTGGGGAGGATCTGGAGTTGGTGTGAACGGTCTGGAGTTGGTCTGAAGGGTCTGGAGTTGGTGTGAATGGTCTGGAGATGGTCTGAAGGGTCTGGAGATAGTGTGGAGGGTCTGAAGTTGGTCTGGAGTTGGTGTAGAGGGTCTGAAGTTGGTCTGGAGTTGATATGGAGGGTCTGGAGTAGGTGTGAATGGTCTGGAGTTGGTCTGAAGGGTCTGGAGTTGGTCTGAAGGGTCTGGAGTTTGTCTGGAGGGTCTGGAGATGGTGTAGAGGGTCTGAAGTTGGTCTGGAGTTGGTGTAGAGGGTCTGAAGTTGGTCTGAGGTGGTCTGAAGGGTCTGGGGTTGGTCTGGAGGGTCTGGAGTTGGTCTGAAGGGTCTGGAGGGTGTAGAGTTGGTATGGAGGGTCTGAAGGGTCCAAAGTTGTCTGGAGTTGGTGTAGAGGGTCTGAGGTTGGTATGGAGTTGGTATGGAGCGTCTGAGGTTGGTATGGAGTTGGTATAAAGGGTCTGATGTTGGTATGGAGGGTCTGGAGTTGGTCTGGAGTTGGTATGCAGGGTCTGAAGTTGGTCTGGAGTCGGTATGGCGGGTCTGGAGTTGGTGTGAAGGGTCTGGAGTTGGTCTGAAGGGTCTGGAGTTGGTCTGAAGGGTCTGGAGTTGGTATGGAGGGTCTAAAGTTGGTCTGGAGTTGGTATGCAGGGTCTGAAGTTGGTCTGGAGTTGGTATGGAGGGTCTGGAGTTGGTGTGAAGGGTCTGGAGTTGGTCTGAAGGGTCTGGAGTTGGTCTGAAGGGTCTGGAGTTGGTCTGGAGGGTCTGGAGTTGGTGTGGAGGGTCTGGAGTTGGCGGGGAGGGTCTGGAGTTGGTCTGAAGGGTCTGGAGTTGGTCTGAAGGGTCTGGAGTTGGTCTGGAGTTGGTATGCAGGGTCTGAAGTTGGTCTGGAGTTGGTATGGAGGGTCTGGAGTTGGTCTGAAGGGTCTGGAGTTGGTCTGGAGGGTCTGGAGTTGGTGTGAAGGGTCTGGAGTTGGTCTGGAGGGTCTGGAGTTGGTGTGAAGGGTCTGGAGTTGGTGTGAAGGGTCTGGAGTTGGTGTGAAGGGTCTGGAGTTGGTGTGGAGGGTCTGGAGTTGGTCTGAAGGGTCTGGAGTTGGTCTGGAGGGTCTGGAGTTGGTGTGAAGGGTCTGGAGTTGGTCTGAAGGGTCTGGAGTTGGTCTGAAGGGTCTGGAGTTGGTCTGAACGGTCTGGAGTTGGTCTGAATGGTCTGGAGTTGGTCTGAAGGGTCTAGAGTTAGTCTGAGGATGGAGCATCATCTGCAGGAGACGGTCATTTCTGATGTCACCAGGTGCTCCTGTAGATGCTCCCCCAGAGCTCCTCCAGAGCAGCCTGGCTGGAGGAGTCAGGGGCCTCAGCGGATCATTCAAGGACCCTTCTTGCTGGAACTCGCTGTCAATCATCCGGCCACTGACGGCTGACGCCGCAGGGCTCGGCTGACGCTGCAGGGCTCGTCTGACCCTTAGGGCTCGGCTGACTGCGACGCATGCATGTGGGGGTAGAGGGCTGGTGGTCTTGTCCTCGTTCCAGCTGTGGCAGCAGTCGTTTTGAATGTGTCTCCCGTAGCGACGCTTGAAATCATGATGTTTGGACAGATTTGGCTAAACTCGATACTTGGAAGTGACTGAGATATGTGTTGAGATCAGATTTTTCTGTTTTTGTAATTATTTTTGTTTGCTTCTCACTCGTCAACCCGTCTTTCTCTGATTTGGGGTTGTAGAACCAAATCAAGTCCAGAGATCAGCTGAAACATGTAGATCTTGACTTGTCACCGTTTTCCTGCAGAGTCTAAACACGGCACGCACTAAAAAGTCTCACACCTTGTGTGTAAATCTGAGACTTGTGTCCACAAAACACACATGCGTACGGAGTATGGTGGATGTGTCGGTGTGTAAACGGCTCTGCCACATGCAGCAGGTTCGTACTCACTCAGGTGTGGCGGTGCGATGCTGGTGCAGGTAGACCGAGGGCGTCCTCGGTGAAAGTCACAGCACCCTGCTAACTCAAAGGCCACAAATATGGTCAAAACAAACAAAACACTGATGATCCATAAACGGCAGCACACCTCCATGAAACATGGCACTCACCTGGAAAGTGAGGCTCACGCCTGCTGTCCATCCAGCTGCAGAGCTGGACTGAAGCGCTCTGTGTTTCAGAACCACTGGAACGAAGCCCAGCGATGTGGAGAAACAAACAGACTCTTACATGAGTGCAAAGATGATCCTCAGGAAATCCAGGAGGACCAGAGAGGAGGTGGTTTTGTGTTGCGTTTGGATCAATAATGCTCCTCAGTGTCACATCCATAAACGTCTGGTCATGTGTGTAACAGTTCAGATCACCGAGCCACCCTCATCCTCTCTTCATGACCAATAATATAATACCCTCCAGCGCTCCAGCCTGCTGGCAGCGAGCACGCTTTCGCCCCGCGGCTCAATTCTCCGCGACGTCTGAGAAATGACAAACAGATGAAACAGCCGGCACAGATGTCAGAAACGTAGCGCAGGCATTCCTGATCATTTAACAGGCGTGTGTGGGCTGACGCTGAGGTCACGGGAGGGTGACCCGTGGACGGGCGCAAACAGCCCTCAACCGATCCCAACTCCAAGAGATCGGAGAGGATGAAGCTCAGCGAGGAGGGTCCACATCCTCAGAGGAACATCAAACTGTTTTCAGAGTTTCATAGAAGTCAGGCCAAAAAGGAAAACTCAGCACCGTTTCCTCACATGTTCCTGCGCATTAAAGCCGAGGATCTCATCTGTCTACGGGTGAAAGGCCATCGCTCCTGTAACACTGAACATGCTCAGTGAGACCTGCGGGGATGGAGCTCTTGGCTTTTTCTCGTCATGGCCTGGCCTCTCTGTTAATTATCTGAGACGTCCACTCCCAGGAAGCCTGAGGAGACACCAGGACGCTCCGAGATATTCGTCCTGGGATTAAAAAAGACTCCAGCCTCTGTTCTCCGACTTTTACAGACATCTATTAAAAGAAGAGGGGATGCACACAGTAATACATAACTGCACGTATTTATATGAAGAGTAAAGAGGACAGAGTGAGGAAAGATTCCAGTGCATCATGGGAAGTCCCCCAGCAGTCTAGACCCAGAGCAGCTAAACTGAAGAGATGACTCAGGCCCAACCAAGCCAGCCCGAACTAAAATCTTCATGAAAAAGGAACAGGCTGGGGCCATCTCGGCCCTTCTGGTGTCGAGTGCGTCGCTCCGGTGTTTCTGTCCTCATCATCATCTGTCTTCTGGTTGGCGGTCGGGCTGCTGCTGCTGCTGCTGCCAGGCTGCGTGGGGTGGTGGCGTGCTGGGTCGGTTGCTCTTGGCTGTGCTGGTACCGTGGGTGGGGCGGAGAATACACACACGGGGCTGGGACTGCATCATTGTGGTCCTTGTCTCCTGGGTTCCCCGGGTCTCCCGTCATGGTGGGGCATCTCGGCCGACTCTGACAGGCCCACGGGGGGACCTGGTGCAGCCTGAGACAGAGGTGGTGATAATGATGATAATAATTACCGTTGTTACTGTTGGTGTTTTTTTTATTGGTATTATGATTAATGGTGTTATTTCTTTTAGTACTATGACTATTAATACCATTGTTGGTGTTATTAATATTATAATTGTTATTATTGTGACTAATATTTAATGTATATATAATGTATACACATATGTATGTACACATATATATACGTGTGTGGATGTGTGTGTGTGTGTTTATGTATGTGTGTATTTGTATGTATATGTATAGTGCATGTATATGTGTGGATATATATATTATACGTCGGTATGTATGTATATAAGCGCGTAGCTGTGTATGTACGAATTAATGTACGTATAAATAATGCTTTCTATATAAATATGTTAACCATTAATTGTTCTATAGTAAAGCCCTTACATTATATCACGTGCACAGATTTAAAAATTAGATCTTAAAGTCTATGAATTCATAGATGTTTATATTACTGGGAATTAAACAGCATTTATCATTAATTCATAATCAACACAATACTGATTCCGTAACTAATCAGTGCCATCACCAACATATCGATCACAGCCAGCTGCCTTTATTTATCTATTTATATGTTTATTATGCAGCCCTTACCTGTTTACATCTGTACACATATATAAATGGGTTTGCAGTTATGTGTGTATGAATATAAGATCATAATTGTACCTACACATCTATATGTATGATTATCTTCAGGTACATATGTCTGTGGGTACGTGACATGCACAGGTATATGTATATTTTATATCTATTAATATTTATTCATTACCCCCCACCCAGGCACTGACACCCAAAAAGTCTTTACAGATCTACACACATCCTTTATGCACATCTGAGTAGTTGAGTCTCTAGGAGGTGATCTCCACCGTCATGTAGCGTGACCCTGCATCAGTCACCAAGACTATCCCGCTCAGCAATGACAGTGTTGCCCGGAGCATACGGGAGATGTCCGTGGACACTGAGCTACAGCTGTGTGCTGGGTTGCGAGGTTGTCACTTTAGTGTCCAGCTGGATGAGACCACCACGGCTGATAATAACGTCCTCCTGAGGGCCTATATAGGTCCGTTATGTGTCTGGGAAGATTTCCTGTTCGGGGAGTACCTGGCCACAGACACATGAGGGGAAACCATCTTCACTGCCCTGACAGAGTTTGTGCCACTGATGGAGCGCCAGCTATGGTCGGCAGATACCGGGGATCCTCCACCTTGTTAAAGGAGCAATAAGTGGAAATCCATTATTTAAGACTGAAGGAATTAAAAAATCGCTACATGGAGAACGAGAGGTGTAATTTCATCTGGAGTATAGGATGACGTCACACACCCGCTCTCTGTGTTGATCTCCAGCCTCAAGTTTACAAGCCGGTCCGGCCGCGCGTTCATGTGCGTTCATGTGAAACTTCGCCTCCTCCCTCCTCCCCCCTCCCTCTCTATAAAACGCGACAGCCAGTGAGTAGTGACGGCGGCAGCATTTTCGAACTGAAATGGCAGACAGCGGAACAAAACAGGAAAGCTATTCACTGCCGTCATATTGTTACTAACGTTGAACTGTCTGCTAACGCAATTAGCAGCGAATAGATAACGTTTGATGCTAATGGTGACTCACTAAATTAGTGACATAAAGATTAATTTACGGACAAACCAGTATAAACATTATAATGTTATAAATGACTTACTTTGTTACTCGCCATGGTGATGTTTTGCTCGGTGTAGGTAGATCTTTGAAGCGAGCGGGGTGTAGTGGGGGAGTGTGTGGAGGGGGGGTTTGGTGGCGAGCAGAGGCAGAGGGAGGTGTGGCTAATGGCACACTTTGTTTTGGTCTACAGGCAGTGCTCAACAGCAAACCTAGCGGTGAAATGATTTCGCTTTTTGCTCCTTTAAAGCAGCGCGTTCGCCAGGTTCTGACAGCACACTGGACTCTGCACCGTCACAACTTGGTGACTAAAAAAAATGTCCCCATCACTCAATGAGTCCCTGAACAGTCAAGGCCATTAACAAAATAAAGGCCCATGCGCTCAATGATCGGCTCTTCAGACAGCTGTGCGGGGAAAATGATGAGGCCTTTAAGCGCCTGCTGCTCCACACAGAGGTGCTGGCTGTCCAACTGCTTGGCCAGACTGTGGAAGCTTTTCACCTCAGTCATTGAGTTCCTCGACCAGGACGACGCAACTTTGAAGGCCCAGCTGTGGTCTTGTCCCAATGACATTTTCTACCTGCTTTATTGCAAAACTGGAGCTCTACCAGCAGAACCTGGGGAGGCGACAATTAAATCATTTTCTGCATTTGGCAAAGGTGGGCTTCAATTATATTATTATAAAGGCCTGTTCACACACAAATAATTGTGTAGCTAATTATTCAATTTTTATAGTAGCCTAGAGGTCAGATATTTCACCTGTCTGTTCTTCGATGTGGCACTTTCAGCAAATCCTCCTCCTGCTTCTGTCCTTCTACTGAATCAGCACAAAAAATTCCTTTGCAAATTATCTCTGCTAAAAAGGGGAATCCCTAGTGCGTATTACGTCATATGTTTGAGGAACTCCAAGGGGGAAAAAAAAATGTTAATTGTTGTTCAGGTGTTGGATGAGCTTACAGACAGATCTGCTGCTCTACACTGGCCACTTAAGTACAGTGATCCCTTAGTTATCGCGGTTAATGGGGACCGGCGCCCCCCCGCAATAATCAAAATCCGCGATATGGAGGCAGAGCCCCCCCGAGCCTAAATAATGTGTTTAAAATATGTTTAAACACCGCAAAAAAGTAGCGAGACACTGCAGTGACACAAGACAAAGGCTAAACTGTGGTCTTTCTGTTTCCCTCACAGCCTCTGGTCTCCAAACTGTCAATCAATCAATAACTTTTTTTTTTTTTTTTTCATAATAAAGACCTAAGCTTTAGTCAGGAGGGAGGGCTTTTCACCCGCTATCTTCTCCTCCCGGTATTTAAAAGAACAACAGCAGAGGGAACAACGGAGTGTTTGTATCTGTTTGTCTTTGCAAAAGGGAGTCTAATCACTGAACGTGATGGTAGAAACTTAAATTGGTACAAAGTCTCTCTCTTACTAAAACAGTTTTACACCAACGTTCATTTATGTAAACACATTCTCCACCTCCGCATGATTTCCCAGTTGTTGCAGACCCTCTGTCGGTGCGGAGCGGTGATCTAGACGGGGACGGAGGTCCGCTTTGCTCCGCACCGACAGAGGGGAGGAGCGAAGGGAACGGACCTCCGAACCCGTCTAGATCACCGTCAACGTCCCTTTCCCCGAGCCAGGTCTCAGAGACCAGGATGCAGGCTTCTTTAAATACATGCTGGTGGCGAACAAGAGCCTGTAGTTCCTCTGTTTTATTGCAGAGAGCGCAGACGTTGGACAGGATCATTGAAGGGAGGGGGACGCGCAACAGGTGTTGCCGTCTGCGCTCCTGTACGCCGCCTCTCCTGCCTCGCCTCCTCGGTTTCCGTCATGGAGGTACAAAGTTGTCTCCTTCCCCGTGCTCGGTCAGGAAAGACTAGGTCCGCTGGTGGGCCGCTGATCACGGGATTAGAGAATTTTAACAGATAGTCTCTGGAATATTGAATGGAGCTGTCAGCAACCCCAGGTGACATGAGGACGCAGCACCGCCAATAAAAAGATCAGAGTCAGATCCACGTCACTGAATCATCACACTCTTAATCACACAAAGTGAGGTTGATCAATTCAAAGTGCACAGCGAGTTTAAAAGTTTAAGTAAAAAACAACAAACTTAAAACTGACATGCTTCCCACTGCTGCCGGTCGCTGCGTCGTGCATGCGCCCAGTAAATGCGTAAATGTAGTAAATGCGTCTCGGCCAAACAGCAACCAGATTCTAGAGTTCTGTCTGTGTTTCTTTGTTGCTTACAGGAGGCTGTGAGTCATTGTTTGATGTTTCGCTGGCAGCTGCAGCCTCTCGTCTGCTGTGGGGTGGATTTTCGCAGAATTTCAGCAATTATTTCTTGATTTTTTTATTATAATATATTTCTGAAAAAAATCCGCGATGGACTAAAACCGCGTTAGTCAAACCGCGATGCGGCAAGGGATCACTGTATTATACTTATAAATGATATAATACTACTACTAATAATAATACTATAATACTAAAGTATTATATTATTATTGTATTATTTCCATGTTGTCTCCATTATTTCTATTTCCACAAATTTTCACAATTTTTTTTTTTTTTTTTTTTTTTTTGGGGGGGGGGGGTTAAGAGCATCATGGTGGCCCAGAGGGGCCAAAAAAAGGTTGAGAACCACTGTTTTATTCCAACACAATCCACTACACATTCATTTACATACAATACTGTTGCTGCAAACAGAAACCCAGCTTTCTTCCCCCCCCAACCCCCCTTGGTGCGTGCGTGGAGCACCAGGTGTATGCTACAAGTGATTAGCGTGGGGAAATCAGCTGGAAAAGGAACGCTTGCGTGTTCAGTCGCTGAGCGCACAGATATCAGAGCGGTGGGGAGTTGTAGTTTTGGTGCAGCGGTAATTCTAGAATGATCTGAACTGATGAATTTGAATACAATTTAGTGCTAATTATGATGATAATTAAAAGTAATAATGAATTGTATCCCAAGTATCTAGCAATGTTAACACCTGTAACTTAAAGTGTATATTTATTGATTTTTATCTTGGCATTGACACTGGTGATTTTGTGTGTTCTTAAGGTTTTCACCTGCAAAATAAATGGGAAAAAGAAACAAAATTCTCATTATTTGGAGTGAATCCAAGCTAAATTTTTCAGATGTGAGGGATCTGTGCAAGAATTAGAACACCGCTTAACAAACACACCACACAAATGCTGCAGGAGCCATCTAGTGTCGTCTCATGGCATCAGGAATCATTTGAAACTCATAATCACTCATCACAGTCCACCAATGCATCCCAAAAAACCACCCACAACCTTCTCAGAAACACAACACGTTCTCTGGACATGAGCCCATCACAGATGGACAGACAGTGGACAAGTTTGTGGTCAGATGAGTCCATGACATCAGGTTCTACACTCCAACCACAACTTCTTTCTGGAAGACAACTGTCCACCACTGTCCCTCCAGGCTTTAATTTTCTGGACAGTTTTGATTTGATCCTTCTGAATCAGAGACGCGTATTTCCCGCAACCACCGGATGTGGGACAACTTCACAGCTGTGAAGGCGTAGCCCCATTCTCTTCTCCTGTAACCTGACTCTGGTGTCCCATCCATTCATGGCCATTTCCACCGGTACAGAACTTACCAAATCAGTTGCAATGATCTACGGGGATGAGCAAGAACCAGTGTTCAGAAGAACAACACCACCGATCAACATGCTTTTACTGCAAAACTGGTAAGTGGTTCGTCGCTGCCAGTCTGGTCGTCCCTCTGCCTACGTTCAGACCTGTGAAAATTCGGCCCGAAACCGACCCGACCCGAGCTATTATCATGAGTCCGGGAGTCCAAACCTGAATGGACCCGCAATATTTGGACCCGGAACCGACTCGAACCGAGTCTTTAGTTTCCGACCACGAACCGTTACCTGAATAGAACCGAGACAATCCAGCCCATAGCTGCTCATGTTAAAAGTTGTCTAGCGTTGAATAAAACTTGATTTTCTTACCTAAAGTTGTCTTCTTCTACCGGTTCAGTTGCTACATAGGCTACGTGATGTAAAGAACAATAAATCCACGTCGTTATTTTCTTTGTGGATACAGATGCTATTGGTAGCAACTGCTAACGCTAATAGCCTACACCGGTCAGGACGTGTCCTGAATATGTTCTCTCATCCAGCGTTATCATGTTGGTGATCCGTTGTGCTTTACAGCTGCCGGGCAAACCGCTAATAACATGCTAATAACACGCTAATAACACGCTAATAACACACTACGGCAACACGGTTGTTTCATGACAAACCCGTCACGTTAAACTGCCCCGAGTCCTGACATTGGCTGTCACCACCAATATCTTTACCTCTCTGGAGTAAACGTGGACCCAGTCTGTCAGAGAGCACCGAGACCCGAGACTAACTGTAGTTTCAGACCAGATTCAGACCAGAACCCGAAGTGACGTCTTTTGAATGGACCCGAGACCCGATTCGGGTCGGGTCGGAACCTCAGGTTTTCAGGTTGTTGGGTTGTTCCGAAGACCTCTAACGTCCATCCAAAGGCAGTTTCCTCTACGTCTGTAGATACTGCCCCCTAGAGCCCAGAGTGACGTCCAGAAGAACCAGACTACCTCTGGTATCAAAGAGGAAAGGATCAGGATGACTGTCCGGTCTGTTTCGGTAAATCCAGATGTGAGCTTTTTTGTTTTTTATTCTTTTGCTAGACTACAGAGAGATGAACACGGTCTGTGGGGTTGAGTGTTGCGTTAATGACATCAACCCCCGGGGGTCAGGGTTATTTACGACTCAAACGCTACAAGACAACTGCGCTGTGGTTGACGCGTCTGTGACGTCATCTGATGAGTGTTTATGTGTGTCCATAACAAACGCCGTCGTCCCGGGTGCCACAGAGCTGACCTGCATTTCAAACGCTCTTAGAGTCCCATCAGTGAGCCGCGCTGCTGCACGCGCTGACGCGTTGCACGGTTGCCATAAACACACCAACACGCCCTCCAGCTGCTAGCTTAGATCATCATCACCTGCTGCTCTGAGACGTGCCTGACTGGGTTTGGTCCAAGCCACAAAAGACTTCCGGGACGAGACTGTGAGCTACAGGGAAGTCTGTAGCTGTTACGACAATGAGCACAATGTTCTGTTTTTATTCAAAATAAAAGAACAACCCATCCCCGCTCAGCTGGAGGAAGGTTGACGCCGCTGCACCTCAGATCATTTATTCACGTCAAGTCAAAGTGAGTGAATCCAGCCAGTTTCTCTTTTTTTTTTTCTCTCCACTCCTCTGTGGCGTTGCTGGTCTCCTGCTCTGAAACTCCAGAGGACCAGAAGCATCGCATCCATGTGGGCTCCTTTCTCCATGTAGAGCAGTGGTTCTCAACCTTTTTTGAACAAACGCCCCCCTGGGCCACCATGATGATCTAGTATTATTATCTACTACTACAAATTAAGTAGTAGTAGTAGTATTATATTATAAGTAAGTATAATACTTAAGTGGCCAGTGTAGAGCAGCAGATCTCTGTCTGTCAGCTCATCCAACACCTGAACAACAATTGACATTTTTTCCCCCCCTGGAGTTCCTCATACGTATGATGTAATGCGTGCTAGGGATTCCCCTTTTTATTGGAAATAATTTGCGGAGGAAATATTTGCACTGATTCAGGAGGACAGAAGCCGCGGAGGAGGAGGAATTACTGAAAGCGCCACATCGAAGAACAGACAGGTGAAATATCTGACCTCTAGGCTACTATAAAAATTTAATAATTAGCTACACAATTATGTGTGTGTGAACAGGCCTTTATAATAATATAATTGAAGCCCACCTTTTCCAACTACAGAAAATGATTTAATTGTTATGTGCTGATCCCTCAGTGACTGAAAGTAAGCCAAGTCTTGAGTTGCCTGGATGTTTTTTAGAAAGATGCTCCTGTAATCGTGACACCTTCACGGCTTCATTGGAGAACACCTGCTCACATAGCAGCACATCTGCAGATGTTCGTTGCTCGGTGATGGAATAAATCCATAATTTATGTAATTAGCATTGTACTGCCGGCACTTTTTCTTGTTTTCTGCCATTTTTGATTGTACTGTAAATGTTTTTGATTAAACGTGATTACGTAGTCTTGATTGTGTGTGTTTTCATTGGTTGTTAAATAAATGTGTTGGAAAGGGGTTTCTCTGCTGCTGTGTGTTTATGGGCGTTACTATGGTGACTGATCCCGGCCAGCTCGTCTGATTGAGACGTAGAGAGAAAAGGAGATTTTACCGGGTCATGGAAGCAGCAGACTCTGGGTTTTGGTCTCAGACAGCAGCTTTATTTTTTGAGAGGAAATCTGAGCACAACATTTTATTGAAACATAAATAGATTTGCACTATTAAAAAAAAACCTTGAGAAACCATGGAAGTTTAAAAGAGTTCTCAAGACGTGGCGCCCCTCAATTGTGCCTGAGCGCCCCCCTCTCAGCCCTGACGTTTTCAGCACCCCCCCTGAAGGTTCAGAACGCCCCAGTTGAGAAACCCTAATGTAGAGGGACAGTTCCAGTGACTGCATGCAATGCAGTGTGGCGGTCATGAGAAAAACAGGAGACATGCTGTGACTTTAAAGTCCCAGGAGCAACTTTCTCTGACTGCTTCCACTTCAGGTGAGGCCCGACGGAGCTGTGAGCTCCTCCTCAGCCTCCTGCTGCACAGAAACGCTCCAGAAAGAGCAGCGGTAAACAAGCGACTCCCCTCATTAGGCGTGTTTGCGTGTTGCTGTGGACAGTTGGCTCCACTGACTTGTTTCAGTTCTGCAACCACGTTATCCAGTTGATGCCGGATCATATTCCAGCGGCTTACAAGCTGCTGCAGCTGCATTTTTTTCACCGGCGTTTAGCCAGTTGAAGTCGAGGAAACTGCTGGATGCAGCTGCAGCTTCTCTCCACGTGATCGAGGATACAGATGTTCACTGAAGACGATGAATCCAGCACAAGCCAAAGATCCTTTTTATCTGCTGTCAGCAATTCTGCTTCTTACCGTCGCTTCAATAATTCCTTGTGGATAAAAAAAACACCCTGGTGATGCAGTAAAAAAGGGCTCGAAAGGCAGATGCCACGTTTCAGCTCAGGGATTCACACCCACATGGGAGGAACAGGGTGAGTTCTTAGTGCAGCAGCAAGAAAAAGCACGTGAACCCTCTGAAATCAACTGGTTCTCTGCATTAAATCTGCATTTTATTTATTAAATGTGATCTGATTTCCATCTAACACAAAAACAGACATAATGTGCTTCATTTATCACAGGTTTCAAGGTGCATTTTCTGTTTTCACCGCTGCACCAACCTGCCGTCCAGCGAGCTTGAGCAGATAAGAACCTCCCGTCGAGCTTGAACATCTGGAGAGAGCTGCTGCTTTTTACAGTCAGATGGTGGGATCTGTCAGATCACGTCAACACAAGAGGTCATCTGTTAATGTGACTGTAGGAGGTCTTTTTATGATTACTGTTATTCACATTTCTGTTTTGAGGACACGTAGTAACATAATTGATTGGTGATTAGTGGCTGTGATGAAGATGATGAGGAAGATGAGTTTACATCCTTAATAGATCACTTCACAACTGGACACGGGCCAATCCAGGACCCAGACCCTTTTCTTTAATCCCATTAACAGCAAAGATCTAGAAGACATCCTGCGTAAACGGAACTCCTCCTGCTGTCTGGACATCGTGCCCACCGATTTTCTCAAAAAGGTCTCAAAAATCTTGTAGCCAGATCTGCTACGGATTGTGAACTTGTCTTTAATGTCGGGTGTTTTCCCAGAACCACTGAAAACAGCTGTAATTAAACCCCTGCTAAAAAGAGACAATCTAGACAAAACACAGATGAACAACTACAGGCCAATAATCAATCTTCCATTTTTAGGCAAAATAAAATTGAAAAGGCTGTTTTTTATCAGTTAAATTACTTTCTAAGAAAAAACAACTGCTATGATGTCTTCCAGTCAGGTCTTAGACAGCTCCATAGCACTGAGACTGCTCTGACCAAGGTCATGAATTACATATGTCTGAATACAGATGCTGGAAAAATATCAGCGTTGGTTTTAATGGATCTCAGCACTGCATTTGTTACAGTTGACCACATTATATCACTCCAACGACTGGACAACTGGGTGGGTCTCTCTGGTGCTGTACTGAACTGGTTCAAAACGTACCTGGAGAACAGGAAGTACTTTGTGTCAGTAGGCAGCTTTACATCTGACCAGACAAAAATTACATGTGGCGTTCCCCAGGGTGCCATCCTGGGGCCTCTTCTGTTTAACATGCTCCCACTGGTTATAAAGAACCACAATATTAGTTACCATAGCTACGCTGATGACACACACATATATATTACAATGTCACCAGGAGACCGAGGCCCTGTTCAGGCTCTCGGTAAATGCATTGAGGAGATTAATGACTGGATGTGCCTTAACTTCCTACAGATGAACAAAAACAAAGCTGAGGTGATTGTTTTTGGAGCCAAAGAGAAACGACTGCAGGTCTCCACAGAGCTTGAATCTATAGATCTAAAAATCACCAATCAGGCCAGAAATCTGGGTGTAGTGATGGACTCGGATCTAAACTTTGAAAAACACATTAAAGCAATCACTAAATCAGCCTGGTATCACTTGAAGAACATCTCAAGGATAAAAGATCTGATGTCTCAGCAAAATCTGGAAAAACTAGTCCATGCGTTCATTTTCAGTCGGCTTGATTATCGTAACAGCATTTTACTGGTTTATCTAAAAAATCAGTTAGACAGCTGCAGCTCATTCAGAACTCTGCTGCCTGAGTTCTCACTAAGACCAGAAGAGTGGCCCACATCAGTCCAGTTCTGAGGTCCTTACACTGGCTGCCTGTCCGTCAAAGGATAGACTTTAAAGTTCTGTTGCTGGTCTATAAAGCTCTGAATGGTTTGGGACCAGAATACATCAGTGACCTCCTGTCCCAGTATGAACCCACCAGACCCCTCAGGTCATCTAGATCCAGTTTATCATCAGTACCCAGAGTCAGAACCAGACATGGAGAAGCTGCGTTCAGTTTCTCTGCTCCACATGTCTGGAACAAACTCCCAGAAAGCCTCAAATCAGCTGAAAACACTCCGTTTATTTAAATCCAGGTTGAAGACTCACCTGTTCTCAGCTGCCTTTAAATAAGATTTTATTCAGGAGCTCAAATCTCCACAGCCTTTTAAAACTCTTTTTACTGTTTTCTTTGTTTTTATGCTTTTATTCTTTTACTTTTTCATGCTTTCTCTTTTTTCTGGGATGCTTTTAATGTTTTATGTAAAGCACTTTTAATTGTTTTGTCCATGAAATGTGCTCTACAAGTAAACTTGCCTTCACACTAAAGTGGACATGTGCTGTTTTGGTGTTTTTGTTGCATGTCCATGTAACTGCTTGGATCTTCAATTGTGTTCTTAGCTGACTTTCTGCTTGTCATTTTGGTATCTACATGTTAGGATCAGTGCTTCCTGGCGTGCACTTAGATCACCTGTGCTGCAGGCATCTCACGCAGCATCTGGTGATATTAGACGTGCCTTAAAAAAGGAGAACCCTGAAGACATACAACCATGAGACTCTGTTCGGCATGAAACTGGAAAGGGATACAAAGTCATGTTAGAGTGTTTCAGGATCCACCAGTCTATGAATGGAGACAGTTTAGTCCTGTGGGTAGTCTTCCTGGAAGTGGACTCCAAAGACACAACACAGAATCCTCAATGAGGTCAAGAAAAACCTAAAAAGAGCCTCAAAGTGTCACATCTAAAGGCTTGAAGACATCGCTCTGTTCACAATCTACCAACAGGCGGGATGTTCACGGGGGAGCAGCAGTGTGGAAGCCAGTACCCTCAAAGAAAAAAAAAAGTTTCCCAAAGTGCACCTTGCCAACCTCCAATGCTACTTGGAAAATGTTGTGTGGACTGAAGAAACAAAAATGTAACTGCAAGAAGGATGGAGCTTACCAACATCAAAACACCCCAGTGGTGAAGCATGGTGGAGGGAGCATCATGGTGTGGGTCTATTCCGCTGCCTTGGGGCCTGGACCACTGCACTTCCAGAGTTTATTTCTCCTCCACTGTCTGCTCGCTGGACGATGTCTCAGTGATACTGGGAGCTCTTCCCTGAAGCCTCCACAGCAGGTTCAGCCAGCTCATAACTCCAACCCTATCTCACGTCTTCCTCCACTACTGTGGATGTTTAAGGGGTGTGTTAAATAATGACACGAGATATGATCAAACCTCACGTGTTATCAGCTTAAGTGCAACGTGTTTGTCTATTGCTACTTAGATGAAGATTGGATCACATTTTATGGTAAATCAGTGCAGAAAACCCGTCATAGTTGTCAAAGGTTCAAATGGCACACAAACATGGCTTCACGGCCGTCGTATCTGATTACGGTCGTTTTTGAGAGGGAACTGAGTCATACATGAATAAACACCCTCAGAGCAGCTGCAGTGTCAGGCCTGCTTACTCCGACTGATCAACAGTTTACATTCCTAAAATAGCAAAGGAACAGGTCAGTCAAAATAACAAGTAACGCACGGCGGTGATGCAGCCTGCGCAGCTACCGCGCCTTTTCTGCACAGCTGATGAATTAAACATCCATCCATTATGCATCTATCCACCGACTATACCCGCTTCTTCCTATTCAGGGTCACTGGGTCTTTGGATGAGAGGCAGGGGTCAGTAATTAAATAACTGGACTGTAAAACAGAGGGTGAAGGGATGTAACAAACACCAGGCCTGTTTGTGATACTTTTGATGCTTGTCACTGTTAGCGTGTATTAAAGAACCCTGATTCCAAAAACGCTGGGACGCTGTGGAAAACATACATATACAAAGAATGTGATGACTTGGAAATCTCATAGAGCCATATTTAATTCCCACTAGAACATAAAAAACATATCAGATGCTGAAACTGAGACATTTGACCATTTCAGGGAAAATTGTAGCTCATTTTTTACTTTGATGGTCTTTGATGGCTTTGGAGGTCTGGACTGCAGACAGACCCGTTCAGCACCTGGACTCTTCTCCTGTGAAGCCATGCTGCAGTTTGTGGTTTAGCTTTATGGAAGACCTTCCCTGAAGGAGACGTTGTCTGGATGGGAGCAGACGTTGCTCTAAAACCTCTATGTTCTCCTCTGCATTGATGGAGCCTTCCCAGATGTGGAAGATGTGTCGCTGCCATCAAAGTCAAAAAGAGCTGATATTTTCCATGAAATGGTAAAACTTCTCAGTTTCAACATCTGATATGTTCAATATGTTTTACTGGGAACAAAATATGGGTTTATGAGATTCTGAAATCACTGCATTCTGTTTTTATTTACATTTTCTACAGCGTCCTAACTTTTATGGAATTGGGTTTGAATTGATGGAAGTTGATGCAACATTAATGGAGGTGATTGATAAATGAAACTCTGCTCACTAACTTCCTATTTGCTGTTCATTTACTATTCGACTAACTGTTGCTTTGAGGTCATAGTTCACTGCCAGTTGTGTTGATTGTTTCATGCCATTGTCCACATTTTCACCTGTGTTGTCCTCTCGTGCAGAAGAGCCCAACGTTAGCAAACAGCACGGACGCAGTGATGCACCAGCAGGTTTGGATTCAAAGGCCTTCATGCAGTGGAATAATGGGTTATCTACAGATACCAAAGGCTGGGCAACAACAAGAAAGTTCAAAAGCTTTAATTGTTATTCATATGAGCCTCTTCCTAACAACCCCCCCGGGTCCCAGGGTTATAATAGTTTTGGATTTCCCATTCTTTTTTGTTTTTATTTAGTTTAGTTTTTCAAATTCAGTTAGTTTTAATTCGTTTTTAGAGCAGTTTTGCTAGTTTTTATTCGTTTTTATTTTTTTGAAATACTTAGTTTTAGTTGAGTTTTTATTAGTTTCAGTGTTAGTTTTAGTTTTATTTTGTAAATTAGGGTTGTCATTTTGGTTCGAGTGAAGCACTGAACTTTTTGAAGGCTATCGAATCACATAGTCGTGTTTACATTCTCGTCTCAATAAACATATTTATCAATGCGTCTTCCCTCTTGTGGTGTTCCTGTGTATTTACTGACCAGCAGCTATCTGGTCTCCGGTGGAAACAGTCCATTATAGTTCCTTTTTTCTTCCGTTCCTTCCCAACGCTGACTGGCCTGCAGCTGCAGCTTCTCTTTCCAGGGGGCTAGCTTAGGCTAGCTTATCCAGCTAGTCTTGGTTGGCCTTCTTTCCAGGGGGCTAGCTTAGGCTAGCTTATCCAGGTAGTCTTGGTTAGCCTTCTTTCCAGGGGGCTAGCTTAGGCTAGCTTATCCAGCTAGTTCTAAAACAAGGCAATTATTTTTATCGTTAACACAGTTATAGTTAAAGAAATCCCAAATAGGACTGTGCCGCTTTCTCCCAACTTTTGCCATCACTGCTGATCACTTTAGGTTTTTTTTTTTTTTTGCTGTTGTTGTTGTTATACAGCAGAGCGAAGTTAATAGATTTCATGTAAATCCCATGTTTACGTGAAAAAAAACTACGAAAACGAAGGACGTTCTTGATATTATTATAGTTCATTTTAGTCCGTTTTATAAACACATATTACAGTTTCAGTTAGTTATCGTTTTTTAAAAAACTTGTTTTTATTTCAGTTAACGAAAATGTTTTTTCAATTCTAGTTTTTGTTATGTCGTTCATTTTCGTTAACTATAATAACCTTGCCGGGTCCAGCCAGATCACACAATCACACAAAGCTCAATGCAATATACACATGTAGCAGAACTAACAAACGGGAAAAACCTCGACTTTAATCCTTTAAAAACAATTCCACATAAAGAAAACAGTCATAATAATCAAGCAGCTAAATGAACACGTCCTTAAAAGAGACGGGAATGCAGCGTGGCACAGAAAGCTAGCTCCAGCTGCTCCATCCCTCCTGCTCTCAGGAGAAAGCTCAGACTGCGCAGATTTAAACGGTATAAAGATGACCACTCTCCCACAAAAACAAAACCAAACTTCACTCGCCACAGCTCACCTCACAACCTGATCTTACCGTGGATGTTTTTGCATCATAAATCACATTCCAGGGAAAACTCCACTTGATTCATAAAATCCAAAGTGTCTGTGACAAATCAAAATCCTTTTTGATATCTTAGATTCTTTCTGAATATTCTTGGACAAACAGACACTCTTCGCTGTGTTACAAAGCCTGAAGTGACGACTCTGTCGACTGCGAAAGTTCCTCAGAAGTGTCACTTTACAAAAATCGTCAAACCGTTCCTGAGTTATCCCCTGACACGAACAGTCTCTGTTCAGCACATAGCAGACATACCGGTACTGTAGAGGCCAGCTGATAAATCAAACCAGATCTGAAACATTCAGTCACCATAATGGTGCAGACAAGTCTGACTAAACGTGCTGCAGTCAGTTAGCTGAGCATCGGCTGGTCGAGGGTCCCGGTGAAGAGCATCCTGATGTGAAGGTCACAGCCTGGTTTGACATCACCAACAGGACAGACGAGCTCTTCAGAGGATGGCGTGAACGCCTGTCGTACCATCCACACCAACTCCCTGAGCTGGAGACCGTCTGCAGCAAACAGGGCTGGACGGTGAAAGACCTCCACCATCCCAAGGATGGACTGGTTTTTCTGCTGCCTGAGAGCAATCACAGACAGAATTAGGAGAAGCTTCTTCTTCTTCTTTCTTTTTGTTCAGGCCCTCAACCAGGAATGCCTCGAGCCTGGACTTTTTTTTTCTGGGCTAATCAATAACTCTATCTCAGACAGACCTTTTGCACTTCTCTGCTGCATATTACACTGCACACACTTGCACTTTATAATTAACTATGTCCGTCTTCATTAGCTTACCGACATTCAACTGTCTTTATATGCCATAAACATTCCATATTCTGAATATTTATATTATTTTACATGTTAAATAACCCGTGCCAAAATAAGGTGCGAAGAGAAAAAATGATAAGAAACTTAGTTTAATGTCATTTGTGATCTGATGATTGTTTGTGAGGAATGAAAATCACGTCTGGGTGACATCACTGAGGATTTGTCCAGTTCCTTTTCTACATCGTGTTTGCTCTCCTGAAGCTGCGGTGTGATGTCCGTGGCTGGTGAACCTTGGTTTCTAAAACTTGCTTAGCGGTTCTCTCGCAGCTCCGAACCCAGCACCGTCAGTGCTAATTAGCGTGTCCAAACCATCCAAAGCCAAACGGTCACCTATTATTACCCATATCGACTGCAGTCAGACACGACTGGATGCTTATTGTGGAGAAACAGCCAGATGTGTTTGGTCCAGTGTGGAAGGAGCTGCAGATTAAAGCCTTCAGCAGCTCTGTTCACATTTCCAAATTACACAGCGCACTGAGTTTCTTTCTAAGGTGTCTAATGTTCTGGAATATCACTTTTTGGGCCTTTTTTTTCTTTCGTATGGCTCGATTTGGCACCATGCATTCACTTGGTTTGTTTTGTTTTCCATCTGTAGACGGTGGAACTACCTCAGTCTGGCCAAGCTGAACCAATAATACATGGTAATACGGAAACACTGCCGAGAGAATCGGCAGCTTCTGCTGCAGCAGTAGACGGCATGGACTGTTAAAACATGCACAGATGTTCCACCTGGGTGCACAGATTGCATATTCTTTGCCTTAATTATGAATCCATGAGTGCATTTAGAAAGCAGCAGTGATTCTCAGAGGAGCCTTCTCTCTGTTTAGCAGAGAATTAGCTTTACAGCTCTTCTTCTTTTATGCAGCTCTTTTCCAGTCCTGTTGACCACTCTGTGAATGAGGCCAGGGTTCAAACTGCTGACCGCCCGGCAACCGCTCTGCTTCATGATCCAACAGCTGCTGGCTCTGCAGAGCCCGGGTCGGGGACTGGTGGAAGACTTGGCCCCCCGTGGCGTAAACAGCAGGTAATTAGCAGGAGAAGATCTGTTCGTCAGCACACAAACAAAACTATTCAAGACCTGTTGACATAATAAATGACATTTTTGTGTGTGAATAGTAGAGCAATAGCTCTGTCATTTTACATCTCATCGTTCAGCAAAATAGAGTAAGTTCTTTTTAGGGCTGGGCAACGATTAAAATTTTTAATCGCGATTAATCACATTATTTCCCTGATTAATCACGATTAATCGCATTGTATACGCAAAATCAAATAATGAATTCAAAAGTAGAAGCACTTTTATTGAAATGTTCTGCTGCCATATGAACTAAAGTGTCATAACATTTGTTGTTCAAACACTTTTAACATCAGCACTTGTCAGTAACACATATTTAGTGTAAATCTTATCTTAAAAAATGTAAAATAAAATATAATAAAGCTTATTGCCACTGCCTGGGCATTAATGTCATCCTGTTTTTATAAAAAAAAAAAAAAGTCTGCCAACAAAATCCAACAAAATGATTGTGGCTCAGCACAATCAGAACATTAAAACAGGTAATTTCTGAGGTAACAGCAGAAACTTTTAACGGGGAGTTCAACTTGTCAGTTGTTACAAATAACCTTGTTTCTGTTGAATCCTCCATCTGGGAGAACTTTAAAATAAAAATGTCCATGTTAACGTTCAGTAACTTTACCAATCCACGTACCATTCATTATTTCCATTTTCATTTGTCAATCAAAAATTAAAAAATAATTAAAAAGCAACATTTTATTACGATTTTCCTCTTTTAATCTAACACCAAAAAAAAAGAAAAAATGCCTGTTTTTTTTTTATATTTCAATTTTACACTCTGATCAAAAATACAAAATGAAAAACAAGCCACAGGACTGAATTTGTTTTATAACTGAGGACTGGACTTTCTGTTGTCATTACATATCTACCTGAACTGTAAAGTTCACTGATTTTTACCGTTCTCCATGTCTGTTTTAGGTGTTTTCGCATGTTTACCTGCCAATTGTCTTCTGGTTCCGCAGCAGCCAGTAACAGACTTTTCAAAACAAAAGTATGTGAGCAACATGCATTAACGTGCGATAAAATAAATGTCGGTGTTAATAAATTAATGCGTTAACGCAATAATAACACGTTAACTTGCCTACCCCTAGTTCTTTTATGACGCCAACCTCAGGGTACCAGGTCCTGCTCCAGGTTTCTTTCTCTTAAAAGAGAGTTTGTTTTTTTTTTTGCCTTAAAGGTTTTTCTCCTGTTATGGGGACTTTATTTTTTTTACTTGCCATTGATTCTTTAATTAGGATTCAATAATATTACTAATGAATGAGAAGATTTGCTTGGGGAGGTCATGATCTGGGTCTCTGAAAAGCACCTGGAGACATCTGATATTGTAATAGACGCTATACAAGTGAAGCTGAATTGAAAGTTGAAGTGAATTGTAAGCCGTGGGCTGCCCCATCGGCCGGGACCCCAGGAAGCTGAGCTGAACCTCCTCTCCTTCACAGGAGCTGACATTTGTATGTGGACCCCATAAGACACATGTGTCAAACACAAGGCCAGCGGGCCAAATGTGGCCCTCCACATCATTTCATGTGGCCCTCGAGAGCTTGTGCATTGTGCTGTCAATCCGGCCCTTCGAGGGCCACCATGATGCTGATGTGGCCCTCAGTGAAAATGAGTCTGACACCCCTGCCATAGGAGCTAAAAGTGGGCAGCACATGTGTCCCACCTGGCTTTGTCCACAGATCCCATAGTGGCCCTACCTGTGTTTGCCTGTAGGTGGGGCCCAACTGGTTCATTTTCTGTTATTCATCATGTGCTACTGAAACTAAACGGACCCACACATCGTGCCCCTTTCGTAGCCCATTTAGTTCACTAGTATCCCTCAGGAGTCTCATATGTTTGGCCCCCATAAGCTGCCCATTTGGGGCCCATAATACTGAAACCATAAGGGACTCATGCCACGCACAGATCGTTTCGTTGCAACAATGTCAGAGAAGAAGACGTCAACCGGCAGCAAAATCAAAGAGAAAACTGTTGTTGAAAAAGAAACAGCCATGCGGAAGCTAACCGAAGAACGAAACAGAACCAAAGTGGTTATCGGTACGGCTTTCCAGCGCTGGCGCCAGCTAAAAAATGAAAAGGGGCTCCAGACCGACGCCAAAGTGGCCCAGTTTCTACTGGATAGGTAGGATGATGGCGTTCTGATTATATAATATTTCAACATACTGATGGGTTATGGGTATTGTAGGCCTATTCACCCAGTCAGTGAGAAAATGAAAGATGATGACTAAATTATTGTCCATCGAGTGACATGATGAACATATTCCAGCATGTTTCGCTAAGCTAGCAACTCTGTCAACTAGGCTACAGTACTATGTGTGACACCGTTAGCTAGGCTGTTGTTATCCTTGACGGAGAAGACGCCATGGCTTGAAGTTAGCCAGCCACTCTGATGCTACTTGTTGCGGCGTGCGCTTTCATGTAGTCGTGAATCATGTGAAGGCGTGGTTTAGCGGAGTGGGCTGAAGAGGAGGAGGCGGAGCCTTTGGGGGGAGGGAGGGAGTGTATATTTTCAAAATCTCACTTGAGTTGGATTGCTGGAACCGTTTTTTCAAAGATCTCCCACCTGGTGCTAGTAGCATCTTTGAAATAAAAGTGCACAGTAATATGCAATAATTTAAATGACCAAAAATTAAATTTGGAAAAGGAGAAATGTTAAAGGGGAATTGTAGAGATGACAGAACGTGTGTTATTGTTGAAAAGTAATGATGTTGTTTATTGTATTTTGCTTTCTATTCAGTGTAATGTGATATTGAATATTGAATGTTCTATGGACATGAAAATGTGAATGTCTAGATAGACAGAGAATAGGCAGTGTTATTTAATGCTGGGTAAAATGAATATAAAAAGGACAATGTAAACAGTTATTAGCTAGTGAGAGAAATGTTTATTGTATGTGAATAATTGTGAATAAAATATATACAAAGAAATGGTGAAAATGGTCCGCAACTCCACTCTCCTTCCTTTATAAACTCATTTACCTGTTTTCCAGGTTTTATATATCTGTTGTTTGGTGCCATATCCTGGTACCTGCAGACTATGTATTAGCAATGGGGAAAATACACCGTACTTTCCGGATGTTTCGAACCCTACAGCTTATACAACAATGGGGCTAATGTATAGATTTCTGCGGGCCAGCTTAATGCCATCAACATGTTTATCCCCGTCAGAATGAAATTACCGAACCAGTCACAGTGGACCAATTAAAATGTTCAATTAAATCAAACACACTCACACTAAATTCTTCAGATCAGTCATTTTGTGCTTCATGTACACAACCTCATCATGGAAAACACACGAAGGAATGCATATGATTTAGCTTTTAAGTTAAAGGCAATCAATCTGTCGGTCAAAGAAGTAAACGGAGCTACTGCACGTATTTATTTTGAGATCCTTATATTCAGGTGCGCTCAATAAGAAATCATGGTATGTAATGTGGAGAATAGTATGTAGTTAAAGACATGTGACTCACGACTACTAACATTGCTATGAGCTTTCTGGTCCTATGAGCTGAAAATGAACAGGAAGATGAACAGGAAGAACTCCCTGTATTTTTGTGGTTTGAACTTAAAACAAAGACAAGTCATTGTAGTTATATTTAAATTTTACTATATTTTCTGTCATTTCAGAGAGCTATTTATTTAACCTTTTATTCAACTTTATAAGAGAAGTTTCTGAGTCTAGGAAATTCAGGCACTTCTGGAGCTATTATTTTCAGTTTGTGTGATTCAATAAACATGCTTTAAGCATTTCAATGAGGTTCAGTGTTTGCATTATTCAATTTCTTTTACGACAATTTTTACACTTTTACTGCAAATGAATATCGGCTCCAAATATCGGTTATCGGCCTCCACTAACTACTAATAATCAGTATCGATATCGGTCCTAAAAAACCCATATCAGTCGATCTCTAGTCCAAAGGGTACACTGAGGTCGCCTACAGGACCCGTGCAGGACAGTGAATGGTGACGAGCCACCACAGACTGGGTCACAGACTGGGCCACAGCCCCAGACAGCACTGGGAGATGTTCGGTTCACGGAAGACCTCCTCCACACTTTCCCAGCTTTAGAATCATCTTGTACAGACTTTAAACTCATTGTACTCATTGACACAAGTGATCCATGGAGACAAAGAACAACAAGATTCACTCACTGTGAAGAAACACTGAGGCATTTATTTAAGAGTGTTGCAGGGCAACAAAACTGACATTCAGCAAATAATGACGTATCTAAGAATGCACTACACACATTTAAGACCAAGAACACAATTTCCTCATATAGTTTTTAAGACACCCTGCAACCAACACAACCCACCCCTTTAATTACCCACTGGGTTGATCCAGTTCACTTCAGCTCAATTCTGCTTTATTACTCCCCAAGGAGAAATTATACTGTTGAAGGGGAAAAAAAACAAGTAAATTAAAGACAGACTGCTGGTTGTGTAGCAGTGAGAGACATGGCTGAGATTTCCATGAATATATTGTTACCTGGCTGACGTGTCAAAGCCATACGTGTCAAGTTTTGGATTTGAAAATAAGGGAAATTTTCTGGGGCCCGCCACAAGCAGTATCCCTTACATTTTTGGTTTACAAAAAAGCTAAAATCACAGCTACACTACTTCCTGAACATCAGCCAGCTCTTTTGTTTCCTGTGTACCATTATTGGACAAACTGATCAATCCAGGTGTGTCTGACCGTTGCTGTGAGGTCAGACACACCTGGATTAATCAGTTTGTTAATTAATGGCACACAGGAAACAACACAGCTGGCTGAAGTTCAGGAAGTAGTGCAGCTGTGCATAAAGACACATTAACATAATGTGAACATTCATTATAGCCTAAATGAAAACACAAAAGGGATATATATAAGGAGTATTTATTTGAAGGGATTTGCATATTTTTTGTTCATTTAACATTGCTTGTATTTACATTTACATTTGTCATTCCACACATTGTTTTCATTTCATGTTGCTCTTCTTTTAAAGTTTTTCATCTTATGTCACGTGACTTTTCTTTACTCTTTTAATTACTTTTTGTACTCATTTGTTGCAGACTTTGAATTCTTTATGACTGTTTTGAAGGAGTGTATTTATGGACTGGTCCAGAGTAGTTTATTTTACATAAGAGAAGAGCGCAAACAGTTCTGTTGTCTAACGACATCCTATTCTCTTTAACAATTAGAGGTGGGCGGATCGATCCAAATATCGATGATATTGATACCAATGCTGGTATTGATATCGCATGATACTCGTGTAAAAAGATTGATACTCAAGCTTTTTTTTCTCTCCCACAACACTAAGAATTCATTGAAGTCTGTGTCTGACATGCTGTCGCTGTGTCCTCCTCCCCCTCCCCCTCCCCTCTACTCTCCTCTTTTGAAGTTAAATCATCATGTGGCTGAGCGGCATCGGCCAAACAAGCATGCAGGTAGACTCAGTCTGGCCCCTCCCCCCAGGCCCGCCCACTTAGAAAAAACATTAAGAACAGAACAATTCAACTCCAATCAATATTTACACAAATGTTAATTGTGATAATAAAGTATTTTTCTGTCACCTATAAAGTTTGCCGAAATGTTATCTTAGGTTTTAACAAAATAATCCAAAGTCAAAAATCACAAAAATGCCAAAAGGTCAGCAGTTTCATGATAGATTAAATTTAATATAAAAAAAGTATCTGTATTGGTATTGGTATCGGCAACACCGGCCCTGTATTTACTAGGGATGTCCCGATCACGTTTTTTGGGTCCCGATCCGATTCCGATCTTTAAATTTTGATGATCGGCCGATTTCTGATTTTTTACGATCCGATTTCACTTTTTTTAGGTGGGCAGACAGAGTTTAATTTCCTGTGCATTTTATTTCCTGTGTACTTTAATAAATAGGCCTGCATCCAAGCTGAGATTAATAGCTTTTATCATCTCATAAAATAAACAATAACTTATTTAAACACTCTTCTTTCTTAACAGTGACTGTTCAACAGTCTCAGTACTAAAGAACATAGCACTTCCATTTAAATAGCAGCAGGTGAACTTGGCTAGCAGTTTAAGGCAATGAAAACACTAACAGAAGTCTTTGCAATCAATGAAATCACATCAGAATAAAAATAACATAAAATATTAACTTCACTTCTTTCAAGACCCGCTGCACATGTTCGCGCACCTTTGTGTCCTTTGTCGTTCATGTAATGACGGGAACGAGGCTCGAGGTAATTAATGAGCCGGTTAAATGCCTTGTAAATGGGCTGGTCGTCCTCAGTAATACATTCCGCGATTAGCTCTGTGATTTTTCTGTATTTCTCCGAGTCTTTCGGGAGTTTCTTTCTTTTAAAAGTTTCACAGAGCGTTTGCTGCAGCAGCTGGTGCCGACGGCAGCAGCTCTGAAGCTGCAGCCGTTGGCACCACGGCACCTGACAGAAGGCTGCGTGATTGGTGCTGCGTGCTTTTTTAAGTGTCTGATTAAATTGCTGGTGTTGTAAACTCTCTTCTTACTTACCCCTCGTGATATCTCAGCCTTCCACACGTTGCAAGTTGCAGTCGAAGCGTCGGTCTTTGTAATTTTATAGTGCTGCCACACTGCTGACATTTTTGCTAAAGTTTAGCCTGACGCCGCCGGTCTAAAAACTTTTAAGGTGGATACAAGACAGCGCTGCTGGGAAACCTCATTTCAGTGCAAATTATTAAATGTATATAGTTTAAAAATATTGTTGTTTGTGTAATATGATTACTTTATTAATTTGTGTTAATCAGGATCACTTTTTGAGGAAAAAAATAATGAAAAAAAGGTTGGCGTGTTATAATAATGTTGATCGGCCGATCCGATCCACCTTAAATTTTTAAGATCGAAGGCCGATCGCGATCGGGATCGGGACATCCCTAGTATTTACTTGGTATAGGATCAATACCAAAATTCCCAGTATCGCCCACCTCTAGTAACAGTCTTTTTTTTCTTCGCGCGCTGTCACTCATCAGATGTTATCGTGACATCAGTTATCTATATCTTCCACCTACAGTACCTGTAGTAGCTACTGCTGTGGCAGTTATCGCGACATCTTCCACCTACAGCACCTGTAGTGGCTGCTGCTGTGGCAGTTATCGCGACATCTACCACCTACACTACCTGTAGTAGCCGCTGCTGTGGCAGTTATCGTGACATCTGCCGCCTACAGTACCTGTAGTAGCTGCTGCTGTGGCAGTTATCGTGACATCTACCACCTACAGTACCTGTAGTAGCTGCTGCTGTGGCAGTTATCGCGACATCTACCACCTACAGTACCTGTAGTAGTTGCTGCTGTGGCAGTTATCGTGACAACTACCGCCTACAGTACCTGTAGTAGCTGCTGCTGTGGCAGTTATCGCGACGTCTAACACCTACAGCACCTGTAGTAGCTGGTGCTGTGGCAGTTATCGTGACATCTACCACCTACAGTACCTGTAGTACCTACAGCACCTGTAGTAGTTGCTGCTGTGGCTGTTATCGTGACATCTACCACCTACAGTACCTGTAGTACCTACAGTACCTGTAGTAGTTGCTGCTGTGGCAGTTATCGTGACATCTACCACCTACAGTACCTGTAGTAGCTGCTGCTGTGGCAGTTATCGCGACATCTACCACCTACAGTACCTGTAGTAGTTGCTGCTGTGGCAGTTATCGCGACATCTACCACCTACAGCACCTGTAGTAGCTGCTGCCGTGGCAGTTATCATGACATCTTCCACCTACAGCACCTGTAGTAGCTGCTGCTGTGGCAGTTATCGTGACATCTTCCACCTACAGTACCTGTAGTAGTTGCTGCTGTGGCAGTTATCGTGACATCTACCACCTACAGTACCTGTAGTAGTAGCCGCTGCTGTGGCAGTTAGTTATCGTGACATCTACCACCTACAGTACCTGTAGTAGCTGCTGCTGTGGCAGTTATCGTGACATCTACCACCTACAGTACCTGTAGTAGCTGCTGCTGTGGCAGTTATCATGACATCTACCACCTACAGTACCTGTAGTACCTACAGTACCTGTAGTAGCTGCTAGCGTGGCAGTTATCGTGACATCTTCCACCTACAGCACCTGTAGTAGCTGCTGCTGTGGCAGTTATCACGACATCTACCACCTACAGTACCTGTAGTAGCTGCTACCGTGGCAGTTATCGTGACATCTACCACCTATAGTACCTGTAGTAGCTGCTGCTGTGGCAGTTATCATGACATCTACCACCTACAGTACCTGTAGTACCTACAGTACCTGTAGTAGCTGCTAGCGTGGCAGTTATCGTGACATCTTCCACCTACAGCACCTGTAGTAGCTGCTGCTGTGGCAGTTATCCGGACATCTTCCACCTACAGTACCTGTAGTAGCTGCTGCTGTGGCAGTTATCATGACATCTACCACCTACAGTACCTGTAGTACCTACAGTACCTGTAGTAGCTGCTAGGGTGGCAGTTATCGTGACATCTTCCACCTACAGCACCTGTAGTAGCTGCTGCTGTGGCAGTTATCGGGACATCTACCACCTACAGTACCTGTAGTAGCTGCTACCGTGGCAGTTATCGTGACATCTACCACCTATAGTACCTGTAGTAGCTGCTGCTGTGGCAGTTATCGGGACATCTACCACCTACAGTACCTGTAGTAGCTGCTGCTGTGGCAGTTATCGTGACATCTACCACCTACAGTACCTGTAGTAGCTGCTGCTGTGGCAGTTATCGTGACATCTACCACCTACAGTACCTGTAGTAGCTGCTAGCGTGGCAGTTATCGTGACATCTTCCACCTACAGCACCTGTAGTAGCTGCTGCTGTGGCAGTTATCACGACATCTACCACCTACAGTACCTGTAGTAGCTGCTACCGTGGCAGTTATCGTGACATCTACCACCTACAGTACCTGTAGTAGCTGCTGCTGTGGCAGTTATCGGGACATCTACCACCTACAGTACCTGTAGTAGCTGCTGCTGTGGCAGTTATCGTGACATCTTCCACCTACAGTACCTGTAGTAGCTGCTGCTGTGGCAGTTATCGCGACATCTACCACCTACAGCACCTGTAGTAGCTGGTGCTGTGGCAGTTATCGTGATATCTACCACCTACAGTACCTGTAGTACCTACAGTACCTGTAGTAGTTGCTGCTGTGGCAGTTATCGTGACATCTACCACCTACAGTACCTGTAGTAGCTGCTGCTGTGGCAGTTATCGCGACATCTACCACCTACAGCACCTGTAGTAGCTGCTGCCGTGGCAGTTATCATGACATCTTCCACCTACAGCACCTGTAGTAGCTGCTGCTGTGGCAGTTATCGTGACATCTTCCACCTACAGTACCTGTAGTAGTTGCTGCTGTGGCAGTTATCGTGACATCTACCACCTACAGTACCTGTAGTAGCTGCTGCTGTGGCAGTTATCGTGACATCTACCACCTACAGTACCTGTAGTAGCTGCTGCTGTGGCAGTTATCATGACATCTTCCACCTACAGTACCTGTAGTAGCTGCTGCTGTGGCAGTTATCGCGACATCTACCACCTACAGCACCTGTAGTAGCTGCTGCCGTGGCAGTTATCATGACATCTTCCACCTACAGCACCTGTAGTAGCTGCTGCTGTGGCAGTTATCGTGACATCTACCACCTACAGTACCTGTAGTAGCTGCTGCTGTGGCAGTTATCGCGACATCTACCACCTACAGTAGCTGTAGCAGCTGCTGCTGTGGCAGTTATCGTGACATCTACCACCTACAGTACCTGTAGTAGCTGCTGCTGTGGCAGTTATCGTGACATCTACCACCTACAGTACCTGTAGTAGCTGCTGCTGTGGCAGTTATCATGACATCTACCACCTACAGTACCTGTAGTAGCTGCTGCTGTGGCAGTTATCGCGACATCTACCACCTACAGTACCTGTAGTAGCTGCTGCCGTGGCAGTTATCATGACATCTTCCACCTACAGCACCTGTAGTAGCTGCTGCTGTGGCAGTTATCGTGACATCTACCACCTACAGTACCTGTAGTAGCTGCTGCTGTGGCAGTTATCGCGACATCTACCACCTACAGTAGCTGTAGTAGCTGCTGCTGTGGCAGTTATCGTGACATCTACCACCTACAGTACCTGTAGTAGCTGCTGCTGTGGCAGTTATCGTGACATCTACCACCTACAGTACCTGTAGTAGCTGCTAGCGTGGCAGTTATCGTGACATCTTCCACCTACAGCACCTGTAGTAGCTGCTGCTGTGGCAGTTATCACGACATCTACCACCTACAGTACCTGTAGTAGCTGCTACCGTGGCAGTTATCGTGACATCTACCACCTACAGTACCTGTAGTAGCTGCTGCTGTGGCAGTTATCGGGACATCTACCACCTACAGTACCTGTAGTAGCTGCTGCTGTGGCAGTTATCGTGACATCTTCCACCTACAGTACCTGTAGTAGCTGCTGCTGTGGCAGTTATCGCGACATCTACCACCTACAGCACCTGTAGTAGCTGGTGCTGTGGCAGTTATCGTGATATCTACCACCTACAGTACCTGTAGTACCTACAGTACCTTTAGTAGTTGCTGCTGTGGCAGTTATCGTGACATCTACCACCTACAGTACCTGTAGTAGCTGCTGCTGTGGCAGTTATCGCGACATCTACCACCTACAGCACCTGTAGTAGCTGCTGCCGTGGCAGCAGTTATCATGACATCTTCCACCTACAGCACCTGTAGTAGCTGCTGCTGTGGCAGTTATCGTGACATCTTCCACCTACAGTACCTGTAGTAGCTGCTGCTGTGGCAGTTATCGTGACATCTACCACCTACAGTACCTGTAGTAGCTGCTGCTGTGGCAGTTATCGTGACATCTACCACCTACAGTACCTGTAGTAGCTGCTGCTGTGGCAGTTATCATGACATCTTCCACCTACAGTACCTGTAGTAGCTGCTGCTGTGGCAGTTATCGCGACATCTACCACCTACAGTACCTGTAGTAGCTGCTGCTGTGGCAGTTATCATGACATCTTCCACCTACAGCACCTGTAGTAGCTGCTGCTGTGGCAGTTATCGTGACATCTACCACCTACAGTACCTGTAGTAGCTGCTGCTGTGGCAGTTATCGCGACATCTACCACCTACAGTAGCTGTAGCAGCTGCTGCTGTGGCAGTTATCGTGACATCTACCACCTACAGTACCTGTAGTAGCTGCTGCTGTGGCAGTTATCGTGACATCTACCACCTACAGTACCTGTAGTACCTACAGTACCTGTAGTAGCTGCTGCTGTGGCAGTTATCGGGACATCGACCACCTACAGTACCTGTAGTAGCTGCTGCTGTGGCAGTTATCGTGACATCTACCACCTACAGTACCTGTAGTAGCTGCTGCTGTGGCAGTTATCGCGACATCTACCACCTACAGTAGCTGTAGCAGCTGCTGCTGTGGCAGTTATCGTGACATCTACCACCTACAGTACCTGTAGTAGCTGCTGCTGTGGCAGTTATCGTGACATCTACCACCTACAGTAGCTGTAGTAGCTGCTGCTGTGGCAGTTATCGTGACATCTACCACCTACAGTACCTGTAGTAGCTGCTGCTGTGGCAGTTATCGTGACATCTACCACCTACAGTAGCTGTAGCAGCTGCTGCTGTGGCAGTTATCGTGACATCTTCCACCTACAGTACCTGTAGTAGCTGCTGCTGTGGCAGTTATCGTGACATCTTCCACCTACAGTACCTGTAGTAGCTGTAGCTGCATTTCACCTAGGAGTTTTTTTCAAGTTTAGCCATGTGGATAAAAGAAATCTTTAAAAGCTATTGAGGACATCATAAACAATCTTGGTTCAGGAGCAATGGAAAGTGGAGATGGGAACTATTCCAAAATTCAACATTCTTCCTCAAAAATATGATCAGATATCAAATGGAAGTCATCTCACGCGAACCAGAAAGGTTAAAGGAGCCGTTTGTAAGATTATGGCCAAAACTGGTACTGCAGTCACTTTCAAATTACTATTGAGCGGCGTGTACCCTCCCCCTCCTCCCCGACCAGAGGTTGCCAGGTCGGCTACAGAATGCAGCAGGAACGTAGGCTGTCATGGCAAGCGACGAGTCCTACACAGTAAGTTTATTTTCTGTTAATTATATTTAATGCTTTATGAAAGATCTTTTCTTTCTTTGATCTTTCGTAACTAGAGGAAATATTTTCCCGTTGAGGCGTTTCGTAACCTGAAAGTTTCGTATGTAGAGGCGTTCGTAAGTAGAGGTACCACTGTTACCTTGTCCAAGTAAATTAGCGTTAGCCAAACATTTAGCTATGAATCTTACCTGTCCAGGAGAAAATCAGCAACGTTGGCGTCTGTCTTCAAATTCTTCTCCGCTTTCAGCCGTCTCCATCTATCAAAAGCATCTCCTATACAAATCCTTATTTTATTTCGGACCTTGTCACGACGTAACTCGGATTCATAACGAGGTCTTTTAGGTTTTGGAAAGCTAGACATTTTTTCATCCAACACGTTCGTAGCGGCTGCTGCGATAATTAGTGCCGAGCTGGCAACCCGGATGCCGAAACACTACTGACTTGGTGATTGGGAGATAGGTGGAGGGTGGTGCTTCAGGCCAAAACAAAAAATGACAACATCAACATCAGTTGAGGGCTGCAACTCCTCTTTTTAAACGGGAATATCCTGGCTTGAGTGCTGTTGTCAGTGACATAAGTATTTGAAATGAACATGATTTTTAAATGTCTGTTGACATATCGGGGTCATTTTATGATTCGTTTTATTAGGTCTCTTACATACGGCTCCTTTAAATGTTGATAAGAACCTAACAATCCAGTCTGTAGACTCTGGCTCGTAGCAGCAAAGAGCTCCAGACGTCCGTGACGTGACACGTGACACGAACGCTCACAATTACAGAGGAACGTCCACTTCCACGTTCATCTGGTTGCATCAACAATGCTTGACAACCCTTGACACCTTCCTGGCATGGTGGCGGTCATGGTGATGATCCCTGGAGGGCGTGTAGCCTTTGACATCTATGGGCTCAGACGTTAATAGACTCCTTCCCCCATCAGTGATTCACATCATAAAAGTCGCTTAAGTGGCTGATTCTGGGACACAGAAGTGCAACATTTCTCACTTTGATTCGGCACCACGTCATGTTGCCCCGTGTAAATACTGGTCGCAGCCACAGGTGTGTGATACCATAACTCACATGTTATGACAGAACAGCAGTGAGGCGCAGAGGAACAGCGGCATCTGCAGAAACTCAGGTCTACGCAGGCGCTGTCCTGATGGTAAAGATCACAGATGACGACCGGCGTCCCGCTTAGACGTCTGAACTTGTTGGGTCTTCAGTCTGGCCTCTGGCCAGGAGAGATGCTTACGATCCAGCAGCTGTTCTCACGCACCTGATTCCTGGCAGTAAAAACCTGAACAACTCTTCCTCATGAACCTACAGTATCAGGTTTTTCCTGGTTAAATCAAATTTCCCTGGAAAGGAAATCTGACGTCGGTGACTGATCCTGCAAGTCCTAGCAAGGTACCATGGTACCATGAAGACGATGTGATGGCTGGGTCAGAGTCAAGTCAGAGGGAACACTGGTCTCTGTTAGGAATCTTTTTTGAAAGATTCTAACTGCGTGTTCTTTGCTGGAAAGGAGAGTCTTGGTCGGTAGTACAAGTACAACACAGATGTTTAATTGCAATAAACGTGATATCACGGCTCCCTGGTAGAGGCAGTCTCTAACACGAGAAGAGAGTGAACACAACAAAACAACAGCAATTTATACAGAAATGTGCACTACTAGTTGGGGAGGAGCCACGGTTTAGACTTGGCCCTCCCATTGGCCGGTCCGGTCCTCTTCTGTCCAATCCACTGCTGGCCTTTCCTGAAAAGGAAGGTGATCACCTTTCCCACAATGCTTTTCTGTTCTACCTGGCGAGGTCTTTTGTTCTCAAGCACATGGTCCTACTGGCTACAGCTAGGCTAGTTTGCTACATTTCTGATATAAAGTGAAGACAAAATATACTCTAAGAATGATCAATACTAGAATATTAATAATACTATTGATAACAGTACTATTTCCTATATTTAACTAATGTGTATTTGTGTACAAATGTGACCTTCTAGCTGCACTGATTCTGGACCTAAAAAGTTAAGAAAATTCTGACCTAACATCTCCCAGCACTGGTTTACAATCGTTTCGGCTCTGTTTCTGAAGGTCATTTTCAACTCAAATGATGTTGAAAAGTTGCATTTGGTTAGGAACGTAAACACGCACTCGTTGTGGAGATAAATGTCACGAGAATGCTGAGCTTTCTGGGATTTCTGTAAACTCTGGAGCAGCCATTCCCAAACTTCAGAATACCACGGCCCAATTTGAAATGTGAAAAATCTCTGCGGCCCACCGAAACCTTTAATCACAACTGTGATCAACATACAGGACTAGAAGCTGTTTTCAACAAATAAGGTGACACTTAACTTACACTTAGCTGGTTTGTTTTATTGCTTCTTAATGTTTTTTTTTTTAATCATGTCATGAAAATTTTACAGTAATTAAAAACATATATTTAAAAAAGATCGAAAATTTAAAACGTATTTGTTTCATTTTAATGACCTCTCACGGCCCACCTGCAGGACTACGACGGCCCACCAGGGGGCCGCGGCCCACACTTTGGGAATCACTGCTCTGGAGCAAAGTGATGAACGAGCAGCGCGAGTATTAACAGAACAAAGTTAATGCTTTTTTACTTCCTGCTAGAGATGATGAGACAACCGCTGGCAGCTTCGACCTGGAGAGAGGGCTGCTGGGAGAGAGGGTTGCTGGGAGAGAGGGCTGCTGGGAGAGATGGCTGCTGGGAGAGAGGGCTGCTGGGAGAGAGGGGTGCTGGGAGAGAGGGGTGCTGGGAGAGACGGCTGCTGGGAGAGAGGGCTGCTGGGAGAGAGGGGTGCTGGGAGAGAGGGCTGCTGGGAGAGACGGCTGCTGGGAGAGAGCTGGGAGAGAGGGCTGCTGGGAGAGAGGGCTGCTGGGAGAGACGGCTGCTGGGAGAGAGGGCTGCTGGGAGAGAGGGCTGCTGGGAGAGACGGCTGCAGCCACAATCCACCGCAGAGCTCGGATCATCATTTTAAAACAGATACCAGATTCTCTGTACTGACATCTGCAGGAGTCTGAGCAGGAACATCTGACGCCGGCTGATAAAGTCTGCTTCACAGATTCCTGCTTCATCCTGAAGGTGTTCAAGGGATGACAGTTTAGTTCTAGTAAAGAGGTAAAAGGAAAAATAATAGATGAAGAGAAGATCTCCACTGAGTCAGAAGAGGCGTCAGAAAATCACTGAAATATCTACAAACGATGTTCCTCAAAGAAAAAAAGCAGTGACAGCGATGACCCCATGTTTTCTGGAAGGAAAAAAAAAAAAAAAAAAAAAAAAAAAAAAAAAAAAAAAAAAAAAAAAAAAAAAAAAAAAAAAAAAAAAAAAAAAAAAAAAAAAAAAAAAAAAAAAAAAAAAAAAAAAAAAAAAAGACAAAAAAAAAAAAAAAAAAAAAAAAAATAAAAAAAAAAAAAAAACATGAAAAAAAAAAAAAAAAAAAACAACCCCCTGAACCCCCCCCCCCCCCCCCCCCCCCCCCCCCCCCCCCCCCCCCCCCCCCCCCCCCCCCCCCATCAACCAGTTTCTTCGGTGCCACAACCCTTTAGTAGACCTGAAATACAGCAAATGAAATGAAGTCGGTGAGAAAAACCTAATTTCGTCTTATCTGTTCACAGTAAAGCAGCAACAGGAACCAGATAAGTTCTTCCTAAATCATGAACAATGGAGATGCTGCTCTTCTGCCCACTGAAATAAAGAAGTGAAGTGAAGTGAAGAAGATTACAGCTGCAGAAGGACGCCGTGTGAATGTCCATAGTTTCACTTCAGGCTGGGCAGTGAATCAAAACTGACCTTATAACCGAGCTAATCTTTCCCTCGTCAGTTAGCTCAGTTGTTTCAAACACTCAGTAAAATTAGTTCCCTTCACTTCTTTCAAACTCACTTAGATATGTACTCTTTCATCAGAAAAATGTCCCAGTTCTGTTGGTTGAGCTCATTTACAACAGAAAGCTTTTCCGTCTAGAGCACAAAAACCACAAACATAACTAAAATAGTCATTTGTTAACTGTAACTGGAATAAAATGTTCAATAAATCACAATGTTAATCTCACCCTTTCTGGTAATACGTAGGACTGGCTATCATTTAAAAGATGTCCAAACACCACGGAGGAGATTTATGGATGCAGGGAAAGAGGACAGAGGATATAATATATTATATTATATCATATTATCCATCCATCCATTATCTATACCCGTTTCATCCTCTGCAGGGTCACGGGGATCTGCTGGAGTCTATCACAGCTCTCTTCAGGCAAAAGGCAGGGGTCCACCTGGACAGGTCGCCAGTCCATCGCAGGGCATATTATATTATATTATATTATATTATATATATATATATTATATATTATAATATATATATAATATAATATAATATAATATAATATAATATAATATAATATAATATATTATATATATTATACTATATTATGAATATGTGTCATTTAATAGAGTGTGCCCTTTACTCTTGCCTTGAACACCTGCCCCACCTGAATGTCTGTGCACTGACCTGTGACCTGTGAAGATCTGTGAAGGCAAAAACTCAAACCAAAAATCGCCCATTAATCATAATCAGGTAAAAATGTTTGATCAATCGTGATATTGATTGCCCAGCCCTATGGACACAGAGTGCGAAGGGCACTGATGGTGTCAGGTATCAGGTGAGGTGAGCTCACGTGGCTCAGGTAAAGGCAAAATCCAGATGTTGGGGCTCTGAAGGACCGGGACCATCTTGGCAAGGGCACGTTCCTGTCAGACCATCCCCCCGTACCAAATACGGCAGTGAGAAACATCTCGAAGATATCTGCAGTGACCTGCAGAATGACGACAAACACGACAGGCACACGTGCGCGCAGCTGTACCTGGTGCAGACCCCCCCCCCCCCCCTCTCCTTTATCGTCACCATCTTTTCCTCCCATCCGTTTGACAACGTCACGCCTCCTGTTTTTGGCTATTGTGATGTGTTCCCGCGATATGCCCCTCACTTGGTGGAAGAAGAACCCCAATCGCTGAGGTCTCGCGAGATCCCCCTCTGCGGGAGCCCTCCCTCCCGTCTGATGCCGTCTGCAGTGTGTATAATAGCAGCGAGGGAAGAGCCGGGAGTCTAGGAGGAGCCGCGGCAAGGTCGACGGCAGCATCCAGCCCAGCGCACGACAAAGCTCCCAGGTGGACTCTACCGGCCGAGAACGAGCCAAGGTTCCGGGGAAATTCGGATTTACTGCCGAAAAAAGAAGACGCAGGAGAGTGGCTGAAACTTTTAACGGCTTGAGTCGCGTGCCTCCCCGAAGCTAGCGAGCTTCACTGCTGCCGCCCTCCGCGCGCGCGCTGCTCTGCGCCTTTTTCCCACCACGCAGCGCGGCGTGTTTTCTTCCGCGGAACCGGTGCGTGTTGGGGCGTCTGCCGGATAGCCCACACTTTCTTCCACTGAGTTCGGCGGACTCCGGCGCGTTTTGATCCCCTCGTCCGTGGCCGCTTCTGAACAATGTCAGCGCCAACTGACTCGCCTTCCGCCCCGGCGGACGCCACCGCCGCCGCCGCGGAACCAGATTTTCTGGCTCCAGATGCTGGGCAGAGGCCGCTGGGTCCGACGCCCAGCCAGAGCCGCTTCCAAGTGGACCTTGTGGCCGAAGCTGCCGGCGCCTCCGACGAGAAGTCCCCGAGCTCCGACAACTCCACCGCCGCGCCGGAGGGCTCCGGTTCCGATACGCCCGCCGGCGGAGAAGAAGCCAAAGGCCGGTTTCGGGTGGTGAACTTCGCAGATCCGGGCGGCGCGGCCTCCCCGGACGCAGCGCCGCCCGAGGGATTACAGAACGGGGACACGGTGATGAGCGAGACCAGCCTGCACTCGTCCACGGGGGGCCAGCACCACTACCACTACGACACCCACACCAACACCTACTACCTGAGGACTTTCGGTCACAACACCATCGATGCTGTGCCTAAGATCGATTACTACCGGCAGACAGCAGCGCCGCTGGGGGAGAAGCTGGTCAGACCCACCCTGTCGGAGCTCCACGACGAGCTGGACAAGGTAAGACCTCCACCTGGATGACACACCTGGACGTTTCTGCGGGCCACAGGAGGGGATGGAGGTCCCGCATCACCTGTTCTCCTCCAGACCCCCTGATCTGGTGTTGAGGTGCACGTGTGCGCGTCCACAGAAACTGCGTGTTTTCCCATTCAGTTGCTTCTTATTCATGAAGACAAACGCAGCCCTTGTCCTTAAACTTAAACCTGCAGGATCGTGTCTTTCTAAGAAAAGGATCATAAATTAGTTTCTTTTGTGTATCAGTATTAAAACATCTACCAGGACAACAGAGCACAGTAATTGATGAGGTTGTTATCTTGTCTGGAACATACAAGGAAGCTTTGGAAACGTGAAGTGAAAACTTTAAGGACTCTTTTAGTTTGAGTCCTTTGGACTCTTAATGTGATGTCTACTGTCTTTCAGCCAAGTTCAGTAACTTTACTTTCCATCAGTTTGAGTCACAGTTTCTGCGCAAACAATTACAGATAACCTAGACGCTCTCTTTAACTGTAAATGACTTACTGACCTCACCATCATTAGGTTGGTTATTTATGTTTCCATTATGTTATATTTGAACTTGATGTCTGCGATGCTTTTAAGGAAAGTTCCTGACAGCTGAGAAGTGGTTTAACCTGATAAACCCTGACCCCCTTTTTTTAGCAAAACACCTAAAATGACATACCCAAATTAAAATGATTGTAACTTCTAAACTGTTCGTCCACATGGATGCATTAAAGTGTTCCACAAAGAAGACACTCTGTAGTTTCTTATAAAACTGTCAGGAACACTCTAGGTGATACAGAGACAGAGTAATGGAACTCTGAAGTCAGTAAAAAATTTAAAATTTTGTTCCGCCTAAAATAAAAAATGACTTTCAGGATGAATAATAGTCTGAATATTCATCTGAAATAGTAAATGACCGTATGAGGCTGTAGGCACACTATAACTGAACATGTGTTTCAAATTTGAAGAAGATAGCACAACATATGACCATTTTACAGTGGTCTTTTCATTAAAAAATCTAGGCGCAGCTCCAAAAAGGCCTTTGGAGACTCCAAATGAACACATGGTAACCAAAATGATATTCTGAGACAATAGGTACTTTTTCCTTTACATTTTGGTATTTTTCATCAGTTTGAGTTAAAATAGCCACAAATTTGCCATTTTTAAATTTACTAGTTTTTGTGGTTTATGTGGTTTATCATAAACCACATACTAATATACATAACTGTGTAAAAACCACCAATTCATAATATATTTGATGACTACAAATATATATGACTACATGTATATACTTTTTAAAATATATGTTACAGTTAAGGTATTGAGGTTATGAGGGCTCAATGCATGAAGGTCAAGCAGGGAGGAGGCAGGAATAATGTTCACTGTCTGAAGAGTCCTCAAAAATCTTCTCCAGTGCCTCCTGGACACTAAAACGTGTTTTTGACTTACTTTGAGCCATTTAACCGTGAAGTAAGTTATCTTATTTTACGCGAGTTATTTTGCTGCTTGCACCGCTGAGCGCTCTGCGTAAATGCGCACATGAAAGACTGGAGGAGCGCACCGTTACGCGCAGGCATAAAATGGCTCAGATAAAGTCGAATTACACATGCAATGCGCCATTGGAAAGGTTGATCTATGCTCTAAAAGGCGGAAATGACGAATCTAAGGTCCGCCTTGTAGCTGTCAATCAAATACATTGCAAAGAGAGTCACCGGAAATTCAAACGAAGCCATCTTCGTTTCGGGAAGATGAATCCTTTGCTTGAAAAACTACGATCGGAAATCAAACAAAACGTTTTTACACTTCTAATATGGTACTGAATTGCAAAAAAGTGCTTTAGTTATAAGTAATAACATTTATTGACACTAAATCTCAATAAATGATCACGAGAATTCAACCGTACATGAAGAACCAAGCTTGTTCAGGGCTTGTTCTCAGCAACCAAAAATTGCTCGAGTGAGCATCTTTCTGTTTATAGACAAGCTAAGCCTCTGTCAACAAACGGACCGGATTCAAACCGTTTCTCCGCGTTTTCTGGGACTTTTACCGAAGAAAACCGGTAAGTGCCAACTTTCACGACTTTCGGCTTTTATGTCTTTAGGCACCTCTTGTGCAAGATATATAAGAGATGAAAGAAAAACGGTATTATCTTTGCAAAGAGGAGACTCTGCAGAGTTCAATGATACCAAACACAGCTATGACAGATGAAGTGATCGTTCTGTATGAGTCATTTTTAGACAAAATTATTACACAAGGAGGACGCCGGCGTCCTCGTCGGGCGCATCAGGTTAAAGAGAACAGACGGAGAAGCTTGTGTCTTATATGGATGACAGACTGGAAACATGATTGGAGATGAAAGGAGAGGGCTCGTCTTTCAGAAGTAAAGTTACGGGGAGAGGAGGAGTCACTATGTGCAAATGTTTTAGAGGAAAAAAACAACATGTTATTTTTCAGTATTCAGATCAGATAAAATGGGAAGTCTCTGTATGCCAGGGTCAAAGTTGTGAATCTGGCTGTGGTCTGCAGGCATCAACATTTTCAAAATGACTTGCTCATCCGTCCCAGCTTCCTCAACTGCATTGCTGGTATCAGATGCATTTTTTTTGAAGTTTTATAGTTGTCTTTCCGGATTGAAACGTCCTAGTTCAGCAATGCTTTATTAATCCCCAAGGTACAACGTGAACTCCACTTAAACTGTTGAAGTGTGAAGAGTGAGTCGGCTGAAGTCTCCAGATGTTTATTTGCTACCTGGCAAAAACTGACCTGATGATGTCACACGCTGCATTGTCAGGTGAAATAGGTGAGCTCTCGATAGACGACATGGACGGAAACGTAGAGCCCAGAGTTTAATATCTGGGGTTCAGTGCAGCTCCTTCACAGTAACGCGTCCAGAATTATTTAAAGATTTTTTTTTGGCTCTAGTGGCCTTTTTTTTATTGAAAGTTGAGAGACAGGAAGGGGGGCAGAGAGAATGGGGAAGACACGTGGGAAAGAGTCGCCGAGCCGGGAATCGAACTCAAGACCAGCCGCACGAGGACTGTAGTCTCTGTATATGGCCGCCTGCCCTAACCACTGCGCCACCGGGGCGGCCACCCCATGTGTTGTTAACAAGCGCTGGAGCTCCTCCTTCAAAAAAAAAAAAAAAAAAAACAAAAAAAAAAAAAAAAAAACTCTGAAAAAAAAAAAAAAAAAAAAAACCCCCCCCCCCCCCCCCCCCCCCCCCCCCCCCCCCCCCCCCCCCCCCCCCCCCCCCCCCCCCCCCCCGCATGTGTCGTCTGAGATATAAATATATATATATATATATATATATACATGAGTAACATATATACACTGTAAAAAAAAAATTGTAATATAACAGAATTTTACTGTCTATTTTACAGATTTTTTTCTGTATTAAAATACCATTTAATTTACAAAAAGACTGATTTTACATGTCAAATGTAAAATAAAATTAAATCACTGTAACTGTGAAAACACAATATTTCTGTTCTTTTACAAAAAACCCCATTAGAAATACATATATTTATTGTTAAAATATGTTCACAAATATATTGTAATTTCACAAATATTTGTCTGTTATTTAAGGGAATAAACTGTAAAATTCAACTTTAAAACTCTAGAAAAAAAAAGCATTTAAAATTACTGAGGACTTAATAGTAAAAATTTGTAATTTTTCTATAATTTCTTAATGTTAATTGTTAATATTTTCATTGAAAATAACTACAATTACTCTCATTTCTAGATGATAAAATGTATTAACATTATATTAATAAATTATTATTAATGCTTTAAAAAATGCTTTCAATAAAGCATTTCTCTGATAGATATGCTGCCAGTGATCTGGCAGGTCCTTTTGGGTTGTTTCCCAGCATCCTTTGCAGCCCTGGTTGTTTATGTGCTTATCTGTGTTTATTTGTTAGCTATTTGATTTAATTCTGCCATGTAAAGTCTGTTTCTGGTTTGACCCCCCGTTGATTCATACCCCTTACATGTTAATTTGTGTCACCCTGAGTTAAGTCTGTCTGTGTTCGAATGAGTACCTGTGAGTTTGTTTAATAAAGTGTGTAAAACAAAACTTCAAAACTTGATAAAATACTCCTTTTGCCATGGCTCTGTCAGATATTGCAGACCAGGCTCCACTATAATGCAAAAGCTACAGTTCTTAAAATTGTAGTAATTTTAAACCCAATATTTAGTTTTTCAAGTTTTTTTGACATGTTTTGAAAGATGAATCACATTATTCTGTGTGTCATATACTATTATATTACATCAAACACAAATTATTATACAACTTCTTTACATAAAATAATGTAATTGAAACCAATTAATAACAGCACATTTCTGTAAATTTAAGCATTATTATTCGTAATACAGCATTTACTTACCATATTTCTAGGTAATTTATTTGTTTTAAAATGTGAAAATGTTTCTAGTTAAATGTTAAAAACAACCCGAAAATAAGGCAAAATCTTGTTTAAATTACAACTACAAACTGTATTTTGATTATGGAAAAAAAAACGTATTTTTATGAGAAAGTAATTTTCTGTTATTTGACAGTATTTTCTATATATATACACAACTTTTTTAACGATTTTTTTACTATATATATATATATATATATATATATACACTGTAAAAAATCGTAAAAAAACGGTTGATTTCTGGCAGCTGGGAATAACAGAAAATTACTTTCTCATAAAAATCTTTTTTTCCCATATATAGATAGATAAATATATAACTTATTGTATATGACAGAATTACCAGGAGCATCCACACGGGTGTGGAGAAGCTTCAAAACTGTCAGCTTTTTAGCAGAAATTGATGCAGATGCAGCATGAGCAGGACTTTATCAACAACAGACTACCACAGCTGTAGAGCTGTTTGTATGGTTTTCCTAATATGACCTTTGTGCAAATATGACCTTAATATATCCAGGAGGGTAGAGGGATGGTGGTTCAAATATATATTCATGCTTTTTTTTCTAGATGTGCAATCTGTGCAGTGTGACTCAATGAGTACTTTTTGTTGACAGCGATTACACTCAGCTGCTAATATCTGCTGTGATGAAGACTCCAGAGGTCACCGGTGATGATGTGATAAGAGTCGAGGCTCGGTGAACGCGGTCATCGGCGAGTTCACTAAAGCAATAGTGAAATCATTTAGTAGTAATTTTAGGTTGAGATACTGATGTTATTGGGAACTACAGAAGCAGTTTTATCATGTTTTTTTCCGTTTTTATATGACGCGTTTGTTTGCTCCAGTTCCTCGTCACTCCCAGTTTTATCAGATTGAAAAAGAAACAAACCAGCAGCGTGTTTTTAAGTAGCGCTGGCTGATCTCAATTTAGAAAGATTGGGCTGTTTTTCCAAACGAGCGCTGAATGTGAGTAAGTGGTCACAGACTGGAGCGACGGCGCTTGATTTCAGTCACATGGGAGGCCCGTGGGTGGACGCCTGCATACCTGCAGTCTGACTGGAAGATCGTTTTGGTGGCGCTGCCCCAGGAGAACTGCTCTGATAATGAGGAGCCATGATTAAACTGTAGCCTGGTCGAATAACCCAAGTAGTCTTGACTTATCCACGTTAAATCTCGATAAGCGAGGAGGAGATGGGGACCTGTAGGAAAGGGTCTGCAGGAGGACTGTAGTCTTCTTCTCTGAAGCAACACACGCTGCTAATAATTATGACAAATCAGTGGAACGATGTGGAGAGGCTCTCCTGCCATAAAAGGACTCATCGATGATTCGTCCTTAATTCAGTTAAAGCTGAACACTGAACTGATATTTCAGCTGATCATGTCTTCTTCTCGCCCCACGTCAAGCCCTGTCCCTGAATTTGTGAAGCACGCGATGAGCTTCACGGATGTTCGGCCATGAAGTGGTTTGTGATGAAACGCTGCTCTCGTGTTCCTGTCGAGGTTGTGTGGCTCGTGAGACTTCCTGTTGTGTTCTCCGGCGTACAGTAACATGAGGCGGCGCGGTTTCATCACCACAGAATTACTGCTGCCGGCTGATTGGAGACGACCGGGTTTAATTAGCCGCCGTGCTCGGCCGGCTCTCACAAAGGCTGCACTGTTTGGCTCGATAGCCGTTGGTCTTTTGAGATTGGTGGGCGCTGAGAGGGTTTGAAGGTCGCGCTGACCCGGGTGTTTCCGCTGTCTTACTGTAAGGCCTTTTCCTCTCTGTGAGGCAAACCCACGTTCAAATGTGCAATGGAAATTCCACTGTACTTTATCGATCGTTGCTCGCGGTGATCGATGAGCGATCCGCCGCACCGCTGGAGCGAAGAGGTTGATGGTTTAGCACCTCGGCTTTGTTGATGGCGCTGATGGCCGCGGTGATAACGAGCTCCACTTGTAGTTAATCTGGTAACATACGTGGGAGCGGAGATCCACAGCAGGTAGAGGCAGCGGCGGCCCGCTGTCCCGCTGAAACAGATGGCAACACAGGCGCCGAGTTTTAGGTCAGTATCGACTGAACAGACAGCAAACGGTGACAGAGCAGATTTATTCAGTCCGAGTCGGCCGAGCATAAACGCGCTGTGCTTAAATATTGAGGTCACCCACGGTGGTGCCCTCTGTGGCCGGTCCACATCCATCTGTACCTGCTTATTAGGGTCACATGGGTTCTGGAGCCTGTCCAGATCTTCTCTGGTGACCCTGGACAGGTCTCCGGGGTCTGGACGGTCTCCGGGGTCTGGACGGGTCTCCGGGGTCTGGACGGGGGTCTGGACGGGTCTCCGGGGTCTGGACGGGTCTCCGGGGTCTGGACGGGTCTCCGGGGTCTGGACAGGTCTCCAGGGTCTGGACGGGTCTCCAGGGTCTGGACAGGTCTCCAGGGTCTGGACGGGTCTCCGGGGTCTGGACGGGTCTCCGGGGTCTGGACGGTCTCCGGGGTCTGGACGGGTCTCCAGGGTCTGGACGGGTCTCCAGGGTCTGGACGGGTCTCCAGGGTCTGGACGGGTCTCCAGGTCTGGACAGGTCTCCGGGGTCTGGACGGGTCTCCGGGGTCTGGACGGGTCTCCGGGGTCTGGACAGGTCTCCGGGGTCTGGACGGGTCTCCGGGGTCTGGACGGGTCTCCGGGGTCTGGACGGGTCTCCGGGGTCTGGACAGGTCTCCAGGGTCTGGACTGGTCTCCAGGGTCTGGACAGGTCTCCAGGGTCTGGACGGGTCTCCGGGGTCTGGACGGGTCTCCGGGGTCTGGACGGGTCTCCAGGGTCTGGACGGGTCTCCAGGGTCTGGACGGGTCTCCGGGGTCTGGACGGGTCTCCGGGGTCTGGACGGGTCTCCGGGGTCTGGACGGGTCTCCGGGGTCTGGACGGTCTCCAGGGTCTGGGCTCTTCTCGTGTCGAGTCCTCAACAGACGTGCTTCTTCCAAACTGTAGACATGAATAGCATGACTGAATGAATGAATCCGAGTCATATCTAGGATTAAATTGATCCAGCAGTTAACTGGGAATTGGACACTCAGTCTGTGAGAAATCTGTTTTTTTTATTTTTTTATTTTTTTTATCTTCACTATCTTTTGGTTAAAAACGTTGATTTTTTTTTTTGTCATATATGGTGTACGCATCTGCTGAGAAGCTTTCAAGCTATTTTGACTGTTTTCTGTTTTTTTTTTTCATTCTTTTAGTTATTAAAAAAACCATCTAAAATGTTCAGCTTTACCAGGACATGTGCATCATGACTTGGCATTTGAAAACTTTGTTTTACAAACTTTTCCTGTTTTCTTTATTTTTTTTCCTTTTCTTTGAGAATTTTCTCGTCATTCGAGTGAATGGAGAAATCTAAATTAACTCTCAAAGAGCAAAGTTTTAAACTTTATTCATTCAGGCTTTAAATGAGTCACAGAAGACGACTAAATGACTCGGAGTTTCAATATCCTCTTGTGTTTTTTGTTAAAATTGCAGTTAAAGATTTTTTATTTTTTTATTTTTTTGCTCCTTCTTGAGTTTATGATGAGATTTAAATTTTATTCTTAGATTATTTAAGATAGATGTTCCAATCTTTGAGGATCTTTTAAAATCTTCTTCTGGCCAGTTTCAGCTTGACTGATTTTAAGTCTCAGTCATACTTTGATTTTTAAAAATGTAACATTTATTTTTCGGGGTAGCAGCAGCTTTTTTTCCCGCTCGGCGCTCAGACTGAGTAATGCAGTGACCTCTGAGCAACCTGTGGGCTCTTCTGAGGAAGACGGGCGTTGACGTACCGATCTCCTCCGCTCTGGATGCAGAGGAGGTTCGGTTACAGCGGTGACAAGGACGATGACGGTACTCCAAATTTAGCCTGTATGACGGAGCAGATGTGTCTGCTGGGACACAGAGCACGACAGCTGCCACGACCGTGGACGTGAGCCAGAGAGGAAACAAAGATGTGACATGAATGAAATGTTTGAGCCGTGACTCACAAGTTAGCCATCACTACTGTGTTTGGGTTGCTGCTGTTGACAGTAAAAAAAATTCAGGAATAAATCTGGACTGGCCGCTGAATAAACTTTGGAGCCTAAAAATATTCCAGGGTGAGGAGCGCGGGGACGGCTGGTGTGGGGAAACGCAGTATGGTTTAGATGTAAATCTCTCTGGATCGTGGTGGATTTTGACATTTAAGCTGTTAGCACATTGCTTCTTTAAATGGGGGGTGGCGGCATTATTGCATAAGGATGCAGCAAAAACCTTCTGCCACGGCCGTTGGGCCTAACTGGTTCAGTTCATCAACAGCTGCAGCGTCGTGGAATCAGCTGAATGACAGCGGTGTTGTAGAGAAGAGCAACGTGTCCTGCTCCTCTGTTCGGATCTGTAGCTGTCTTCGTTGTAGACTCTGGTGCATCACCTCTGATGCTGATGAGGTTTTTTTTTTCTTTTTTTTTAGGGCTGGGCAATGATTAAAATTTTTAATTGCGATTAATCGCATGATTTCCCTGATTGATCACAATTAATCGCATTGTATACGAAAAATCTAATAATCAATTCAAAAGTAGTGTAAAGGTCACTTTTATTCAAATGTTGTGCGGCCATATGAACTAAAGTGCCATAACATTTGTTGTTCAAACACTTTTAACATCAGCACTTGTCAGTTACACATATTTAGTGTAAATCTTATCTTAAAAAATGTAAAATAAAATTTAAAATAAAATGAAATGTAAAATAAAATTAAAAAATGAAAAATAAAAAAAGTCTACCAACAAAATCGTAACAATCTAAAGGTCACAATCAGAACATTAAAACAGGTAATTTCTGAGGTAACAGCAATAACTTTTAACGGGGAGTTCAACTTGTCAGTTGTTACAAATAACTTTGTTTCTGTTGAATCCTCCTTCTGAGTAGTGCTGGGCAATATAGAAAAAATCATATATCACGATATGGACTATTTTATATCACGATAACGATATATATCACATATACCATAATAAAGTATGTTTTCAGTTATTCTCTGAAAAATTGACAAAAATTTTGTTGCTTACTTTTCAACTTTGAAAGGACATTTAGCTGAATTGTCACAAACATACATTTTAGTGCAGCAAAAACAGGTAGGTACAGAGGTACAGTAGCTTTCACATTTTTTTTAAAGTGCACAACGGTTTCTGAGAGGAAAAACACATTTTTGCACTGAAGTTCAGCCATAAAAAATAAACACAAATTATTTTTCAACTTTCTGAAATCTGTAACCTTGTAGTGCAAAGTTTGCAAACCAATATAAAGTGTCTAAAGTAAACATCAGGGTTGAAGAGAACTCTGTTTAAGGCGTTAACCATGAATAAAAGTGCAAACATAAAAGGCTACTTTGTAGAAGTAGATATGATTCTATCAAATTTATCGTTGCAGATTATTTAATTACATATTTGCTGTAATATTTGATAAAATTAGGTCAGAAACGAAAGAAGCGATAGAAGAGAAATGGCACGATACACACTTTTATATTGTCCCCAAGATATGTATCGTCATATTGCCCAGCACTACTTCTGGGAGAACTTTAAAATGAAAATGTCCATGTTAAAGTTCTGTAATTTTATCAATCTGTAATTATCTGTGTATCATTTGTTTTTTTCCATTTTCAATTGTCAATCAAAAATTTAAAAAATTAAAAAGTTACTTTTTTTTCCCCTTTTTTTTTTTTTTTAATCTAACACAAAAAAAATGCCTGTTGTTTTTTTTTTTAATTTCAATTTTAGCAAACAGGCCAGGGGACTGAATTTGATTTTAATATTTTATTGTCTGGTTTACGTGACCCAGAAATGGCTTTGCCTTATAATCAAGGAACAGACTTTCTGTTGTCATTACACATCTGTGCCACTAGATGGAGCCGCACTAAAGTAACCATTAAGAGAATAGCATGACAGCAGATCTGATGATAAATGGAGGAATGACATGATCGTCTTGAACAAAGGGATTTGAACGTAGCAATAATAACAGAATTGTTAATATTGCTACCTGAATTGCGACTCAAACTGTAAAGTACACTGGTTTTACCGTTCTCCATGTCTGTTTTAGTTTTGCCTACCAATTATTTTCCGGTTCCGCAGCAGCCAGTAACAGACTTTTCAAAACAAAAGTACGTGACCAACATGCGTTAACAAGTGATAAAATAAATGTCGGCATTAATAAATTAATACGTTAACGTGATAATAACCCATTGACTTGCCCAGTCCTACTTTTTTTTTTTTGTCGTTAAGCCCACCCAGAACGCCACTCTGACCACATGGGGGCGTACAGATCTGCAGCGTCAACCGAAGAGCCGCTGTCAGTATTGTAACGATGAGCGAGGACGCTCCGGCGGTGACGCATGGACTGTATTGTGATATGCTGCTCCCGCAATGTAGCTTTAATGAAAAATATTTATGAAAAATACGTAACAAGCAGCACTGTGATCCCACTGACAGTTTTCAATAAACCGTCTGACAGTTTATCAAAAGGTTTCGCAGTGCCCTACGAAGCTTACCCATGCTCAGACGTAGGGCTGTAGCGATACAATAATCTCACGATATGATACACAATATTCGGCTCACGGAACGATATATATCAATATTCATCTTACAATACATTTACATAATTTTCTGAAAGATTTTAAAGGGACAAAGTTATTTTGGTGACATCTTGTGAGTGTTCCAATGACTTTGAATTAATTGAACTGAAAGCTTCAATTACACATTATATGGCTGACAGGCAGCTTGCAAATGCTGGACAAAATGAATAAAAGATTTGTTGAGAAAAATAGTTTCATTTATTTAAACAGTAGGGGTTAGTATTGGCAAGGACCTCGCAATACGATATTTATCATGATACTTTGGTCACGATATGATATTATCCAGATATCGCGATATATTGTGATATTCCCAGTTAATATTAAAAATTAAAAGTAAAGATGAAAAATCAAGTTGCTGTATATGTTCATCAGATGATATTGATCATTCAGAGGACAAATTGAGTCAAAATTATTTGCTTCAAAACAACCTATTTATTGTTTATTATTTGTGTTTTGCCTGTACAACCGAACCTCTGTTTGAGTGCTCAGTTCTTGTTTATTTATTTAAATTCTCATGTCTTGTAACTGGAGCGAATCCCTCTCTCCTCCTGAGTGCAGCCTCGCCCTCCTCACAGCTCTGCACAGAACCAGGAAGGAAAAGGACGTCCTGGGCGCCTGCTGTGGCCTTTGACAGGAGGTGTCCTTTTGTTTCAGCTGTTGGGACACACACACATGCGCGCATGAGCACACGTGCACTAGCAGGATGTTTGGAAGCAGATTGTAAACCTCTCTGTGTGTGATGGTGTGCTTTTTGTCTGCTGATGACTTGGCTTCCTCCTTATTCTCAGATTAAAATGCGTCACAGAGCTTGATGTCAGAAATAGCGCAGCAGCTCCCCCTCCCCCCCTCCAGAGACCCCTAATGTGCAGTAATTAAACTGAGAGTACAATAGAAGCAACGGCAGCAGTCACAGATACAGTTTGATCCAGTGTGACTCAGTCAGGAGTCCATAGGTGAATTCCAATTCTCAACCCTCGCCCTTAACCCTCAATTTTTGGCCCTCACTTTTAACCCTCGAAAGTAAGTGTCAGGACTATCTTGTGGCTTAGAAATGGGACACCCCTCGAGTAGGGATGTTCCTGGCGACTAATTTCCCTGTCAACTAAATGAAAATTTTAATTAAGACTAGTCGACTAGTCTAAAAAAAAAAAAAAAAAGGAAAACACTCAGAAAACAGTGAAAATTTAGCACAATTTATTGAAACATCGAGACAGAATTTGAAACATTGTCCCAAAAAATATTGTGTGTAACAAGAGTTCTTTAAGCCTTTAATCACAATGTTCAACAACCATGTCAGATTTTAAATGCCGCTGAAGTACGAGACACTTTGCACCGTGCTGTATGAATGAATGTGAACATGAAGGCAACTCAGTCAAACGTTAACCACCAAAGTAGATAAATTGCCTCTGACACATTGAATCTTGCAGATTATCCGACAAAAATTATAGCTTTAATTCACTTTCAAGTTAATAAAACATCTAAATTATAATTAAATTTCAACCGAAACAAGCAGCATTTTGCACCGTGCAGTATGAATATAAACCCTGCACATCCGACAAAAACTCACTTAAAGTTAACAAATAATGTAACATCTAAAAAAGATAAATTGCTGCTGAATTATTAAGCTCTATGCGCAGTTCAATATGAGTGTAAAATTAAACAAACATCTAAAATCTCTCAGACCGGACGGGGGAACACGTCTCCGTGTAAACAATGTCAAATCGGCCTGAGTGTGGCTAGCACCGCTAGCATCAGCAGCCGTTGTCTCGTGCAGATTAACATCCAAATGCTTGAGTCAAATGTGGTTGCGCATTGCTTCAGTCGAGTGATTGCATGCCAGTTGTTTCTGACACAGTCTACATACTACCTTGTTTTCATTTTCTAGATTAAAGTACCGCCAAACCGCGTTGGTTTTGCGAGACTATCTTTCCACCGTGCCGTTTTAAAACTCCAGTCTACTAGAGAGGGGACTGCTGTCTGACTGCTCTGTAGCCCCGACTAGTGGCGGGCGGCTGTATGACAGTTAAACGGCCTTGTACATGAATAAAACACAAATTGGTTTAAACGACTAATATTTCTGGTGCCGACTAGAAAGTGGGCGGACGTTTAATCAGTTAGACGACTAATCGCGCGCATCCCTACCCTCGAGTGCAGTTACGTCTTCAGACTGAAATGTATCAGAGCCCGTGTTGTCTCTGTATTCCCTGAAATGACACAGGGAAAAGAGCGCTGTATATTCTCCTAATAATATTAGCAAATAACACAATAGAGGATACATTATTCAGTCCTCCGTCACTACACAACAAGGTATACTAGTAAAGTGAAGCTGGCCAGGACTGCGGGTCCGGCAGCAAACATCGTAAAGTAAAAAAATAAATGTTACGCAACAACGATGTTAATCCATTAAAAAAAAGTCTCAAACAAAGACAATAAGATGGTTTCATAACATTTATATCTCTAAGAACTATAAAGATACTTATGTTTGTAGCTAGCTTTTTTTGTTGCCATCCTTTTCGAAGATGTCTTGGTTAAATTACCCAATGCCTTCTGTGTAGTCCTTACTTCCAAGGGTGGTGCCAGAGGGTGATACGGCCCTCAAACTTGTGCCTCAATTTGACGTTCTTAGAATCGGGACAGCACTTGCACTTAGCGGGAGCACGCATTTTTGAGATCAAGGGTTAAGGGAGGAATTGGAATTCACCCCATATGAATGTGTAAAGTGATCGGAGTGAAGAAAACAATCCCTCAAAACTACTTAGACTTTCGACTGGACACAACAGACTCATTCCATGTTTCACTTGCTTTTATGTAACTCCGTTTCAAAACAAAAGATAGCATTACTGCTCTCTGAAATGTTTGTTTTCCATCCATCAGGACATGTGACCGCTGCTGCCTTTTCACCCTAGCATGCAACACTTTTCTAATCTGCGTCGTAATTGAAATTTCAACCGTGTGAGCAGGATGTATAACATGAACAGCTTTTACATGTTCTCTCAAAGTCACTCTGAATACAAGAACAGGATGCAACAAGCTGCGTCCACATGAGCCAGACTTCTGGTCTTTAACCTCACACTACCTTACTATCTGTGACTGGAACTAAAAACAGGAGATAATGTTGACTCGACGGGTTTGAGCAGGTCGTCCTCAGCTGGAAAGCTGGTCGGTTTGTGGAGCCCAGATACAAGGCGTTGAAGGGAACAACAACCAAAACGTTTGAGATGACAAACGGAATCGGCAGCACCAAACTGGTGACGCTAAGAGGCTAAAAATAAAGCTAACCGAGCTCAGAGCCTCCAGCCGCGGCTATCTTCCACCGGTATCAGCAGGGTTTCCCACACTGCTGATGCTTCACTGGGCATATTAACGGCTGCTGGTACATATTTAGTGACCAGCTCGCGTATTTGATATTCGTACTATCCAGATTGGTGAAATCCACCGCTGTGGAGTCGTGAGTCAGCCTCCAGCTTAGACTCATTACAGCGGCTCCTCCCCGCTAAATGCACAACCAACGGATCAATACGGGATCATGCACGGAAGGAAAACTCTGCGTTACACTTCAGAGAGCTCAGAGTTTGTTCAGGCCCTTTCAGGAGCTGGAAGAGAAAAAAAACGTGTGTCAAGCTTCAAGTATTTAGTGAAGCAGACGACTGTGCTCCTCTCTGGTCCGTCACACAGTCGGTCCTCACGTCAGTGCAGCAGTGACCTGATAAAAACGAATATCTAATCACAGCCTGCTCTTAGCACAACAGTAAAGCTGTAATTAAAACGCTCTCATTAAACTACCGGGAGTTAAATCAAAGTCTTTATTCAGTCCATTTCGCCTGGAGCAGGTTGGGGGGGGGGGGTTAAAGAGATTTGCCTTGGGGTACCTGCTATGTGACTTGAATAGGTAATGACGGTGATAACGGCATCATACATGACTGAAGAGTCAACGGCAGATTGAGGAAAGAACCCAGTGCATCATGGGAGGGCTCCCAGAGCCCTGGGCCTCCAGCAGGGTCAGTCGAGCCGGCCGCCACGAGAAGCTCCACCAAAGAGGAAGGTTTTAAGACTCCCGTTAACAGCAGAAGAACCCAGACTGGGAGCTGGTCACACAAGAAAGAGACCCGTTACCTGAAGGGGTTGAGATTTGGGTGGTGATGAATGAGTTTTTTTTCTCAAGTTATCGTTATCATTTAGGGGTTTATGTGCAAGGAGAGTTTCAGGGCATAAAATCGCGACTAACTGGTTGCCAAATGCGACCAAAATTTGACCATTTCGACCGTTTTTTTCTGCCTTGTCACCAGTGGCGAGGGCCACAAAATCCACCATCAACTTAGAAAAAAAAAATTTTTTTTTTTTCTATTTCTGGACATTTGTCATGTGTCACCAAGGCAAACACATCTAAATAATTTAGAAACAAAGGTTATTTGGCGAAAACTGGCCATGTTTTGGGTGCACATCGTTTGCTGGAAGTCGTAACTACACATGCGTCTAACCCAGCGATGGACAGATGGACAGAACAGAAGACAGACGAATGCAAAAATCTATCACTGAATCTACTCCACAGCAAAATGGATCGTTTTGGTAAATAATCTTATGAAAACACATGACAGAATAGTTAACAAGAAAGAAATTATATTAGTTTTCAGAGTAAGCATCATGGAAACAGAATAAAATGCACTTTCATGCTTGTAAATCATACCTGTCAAGTATCCCGTTTTGGCCGGGAAATCCCGTATTTTACTCTTCTCTCCCGCCGTCCTCCCGTATTAATATTTTCCCGTAATTTTTAACCTGCGTTATTAAAAAATAATAATACAGCATCGGGCAGAGTATAAAGAAAAACCAACCATTCCCAATCTGAGATCTGTCACTTGTCTCTCGATAACTACCACAGCAGCAGCTACTACAGGTACTGTAGGTGGTAGATGTCACGATAACTGCCACGGCAGCAGCTACTACAGGCACTGTAGATGTCACGATAACTGCCACAGCAGCAGCTACTACAGGTACTGTAGGTGGTAGATGTCACGATAACTGCCACGGCAGCAGCTACTACAGGTACTGTAGGTGGTAGATGTCACGATAACTGCCACGGCAGCAGCTACTACAGGTACTGTAGGTGGTAGATGTCACGATAACTGCCACGGCAGCAGCTACTACAGGTACTGTAGGTGGTAGATGTCGCGATAACTGCCACGGCAGCAGCTACTACAGGTGCTGTAGGTGGTAGATGTCACGATAACTGCCACGGCAGCAGCTACTACAGGTGCTGTAGGTGGTAGATGTCACGATAACTGCCACGGCAGCAGCTACTACAGGTAGATGTCACGATAACTGCCACGGCAGCAGCTACTACAGGTACTGTAGGTGGTAGATGTCACGATAACTGCCACGGCAGCAGCTACTACAGGTACTGTAGGTGGTAGATGTCGCGATAACTGCCACGGCAGCAGCTACTACAGGTACTGTAGGTGGTAGATGTCGCGATAACTGCCACGGCAGCAGCTACTACAGGTACTGTAGGTGGTAGATGTCACGATAACTGCCACGGCAGCGGCTACTACAGGTACTGTAGGTGGTAGATGTCGCGATAACTGCCACGGCAGCGGCTACTACAGGTACTGTAGGTGGTAGATGTCGCGATAACTGCCAAGGCAGCGGCTACTACAGGTACTGTAGGTGGTAGATGTCGCGATAACTGCCACGGCAGCGGCTACTACAGGTACTGTAGGTGGTAGATGTCACGATAACTGCCACGGCAGCGGCTACTACAGGTACTGTAGGTGGTAGATGTCACGATAACTGCCACGGCAGCGGCTACTACAGGTACTGTAGGTGGTAGATGTCACGATAACTGCCACGGCAGCGGCTACTACAGGTACTGTAGGTGGTAGATGTCGCGATAACTGCCACGGCAGCGGCTACTACAGGTACTGTAGGTGGTAGATGTCGCGATAACTGCCACGGCAGCGGCTACTACAGGTACTGTAGGTGGTAGATGTCGCGATAACTGCCACGGCAGCGGCTACTACAGGTACTGTAGGTGGTAGATGTCGCGATAACTGCCACGGCAGCGGCTACTACAGGTACTGTAGGTGGTAGATGTCGCGATAACTGCCACGGCAGCGGCTACTACAGGTACTGTAGGTGGTAGATGTCGCGATAACTGCCACGGCAGCGGCTACTACAGGTACTGTAGGTTGTAGATGTCGCGATAACTGCCACGGCAGCAGCTACTACAGGTACTGTAGGTGGAAGATGTCGCGATAACTGCCACGGCAGCAGCTACTACAGGTACTGTAGGTGGAAGATGTCGCGATAACTGCCACGGCAGCAGCTACTACAGGTACTGTAGGTGGTAGATGTCACGATAATAACTGCCGCAGCAGCAGTTACTACTACAGGTTACTGTAGGTGGTAGATGTCACGATAACTGCCGCAGCAGCAGCTACTACAGGTACTGTAGGTGGTAGATGTCACGATAACTGCCGCAGCAGCAGTTACTACAGGTACTGTAGGTGGTAGATGTCACGATAACTGCCGCAGCAGCAGTTACTACAGGTACTGTAGGTGGTAGATGTCACGATAACTGCCGCAGCAGCAGCTGCTACAGGTACTGTAGGTGGTAGATGTCACGATAACTGCCACGGCAGCAGCTACTACAGGTACTGTAGGTGGTAGATGTCGCGAGGTCAGTGTTTGACATCCGATGAGTGACAGCGCACGAAGAAAAAAAAGATTATTACAGAGAATAGGATGTTGTTAGACAACAGAACTGTTTGCGCTCTTCTCTCATGTAAAATAAACTACTCTGGACCAGTCCACAAATACACTCCTTCAAAAACAGTCATAAAGAATTCCATGTCTGCAACAAATGAGTACAAAAAGTCATTAAAAGAGTAAAGAAAAGTCACGTGACATGAGATGAAAAATGTAAAAGAAGAGCAATATGAAATGAAAACAATGTGTGGAATGAAAATCAAATGTAAATGTAAATACAAGCAATGTTAAATGAACAAAAAATATGCAAATCCCTTCAAATAATTACTCTTCATATAAACCCCTTTGTGTTTTCATTTAGGCTAAAATGAATGTTCACATTATGTCAAAGTGGCACAGCTGCACTACTTCCTGAACTTCAGCCAGCTGTGTTGTTTCCTGTATGCCATTAATTAACAAACTGACTAATCCAGGTGTGTCTGACACACCTGTATGATCAGTTTGTCCAATAATGGCACATAGGAAACAAAAGAGCTGGCTGAAGTTGCTGAACATGCTGGGAGCCTCCATGATAATGTGAGCAGTCTACGGGAGTGTATGGGGCGACGAAAAACACTGGCAACCAAAACTGCTAGCTGGCTACCAACTTCAAAAACCTGGTAGTCAAGGGCTACTTGGAAAAAATCTAATTTTATGCCCTGAGTTTAAAATCCTAACGGACGTCTCAGGAGGACGGTGAAGAGAAGCAATTACAGGAGGAATATGATCATAAGGAACTGCAGTAGTCCAATCCTGAAGTGACTAAATCACAAACTGGTTCCAGTGCAACATTCAGCATCTCATCTCATGTCCATGTTTAGTGTCACTTCTAGGTTTTTGTTACCTGATTAAATGTTTTCACCTGCAGAGTCCAAGCTTTGGTTGATACACCAGAGAGAGAAGCTGTAACCTGCTCCAGTTGGATGCTCAGTGTTGTTTTTGAACTGAACACACATAAAGATTTAGTTTAGTTTATTTTAGCTAGAAGATCTAAATTAGAAAAAAAAAAAACAAATGAGTGAAAAGATTAGTGAGAGCATCTTTGTGTGTAACCCAGCACCACCTCAGCCTGGGTAACGTGATAAATGAATGAGCGTTACAGTAATATTATCTAAGCGGGGCTCAGTGCCCCGAAGCTCCCTCCCTCTACTTTCTCTGAATCCTGATACTTTTCAAGAAACGAGGCGGCGTTGACCTTGATGGTGGCCATTCCTGCGCCGCCCTGCTCTCTGCAGAGCAGATCGGCTGTCGGCCCGCAGCGCTGCTAAGCTCAGCGTTTCACAAAGCACAAACCAACTTAGGGGCTCAGTCACGGTATGTGAGGTGAATGCTGACATCACTCCCTCACGTGACTCCGCAGCCCCCCCGCCCGCCCCCTGACTCCCCCCGTAGAGAGCCACAACAAACCGGCCCTGGCTGTTATGAATGGGTACGGCTGTGATACTGTAAGAAAAACAAAGGCATGTTTTTAAAAAAACTGCCAAGGCCAACAGAACTGACTGGGATCCAAACACAGGCCGGTGGAGGGAAAACGGACATGAGAACGTAAAGAAATATGACAAGTGAAGGTGAACATTTATGCTTAAATTAAGCAGAGTTCCTCTGTAGATGCTAGATTTTAGGACGCTTGCTGAAACAAATCAAGGTACTTTAAAATAAAAAACCACATTTTACCAAAGGTTCCTCTATCAAATTACAGTTTAGGTGAAAACTGGTTTGAGCTCAGAGAAAACAATGCCTGTATTCTGCTGAAAAATGTCTTAGAAGACCTTAATTTGGGGTTGTATGTTAAGAAAAAAAAAAAAACCTGGAATGAATCAACCAGTCCAGAAGGCTGCTCACGTTTCTGATTGGACCCTTTTACTCTTGAATGTTGGTCACCTTACTGAATTTAAAACAGCTCTGATCAGGTCTGAATGTTCACTGAATTAAGGAAGTCATCGATTAAGTAGGCTAGGCTAGGCTAGGCTAGGCAGTGATGTCCGTCTGATAATCTTTCCTGATTTGATTTGAGAAACGTTAAATAGATAACCAACATTATGGGCACAGAAACTGTTATTCAGGCCTTCAATGAAAAGGTCAGAACAGATGTCAGAATAATCACTTTATCGCGTTACCCAGGCTGAGGTGGTGCTGGGTAATGACGGAGGGCTTGTTGTGGCGTCATGTGACCACTGTGGATGGATGATGGTGGTTCTTGGTCCGGGGCCGCCTGAGGGATCGGGGATCACGGGAGTCCAGCTCTGGCTTGTCCTTTCTGCACAGAAATGAGTTTCATTGTTTGATATTGTGTAATGTAGGAGTAGAAATAAGCAAACTCCCACCAGTCTTTCATCGATAAAGCGTTTGCACCAAATCATTCATTACTTCTCCTTTCACGTCCTTACAAGCACTAAATTTAAATTGCCACCTTACCAACTTTTCTTGGAAATGTGCTGCAGGCCTGAAATGCAGAAATGGAACAAAGAAAGCTTCAAAAACCTCATGAGCCGTCTTGGGTTCGCCGTCTGCAGATAAATCAAAGTAAACACGAGTCAAGGCGGCATGTGTTGCTCTAAACTGTGTGCTTTTCTGCGTTAATTCAGCTATTACAAAGGTGTTAATGAGCTTTGCCCAGGGCGCTTGATGCTGTATTTTGTGCAGTCTAGCAGCAACAGATTCTCCCTTTAATGTTCAGAGAGTGGAATGAATGCCGTCCCGCCGTCCTCCAACACCTGTTGAATCTGCTCCACTGATGACTTCACGTCTAACTTTCCACCACATGGGCTCTGAGAGCTCGTGTTTGGAGGAGTTGGCCGCCAAGAATGCTTTGATTCAGCATCTGAAAGCAAACGAAGCCGACTGTGGGTTGTTTCCTGCTTTACAAACGTGTACACATGTGGCAGCTTGTAAACACATGCACAAAGGATGTTGGAGATGGCGCCCAGCATCATGGAAAACTGGTAACGCAAGTTGATTTGAGCGTGGTGCGTGCGAAACGGGCTGCTTGAGAAAGCCCAGGAAGAAGCTGCTGTCAGATCAACTGACCTCCAAACATCCTGGACCCTTTCACCCAAACGGCTTCCTTATGAGCAGCAGCTCCGTGGTGGTGCGTTCAGGAAAGCACACGCACAAAAGCTCCCTTTGTCTGAGCGTCCTCCGTTCAAGGTGAGTAATAAGGAGCTGCACGTGTTGGCTTTCTTCTGGAGTTATTAAAGGGAGCAGAAGGTGCTGACATGAAGGTGATTGAGCTTCCACATCACATCACAGAAGCACTAACCTGCCTTCAGTCTAACCATGCAGAGAAAGATCCACACCAAAAAATAACATCCACTCTTATCTTAGTTCTTTTTCTCTTCAAACCTGATCTTTGAATGTAAATGGTTTATTCTCTCAAACCTGTCCGCCATTAGGGAACTACAGAATATCATAATTATGCTTATTAAAATGGATTTGAGTTTAATTTCCATACATTACAGTGCACCATAAATTAGAAATAATTGATTAAAAAAAAAAAAACAATGGATGAATCACTCGTTCCTAAACCTTGGAGACACAGTGGCAAATGGTCAAAATTCAATTCAAGTCAGTTTACTTTATTATTAATGATGATTCTGTACAAAATGGTTTATCTATGACGGCTTTGAAGAGTCTTTGAGAAGCAGAAATGGACGCGGCGTTTCTCAAAGATGGTTGAATATCAAACCATGTCAGAAATCTGGAAGGATGTGAGGCGTGCAGGCCTGAGCTGAGCAACCATCACCTCCCATTTCCCCCCATCAGGAACCGTCATTTATCAATGACTCATGATAACCAAATAGTAGGGATGCACGATAACTGTTTTTTAAAACCGATACTGATAACCGATAACTTTCAGCTCCTTAAGGCCAATACTGATACTGATAACACACACATATACCTAAGATCATTACATCAATACTATGAACAAACAGTTTTGACTCTTTAAAAGAACAGATATTTATTTTTTACAATGGAAAAACTATTGTCAAGCCTCTCAAACATTTTTATAAAACTATCAAACAAACCTATTTGATATCTCACATTAACTTAAATAAGGTTCATTACTGACTGATATAAAAAATAAAGGCTCCTAGAACTGATGGAAATACATGCATCAGAATTACTAACTGAAAAAATGCATTCCTAAATGACAATAAAAATAATGCACAAGTCATAATGTACTGACACAAGTTAGACTTGTCTGTGTAAATAAACTGAAAAAGTGCACTCCATAGTAACAAAGAAATTATGTTTAAAGGATTTTGGCTTGTGGTTCCATTTAAATGAATGCCTTTAATTAAAGTAAATGAGGTTTAGTAGTTTTTTTTTTTAATCTCATGGAAGCTTTAGATGAGAGAGATGATGGAGAGGAGGGGTTGACTTGCTGCTGGCTTGCTGACTTTAGCTCACGTTAGCTCACGTTAGCGTGATTCAAAACTCCATGGAAGCGATTGTTATGTTTCAGGTGGCTGATCGGGTTTGACGTATTAAAGCTTGTGCTATTTTTCCCTCCTACGCTTGGAGCATTTGTCACAAATAACCAGCAAACTATCTTCCTCTGAAACTTTAACGAAGTTCTACACCATCGCTGCCATGTTTGTTTGTTTTTATCAGCGCGCTGAATGCTGCATTCAAGGTGTAACATAAATTCCTCCGTTCCCTTGTTTGCTCGTCATTCTTTCAGCCTTATCTATTTTTTTCTTTTTTTATGTGTAACATGTGGGAAAATACTACAAATATCAATTCAAGTCAGCAACTACCAAAATGATGACCAAGTTAACAAGTTGTTTTCTGGAACGAGGGGGTATTCTTGATTTTCCTGATTGAGAAATCGTTTTTCTGATTATGCCGACATCACTTGAACATAGCATTCACTGCCGGTCATTCAAGGCTCAGAGGGAGCGAGACACTGCTGTGTTGACAAAAATATATGTTATCAGGGCTATTGGTCATGATATCGGACTTATCAGGGTGACATCATAATTTCCTGTTATCGGCCCGATAGTTATCGGCCGATAGTTATCGGCCTGATAGTTATCGTGCGTCCCTACTAAATAGGATTACCATGGAAACCTTGGTTGAGCACGATAGTAAAGGGCCTTCGCTCACAAATGTCACTTAAAACTTTACCGCACAGAAAAAAGGAACGTTGTGGTAGCCTTGTACAGAGCCAGAGACAGAATCTGTGGATGCATCTGAGATCCACGTTATCAGGGAGCTTTTTTGTTGTGGTTTGGGAAGACCTGGGCGCTGCGTGCTGTGGGAAGGAAAAGAAGAAGCCAGGCTGTTATCGGATGACGTTCTGCACAGCAGTTACGGTTGTTGAACTGGATCTTTAGGTGACCTTTTCCCAGCAGAGATTGTTGCAGAAATCTGAAGCTGAGAAGAAACGATCCGTTCTCAGGGTTGGGCCCTGTGCAGAGGCTCCTGAAGAGGCCCGTTTCACAGTTACCCCTCCAAACCATCAGAAACCGTACGGCGCGTTCTTGGTTTTAAGACTTCGGCTGGTTGGAAGTGAAGAGCCCTGAACATTGTATCATTTCAGAGAAAGCTGTGTGGTTGGCTGCTGGGCTCCGGGCCAGGCTGAAAGTGGCCAGCGAGTCTGTTCGCAGGTTCTGTTACCGCGCCGGCTAACAAAGCGCTTCAGTGTTCACCGGCGCCTCACTCACCAGGCCTTTCACGCTCGTGCCAGAGTTGAGTAGTAACTCGACACAATATCCAAAACAATAATCTGTGCAGTGTGTGGCCAGGCAGCAGGGAATCCAACTCTGGGAGAGTTTCACACACGGACTCAGAAGAATGACCAGAGTGGTGGGAGGCTCATCCAAACAAAGCCGACGCGTCTGAGACGGCGGACATCTGATCAGCTGTGCGGGGGGGGCCAGAGGTCCAGCGTCCGTCTGAGAACTCATCAGCATCAGCTGGGCTCTAAAGATGCTCACTACCGCAGGGTAAACTGATCCCTGCGTCAGAGCTGCTGTGCACCGAGCTATTGAAATATTCACAAATGTTTCAGGATGAAGCAACGAGCCCTGCAGACAGCACGAAGGTGGTCTCCAAATAACACCCCAACCACTTCACATATTCACTGCGCACATCCTCGCTAGGGATGGAACGGTTACCGGTATTACGGTCAAGCGCGGTAACATTTTAAGCAATAATGATTACTGTTTTATGTTTGACTTCCATTTCATTATCGCGGCCGATTACCAGGATATGTAATATCAGCCTCGTTCAAGTCTGCGAGCGACTCGAGACTGTGTCTCGTGTGAATATGTAGCTTGTAACATCGGCATCGTATCGTGAGCATGGAGGAAAGTGGTGATATCACGCAGGGCATTAAAAAATGACATCAAAAAATGACCGGAACGATGTTTTTCTGATGCAGTTAAAATATTAATTTATTCCTTTAACTGATCCGACAACCATAAAACCGGCAGTTAGCGCCAAAAACCGGTCAAAAACCTTTTGCCCTTCCAGGTCAAAGAGCTAACAAATAACAGGCAGGTACCTTTATACCTGACCCTCAGGTAACAACACAGCGAATCCCAACGAACACACAGAGTGAACTACAATTCATAACAACATATATGGCTCCTTTACAACTGTTTCTTTAAAGTTTATTTTATTTGAACTTGCACTATAATTTTTCCTCCTGATAATTGTTTGCATATTTTGACCTACAATGGTTGTTAAAGTGTTTATTTAAATTTACACCAGACAAATAAGCTTTGTTCCTGTTATTTATTTTGTTCATTTAAAATAAAACCTCTTCTGTGCCAGTTGTTTGCCCTTTTAATGTGAAAGTTTCATTTTGATAAGATTTTGGCTTCTGATGTTTCAATATGACAAGAAAATCACAAGATTTTGTGAAATTATTAAAATGTATGTTTTTTTTTAGACATTTGTACAGCAATTAAGAATATCGTGATAATATATTAAACCGTAATAATTTGGTCACTATAATCGAGAGATCAAATTTTCCATATCGTTACATCCCTAATCCTCACGCTCCAGGACCTGCAGCGTCGCTTCTCAACGTCCCGTCGACCATATCAGATCATTCCACAGAAACCCTCCAGGAGTCCAGAGACAAGCGTCCATGACACATGCATGAAATGTAAAGTGAGAAAAGGGCCTGGTGCATCATGGGAGGTGGCCCTGCAGTTTAGGAACAACAGGGATGGTTCCGGGTCTCCTGAGCCGGCCTCAACCATGAGCTTCATCAGAAAGGAAAGCTCTGAGCCTGATGTTGAAGGTGGAAACTAAACTGGGGGCTCCGGCCCCCACTTTACTGCTGGAAACTCTGTCGTCACACTGCAGTTTTCCATCGAGATCATCTGGAACTGTGGGGTGTTAAAGAAACAGCGTCTTTATGTGTGAGGTGGAGAAATGTAAACTCTAAACCAGCGAAGAGGCGAGTCAGCAGAGCTGTCTGCAGCAGTTCAGTCGTCTGGTGATAAATGTTTCTGTGATGCTCTTCCAGTCGCACTGACGGAGGAACTTCACCTGTTTCTAAATATGTTAGAGATGCTACGTCAGCTGTGATAGTCTAGAAATGATTAATTATTCATTGTTCCTTTCCTTCCTGCTCGTTCTGCTGCTAGGAATCATGAATATTGGCTAGAGGCTTTTTTTTTTTTTTTTTTTTTAAATATAACTTAGACCTGTCCTGGTATCATGACACGAGCATTTTTTCTTTCTGTTCTCTCATAAAACTGTGTGGAGTTTTTGCAGCGGTGCACTCGGTGCTTTGGTACTGTAGCACAAAGCTGGTCTTTGTGTCGCCGCAGCCATGTAGACAAAGTTCAGCGACTCGTCCATCTGACCTTTAACGTTCAGTTGGCGGTGAGAGCGCAACCCTGAATCCTGAATCAGAACAAAGAAGCTCAAGTGTCGTTCGAATCACTCTGAAGGATGAGGCTCACCTTGAAGCACAGCGGTCTTGAAGCTTTAGCGCCACTGTTGAGGACGTTTGTAGCTGCTGTAGCTTTACTTCGGTCTGTGCACCATCGTCAGAGCTCAGTGACATCATTGCTGCTTTTTTTAATTTTAAAACATGGTGTGCTGGATAAGATGGAGAGTAGTTTAATGAAGAGCTGGGAGGGTGGCTCGTGCACCACACTGTCTGTCTCGTGCTTTATTGGCCGTTAACAGAGGAATTCTCTTTAATTTCCTGCTTTGTCGAAGGCAGACAGCCTGTCTTCTGGCCTCATTCCAGCACATCCGCTGCCAGTGCTTGGTTTTGGTTTTTTACAGTGACTCATTTGTTTCGTACAGCACGCTGTTTTTACTGTTTACTGCTTTGTGTTGAGGGACGATATGTCTCAGTTTCACATTAATTAAGTTAGTTTGATTCATAACGGCTCGCGTCACAAAGAAAACCAGCGATTCAGCCGTTCGCTCTCAAACACTTGTTGACAGTCGGTAGAGGAAAATATTCTTGTTTGTCAGGCTTTATTTAAGCAGGTTAGTCCCGCTGAGATCAAATATCCCTCTTGCAGGGGGGACCCGGGCCTCCAGGGGCCACGCACACACAAACGAGCACACGCTCTCCCACGCACATGTTTCTGGACACGGTGTTCTTTCGCAGTGGGGTTCACGTTCTGCACGACTCAACTCTTCTTCTTTGTTTCAGTTATCACCACTGCCGTGGCAAAAACGGGGCACGCAACTTCCCTTTGCGTGCAAAGTTGTGTAATTGTGCAGCCGACAGCGCGAGCGGAGTAACCGCGCTGCACAGCGCCCCCCTTATCCCTGCGACGCTGAACGCTCCAGTTTGTGCCGGTTTGTGGTGATCTGCGGTCGGATGTCTACATACTGTCTGCAGGGGGCGGATCGGTCCTCTTGCGGCTGGTGGAGACCTGCCGCCTCGGACATGGACGGTGTCGCTGGAGGCCGGTTCGGGAATGCTAAGTAGTCCTGAACTGCTACCCGCGGCAACCACCGCCACTGGATCCGGGCTGCAGCGTCACTGAGCCAGGACGAGAGCCCCGACGTAGCAGCGGCGGCGGGCATGCTGCCCCCGTCCAGCAGTCTACACGCCGGATGGAGTCAGCTGACCTGGCAGGGGCCGTCTGGTGACCTGGTGGGGCCCAGCACCGCCGGGGGAGACGACAACGGCCTGGTCCGGTCCGCATGATGAACCGGGCTCTGGGACGGTCGGCTCCGTTGCACACTGGACTGAATGGAGCTCAGTCTTCCCAGAGTAGATGGTCTGGTTCATCGGTGTTTCCTCCTCTGACCTGGAGATATCTCACTTGTCATCATTATGGAGATATACTGGTTCTAACGGCTGTTAACTGTTTTAACGGCTGTTAATCTGGAGTTAGCACTCGGACCATGGGACCTGGCATGAAAAGGAGCGCTGGACGCTAGCAGCTCCTCTAGTACACCAGACTGGTGTACTGAAACTTGAATTTCCCCCTTTGGGGATTATTAAAGTATTTTTGAATTGAATTGAATTTGAATTTGATTTTGGTGACATCTTGTGAGTGTTCCAATGACTTTGTTTTTGAATTAATTGAACTGAAAGCATCAATTACACATTATATGGCTGACAGGCAGCTTGCAAATGCTGGACAAAATGAATAAAAGATTTGTTGAGATATATATATATATATATATATATATATATATATATATATATATATAGATATATATATATATATATATATATATATATATATATATCGCAGAATCAATAGAATCGTTCAGCTCTACATCTGGTCTTACTGGCTTACAAACGCCGAGCACAGCCCTGAATGACAGAGCTTTTTTTACTGGACCGATTTCATGTCAGAACTGCTCGTTCAGGTATGGACGGGAGTTTTGGCCGCTGAGCTGCCGCCGCCCAATCGCAGCGGCCTTTCCTCGCCCTTCAGGGGACGATGAGCAGGATGTTCTGATGACAGATGGTCCAGGTGACGTGATGCTCAGTAATACGCATGGCCTCCTGCCAAAAGCCGACCTTGCTCACACACAGACCCAGCACACTTCCTCGATGTCAGACGTCCACCGATTCAGAGCCTTTCCTTCATTCTGCCTTTTGTTTGTTCATAGATACAAAGACGAGGATGAGGGCAGGGCTGCATGACTTTAGAGAGGAAATGACTTACGAAATGCAGCATGAGCACACAGATTATAAACGATTAGGAAAAATATCAGTAAAAGTCCAAGTCATTATGCTGCTCGATGCAACAGTATTTTTAATGGAAAGAAATGGAGGATCACTCTGGTCACAGCTCTCCACATATCTGAGCAAGTCACACGCTTGAAAACCCCAAAAGAGGTTCAGTTGGGCTTTAGTATGAATGTGTGCACTAAAATATTCTGGTGTAGTTAAAATGATGCACAGTTGATGCTGGACAAATTAGTAGAAAAAGAAGAGCAACATGGAGGCGTATTTGTTATTTAGAGGGGATTTTAAAGAGAGAAGCAGTGTGTGTGTGTGGGGGGGAAATGAAATTCTCAGTTTTGACACACAAGATTTGTGACTTTATAAACTTAATAAAGTAAACTTAATAAAAATTAATTACAGATCAGAAAAGTAGTGTGCTGTTTATACAGAAACAAAAACGTCAGTCTCATCACCTGGCTGCATCATTCAGCCTTCGCCTTCCACCACAGGACCGGGTCCTGACAGGGTAACGGTGGTATGGAGCAAAGCTGCATCATTCAGCCTTCACCTTCCACCACAGGACCGAGTCCTGACAGGGTAACGGTGGTATGGAGCAAAGCTGCATCATTCAGCCTTCACCTTCCACCACAGGACCGGGTCCTGACAGGGTAACGGTGGTATGGAGCAAAGCTGCATCATTCAGCCTTCACCTTCCACCACAGGACCGGGTCCTGACAGGGTAACGGTGGTATGGAGCAAAGCTGCATCATTCAGCCTTCACCTTCCACCACAGGACCGAGTCCTGACAGGGTAACGGTGGTATGGAGCAAAGCTGCATCATTCAGCCTTCACCTTCCACCACAGGACCGGGTCCCGACAGGGTAACGGTGGTATGGAGCGAAGCTGCATCGTTCAGCCTTCGCCTTCCACCACAGGACCGGGTCCCGACAGGGTAACGGTGGTATGGAGCGAAGCTGCATCGTTCAGCCTTCCCCTTCCACCACAGGACCGGGTCCCGACAGGGTAACGGTGGTATGGAGCGAAGCTGCATCGTTCAGCCTTCACCTTCCACCACAGGACCGGGTCCCGACAGGGTAACGGTGGTATGGAGCGAAGCTGCATCGTTCAGCCTTCGCCTTCCACCACAGGACCGAGTCCCGACAGGGTAACGGTGGTATGGAGCAAAGCTGCATCGTTCAGCCTTCACCTTCCACCACAGGACCGGGTCCTGACAGGGTAACGGTGGTATGGAGCAAAGCTGCATCGTTCAGCCTTCACCTTCCACCACAGGACCGGGTCCTGACAGGGTAACGGTGGTATGGAGCGAAGCTGCATCGTTCAGCCTTCGCCTTCCACCACAGGACCGGGTCCTGACAGGGTAACGGTGGTATGGAGCAAAGCTGCATCGTTCAGCCTTCACCTTCCACCACAGGACCGGGTCCTGACAGGGTAACGGTGGTATGGAGCGAAGCTGCATCGTTCAGCCTTCGCCTTCCACCACAGGACCGGGTCCTGACAGGGTAACGGCGGTTTGAAGCAAGGCTGCATCATTCAGCCTTCGCCTTCCACCACAGGACCGGGTCCCGACAGGGTAACGGTGGTATGGAGCGAAGCTGCATCGTTCAGCCTTCGCCTTCCACCACAGGACCGAGTCCTGACAGGGTAACGGTGGTATGGAGCAAAGCTGCATCGTTCAGCCTTCACCTTCCACCACAGGACCGGGTCCTGACAGGGTAACGGTGGTATGGAGCAAAGCTGCATCGTTCAGCCTTCACCTTCCACCACAGGACCGGGTCCTGACAGGGTAACGGTGGTATGGAGCGAAGCTGCATCGTTCAGCCTTCGCCTTCCACCACAGGACCGGGTCCTGACAGGGTAACGGTGGTATGGAGCAAAGCTGCATCGTTCAGCCTTCACCTTCCACCACAGGACCGGGTCCTGACAGGGTAACGGTGGTATGGAGCGAAGCTGCATCGTTCAGCCTTCGCCTTCCACCACAGGACCGGGTCCTGACAGGGTAACGGCGGTTTGAAGCAAGGCTGCATCATTCAGCCTTCGCCTTCCACCACAGGACCGGGTCCTGACAGGGTAACGGTGGTATGGAGCAAAGCTGCATCGTTCAGCCTTCACCTTCCACCACAGGACCGGGTCCTGATGCATCGACGGCGGCTTGGAGCGAAGCTGTATCCTTCAGCCGTGCCTCCTCACAGTCAGATGCTGTAAATGATATTGAGACTTTGATCAAATCGAATTTCCTTGATGCTAAATCCAAGTACCAAGTATCATTTGGAGCAGTTGTGTGACCTCAGGCATATTCAGCATCTGTGCTGTGATCCACGAAGGCTTCTGAGTGTCTCAACTCTGAAATTCACATTTCTCTTTTAGTTTTTACCTCTGGATTTTATCTCCTGGCATTCCTGTGCGTGCATAAGACATGAGAACAGAGCAGCATTGCATTAATGAGCTCAGTAGGACCATGGTAACGAGCCTCTTCAGTTAAATAGTGTTGGCTGTTTTACTGGCATAATGGCTACAAAATAACATTTGTTTTTGTTTTTGGTATTCAAGCTTCACAGATCAAATATATTGTCCTGGAGTCTTTCGGCTCCGGTGCCGTGGCTTCATTAGTCCTGCTGTCGTTTGCGTGATTCTGCAGGTTTAGCTTGAAGGGCAGTTTCAGAGTTAAAATAACAGTATGTCTGTGTGTAATTAGACGGTCAGGGCTGCACACTTTCACTGGGGACCAGAATCAAAGCAGTTTTGGGTGAGAACTAAGTGTGTGTTTGCAGCAGACTGGTCATTCATGCAGTCCACCTACATTCAGAATAAACTGCTATTTCAAGCCTCTGACGACACTAAAAAATGTCACTGCACTGAGGTGATGGTTGGATAGGGACCTTACAGACAGGCCGGCTTATTTTTAACTGTTCGTGAACAAAAAGTGTGGTAAAAAGAACTGATTTGTGTCTGCTGGCTGCTGCGTCGTCATACGTGTGGACCAGGGACCCGTTTACACTTCTTACTGTATAATAGACCAGTGGCTGATTAAATTCAGAATTTCCTTTTAATATGTATTTGATCATTTTAACCATGATTATGCTGAAAAGTGACATTTATGTTTGAATATCACTCCCATTATTTCCCATGGATCCTTGTTAAATCGAGACGGGAACTGCATCTTTTTTTTTGTGTGTGAGAAGCCTCGATTAGCTCGTGCTCGTCTGCAAACGACTGAACGACCTGTTGCTGTCCCGTTAATTTTCTCCCCAAACATTTGGGGAGGTCAACAATTTTGTTTTGGCAGTAGGTGTTAATATGAATGATTATACGGGGCTTATCGCTGTTGGGATCTGCGCGCCGCTGTCCTCATTAGCGGGCACAAACCCCGAGGGCAGGCACACATCACTGCTAATCAATTGACGTGGCCTGGAAAAGCAGCACAGCGGAGGAAGGTCCATTAAGCCAAGGTCGCCCAGGACGTGGCGTCTGAGTGCGAAACAGCCACGTCAAAAGTTTCTGTGTTCCCAGAGAATGTAGATGCTCACTACAAGACTGACTTGATGTATATACACGTTATTTTCTCCTTTCTGAGCTGCTGGTGGGTCACCTGTGAAGCTTTTCAAGTTTCACACACATGCAGCATCTCTCCAGGCTTGAGAAGGAGCTTGACGTGCAGCACATGCGTTCATTAAAGGTGTTATGTAACCCACCCGTTTTCACTGCATCGTACTAAAAGTACAGCTGTTCGACTGCGTTTCTGTCTGAGTGGACATTGAGCATCTGCTGCAGCGCTGCTTTGTTTCAGCAGAGGCAGTTATTTGATCAGCGCAGAGTTTTGTAGGAAACTAATACTCTCCAGAGACAGACTTCTAGTGCTGTTCAGAGGAAAAAAAAAAAAGTTTTCATTGTCAGCTGGAGTCATGACACAACTCTGGTTTGGTATCCACCCACAGAAGTCTTTAGTGAAACAGAAAGTTTTACAAGGTATAAAGTCAAAGTGTGAGGCTCTGAGTGCAGCAATGAACTGGTCAGGAATTTAAATACCGGCTGAAACTCAAACAGTAAGCTCCATCTCAATTAAATCCTAGTGGAGAGAAACGCTGCGTCCATCAGAAGAGGCAGAAGGTCAGCCGTGTGTGGTTTTTCTTGGCAGCGAGAATCCAAGACGGCAACATTCTCCATGTGCTTTCCAGTCCAGCTCTCTGGAAACGAACTCCGTAGCTTCTGGGCTCGCTGCCATGCATGACTGTAGCATGACTGCTGCAATTTGCACTCTTCAAAAAAAAAAAAGCGAGAGCAACATAATGAGAAGTTGGAGGATCACAGGACCTGCGGTTAAATTCCATTACACTGGCTTGCAGAGCGTTAAGCCACCAGCGTCCTCCTGCAATCAGTGTCTGCATGCATTCCTTCAAGTCCAGGGGTTATTGTGTCTGATGCCTTTTGTACAAACCTTTTGATCAGTGGAGGATGCACATAACCCGACATGAGAGCTCCTAACCCTCGAGTGTAGCAGCAGAGCTGCAAGGACGGTGTGCTCTACACCAGCACCCGAGAGGCAGAAAAACTGTCCTTTTTGTTTGTGGGCGGGACCGAGGCTTCCTGAGTTTTAAAAGCTGTCGTACACCAAGGTCAGACTTGTTTTCTTCTTTACAAGGCCTCTTTTAAGGATGTAAACACACTTTGTTCCCATGAGGAGTGTTGTTGATGGTAGCAGCTAGGAAAGACTGCCCCTGACCCTGACTGAGAACATGAATACTGAATGTTTGAGGAGCCTCTGAAGCAGGACCAGGTCTGGTTCTGCTGAGCCCAGACGGGCTGGCTTCCTTCAGACACCACTGGAATCAGTGTTTGATACTCCACCTGACGTTATGAGACAAGATTTGGTCGACGTGCGATCCTTTTGTTCTGAGGGTTATTTACCCGCTACGTCAGGGTTACGTTAAAAACCCAGGTCTGGGGGGATGCAGCTGACTCCGGTCCACCAAAGTGGTGCCTCCTCACACTCCGTGATCCACATGTCAACACGTTTGTGCTTTTTGTGCTTCTCAGGAACCTTTTGAGGATGGCTTTGCCAACGGGGATGAGCTGACGCCGGCTGAGGAGGCTGCTGCTAAAGAAGCGACTGAACCCAAAGGAGTGGTGAAGTTCGGCTGGATCAAGGGTGTGCTGGTGAGTTTCTACCACGTCTTACTCTTCAAGCCAAGTCAGCCTCAGATGTCATTTCATTTATTTATTTTTTGTTGCAATGGAGCCATTAAAACTATTAAAAAAAAACAGCCCACGATGTAAAATTATGTTCTGGTATTCCTGCACACAAAATCCTTGGATGTCAGGTTCCTGAAGGTGTCGGCCTGGAGGATTTTTTTCTCATACTGGCTCTCTATAATGTCAAAGAGAGCCGACCTCCCTGCTATGGTTATATTCTCCAGGCAGCATGTGTTTGCATCAGCAAGAGCTTTAGTGTTTAAGAGGGGAAGTTTAACTTCTTTACACAAGTTTAACCTTTTCCATCTTTTAAGCTTTTTGCTTTTGTTTCCATGATGTTTCCAAAGAAATGTCTTTTGCTGCGAGGTAAAAGTTGGGCTTTCATATACAGTTGGTCCTTCCAGACCAGCAACAGAGCCATTCATTGGGTTTTTTTTTTGTTTTGTTTTGTTTTAAGGGAACACCTTGTGGAAGACTGTTTTATGAACAAGTCCCAGTAAAGATGTTTTCTGACTCTGTCTGCATTTTACTGCATGAGGCTTCAGCTCTGCCTGTTGGCCATGCCCATGAGGCTACAGCGCTGCCTGTTGGCCACGCCCATGAGGCTGCAGCGCTGCCTGTTGGCCACGCCCATGAGGCTTCAGCTCTGCCTGTTGGCTATGCCCATGAGGCTACAGCGCTGCCTGTTGGCCACGCCCATGAGGCCTGCAGCGCTGCCTGTTGGCCACGCCCATGAGGCTTCAGCTCTGCCTGTTGGCCACGCCCATGAGGCTTCAGCTCTGCCTGTTGGCCACACCCATGAGGCTTCAGCGCTGCCTGTTGGCCACACCCATGATGCTTCAGCTCTGCCTGTTGGCCACGCCCATGAGGCTTCAGCGCTGCCTGTTGGCCACGCCCATGAGGCTTCAGCGCTGCCTGTTGGCCACGCCCATGAGGCTTCAGCTCTGCCTGTTGGCCACGCCCATGAGGCTTCAGCTCTGCCTGTTGGCCACGCCCATGAGGCTTCAGCGCTGCCTGTTGGCCACGCCCATGAGGCTTCAGCGCTGCCTGTTGGCCACACCCATGATGCTTCAGCTCTGCCTGTTGGCCACGCCCATGAGGCTTCAGCTCTGCCTGTTGGCCACGCCCATGAGGCTTCAGCTCTGCCTGTTGACAGGCCTTCCTGGATTTCAACCAATCAGACAACACTTGAGCCAGATATGCCGTAGACCAAGAACCACAAGTACATTTGTGATTCTTGGTCTTCGTCTTTCTGAAATGATGAGAGGCTTTTGGAGTTCTGCCGGCTGTGAAGTGTCCCAGGCCTCAGGGTGATGACATCATTTTTACTGCTCTGACTCCGAGGTAGCTGTGATTCATTAGTGATACCTGCTCTGAAGGCACCTGGAGGCGTTGGACATGACTCAGATGACGTTCAGACCTCCGTTGTCTGTAAAGTGGCCTCACATCCTTGCACCTGAGGTTGGTCCTGACCACGAGCACAGGTGTAACTGTTTGTTAAATTGGGTTTGAACTGGTTAAAGCCAGTCGAAGGACATCATCCATTGCACCTGAGAGACACGCTTGAACTGGGTTTAAAGAGGAGCCGAAGGATGGATTTCAGGATAAATTTCCATGTGAAGACGTGTCTGGATGTGATCATCCTGTGTTATTGTGACATCTAAAGACCCTACTTCCTCTCTAATATAAACCTTTCACTCATTCCCATTTCTGTTGGTTTTTAATGGTTTTCCTCAAGTGGTGTTGGGTGTTTCCTCTGAACAGAAAATGATAATAAGCTGGGTGCAGGTTGGGGTGGGGATGAGGGGTTTTTTACAGTTAGAAAGACAGTATTTAGGTCTGTTCCTCATCTGTTTGAGCCTTTATCCCAGCGGACACGGAGCACGCTCTGTGCATGTCACTTTAATGTGGATGGTCTTAATGTTTTAGGCTGCTGCATGTCGCTGGAATAAACCACATGGAGCTCTAGCTTCTGTTACAGCATCACCATTTGAATGTTTCTCCATAAGTGTGTTTTCCAGGTCGATGTTGAGCGTGAGAACCTGCCATCAGAGTAACAGATGTTTCTCTCTCTAGGTCCGCTGCATGCTGAACATCTGGGGGGTGATGCTCTTCATCCGCATGACATGGATTGTGGGTCAGGCTGGAATTGGTAAGTAAACATTTAAAAATGCACTTTAAAGACGGATGTCTTTAATGGCATTAATGTCATGTCTCAGTGGGGCGGACACCTCCTCCTTGACCTCATGAGAATGTCAAATACTATAAAGTCAGGCTGTCCTGCACTGTTTTACAGGCTTTGCAGCTTCAGTAGAAGCTCACAATGAATGATGGGGCTCCTGCTGAACCGAGGCCGTCACTAGCTCCGACAGGATTCTGTTGAACGTGTTTATTTTTTTATGGCTGCTGTGCCAGTGACATTTCGCGGACGGCCTTTGTCTTGGCTGAGCTCGATGCACAGCGTTGCCACACAGCTGAGGTTTTGGCACGCTGCCTTCCTTTCAACAGCCAGAGCTAATTAAAGTAGTACTATGGGTGACATTCACTGCTCCCGCTGAGCGAGAACGCTGTCTGCTCGTGACCAGGCGGGCATTGTGCGCCATTATTTCCACGTTTCAATGGTACGTATACGGTGTCAAATGCGTTGTGCAGTTTGACGTGATGCCAAAGAGCAACGGGCCAAACTGCACAATACCACAGCAAAGTGGAAAAAGAAAAACAAGCCTTCAGATATCAAAATTACCTCCCATATAAGTATCTGGACCTCCAAATATTTGAGTCCATTCTGGACTGGGTAATAATGGCGGCGTCGATCATTGATAACTGTGCAGTGACCACTGGACGCTTGTTCCCAGCAGTGCAGCTGTTTACAACAAGTAGAGAAAATTTTTCCCGTAGCTAGCGCTGGTGCCTAGTATTGATATTTTCAGCCCAGTTAAGGTAATAGGATGGGTAGCGATAGCTCACAGGCACCAAGCAGTCTCCAGCTGGTGGACGGAGCGATGTTTACCTGCCTTACTCTCATCTAGTAGCTCCTGGAAAAACTCCCAGACACTGCCAGCCAGCACACTTCACGAACAAAAGTGGCATCTCTTTAAGGGCCTCCATGAACTGCATGATTCCGGGCTGCCTTGAAATAAATGTTTGTTCACTGTTACCGCATGCTAATGATGTAACTCCACATTCCCCCGTGTCCGCACATCAGTGGTAGACCCCGATCCATCGGTGGACAGTCTGCATACCATTTTACAGTGAGAGATGGTACGATCTTATACGACTGCAGGAACCATGTGGTGTAGAGGAGCCCTAAGGTTTGGAGAATCACATCCCCCTGACTTAACTGGGGATGCTGCAGCTCCCCGCCAGCTGTCCCGGCCTGTTGTGCTGGTGGGCCCAACACACTTTCAGGGTGCACGCCATAAGCCCCTCACGTCCAAGCCAATGTCATGTCTCTGGAGATTTTTCTCACTCTTCTCAAAGACTGTCTTGCTTCACTTTGAAGCCTTTCAGAGCAGATGGAGTGGAAATAGTCCTCAAAGACGGCTTCATTGCTCTGCAAGTTGGTGATATCCAGTGGTGCTTCTGGCACGGGTTTAGTATTGTTTCAGTGACGCCAAGTTTGGCTTTGGGCCTGATCCAGCCTCTGTCCTGTGGGGAGAAGTGTGATATTAAGTATTAAGAAAAGTTGTGCAGGGGCTTGTGTGAATGGGTGAATGATAAATGCATCCTAAAGTGCTTTGTAGAACTTAAACAAGGTTAAAGAGGTGATGTGTAATGATCCACCCAGTTGTTTATCTCAAAGGAGCAGCAGTGTTTCCAGACGGTGCCCATTTCATACACAATAGATTTATCTTTGACGTGCTGGGGAACGCCTGTGTCTAAAAATAATAATAATAGTAATGTTATTCTGGGTAGTGGGGTGTATTGTCTTTGTTTTGACTGTCAGGGTCTGTCAGACTCCTGCTGATTCATATTGATGATGGCCTGGTAGCATCGTGGATTCTTTTTAGAGGAGTTTCTATCCAACATGTTTGACTGCATGGACTTTTCACCTTCTATAACCTGGATGGGACCACCCCGACCCTGGTCCTGGATGGGACCAATCCCAGCCCTGGTCCTGGATGGGACCACCCCAACCCTGGTCCTAGATGGGACCACTCCAACCCTGGTCCTGGATGGGACCACCCAGACCCTGGTCCTGGATGGGACCACCCCAACCCTGGTCCTGGATGGGACCACCCCAACCCTGGTCCTGGATGGGACCACCCCAACCCTGGTCCTAGATGGGACCACCCCAACCCTGGTCCTGGATGGGACCACCCCAACCCTGGTCCTGGATGGGACCACTCCAACCCTGGTCCTAGATGGGACCACTCCAACCCTGGTCCTGGATGGGACCACCCCAACCCTGGTCCTAGATGGGACCACTCCAACCCTGGTGTGATCGGTCCTCAGGTCCTCCGAATCCTCTTTGAGGTGCCACCAGTAAAGAGGATGGTTCTAGGCAGGACTGGGGGATATGACCTCGAATCAATATCACGATTAGTTGATCAGTTTAGCTCCATCACTATTAATGAGCATTTATTTTTTTTGTCCTCATAGATCACTGACAGACTATTTTAAAATCAATATTATGTCAAGGAAACACAGAAATTAACTACAGATGGTTGTTCATTGAATATTTGAAGAAGTAAACATTGAAATAATAGACATGAGCACCATCATGTCAGTTTCAGGTTCTGAATGTCGGGTTCAAGTAATTTTTGATTAATTGAGGTCGAAGTCAGTTCCTGGTCAGTTCCAGCTTAGTTTCAGCTTAGTTTAAAGTCAGTTCTCGCTTAGTTCCAGGTTAGTTCCCAGTCAGTCCCTGCTCAGTTTCTTGTTAGTTAGAGCTTAGTTCCAGCTTAGTTTAAATTCAGTTTCCAGTCAGTTCTCGCTTAGTTCCAGGTTAGTTCCCAGTCAGCTCCGGCTCAGTTTCTAGTCAGTTAGAGCTTAGTTCCAGCTTAGTTTAAATTCAGTTTCCAGTCAGTTCTCGCTTAGTTCCAGGTTAGTTCCCAGTCAGCTCCGGCTCAGTTTCTAGTCAGTTAGAGCTTAGTTCCAGCTTAGTTTAAATTCAGTTTCCAGTCAGTTCTCGCTTAGTTCCAGGTTAGTTCCCAGTCAGCTCCGGCTCAGTTTCTAGTCAGTTAGAGCTTAGTTCCAACTTAGTTTAAATTCAGTTTCCAGTCAGTTAGAGCTTAGTTCCAGGTTAGTTCCCAGTCAGTTCCGGCTCAGTTTCTAGTCAGTTAGAGCTTAGTTCCAACTTAGTTTAAATTCAGTTTCCAGTCAGTTAGAGCTTAGTTCCAGGTTAGTTCCCAGTCAGTTCCGGCTCAGTTTCTAGTCAGTTAGAGCTTAGTTCCAACTTAGTTTAAATTCAGTTTCCAGTCAGTTAGAGCTTAGTTCCAGGTTAGAGCTTACTTCCCAGTCAGTTCCTGCTCAGTTTCTAGTCAGTTAGAGCTTAGTTCTAGCTTATTTAGAGCCTAGTTCTAGCTTAGTTTAAAGTCAGTTTCAGCTTAGTTTAAAGTCAGTTCCAGCTTAGTTTCAGCTTAGTTTAAAGTCAGTTCCCAGTCAGTTCCAGGTTAGTTCCCAGTCAGTTCTCGCTTAGTTCCAGGTTAGTTCCCAATCAGCTCCTGCTCAGTTTCTAGTCAGTTAGAGCTTAGTTACAGCTTAGTTTAAATTCATCTCCCGGTCAGTTAGAGCTTAATTCCAGGTTAGAGCTTAGTTCCCAGTCAGTTCCGGCTCAGTTTCTAGTCAGTTAGAGCTTAGTTACAGCTTAGTTTAAATTCATCTCCCGGTCAGTTAGAGCTTAATTCCAGGTTAGAGCTTAGTTCCCAGTCAGTTCCGGCTCAGTTTCTAGTCAGTTAGAGCTTAGTTCTAGCTTAGTTTAAAGTCAGTTCCCGGTCAGTTAGAGCATCGTTCCAGCTTAGTTAGAGCTTAGTTCTAGCTTAGTTTAAAGTCAGTTCCCGGTCAGTTAGAGCATCGTTCCAGCTTAGTTAGAGCTTAGTTCCAGCTTAGTTTAAAGTCAGTTCCAGCTCAGTTCCCGGTTAGTTCCTGGCTCCATAACTGAAGCATTGCTCAGTTCCCACCTTGTTGGGGAGGTGGATCCAGGCTTTCCTGACATAGATGGAACTAGTGCCAGCCGTTGGTGGCTCACGTAATTAGAGTTTCTGATTAGATCGAGCTACAGGTGTTTAATGGGGGGCACACGCTTGCTCAATAGAAAACCAGGTTTACCTGCTTAGCCTTAAATGACCAGTTTAAAATAATTCCCAGCTTTCAGTTCATTTTTAAACTTAGAGGAAATGGTGAACTTTTGTTTGGGACTGAACTGTGTGTGCAATCTGTTGTGAGAAATCTGTTTCTCTGCTGTACGTGGTAGATGGTGCAAGACTTCTTGTTCCCCTTTTAAAAACGTTAAATCATCTTGTTTTCTTCACAAATTGCTGCAAAGACTGTCAGCATGTTGATGCTAAACTCTCTACATGTTAACGGCCTGTGGAGGAAAGACTCTTTCTTCAAAAATGTGATCACAGAAAAACTTTTATCACAAAACACTTCACATGTCCAAGCTTATCAGGGGATTCATGCGATGTAGAAAATAAAATAAAATGAGTTATAATAATGATCTCTATGTAAAACCTGATCAAATGTAAAGGTGGATCAAATGGGTCAAAGATAAGTAAATGAACATGTTTGGAAGTAATCCTCCTCCGTGGTTGCCTGAGAGCATCTGGAGAACGTACCTGGGGGTTGTGCAGCTGCTTGCTCACGGTCCAGCTCAGACATGACTCATGTTTGATGTCGGTCCAGATCTGGATCCAGGATATTGTTTTCAGTCGCCCACGGCAGCAGAATGCAGCCTGAGATGGAAATTGTTATTTATTTCAGTGCCCTCATGACTGACTGAGATAAAAAGGCGACCAGCAGATATTTGACAAATCTGACTGTGTACAGTCACCCAGCCGAGGCACGCTGCCCATGTTTACTGACAGTTGGGTGTTCATTAACCTGTTACTTTCTCAGCTCTCCCACAACTCCCTCCATCCCTGCCTCTTAGCACTTGTTGCCCATTTTCCACTTTGATGTGAAATATCACCACAAGACGACACGTGCTGGCTTTGATTGTGGAGGCTTGTCTTCATGGCTGTGATGCTACTCTTCAGAGCGCTGAGCGATCGGCGATGCAGTCAGAAAACCTCAGTGTTGCACGTTCTTGTTCATTTAAGAGCTTTGACTTCATGCTTTGTTTTTCTCCGCAGCTTTATCCTGCCTGATTGTCCTCATGGCTACGGTGGTCACGACCATCACTGGCCTGTCCACATCAGCCATAGCCACCAATGGATTCGTTCGAGGAGGTAAACATGAGTTTTTCTCCAGAATAATGAACCTGTTAACACGAGAGGGTGTCGGAGACTCAGAGGGTAGCGGTGACAAAGTAAAGTTCACTTCATATGCCATTTTAACCAGTAGGACCAGTGATCAGCACTACATTTTTAGGGAGGGGGGCCTTCTGCACACCTGCGCCGTAGCGCAGCTGCTTCAGCCATTTACTTTATAACTTGGGCTCTAAAGGCCGGGTTGGTCGGAGCCACGGCAGGTGGAGCAGTTGGCCCCGTCACCTTCCCATCAAGCCCACTGTGATTGGTCTACGGTGCAGGGCTCTTGTTCACAGAGCACTGCATACCGTCAGGTAGGGTTTCCTCAGGACTGTGTGAAGAGCTGGCCAGCACATGGGATTGGTTATGATGCTGAGGCCCGTGGGTCATGGTCTCCCTCAGACACAGGACCCAGATGGTGCTAAATCGTGTTCAGGCTCCCTTGGTCGGCACCTTGCAGCTGATAGGGTTATGGAAACTGCTGATCTATGGGCTGAACTGAGCAGTAGACCCCAGATTAATACAGTTGATCCTGTCAAGTTCTTTTGTTTTTTTTTATTTTAATGTCAAATGAGTTTGCAACTGAGAATCCCTATAAAGAAATGGCATCAACTGTCGTTCAGGTGAGTGTGTGCATTCAAGTTGGGGTTCAGTGCTTATGATTGGCAGTGTGATATTAGATCCTTGAATAGTCCTGATTTGGAGCATTTGCTGCTCCTCTTAACCTTCCCTAGATGGTGATACAGCCATGCTGTTCCTAAATGCATCATAACTTTATTCAGAGAAGGGATACTTCCTGAGGTTTTGTTCCATATTGACCTGATGGCATCACCAGTCACTGCAGGTTTGTCAGCTGCACATCCATGATGAGAACCATCCCAAAGCTGCTCTACTGGACTGAGATCTGGTGACTGTGGAGGACACTGGAGGACAGTGGGCTCATTATCATGCTCAACAAACCAGTTTGAGATGATCATGGTTCATTATCCTGCTGGAAGTATCCATCAGTAGATGGTCACTGTGGTCATGAAGAGATGGACATGGTCAGCAACAACAGACTGTGATGTTTAAACCATGATCTGGTGGTACTGAGAACATCTCCACACCATTACACCAGCAGCAGCAGCCTGAACCGTTGATACGAGCCAGGATGGATCTATGCTTTCATGTTTCCTCCAAATTCTGACTATCTGAATGTCACAGCTGAAATCCAGACTCATCAGACCAGGCAACCTTTTTCCAGTCTTCTGTTGTCCAGTTTTGGTGAGTCTGTGAATTGTAGCCTCAGTTTCCTGTTCTCAGCTGACAGCAGTGACTCCAGCTGTTGTCTCCTGCTGCTGGAGAACATCTGCTTTAATGATCCACATGTTGTTCGTCAGAGATGCTCTTCTGCAGACCTCGGGTGTTATTTGAGTTGCTGTTGCCTGTCTATCATCTCCAACCAGTCTCCTCTGACATCAACAAGACATTTCCATCCACACAACTGCTCCTGGATGTTTTCTCTTTTTCAGACCATTTCCTGTAAACCCCAGAGATGGTTGTGGTGAAAATCCCAGTAGTCACTTCAAAGTCACTTAAACCCCCTTTCTTTCAAGCTCACTTTGAACGTCAGCAGATCATCTCGACCACGTCTCCGTGCTTAAATGCATCGAGCAGCTGCCATGTGAAGCAGCTGGCGATTGTATATGTTGTCCAAAACTTCCTGGTGCAAATATTGCAGTATCCTCCTTTTACTGAGTTGGTGGGGCCCATTGAAAGAAGTAGTAAATCAGTAGCATGAGCTACATCCACACCACGCCTTCGCAATTGTTAATTAACATCATCCTGTCCGTGATTACCTCATTCTAGGTGGAGCGTATTACTTGATTTCGAGGAGTCTGGGTCCAGAGTTTGGAGGCTCCATCGGCCTGATCTTTGCCTTTGCTAATGCAGTGGCTGTTGCCATGTATGTGGTGGGGTTTGCTGAAACTGTTGTGGAGCTTCTTAAAGTAAGTCATTCCTTTTTTTTTTTTTTATTTTGAACGTGTAACTGATCAGGTTACCTCATACAGTGATCCCTTATTTTTCGTGGTTAATAGCCCCCCCCCCGCGAGAAAATCAAATTCCGCAAACTGGAGCCGGAGCCCCCCGAGCCTAAATAACGTGTTTAAAATATGTTTAAAACTGAAAAAAAGTAGCGAGACACTGCAGCGAAACAAGACAAAGGCTCAACTGTGGTCTTTCTGTTACCTTCACAGCCTCTGGTCTGAACTGAACCGTAGTAAAGAAACCGCTGGTATTATGCTATTTATGGCTCGTAATTAGTGGCTAACACGCTAACAACAACAAAAGAAACAGTCCAGTTTTCTCTGAATGGAACGAGCACTTTATTCTGGCACTGCAGGAACTTGTAAAATCACACAGGTTGTACTGTTGGGCTCCTGTCCGTTAACAGAAAATGTAAATCTATACACGCTGGGCTGCTGTTGATGCTCACTACACTTTTCATTTAACCCCGTTTTCATTCTGCCGTCCCACGACACACACCCCCATTACCCATAAGGCCACCTTCTTAAAGGGGCCAGGCTGGTTCACAGCATTTCTTCACTGTGAGAAAACGCGCACAACATCCTGTGATGTTTCCATGATTTTTTTCTTGATTTTTTTTTTTTTTTTTTTTTCTTCTATATTATATTTCTGAAAAACCCTAAATAACTAAAACCGCGGAACTTAAAGTGCGAATTGGCGAGGGATCACTGTAATTGTTAGAACATTACCGAACGAGAGACCATACTTGCACTTGGTGCCACTTGGTTCCGGGCAGAAAAGGCACTTTAAAAGTATGTTGTTCTTCTCGTTGGTGTATTCTGTTTAACGGTTGCTTGTGTTGTCTGCCAGGAATCTAACGCCGTCATGACGGATGACGTCAACGACATCCGGATCATCGGCACCATCACGATCATTGTACTCCTGGGCATCTCCGTGGCAGGAATGGAGTGGGAAGCCAAGGTGTGAACGGTGTCCCATCCCTGTTACGTTAACAGCAGATAGAAACTGCATCGAGTCTAGAAACTGATAGATTGATACAATGAGCCAAGAGATGAGTGGAGTGTTTCTTTTGCTTCCTTCAGGCCCAGATCTTCTTGCTCATTGTCCTCATCACAGCCATCATCAACTACTTCATTGGATCCTTCATACCTGTCGAATCGAAGAGGGCTCGGGGCTTCTTTGGCTATGACGGTATTTGATTGTTAGACATGCCTAACTTCACCGCCTCCTGATAACCCTCAGACCTGGGTTCGGCTTTGTCAGCTGCTTTTTGCGTCCGCATCTCAGGTGACATCATGTGGGAGAACATGGGTCCGGACTTCCGAGGAGAAACGTTCTTCTCTGTTTTTGCCATCTTCTTCCCTGCAGCCACCGGTATTCTGGCTGGTGCCAACATTTCTGGAGACCTTGCTGTAAGTCGACTATAACCATGCTTGAAAAGGGATGATCCATGCAGTGTCCTCACCTTGAGTAGCTTATAGTAGCAGTCAAAAGTTCGAACACGCTTTGGATCCAAACTTTTGTTCCGGTGTTTGAATCAAGCTGCGCTGGTGAAGGTACAAACCAATATCAGGATGAACTGGTACACTAGATCCAGATCTACTCAGTACCACACTGCCTTAAAATGCTGTGAGAAAGGATGACAGTGAGTGATGAAGTGTTAAAAAGCTTTTTTTTTTCTGGCTTTTATGAAAATATTTTGCAGACTTGAATTGCAAAAATGGAATTTGATGCTAAACGAACATGAAATATCTTGGGTTTATGTTAGATTCAGACTTGCATCTCAAGTAAAACATGAGAATTTACAGCCTTGTTCAACTCTTTTAGGGTTGGGGTTTCATTGACTGAGATAAATGATAAATCATAGGGATGCACGATAACTGTTTTTTAAAACCGATAACCGATAACTTTCAGCTCCTAAAGGCCGATACCGATAACCGATAACACACACATATACCTAAGATCAGGGGTCTCAAACTCATTCCTGAAAGGGCCGTGTGGCTGCAGGTTTTTGTTCCAACCCTGCAGAAACACAGCTGAGTTGTGTCACTCAATCAACTAGTTGTCTTCACTGAAGGTCTGAACCAGTTCAGTTGATTGAGTGACACAACTCAGCTGTGTTTCTGCAGGGTTGGAACAAAAACCTGCAGCCACACGGCCCTCTCAGGAATGAGTTTGAGACCCCTGCCTAAGATCATTACATCAATACTATGAACAAAATCAAAAATAGTTTTGACTCTTTAAATGAACACACATTTATTTTTTCCAATGAAAAACTATTGGCAAGCCTCTCAAACATTTTCATGAAGCTATCAAACAAACCTATTTGATATCTCACATTAACTTAAATAAGGTTCATTACTGACTGATATAAAAAATAAAGGCTCCTTGAACTGATGGAAATTCATGCACCAGAATTACTACCTGAAAAAGATTTACGTTTAAAGGATTTTGACTTGTGGTTCCATTTAAATTAATACCTTTAATTAAAGTAAATGAGGTTCAGTAGGTTTTTTTTTAATCTCATGGAAGCTTGAGATGAGAGAGATGATGGGGAGGGGAGGAGAGGAGAGGGGACACTTGCTGCTGGCTTGCTCACGTTAGCGTTAGCTCACGTTAGCACAATTTCAAAACTCCATGAAAGTGATGGTTATGTTTCAGGTGGCTGATCAGGTTTTACGTATTAAAGCTTGTGCTTCCCTCCTCGTTGAATGCGCTCAGAGCATTCGTCACAAATAACCAGCAAACTATCTTCTTCCGAAACTTTAACGAAGTACATTACTTACTTTTTGTTTTTATTATATTTTATCTTATTCTATTTTTTTATCTTATTCTGTGCATGCATAGTATTTTTATCTTATTTTTACTCTATGTTGAATGTTGCAGCGTTACACCGAGACAAATTCCTAGTTTGTGTAATACTGTGTACTACATGGACAATGGCAATAAACCCCATTCTGATTCTGAAGTTCCATGCCATCGCCGCCATGTTTGTTGTGATCAACGCGCTGTGCTGCAGGCTGCATTCAAGGTGTAGCGTAAATTCCTCCGTTCCCTCATTTGCTCGTCGTTCTTTTAGCCTTTCCTATTTTTCTCTTTTTTTTTTGTGTAACATGTGGGAGCATACTACAAATATCAATTCAAGTCAGCAACTACCAAAACTATGACCGAGTTAACAAGTTGTTCTCTGGCATGAGGGGGTATTCTTGATTTTCCTTACTGAGAAATCGTTTTTCTGATTATGCCGACGTCACTTGAACATAACATTCACTGCCGGTCATTCAAGGCTCAGAGGGAGCGAGACACTGCTGTGTTGACAGAAATATATATGTTATCGGGGCTATTCGTCATGATATTGGACTTATCGGAAATACTTCATAATTTCCCGTTATTCGCCCGATAGTTATCGTGCTGATAATTATCGTGCCGATAACTATCGTGGACCCCTAATAAATCATCAGTCCCAGGACACGTTGAACTCATTGCCTTCAGTGTTGCTCTGTGAGCTCTGTGTTTGGGTGCCGACTGACGTGGTGATCGGCGACCTGGTCCTCTGGCCATCTCATCCCAGTGCTGCTACCTCCATCTGTTTATGTTTATATGGCCATTGTATTTAGTCATTTGTGTGCTCTCCTCTTTCTGTCCTCCATCTTCTCTCCGTCCTCCATCCTCTCTCTGTCCTGTCTCCCCTCTTTTCTTTCTCTACCCGGCTGGCCTTCGGCAGGAGGGTCCCCCCATATGAGCCAGGTCCTGCTCAAGGTTTCTTCCTCTTAAAGTGGAGTTTTTCCTTGCCATTGTTTGGCATTAAGGTTTTTTTCTCCCTACGTGGGAGTTTTTTACCTGCCATTATCACTGATTGGATTTAATATTATAATCTTAGTTAATGATATTTGCTCGGGGGTCATGCTCTGGGTCTCTGTAAAGCGCCTAGAGACAATTGTCATTGTAACAGACGCTATACAAATAAAATTGAATTGAATTGAATTGAGGATTGTTGACTTCTTTCTTTAAAACTAACTCACTGATGAAGGTCAGAAGAAGACTTTTAGGATGCTTGTCGTCTCAGATCGTTGTCGTGATTGTCGTTGCAGGACCCACAGATGGCCATCCCCAAAGGAACCCTTCTCGCCATTCTGATAACGGGAATAGTCTACCTGGGGGTCGCCGTCTCAACAGGTGTGGTATCACCCCCTCTCTGTCTGCGCATCAGCAAGTTGGCCACGCTTTAGAGAATGAGATGAATGTGTGAATGATGCTCGACATGTTCTAGGCGCCTGCATTGTGAGAGATGCCACTGGAAACTTAAACGACACCCTCAGCTCCCAGTTCATGTCCAACTGCACTGATGCGGTCTGCAAGTTTGGTGCCGACTTCATTAGCTGCAAGAAAAACAGCTGCCGGTACGGGCTCCATAATGACTTCCAGGTATGAATCGGCTCTCTTCAGAGACTGATGTTTAAAGGGATTTCAGTCCTCTCGATGGAAATCAAACAATTTTAATTTTCCAATCAGGTGATGAGCGTCGTTTCTGGGTTTGGACCCATCATCACCGCTGGCATCTTTTCTGCCACGCTGTCCTCAGCTCTGGCCTCTTTAGTGAGTGCACCAAAGGTGTTTCAGGTAAGACCCGACCCAGGCTTTGGCCTCAGAAATGTCTCTCATGACCAGCTGTAGATCCAGTTGTGTTTCCATTTTGGTTTTTGTGAATTAACAGCCAAAAGTCAGATGAGGTAATGTGATGTTTCGCCCGTGCACAGGCGCTGTGTAAGGACAACATTTACCCTTACCTGGGAATGTTCGCCAAAGGCTATGGCAAGAACAACGAGCCCCTCCGAGGCTACCTGCTCACCTTCGCCATCGGTCTGGGCTTCATCCTCATCGGTACAGCTGCACACGCTCCTCATTGTTCCTCACAGTATCCAACCGTGGATTCTGACTCACTCTGGTCCTTTTAAACGGAGCAGTTGTTTAGTGCAGATTAATGTTTCACAAGAAAACAGGACCAATTGATACATTATAGCTTGACTTTTTAAATGGTGTTATTTACTGTTAAATGTTTTCCTCTTTACAGCAACAGAGTTTAACAGTAATGACTGTTCGAGGTGCACTTTGATGTGCTGCTGTTTTTCCTTTAGCCCCCCATCATGCTAACCGACGGGATCAGAAATGAGATTTGTTGTGACCAGGCTTGGTTGTTGAACTGCAGGAATACATTCTGCCACGTTCTCAGTTGTTTGTTTCCTCTCCACTGCAGCCCAGTTGAACACGATCGCTCCGATCATCTCCAACTTTTTCTTGGCATCCTATGCGTTGATCAACTTCTCCGTGTTCCACGCTTCACTGGCCAACTCTCCAGGTAAGGTCAAGATGCTGTGTAGTTGTTTCATTCAGACCTTAAACTGATGCTCCAGTCTTTACTTTGTTTTTCTGAAGTAGGTTTTTTCCACACTTACTGGCTGGCTCGTTGCTATATACAGACATTTTGCTTGTCTTTGTTAAATATTGTTATTTGCCTTGATAATGTTATTAAAATTTTCTCAACTGGATTTAGTCCTGGGCTGAGTAAGAGTCCAAGATGAAGTCTTAAAGCTCTATTAGACAGATTTATGAAATGAAATGAAATGAAAAACACTTTATTAATCCCAGAAGGGAAATTCAACATTGTAGTAAGGTTTTTTTTTTTTCAACAATAAATAAATGACAGCAATAATAATCAACAGCAATAATTAGGATATCTTGTTGTGGAGGCTGATGGCTGCTGGCAGGAATGATCTTCTGTATCTTTCTGTCTTACAACGGACCTGAAGAAGCCTCTCACTCTCCCTAATCAGCTCATTCCTGGATGATTTCTCCCGACACTGCTCTCTGAACCATTACTATACATCCTCTATGCATACATTTCTAAAATGATGATTGACCGTTAAACTGGAGCAGTAAAGAAAAAGAAGCAGAGTGCAGGCTGCTAAAGCATAATCCACCATTAGTCATGTTCCCTGACCCACTAGAAGCATGTGGCGGTGTATTTCTCTGCAGGAGCACATGCATGGTGCATGGCTATTGCACATACATGCTGTCCTATCCCAGCATGCATGCACTGCTATTTTGCATGTGAAGAACTGATGAAGCGAGAAGTCGGCGCCAGCTGCTAGAAGTAGTTGGCTCGAAGCGTTTTGTGACAGTAAGGTTGACGTACAGTTTTGAGTAACGGAGATCAGTGAGTTTACAAACTGTAACAACTGCCAGAGTGAGATTTTATAAAGATGCACATAATAAACAAAATGACTAAGATTTATGAAACCTTCGTTACGAAATGTGGTTGGAGAAAAAAAAAAGTTTATTGATCATGATTGGAGATCACTTTAGTGAAAACACATTTGAGTCAAGGTAGTGGGACCCAATGGCTGTGTAGCCTTCAGAAAATCATCGATCAGTGAGAATAACTTTAAAAAAAAAAAAAAAAGGCTCCAGTCTGCCTGGGAGCATAAAGATTGAACTTTGCAATGTGATCAGCACCTCCAAGTCTGAGTGGTTGGTCCTCAGTGGGACCACTCTGGGATGGCAGTGACGTATCTCTGGGTCTTTCTCACAAGTGGGTATAGAGTGGACCAGGAGGTTGCCAGGCAGATTATGGCTCGCTCCAACAGAGATGCTGATGCTGCCGCGGCCGGTTGAGGTGAAAAAGCAAAGCCTGAAAGGCAAAGCTTTTGACTTACCAATGGATCTACGCCCCAACTCTCACTTTTAGTCATAAACCGTAGGTAATGACTGACAGAATGAGGTCAGAGTCAGGTCTCTGTAGAGATGGCATCTCTTGACTGGTTTGGGAACCACTCAGCATCCTCCAGTAGAGTTGGACGGAGGGGGGGGGGGGATTCTCTGCTTAAACCCAGCGACCCAGTCCCTGATGAAAAAGTAGAAAATGGATGGATGTCCAATGATCTGGCGATGATGTAAGTAGTAGCTTTGCTAAATGTTAGACTCCACTACTATCAGGCCAACAAAGTCTTATCTGTAAGTCTGAGAAGAAAGACTTCTCTTTACTTCGTGATTTTGATAACTGTCTGAATAAAGTGATTGATATCTGAATGAACTCCACAGCTGATCTTTTATATTGAGCTCTGTTACTTTCTTTTTTTCCCCTCTTCTCCCTTTCAATACCAAAACTTTAGCAGAGCTACAGGTACAGATTGTCGGTCTGCCTCTGATTTCTTGAGCAGATCATATGGACTTAAATGGTACGTGACTCATCCAGAAGCCAGCAGTAATGGACACATAATGGAGTAATGGATTATACTGCTTCTGGGATTGTCCCGTCCTTCTGGGGCCTGTAAAACCCCCACATGAGGAGGAGCGACACAGTCGATGTACCGTTTATGTCCTGTGGTTTGTTTTTGACTCTGTCATTGTGTAACCACACACCAATTACCTTCCATCACTAAAATCCCACTAGTTTAGCTTCTGTGGTGCTCAATAAAGAAATATGGCCTCTGATGGTCGGTATGAGAAGCCTGCCCAGCCATGCCTGTTCACTTTCCCTGTTATGAAATGGATCTGGTGCTCGTCCCCTTCACAGCCATTTCTACCAGGACAGAATGTACTTTATCGTAGCTTTATACGATGACTCGTTCAGGAGCGTCCAAGAGCCGCTATTCAAAACAACCAAGGTGACTGCAGAAGACCAACCATTTACCCGCCTTCCTAATCCACTGCACATCATTTTAGATGTCTCTGTTGATACTGGTCTAGTTGCTGCTCCGCCTGCGTCACGTGCTTCGCTTCTATGAGCGGTCGCATGCCTGTTCAGTAGCGTAAAGAGGCTCCACCCACTGAAGATCAGTCAGATCCAGAGGAACAACATTAATTTGTTGTGTAGAGGAGGAAAAGCTTTAAGATGGCTGGCCAGGCTACAGTATAACCCCCCCGCCCCCTCCAGTCTCCAGACTAACAGCCTGCTAACGTCCACGCCTTAACCCAAGCAGATGTCCAACTCCAGTTTTTAACGCTGTCCATGCTCTTTAACAGCAACATTTATCGCGTAATATGTTAAAGATGGGCCTTTTAAAGGAGGAGAACCACAGTATGTCATCTCTCTTTCAGATCCTGATGTTCTAATAGAACTTACACTGAACTTTAAAAGTCTACCATCATCATTAATGTGAAAGCGCCATGCCACTCATACAGTCTGTGACTAGCCCTCTGTGTTCACTATCTCAAATGCACCATTTTGTGACCCACTTCCATCGTTTCTGCAGGCTGGCGTCCCAGCTTCAAATACTACAACATGTGGGTTTCACTAGCCGGGGCCATACTGTGCTGCGTGGTGATGTTTGTCATCAACTGGGGGCCGCCCTTCTCACCAACGTCATCGTTATGGCTCTCTACATCTATGTCAGCCACAAGAAGCCGGGTGAGTTATCGAGCGTGAACATGCCGAATGCGACGGATCATTTCACAACGGGCCACCAAATTCATTTTTAAACTTGTTTATGTCACGTTGACGATGTGATGCGTGTTCCCGGTGGGACTGTTCTAACAGTAAACAGCTTTATAAGTCCCAGTGTCTATCTATAATTCTCCTTTAGCCATCTGTGGTGGTGTGCATTCAGATGACATGTGTCACGTGTAGAAAAGGACAAATAAATTGTCAATTCCACATTTTCACAGGTGTTTTTGCTCTGCAAGGTGCCACAAAAAAACTATTCATCTGTTCAGGAAAAAAATACAATTGAAAATCATTTTCATTCAGTTCTATTTTTAAGTCATTTTACAACAGGCGTTGTCTCGGGGCACTTTACATCGAGAGAAACTCAGTGGGGTGAAGCAAAGCTTCAATGGGAAGAAACCTGGAATAGCATCAGATTTTGGAACCTGTTGTGCAAGTTCCTGTTTGAACTGATGGATTAGCTGGAGGCTTTTCAGTTGATTGAAAGTCCTGATAATTAGGATTTTCAGTGAGCATGCATGGACTAGTTTTCCTGCACCATGTTGAGCCAAAATCTGTCTTATTTTGTATGTACTGTATAAATACGTTGTTGTTGAAGGTGACGGGAGGAAGTCCTAGAAACCTGCTTTATGTGTGCATTAAAGGACAAATCCTGGTCAAAAATAAGTTCAAGGCTCCTCATAGCAGTGCCAGATGGCTCAGTAATGCCATCCAAAGTAACTACATGGTCGGTCTGTTTTTGAAGTGCCCAGGTTTAAAGTTGACATCAGTCTTATCTGACTTTAATGGGAGAAAATTAGAAATCATTCAGGCTTTAATGTGATTAAGGCATTTTTGTTGTCCAGATAACTGACTAGTCTCATCATCTTCATGGATCAGTACAGCAGAAAACGTATGCCATGGTGCCTCATAGTTGTAGATAACGGAAGCCTGGACAAAGAAAAGGTTTAGGTCCAAGTGCAGAACCTAGTGGAACACCATGATGTTGAAGACTCTTTATTCACACAAACCGGAATATATCTGATACATATGGCTAATGAGAGGCCTTATTCAAATGTTGTGACCATACAGGACAGAGTACAGTCACCGTTTCTTTGTCTGAAGCTGTGAGGAGATTGTTGGTAACTTTCTCCAGTTTCCTGTGACGGACCGATTTGATCCCATGTGCAGAGTTTGCAGTCATCCTCGCTCCTCAGTCCCATCTTTCTGCATTGCCAGTTCAGCACTGTTTCGCCCTCATTATGACTCTGTTAGTACTGCCCAAGTCGGACCAGAGCTGTAACAGCGAGGAAATGAACTGTTCCGACTCAGGGCTTTGAAACAGCACGGCCGGGCAGAATAAAGGTGCTCCAGAGGAAGAACAGACCGGAAGTGTGAATGGGGCTCCCGTTGGCCCGGCTGCAGTGCTGAAAACAAAACTGGTGTTGTTCTTGTTTTTCTTCATTCATGTGAAATAGTGGGCAGTTTTAGTTTTCCTTCCTGGTTGTAGTTTTCGAGTAGTAGTTGAAAGCCACCTAAAACTCTTAGTGGGTATTTATTAGGGGTGCACGATAACCGATAACTTTCAGCTCCTAAAGGCTGGTACCGATAACCGATAACACACACATATAGCTAAGATCATTACATCAACACTATGAACAAAATCAAAAATAGTTTTGACTCTTTAAATAAACAGATATTTATTTTTTCCATTGAAAAACTATTGTCAAGCCTCTCAAACATTTTCATAAAGCTATCAAACAAACCTATTTGATATCTCACATTAACTTAAATAAGGTTCATTACTGACTGATATAAAAAATAAAGGCTCCTTGAACTGATGGAAATACATGCATCAGAATTACTAACTGAAAAAGATGATTTAAAGATTTAAAGGATTTTGGCTTGTGGTTCCATTTAAATTAATACCTTTTAAAGTAAATGAGGTTCAGTAGTTTTTGTTTTTTATTTTTTAATCTCATCTCATTTAATCTTTAGATGAGAGGAATGAGGGAGAGGAAAGGGAGGGGAGGGGAGGCTGCTGCTGACTTGCGCACGTTAGCATTAGCTTCCGTTAGCTCACATTAGCGTGATTTCAAAACTCCATGGAAGCGATTGTTATGTTGTAGGTGGCTGATCAGGTTTTACGTATTAAAGCTTGTGCTTCCCTTCTCGTAGAATTCACTCAGAGGATTCGTCACAAATAACCACCAAACTATCTTCTTTTAAAACTTGAACGAAGTTCCACGCCACCATGTTTATTGTGATCAGCGCTGTGCTGCAGGCTCCATTCAAGGTGTAACGTAAATTCCCACGTTCCCTCGTTTGCTAGTCGTTCTTTCAGCCTTTTCTATTTTTTTTCTTTTTTTTATGTGTAACATGTGGGAAAATACTGCGAATATCAATTAAAGTCAGCAACTACCAAAATGATGACCGAGTTAACAAGTTGTTTTCTGGCATGAGGGGGTATTCTTGATTTTCCTTACTGAGAAATCGTTTTTCTGATTATGCCGACGTTACTTGAACATAACATTCACTGCCGGTCATTCAAGGCTCAGAGGGAGCGAGACACTGCTGTGTTGACAGAAATATATACACACGTGGACAAAATTGTTGTTACCCCTCAGTTAAAGAAGGAAAAACCCACAATTCTCACTGAAATCACTTGAAACTTACAAAAGTAACAATAAATAAAAATTTATTGAAAATCAAATAATCAAAATCAGCCATCACTTTTGAATTGTTGATTAACATAATTATTTAAAAAAACAAACTAATGAAATAGGGCTGGACAAAAATGATGGTACCCATAACTTAATATTTTGTTGCACAACCTTTTGAGGCAATCACTGCAATTAAACGATTTCTGTATTTGTCAATGAGCGTTCTGCAGCTGTCAACAGGTATTTTGGCCCACTCCTCATGACCAAACTGCTCCAGTTGTCTCAGGTTTGATGGGTGTCTTCTCCAAATGGCATGTTTCAGCTCCTTCCACAGATGTTCAATGGGATTCAGATCTGGGCTCATGGAAGGCCACTTTAGAATAGTCCAACGCTTTTCTCTCAGCCATTCTTGGGTGTTTTTGGCTGTGTGTTTTGGATCGTTGTCCTGTTGGAAGACCCATGACCTGCGACTGAGACCAAGCTTTCTGACACTAGGCAGCACATTTCTCTCCAGAATGCCTTGATAGTCTTCAGATTTCATTTTACCTTGCACACATTCAAGACACTCTGTGCCAGATGCAGCAAAGCAGCCCCAGAACATTACTGAGCCTCCTCCATGTTTCACCGTAGGGACAGTGTTCTTTTCTTCGTATGCTTGGTTTTTTGAGTCTATGAACATAGAGTTGATGTGCCTTACCAAAAAGCTCCAGTTTGGTCTCATCTGTCCAAAGGACATTCTCCCAGAAGCTTTGTGGCTTGTCAACATGCATTTTTTGCAAATTCCAGTCTCGCTTTTTTATGATTTTTTTCAGCAGTGGTGTGTCGTCGTCTCCCATGAAGTCCACTTTGGCTCAAACAACGACGAATGGTGCGATCTGACACTGATGTACCTTGGCCTTGGAGTTCACCTTTAATTTCTTTGGAGGTTGTTCAGGGCTCTTTGGATACAATTCGAACGATCCGTCTCTTTAATTTGTCATCAATTTTCCTCTTGCGGCCACGTCCAGGGAGGTTGGCTACTGTCCCGTGGGTCTTGAACTTCTGAATAATATGAGCCACTGTTGTCACAGGAACTTCAAGCTGTTTAGAGATGGTCTTATAGCCTTTATCTTTAAGGTGTTTGTCTATAATTTTTCTTCGGATGTCCTGGGACAATTCTCTCCTTCGCTTTCTGTTGTCCATGTTCAGTGTGGTACACACCTTTTCACCAAACAGCAAAGTGACTACTTGTCTGCCTTTAAATAGGCAGACTGACTGATTATGAGTTTGGAAACACCTGTGATGTCAATTAAAGGACACACCTGAGTTAATCATGTCACTCTGGTCAAATAGTTTTCAATCTTTTATAGAGGTACCATCATTTTTGTCCAGCCCTATTTCATTAGTTTGTTATTTTAAATAATTATGTTAATCAACAATTCAAAAGTGATGGCTGATTTTGATTATTTGATTTTCAATAAATTTTTATTTATTGTTACTTTTGTAAGTTTCAAGTGATTTAAGTGAGAATTGTGGGTTTTTCCTTCTTTAACTGAGGGGTACCAACAATTTTGTCCACGTGTGTATGTTATCGGGGCTATTCGTCATGATATCGGACTTAATCGGATGACGTCATAATTTCCTGTTATCGGCCCGATAGTTATCGTGCACCCCTAGTATTTATAAAGTATACAGAGTTCTCTCTTTCTCTCTCAGTCTGTCTTTCTATCTTTCTACATTTTTACAAAGCTTTCTTTAACTTTCTTTGTTCTGTTTTATTGGTCCATCCTTAAATCTTTCATTTCCGCTCAGGCTTCAGAATCGATCATATCTCTGCTCCTCTGTGTTCAAATCGTTTGAATTCTTGTCTGTAAGCACAAAGCTGGCCTCGCGGCTCTGAACGCACACGTGTGTGCGCTCAGTTTGATGTGCAGCTACACACACAGAGGAGGCTCTGACACTACGTGGGTCACATGACCCCTGACTCCGCAGATCAGCCTGTAAACACAGCGGCTAACTGCTCTGCACGTGTCCGCTCTTCCAGATGTAAACTGGGGCTCATCCACGCAGGCTCTGACCTACCACCAGGCCCTGACCCACACTCTGCAACTGAGCGGGGTGGAGGACCACATCAAGACCTTCAGGTAAGGGAGACCGACCGTACGTGCCGTGCATTCCAGCGCCCATCAAGTCGTATGTTGGCATTTCAAATATTTGACATGACGGATGTTTTGGCACACGCTGTACTCAGACCATACTGGAGAGGAATGAGAGGTCACAGCTGCCGAAACATCATCATTCATATGGAATAAGGGCTGGAAAGTGATGGCTAGATTCTCCCAGAGGCTCTCTGTTGGAAGTAATGCTGGAAATTCTTTAATCTGAAGACTTTTCACACGATTAACAGGAGTTTGTGGCCACAGATGGGAATCTACAGGAGCGAATGGGGATATTTGTGGTCACTTTACACATACAAATGTGAATAAAAGTATTTCGTTCAGCTTTAATTCGTCCATGCATAAAGATTTGTGCAAATCTTAAAAAAAAAAAAAATGAAATTGTGATTTCTTTGTGAGCAGTGCTGCAGTTGAATCTTTCAGTCAACAACAGAGAAGCATGAGTGAAGACTCCCTCCAACAGTGTCGTATTACATTAAAATCACAGCCTTTCCTTCTGCGTTGACCGCTGAGAAATGTGTCCACACTTCAGGTGGTGGCTGTGTTCTGTAGAGGAAGCCCAGGGGAAAATCCCACTAATGCAGTGCTCCACTGGCTAAACAACTGGAATATTCTGGAATAATTTTATGTCTGATGCTGGGCCAGTAAACAGAACCTGGTCAGATGAGAAGAGCACTCTCAAACGATAATCCATGTTCTTGTATGATGAGAGAAAAGTGGCTCAGAAGAGAAACAGCCTGACGGTAATGACCCGTTCTGGGGTTTCTACGACCCGCTGATGACAAACTGGAGGAATGAACGGGAGGAAATCTCAGCTGAGCTGCATCCTGTTGGGCTGGGACCGGGTCATCCATGCACTGCAGTGATGTAGGCTGAAGATTCTTGTCTCTAAACATTTCAGATTTGCGTTGGGACAGATCTGTCTATGCAGGATGGGCTGAGTGGCCTCTCTGGACCCGACACGGTCAAACGATGAAGCACAGCCTTGAAAATATTTACAGCAGAGTTTGACAGTATTTGTTGGGAGATTAAGTCGAGGCTTGAAAGAGAACCGCATGTGCAGATAAATAAACTGCGCTCAGGCCTCTCTGACGTGCACAGATGCCGGTGGACAGCGTCTGCAGTGGCGTCACGACATTTCCACGTAAAAGGCGACCAGCGTGCTTTGACTTCAGCTGATTTAGTGTCCGACTGATGTCACTATCACACCGTTAACAGGTCGTTTTATGAGAAAAAATCACAAACTGAAATGAGAGCAGATTCTGCCGTTTGATCGCATGAATGAGATGATGTTTACGGGTCTGTCCGTGTGCTCCGTCCATGGAGACGCTGCAGCTCAGTCCTGTTTTTGAGGACTTATTAGTGACCATGTGCCTCTGCACTGTTCCCATGGCAGCGAACCAGTCAGGAGATTAAAGGGCCTCTGATGGAGCTTTCAGGATGACTTGTGAGCTCCTTCTTGTCTCCTCTCATCGCTCCCATGAAATCCCTCTGCTTAAAATACTTGCTTTGAAGTGTGCTGGTTTGCTTTTGTGTGATTGAGGAAGACCGCAGGCCGCGGTGAAGGTCAGGAGAAAAACTGGCCTCGGACTTAAAGCTGCTAATCTGGTGAATGTGACCAAACATGACGCCCATTAAATAGCTGGCCGAGTGCTGCCGCTGATGTGTCAATGTTTTCTCTTGGATCTGTCTGATTAGGCCCCAGTGTCTGGTGATGACGGGTTACCCCAACTGTCGTCCCGCCCTCCTGGATTTGGTCCACACCTTCACCAAGAACATCGCCCTGATGATCTGTGGCCACGTCCGCATGGTGAGTAGAGACTCTGCAGCCAGTTACCTCAGAGATCCACGATCACAGTCAGACACATGCTAATGTAATCATGGAGGCATCTGAATAAAGAGAGCCGAAGCTTTGAAACAGAACACGTCTCGGATGCGGTGTGTTGAGTCTGTCATCTAGGAAACACGGATGGAGCCGGTCAGGCATGTTGGTGTGAGTTAAACAAGAATCTGAACGCCCCAGCACTGATCCAGCGCTACAGCTGCTCTCAGCCCTTTTCAGCCAACTGGAACCTGGTGCTGGTGCTGGAGCTGGTACCGGTTGCTGGTACTGCTGCTGGTGCTGGTACTGGTACTGGTGCTGGTGCTGGTAGTGGTGCTGCTACTACTGGTGCTGGAGCTGGTGCTGGTACTGGTGCTGCTACTGGTGCTGGTGCTGGTAGTGTGCTGCTACTGCTACTGGTGCTACTACTACTACTACTGGTGCTGGTGCTGCTACTAGTGCTGCTACTGCTACTGGTGCTGCTACTGCTGCTAGTGCTGCTACTGCTACTGGTGCTGCTACTGGTGCTGGTGCTGGTGCTGCTGCTGGCTGGTGCTGCTACTGGCTACTGCTACTGGTGCTGGTGCTGCTACTAGTGCTGCAGCTGGTGCTGGTGCTGCTACTGGTGCTGGAGCTGGTGCTGATGCTGCTACTGGTGCTGGTGCTGCTACTGGTGCTGCTGGTACTGGTGCTGGTGCTGCTACTGGTGCTGCTACTGCTACTAGTGCTGGTGCTGCTACTGCTACTAGTGCTGGTGCTGCTACTGCTACTAGTGCTGGTGCTGCTACTGGTGCTGCTGCTGGAGCTGGTGCTGGTACTGGTGCTGGTACTGGTACTACTACTGGTGCTGGTGCTGGTACTGGTGCTGCTTCTGGTGCTGGTGCTGGAGCTGGTACTGGTACTGGTGCTGCTACTAGTGCTGGTGCTGCTACTGGTGCTGGAGCTGGTGCTGGTGCTGCTACTGGTGCTGCTACTAGTGCTGCTACTGCTACTGGTGCTAGAGGTGGTGCTGGTGCTGCTACTAGTGCTGCTACTGCTACTGGTGCTGCTACTAGTGCTGCTAATGCTACTAGTGCTGCTACTTCTACTGGTGCTGGAGCTGCTACTGGTGCTGCTACTGCTACTGGTGCTGGTGCTGGTGCTGCTACTTGTGCTGCTACTGCTACTGGTGCTGCTAGTGCTGCTACTGCTACTAGTGCTGCTACTAGGGCTGCTACTGGTGCTGGAGCTGTTGCTGGTGCTGCTACTGGTGCTGCTACTAGTGCTGCTACTGGTGCTGGTGCTGCTACTGCTACTGGTGCTGGTGCTGCTACTAGTGGTGCTGCTGCTGGTGCTGGTGCTGCTACTGCTACTGGTGCTGCTACTGCTACTGGTGCTGCTACTAGTGCTGCTACTGGTACTGGTGCTGCTGCTGGTGCTGGTGCTGCTACTGCTACTAGTGCTGCTGCTGCTACTAGTGCTGCTACTGCTACTAGTGCTGCTGCTGCTACTAGTGCTGCTACTGCTACTAGTGCTGCTACTGGTGCTGGTGCTGCTACTAGTGCTGCTACTGCTACTGGTGCTGCTACTAGTGCTGCTACTGCTACTGGTGCTGCTACTAGTGCTGCTACTGCTACTGGTGCTGCTACTGCTACTGGTGCTGCTACTAGTGCTGCTACTGGTGCTGGAGCTGTTGCTGGTGCTGCTACTGGTGCTGCTGCTACTAGTGCTGCTACTGGTGCTGGTGCTGGTGCTGCTACTGCTGCTACTGGTGCTGGTGCTGCTGCTGCTACTGGTGCTGGTGCTGCTACTGGTGCTGGTGCTGCTACTGGTGCTGCTGGTGCTGCTACTGCTACTGGTGCTGCTACTGGTGCTGGTGCTGCTGCTGGAGCTGGTGCTGGTACTGGTACTGCTGCTACTGGTGCTGGTGCTGGTGCTGCTACTGGTGCTGGAGCTGCTACTGGTGCTGGTGCTGCTACTGGTGCTGCTACTGCTACTAGTGCTGCTACTGGTGCTGGTGCTGCTACTGGTGCTGCTACTGCTACTAGTGCTGCTGCTGCTACTGGTGCTGGTGCTGCTACTAGTGCTGCTACTGCTACTAGTGCTGCTACTAGTGCTGCTACTAGTGCTGGTGCTGCTACTAGTGCTGGTGCTGCTACTGGTGCAGGTGCTGCTACTAGTGCTGGTGCTGATACGGGTGCTGGTGCTGGTGCTGGTGCTGGTGCTAGGACCAGCATAAACCTGTTTCAAGACCTGCTTTGGTTTTTCATCCATGCAGAGCCACATCATTACATTTCTTCTAGGGCTGTAGCGATACATTAATCTCATGATACGATACACGATATTCAGCTCACGATAAGATATATATCGATATTCAACTTACGATACATTTACATTATTTTCCAAATTATTTTAAACTGACAAAGTGATTTTGGTGACATCTTGTGAGTGTTCCAATGACTTTGTTTGAATTAATTGAACTGAAAGCATCAATTACACATTATATGGCTGACAGGCAGCTTGCAAATGCTGGACAAAATGAATAAAAGATTTGTTGAGAAAAATAGTTTCATTTTTTTAAACAGTGCAAATTGTTGCTTGCAAGCTTTTAAAGGTGGGACACGGGGGTTTTGAAAGAAGCTTAGAATATCAATACCCGCGGCTGAAAAATAAATACTCTGGGGAAAAAATATCGATATATATCGCAGATCGATAAAATCGCTCAGCTCTAATTTCTTCCAATGCTTTTTGTACCTCAATTTAGTGTATGGACTGCACAGTTTACAGAGGACGCAGATCAGTGTTTTCCCTCCAAACCAGCGTCTTAGTACTACCAGTGTGCATTTATAAAGGTTGCCGTAAACGGTCGCTGGGGTTCCTGAACACCCATTTTCAAGCCGACCGGTGTTTCCAAATGCTGAGCGGTATCTATGAATGGCACCAGAAACGGGATTTCTCCCCGATGTTTTGGGTGGGATTGGTGAACGGCAGCCGTTGGCGTTGACACACTCGGTAACGGGACCCAGGAGTCACGCCCAGCCCCTCTCCAGGAGGTGGCTTCACTCTGTCTAGCTGCTACCTCTCAACTCTGAACCACCACCTCCCATCGGTGGTGGATCCACATCTGGATCTTCCAAATACAGCTTATCTGGACTTTTTTCCAGCTAGACTCCATGGCATAGGCCAGGCCACCAGGTGCTCTCCCACAAGCTCATCTCCAAGGCGAAGCCCCGATGACCCTGATCTGGGACAGGTATCTGGGGTTCTTGCTGACTCCCTCATAAGCGTTTGTCAGTCATATTGCGTCTGGCACCTCATCCAGGACCAGTTTTCCTCGGGAGACTGTATCATGGGCTAAGCTGGTTCCTGAAAGTGAATTATTTATGGTCTCAGTTTGTCTGACTTCCTGTCTGACTGCGCAGCTTGACGTGGCTCCAGTAGAGCACATCAACACGGCGACATCATGAACAATGCCTGGAGCAGCTGCGGCCTTCGATGACGGCGTCTGAGCTGAAACGCCACACAGAACTGTCCTTGTAGTGTATCTTGTATCTGTATCTTGTAGTGAAAGCAGGACGCCGTGTGGATCATCCAGACCAGCAGAGACGGTGAAGGTTTAACTTGGACCTGGCCGTGGAACGGTTCAATCTGCTTTTGAGACGGCTCAGTCTCACGGCAGTGAAGAAGCTGATACGTCAGTTCTGGTCCTGCATGCACGGTGTAAAAAGCCTTTTACAAATCCCCTGCTGGGCATTAATGTTGCACAATGGAAGGGCCGTGTTGGGTGGATGAATGCAGGCTCTGTGGAGCTCTCCCTGGCAGCCGCTCGGTGGAACATGTCGTCCTCCACCAGTGGCCTCTGCTCTGCCTTCCTGCCTGCTGCTGCCGTCAGGACTGAGAAGTAGCTCACGTTAAAAGCTGTAAACATTCCCAGCTAATGGCATTACAGTTTCCTGGCTGAAGGGCAGCTTTGTAAGGTCTTTCTTCATTTTCATAAAGACACAAAGCCCCTGATTCAGTTTTCCTTAAGACTCCCAGATCACAGGATAACATCATGTATGTTACCTAACATTATTTTGGAGAGCAACCCAATAATTTCCCCGTGAGTTAGTACTTGGAGATGGTGAAGGCAGAACCAGAACCAGGTGAGGGCAGTCTGCCACCGACTAATGGGAACGACGTGAGAACAAGTAAAAAAAAGAGATGAGCATCGAGAAACAGTAGGCACCGGACAGGAACTAGACGCATGTACGTGCACAGCAGCAATACAGATGTTGAGCTTCTTCTAAACTGGACAAGATTGGGATGATGGTGTTGCATCAAAGATATTCCATTCTAGGGCTGTAGCGATGCACTAATCTAATGATATGATACACGATATTTGGCTCACGATACAATATATATCGATAATCATCTTAAGATACATTTACATCATTTTCAGAAAGATTTTAAAGGGACAAAGTGATTTTGGTGACATCTTGTGAGTGTTCTAATGACTTTGTTTGAATTTATTGAACTGGAAGCATCAATTACACATTATATGGCTGACAGGCAGCTTGCAAATGCTGGACAAAATGAATAAAAGATTTGTTGAGAAAAATAGTTTCATTTATTCAAACAGTGCAAATTGTTGCTTGCAAGCTTTTAAAGGTGGGACACGGGTGTTTTGGAAGAAGCTTAGAATATCGATGCCCGCGGCTGAAAAATCGATACTTGGTACTCACTGAAAAATCGATATTCGATAAAATATCGATATATATCACAGAATCCATAATATCGCTCTGCCCTATTCCATTCATTCTTCAATCTCTCATTAACACCCATCCAGCGTTTTGGTTGCATCCGTGTCCCTCAAACCCGGATCGTTGCTTCGCTCTGCTCTGCACCGACTCTGCTGGAGCACGGCTGCTTTTATCTGAGGAAGGAAGTGAAATGATGAGGACGCATCTGAGCTGCAGCTGCCTCAGAGGAGGGAGGTTCCTTCAAAGCTCCCCTGAATACTTTTTATGAGACAGCAGAGCACCCTTTTATGAAAGGAGGGGAGTTCTGCTTCAGCTCAAAGTAACACAAGAATTATGGGTAATAAAAACGACCAACAGTACGGATCAACCTTTGGTGTGTTTTTCTTTAAATTTTAAATAACCCCCTGAGTGATGAGCATTTTCCTCTGAGGCTGAAGGACAGTGATGAGGAGACGACAGGAGGACATAAAAACCATCCACAGAATTTCAGAATATAACGGAGCACGTTATGACCAAACATCTGGGCAACAGTACAAATTCTGCCTTTTGTAAACTTTGCTTCTTTCCATCTTCTCAGATCTTGTTTTTTATGCATTTTTGTTGTTTATTGAAGAACATTTAATGAGCATTTCAGTTTCAAAGGCTTTTACTGGCAGATCCATCAGATTTATTCAAGGAGCTGATGTTTATAGTTTCAGCTTTTCTTCAAAACCTCTGCAGCTCACTCAAACACATTTCTGGGCCAAAACCTGAGTGCTGGAGATCTATTTTTCCTGAGCTGATGCTGGTTTTCCGTTGGTCCACTGACTTTCTGAGGATGGACCTCAGGTTCTCCAGGAAGTATGGTGTCATTCTTCATCCATGCCAGTGTGTCTGGGTCAAAGCCAGTCCCTTGGATAAGAAGCAGCCGCATGGATGATCTCAGGATGATCTGGCTGTTTTTCTTGGATAGACGTGACCTCTTTGCTGCCCTTCGTGATTCCAGGCTGTTTAAAGTCTAGATGCCAACTGCTGCTGCTGAGCAGCTCTGCATCCTCACGAGCGCGTGGTCCTGCCGCTGTTGGACATCCTGAGACTTTCTTAAGTGTTGGTGAAGATCTTCAGTACTTTGGTGCGTCTTCAGTACATGATGAGAACCTGCGTGGATGGTTGCACACGTGTCTGCAGAGGTGACCATCTAGTAGGGGTGGGTGCAATTCATCGATGTGGCGATGCATCAAGATGCGGCATCGATTAATTAATGTTGATGTTTAAAAAATAAAATAAAATTCACGTTGACGCTTTGCCGCAAAACCGAAACAAAAAACACGTAACCGGAAACGTAACGCGCGTGTTTGAGTGGGACCACAACAAACAGAGCACCTCCTTTGCAAAATGGAAACGTTAGCAGCCTCCAAAGAGCGGCAGATTCACTCGCCACTGGGGCTGACTGCATCCGTGTGGCGATAATTCGGATTTTATCAGGGAGCAAATGAGACAACGGACAAGACTTAAGCGATTTGCAAGATCTGCAAAGCAAAAATAAAGCAACACCACAAACATGTGGCAGCACCTTGTACGCTTTCATCCCGAAACGGAGAAGGATCCTCCGATTGTGCCCGCCACACAGAGGACCATCCTGGAGACTGTCTCCAAACTTCCCAAGAACTCGCAGAAGGCGAAGAGCATTACAAAAGCAATAGCTACTTTCATTGAGACGGATTTACGCCCGTATTCAGTAGTTAACAACAGGGGGTTTCGGTTAGTGGTGCGCACCATGGAGCCGCGCTACAAACTCCCTCACCGAAAATACTTCGCAGAGAAAGAAATCCCCCACCTCTACAACGAAACCAAAGCAAACGTCCTGGCGTCCATGAAGAAGGCGAGCAGGATAGCGCTTAACAGCGCATTTTGTGCTCGTGTCGGACAAGAACGATGGAAGTTGGTGAGTCACGTTCTTCAAACCCAAGAGATGAGTGAGAGTCACACCGGGGCAAATGTTGCCGAGTCAAAGTTAAGTAGGTCAAAGTGCAAATGTTTACATAACAATCATAAAATAAAATATTTTGTGTCTTAAAATACAAGTCAAATGTTCAAAAACCTTATTTACTTATTGAGTGTAGTTATAGAGGAACCGAGTTATAATTGATAGGCTAGTTATTTACAAATGTAGCTACAGATGAAGACAAAATCAATCTTATATGGAAAATTGCATTAAAAATCGCAATAATTGAAGAATCGTGGCGCCAATAATCGAATCGAATGGACAATCGTTATAATCGAAGAATCAAAGCTCCCATCATCGAAATCGAATCGAATCGTTAGGTACCCTTGTTGGAGCACCCCTACCATCTAGACACCCAGAAGATGGAGCCTTCCTGACCTTGTTATTCAGTCAGGAAGACGGAGGGCTTTCAGCTGACTGGTAGTAATTAACAACTCCTCCTGCGCTGATCACCGATGGCTGAAATCATGTTGTGCCAGGGCCAAAATACAGCAACGACACGGCTTCTGAGATGAAGTTTAATTTTATGCCAGTGAAGCTCTTTGCGATATACTTGAGTATATTATCTGTTGACTACACACAACAACGCCACCACCACAGAGGCACATTTTTACACACTAAACTGTAATCGCTGCCAAAACCCTCGTGCACAACTGAACACACTGACAATAACGTGTCCTCACAGGGCTACAGGAGACCAAACTTCAAAGACCTTGCCACAGACCAGACCCGGTACCAGCGCTGGCTGCTGAAGAACGAGACCAAGGCCTTCTACATCCCGGTGTTTGCTGAGGACCTGAGGCAGGGCACCCAGTACCTGCTGCAGGTGGGAAACCAGCCACTCATCTGCACACGCTCCCACAGGCCCAAAGCTCCGGCCAACGTGTCCTGGCAGCGCCTGCAAGTCCGAAGAGCCAGGGGTTGTTGGCGGACGGTGTTCTGCAGGCGCTTTTAATCATAGCTCTCACAAACGTGCCAACAAGAGATGTTCAAACAGGAGTCTCCTGACCGGGCATACACTGATCCCTCATTTTTCGTTGTTAATGGGGACCCGGAGCCCCCCGAGCCTAAATAGTGTGTTTAGAATATGTTTAAAAACTGCTAAAAGGCACTGCAGCAAAACAAGACCAAGGCTTAACTGTGGTCTTTCTGTTACCTTCACAGCCTCTGGTCTCCGAGCCGTAGTAAATAAACCGCTCTTTCATCTAACCTCGTATTCATTCTGCCGTCCCACGACACACACACTACATTACCCATAAGGCCACACCATTATCCATAAGGGCACGTTCTTAAAGGGGTCAGGCTGGCTCACAACATTTCTTCGCTGCGAGAGAAAACGACAACATTCTGTGACGTTTCCGCAATTTTTTCTTGATTTTATTTTTTTTTATATTATATATTTCTGAAAAAAAATCGCACTTAAAACACGAATTGGTGAGGGATCACTGTATTGTGTTTGTTGAGTTAAGGGTGCAGAAGCAGAAAGACTTTATCCTCAGACTCAAACCTGTAAAAGCATGTCCCAGATCTGTCACGTCACTCTTTAAAAGGGCTCCGTGATCTCCTGAAGCTACTCTGGAGACTTGAGTCAAACATCCCCATGGATGTGGGCGTAGACCCCTCGGAAACGTGGCAGTTTCACAAAAGCTTCCATGTATCGCAGAAGAACGTTCACGTCTGCACAGGAAGGTTTTTCAGGCTGTTTGGCATCTACAGGTCACATTTGCTGTTTCTGAACTGGCAGCCTTGGACACGACGCAGTAGATGAGTGATCTGTGCACTTCTACACCTGCAGGCTGCTGGCTTGGGTCGCCTGAGGCCGAACACCCTGGTGCTGGGCTTCAAGACAGACTGGCGGGACGGAGACATGATGAACGTGGAGACCTACATCAGTCTGATCCAGTGAGTAGTGCCACCGTCACCAATGCTCTGACGCCTCCGGATGAAACAAACGCCTCCGTTTTCACATCCGGTTGATCTTCAGAAAGGTTCACTGTGAAGGAATGGATCATGTGGGGTGGTAAAGGTCGAATAAGGTGTTTGGCAGAGCGGTTCTGGAGGTAGACGTCCCCAGACCATGCTGCTTTCAGATCAGTCTCTCAGGTGGCCGTGCAGCTAATGCCCTCAGATCTGTGTACGTTTCAGATTAACCTGGACTTCAGGACTTCCTATTTTCACTTTGCTCAGACTCTTTCTGGTCTGCAAATGAAAGCAGTGGAAGTACGAGAAGAGCCGCGACTAGAACACACACTCTTCACAAACGGCTCCAAATCAGAGAAAGTTGTGACCGTCAAGACGATGAGTGATTCTTAAATGGACTTTAATTTCTTTGCAGACAGCATGATCCCAGTATCTTTCTCATTTTTCCTCACCACCTTTGTGACATTTGTTAATATTAGGGCTGGGCAACGATTAGATTTTTTTAACCGCAATTAATCGCATGATTTCCCTGATTAATCACGATTAATCACATTAATGAATTCAAAAGTAGTGTAAAGATCACTTTTATGTAAATGTTCTGCTGCCATATGAACTAAAGTGTCATAACATTTGTTGTTCAAACACTTTTAACATCAGCACTTGTCAGTAACACATATTTAGTGTAAATCTCATCTTAAAAAATGTAAAATAAAATAAAGCTTATTGCCACTGCCAGAGCATTAATGTCATTCTGTTTTTATAAAAAAATAAAAAGTCTACAAACAAAATCCAACAAAATGATTGTGTCTCAGCACAATCAGAACATTAAAACAGGTAATTTCTGAGGTAACAGCAGAAACCTTTAACGGGGAGTTCAACTTGTCAGTTGTTACAAATAACCTTGTTTCTGTTGAATCCTCCGTCTAGGAGAACTTTAAAATGAAAATGTCCATGTTAAAGTTCAGTAACTTTACCAATCCGTGTATCACTAAAAATAAAAAAAATTAAAAAGTGACATTTTATTACGTTTTCCGTTTTTAAATCTAACACAAAAAAATGAAAAAAATGCCTGTGTTTTTAATATTTTAATTTAAGACTTGGATCAAAAATATGAAAATTAAAAACAGGCCACAGAACTGAATTAGTTTTATAATGGAGGACTGGACTTTCTGTTGTCATTACACATCTGTGCCACTAGATGGAGCCGCACTGCAGTAACCAGCTAGAGAACAGCAGGACAGTGAACACATGGAGCAGATCTGATGGAACATGGAGGAATGATGCGATGGTTTTGTTGCAGTCTAGAATTTTTGTTTTTAAACAGAATTGTTAATATTGCTACCTGAGTTGCCACCTGAACTCTGAAGTTCACCGATTTTTGCCGTTCTCCATGTCTGTTTTAGCTTTTCCTTAAGTTTACCTGCAAATTGTCTTCCGGTTCCGCAGCAGCGGAACAAAAACATGTTAGCAACATGCGTTAATGCGCGATAAAATAAATGTCGGCGTTAATAAATGAATGCGTTAACGCGATAATAGTGCGTTAACTTGCCCAGCCCTAGTTAATATACGTCGTCATTGTGTTTCAGTCCTGCAGCGTAGTCCAGAGACATTGGGACAGTAAAGCTTCAGTCTCTTTGTTCCTGGTGACATCACCTGCTTGACATTATTCATTTGTTTCACCTTCTTGGTAGAAAATAAATTTTAAAAAAGCCCTGAACCAGCGTTTTTGGAACGTGTTATGGGTCCGAATTACAGAGTTGCATATTAACAAATGAGATGTCGGCAGAAAGAAAAGAAATCGCAACGCATCTTGAGTTCATCATAAATGTAAGACCAGCTGTGTTTCTCTGTCTTTCCAACTTCTTCTGATGTGGAGTCCCACTTGTAAGCACTAAATCTGTTTTCCTGCTTAACCACGCAGCAGTCATGTGAGGCTTGAGCTGAGTTCCTGGATTATGGCTTTAGAGCCGCAGGTCAGAAATGCTGTAGCTCCGTGATGCTGCAGCCGCTTAATGCTCTCAGTAATGTTTCTGTGCTCTCCATCCTGTGTGTAGCCGTGGAAACGCTACCTGTCCGTCATCAATGGTCCACATGTTGGTGGTTTCAGCTCCTGACACTTGAAGTCAAAACACTTTTGTCCACTGCTGACAGAAACCTTTTATGTGTGTTTTTTCCTTCTCAGTGATGCCTTTGACTTCCAGTTTGGTGCTGTTATTCTGCGACTGAAGGAGGGGCTGGATGTGTCTCATATCCAAGGACAAGGTATCAAACACTCGAAGCGTCGTAGAAACATTTATTAATACACAAGAGTGAGGTATTTAAGATGTTTATCCAGGATGTGTTTCCACTTATTCCTGGGCAGAGAAGGACTGTCCACATATTTGTTGACAGGAGACCATTACAAAAAAAAAAATCTTCAACAACTTAGGAAAACCTATAAAAAAATTCCCACAGTGCTTCTAAGGCCATTATTTTTTCTTGAAACTACACCCCAGCATGCAGTTTCACAATATTTAATAAACTGAAAATTCTGGAGAAAACGTCCAGTGTGAAACTCACCAGTCTACCTCAGGCGTCCCATAATGCAATGGGCCCTTACGGTGGTTGGTGGTCGCAACACTGAATAACAGTAGACAGCAGTAGAACATGCTGTTGCTTATTTCTGCTTTCCAGAAGCTCATCACAGGCGTCCAGTATTGAGTTTTAGCCTTGTCCCCAGCGCACAGGGATTCCTCCTGATTCTCTGAATGATGATGTAAACTGTAAAAGATGAGACATTTAATGCCTTTGCAGTTTGACTCAGAGAAACAGGATTCTGGCGTTTCTGGCATCTTTACTTGTGAGCGACTCTGGGCCCCCCAACTTAACTGAAGTGCTGTTTATTTTCTTTCATCCTCTCTTCTCCCCCATTTTCCCCTCCATCTGCTCCCTCCTTCCACTTCCTGCCAGATGATCTGTTGTCCTCCCAGGAGAAGTCCTCGGGAGCAAAGGATGTGATTGTGTCCATCGACACCAGCAAAGACTCTGACGTCGACTCGTCCAAGCCGTCCTCCAAGACCACCAGCCTTCAGAACAGTCCGGCCGTGCAGAAAGGTCAGTGGTGCTTCTTTACTGGCAGCCAGGTGGAGCTGAGAGGTGGGACGTCGTTGACCCCCCCCAACAGCCTAACAGCCCAAAATCCGTCAACAGCTTTGTTTATTCCCCCCCGCGTACACAAACAGGAAGTCGGCCCAGAGAGCCTCGAACCCGGCCGTCCCACTGGGCCCAGTTTGTTAATGCCCAGATGTTTCTGGCCTCGCTGTTTGTTTGTAAGACGGAGTGGGCGTCATCAGTGCCGTGTTCACACAACTGCAGCACACAAGCAACCGTTTCCACATGGTGGGAAACGTTGCAGCAGATGCAACCAAAACCTGGGTCCATGCAGGGTCCACTGGGTTTAACCCCCCGGGTCTAACTGGTTTTCTGCGTTAATTCGCCTTAAAATGTGCTCTGATTACCAGCTAAGTCACAATACCAGAGAAACAAAACTTGCTGAAGCCGATTAGGCATAAATAGTTACAGTTTCTCCTGCCTTGACTGAATATATCTGACGTTCACAGTGCTGGGGGGAAAAGTGTGTGAGGTTATCTGGTCACATGTGTAGCAGCAGTGACTTGAATCAAGCTCTTTCTGTAGATCTGGATCAGATCAGAAGGTCCAGGAGGAGCTGCTTCAGCTCCGACGCTCTGACTGGACGGCTGTTACTCCTGCTCAGCCTCCAAATCGTTTAAATTAAATCAAAATAAATTCAATCAATCAAATGTCCGTTCAGATGTGCCCAGTACAAATTAGTGGTGGATCTGTATGTTTATGAGATGAACATCCGGTTTTCAGGGGTGTTTTTTTTTTTTTTTGCTAATGGCTGAACTGCAAAAACAGAGTCTCGTTATTTTCTGAATTTTATTGAACCGTTAAATGTGGAAACAACAGCATAATGCGATTTCTGTCTGGCCGCGAGCAGACGGCTCTCTCCCTCACAGGCTGGTGGTGAACTTGAGCAGCAGTAAAGGTTCATCCCAGTCCTCGGCCCTGCGGCTGGAAGCACCGCCAGCAGCATCTCCGGTTCAGTCCAATCAGCTGCAAAGCTCCCAGTCTTCCCTCTAATCTTCTGCCAGAACTGCTGAGACAGCTCAGCTCTAATACAAACGCACATTTAACGGCTGAAGGTTGCAGATACATTTTTAATTGCTAATTGTAATGACATCCCTTCAGCGCAGGTTAGTGACATTAACAGACCGGACCGCCCACTCTGAAACAAAGCAGGAGGCGCCAAAGTGCAGCTGAACATTTATGATTGAGTAATCTCCTTTAAGCCAATCCCCCCCAACTCTGTCATTTCCAATCAGAGCCCGGGCCGGAGAATTAAAACGGTCTTGTGGGCATGTATCCCTCTCACATGTTCATGAAGGCCGGTCCAGTTTCACAAGGCAGTCCTGTACCCAGGGACCCAGTCTTCCAGAAACCAGAGGAAACGTCCAGCTCTGTGTTTCCCGTTCATGAAGGACGCGTTTTCCTCCTGACCTCAGTTCTCCGTCAGTGATGCATCAGTTCAGCATTTCACTCCAGATGACTTTTCTCTCTCTCCTTTTGTTGCGTTTTTTTTCCAGATGACGACGACGATGGCAAAGCTCCAACTCAGCCCCTGTTGAAAAAAGGCAGGAGATCATCTTCATTTCCTCACAACATTCTCCGTCTCTCTCTCTCTCTCTCTCTCTCTCTCTGTTTTCATTCCTCTCACTCACTCATTCTTTTGTTTTTTGCGTGCGTGCTCCTGTCCTTCTGTGGCCTGGTTTCTTGGGTATATTTTGAATTCCTGCTTTCTCTATCTCTGTCTGAAACATGCTTCTCTGGGAATAACATGAGTCCTCCTGCTCTCCTGTTAACAGTCCTCCAGCTCGGCTCAGTGTGAACTTCTGCTGTGTGTGATAGTGCCTTTGACCCGGTCCGGCCCTGCGGTCGGTACTCTTTGTGTTTCACTTCCTCAGACGTGTCCTGAGTGTTTGCTCGGCTGCTGCTTCTCTCTCTCTGGAGGTGACGGTTTTCTGTTGCTTTCTCTTCCAGGATGAAACTGCTCTTCTGTTTCCATGTTCACAGTTTCTGTCTGTTGCGTCTTTTGCTCTGTGGTTTGAACAATGTTTCCCCCCTGAATAAAACGTGACAAAAAAATAAAAATAATAATAATTAGGGCTGGGCAAGTTAATGCGTTATTATCGCATTAACTCATTAATTTATTAATGCCGACATTTATTTTATTGCACGTTAATGCATGTTGCTCACATGCTTTTGTTTTGAAAAGTCTGTTACTGGCTGCTGCAGAACCAGAAGACAATTGGCAGGTAAACATGCAGAAAAGCTAAAACAGACATTGAGAACGGTAAAAATCTGTGTAGTTTACAGTTCAGGTAGCAACTCAGGTAGAAATATTAACAATTGTTCTGGACTGCAACAAAACTTTCTCATCATTCCTCCATGTTCCATCAGATCTGCTCCATGTGTTCACTGTCCTGCTGTTCTCTAGCTGGTTACTGCAGTGCGGCTCCATCTAGTGGCACAGATGTGTAATGACAACAGAAAGTCCAGGCCTCCATTATAAAACAAATTCAGTTCTGTGGCCGGTTTTTTAATTTCGTATTTTTGAACCAAGCCTAAAATTGAAATATAAAAAACAGGCATTTTTTTCATTTTTTTGTGTTAGATTAAAAAACGAAAAAAAATGTCACTTTTTTTTTTCTTTTTTTTTTTGATTGACAATTGAAAATGGAAAGAATGAATGATACACGGATTGGTAAAGTTACTGAACTTTAACATGGACATTTTCATTTTAAAGTTCTCCCAGACGGAGGATTCAACAGAAACAAGGTTATTTGTAACAACTGACAAGTTGAACTCCCCGTTAAAGGTTTCTGCTGTTACCTCAGAAATTACCTGTTTTAATGTTCTGATTGTGCTGAGACACAATCATTTTGTTGGATTTTGTTTTTAGACTTTTTTTTTTTTTTATAAAAACAGGATGACATTAATGTCCTGGCAGTGGCAATAAGCTTTATTTTATTTTACATTTTTTAAGATGAGATTTACACTAAATATGTGTTACTGACAAGTGCTGATGTTAAAAGTGTTTGAACAACAAATGTTATGGCACTTTAGTTCATATGGCAGCAGAACTTTTAAATAAAAGTGTGTTTTACACTACTTTTGAATTCATTATTTGATTTTCCGTATACAATGCGATTAACCGTGATCAATCAGGGAAATGGTGCGATTAATCGCGATTAAAAATTTGAATCGTTGCCCAGCCCTAATAATAATGCTATAGGTTCTTTCCAAATACAGTTATTTACTTCTAAGGCGATATTCATCCATGTTTGAGCAGGTTACTGGTATAATTCTCTCATGAAATGGGAGAGATAAAACCAGGTGGTACTTGTTAAATTTGACAGGTTGGAAGGTTTGGGCATGTATTTTTATTTTATCCTGGACATTCCATAAATCTCTTTCATTGCTTTTCTGCAGTCGCAGTGAAAAACTAAAGCGGGTGGCGCTGCCTCAGACTTTCTCCAAGCTCAGAACCTAGTCCAGGTGCAGCTCCAAAGTCCATCCCTTATAAAATAAAACAGACTCTGCAGGGGAACCACTGTTCACAACCTGGTTTTATTAGAGTTGTGTGTGACATGTTGTCAGTGTTCACCATCTCACCTTTCTCTTCTCACTGTCATTCAAACTGGCAGCACTCAGTCCTCTGACACTGAACAGAGCCAAACATGGTGGGTTTGTCCTGAGATGTTTGTCATCCGTCCTACCTGAACTCCAGTTTCTGGACCTAAACGACCCACTAAACACTGCAGCAGCAGTCTTCTGTTCTGTCTGAAGGAGCGTTCCTCTCATGCTGCTTTTTTGCACGTGCTCTCTGTGCGTGTGTTTGTGTGTTTGGTGACCACCTTCACAGACAAGAAGAGTCCGACGGTACCGCTGAACGTGTCCGACCAGAGGCTGCTGGAGGCCAGCCAGCAGTTCCAGATGAAGCAGGGGAAGGGGACGGTGGACGTCTGGTGGCTGTTTGACGACGGAGGTGAGCTCCAGGTTTACGAGACTCTGAAATAAATTAGATTCTGGTGTACAAATATGAATGTAGACACACCTAACATAAAAGTATTATCTAGCAGAAATGAGTAGGTATGGCTGGAGGGTCTGTACACCAAGGCTCACTAACATCCAACCAGCATGGACCCTCACGACTCAAACAAGGATTAGTGCACGTCCATAGATGGATGGATATAAAATGAAAGGCTGTAATACAGTCTTCTGGTCAAAGACCACGTAAAGATTTTGGAGCATCTGCAAAAACTAAAAACTGTCGAAGTGACAGCTTCATCAGGGGCAATCTGGGATCTCTGACAGGCCAGCTGCCTGTGCAGACGTGGATGAGGCCGGAGGCACCTCGCATGCATTTAACATGCTGTGAGCGCTGACATTTGAAATGAGGCTCATCCTCGTCGGAGTCGGTGCCACCAGTGACAGCTGATGCTCTGACCGGAGTCATCAAAACCTTCCTGCACCCCAGGGAGCTGATTTCTGTCCCAGTTTCAGCTGATGCTGTGAAGCCGGCCGTGTTCGGACCACCTCACACTGTACACCCTCAAATTCCCTTTAAATGTTGGTCTGACTGCCTCAGACTACGGTTCAGACTGAGGCGCATAGTTCAGCCAGACTGGAAAAGTAGGAGCTTCCTCCCTCAGAGGACCGGCGTCTACCTGCTGCTACGCTAATGAGACTTTCTGGTTTTACATTTATGACTTCTGCATTGTTCTTGTAACTGTAGATTAATAGGTAGAGATGTCCATTTTATTAATTAAAAAAGGTCTGAATGCTTTTCAAACCCCCGATTTCAAAGGAAAGACAGAGACCAGTTTCAAATGTTTCACCAGGGTAGGGTCATTTTTCAAGAACACCAGTGCCTTTTTTTTTTTTTTTTTTTTGTTTAAGTGGGAGGATGCCAGTGAGGGGTCATTGTTGGAGATGGACTGTGGGGTGTCATGAAGCCTCAGCTCCTGTTGAACAAATTCAGAAGTTACCCCCTCCAAAAAAAAAAACAACAACAACCTGAAGTTCATCAAATGGCCACTGGGGGGCTCCAGAACAGAGTTTACTAAAATACCTGCTGCATCTTCATAAAGACTGTTTGCAGCCAATAAATTTAATATTTTAAAGTGTCTCTCCTGTTTAGATCGTATAGAGCAGCCATTCCCAAACTTCAGGACACCACGGCCCAATTTGAAATGTGAAAAATCTCAGTGGCCCCCCCCAAACCTTTAATCACAACTGTGATCAGCATACAAGTCTGGGAACTATGTTCCAATATTAATGTTGGGTGACACTTATTTTATTAAGTTAAGATGACACACAACTGGTTTGTTTTAGCACTTTTTTAAAAAATCATGTCAAACATTTTACAGTAATTAAAAACTTTTATAAAAAAAATACAAGTTTAAAAACATTTATTAGTTTATTTTTAATGACCTCTACGTGCTCCACCTGCAGTACCACGATGGCCCACCATGGGGCCGCGGCCCACACTTGGGAATCACTGGTATAGAGGCTTAATGTCTTGCATGATGAGGGGTGTGGTCACTTTGAGTGATGGGGGTCTGGAGGCCTCCACCCAGTGAACCTGAATCATCTCTTCCTGCTCTAACACTTCTCCCGTGCTTCCACAAACCAAACACACAACTCATGACAACATGTTTGTCCTCAGATCAGAGGGCCTCGTCCCCTTCCACACATTCATCTGTGTCGCATAAATAAAGGTCTACTGAGCCTCTGGAAACCCGATGTTTGGACGTCAGCGGCACACCTGGTCTGTTGCAGACGTGAGACCCACAGCTGTCCGTTGTCCTCCCTCCAGGTTTGACCCTGCTGATCCCATACCTGCTGACCAACAAGAAGAGGTGGAAGGACTGCAAGATCCGCGTTTTCATCGGAGGAAAGATCAACAGGATCGATCACGACCGCCGAGCGTAAGTGCCGCCGTCTGTGCTCCGAAGGCAACGGCTCCAGGAGCTGAAGCGTCGCGTTAGCTGTCGGCGAACATGAACAGGCGCTGCGATGCATCAGTGTTGTACCGAGTACTAACCTTGACTCTCACTGCTGCGCTGGGTGTTGAAACAGTAACTGAAAGGACCGTTTAGGTCCCTTTGGAGAAATTCTGGTTTGAGCGATGTCTAAACCATCTCCAGGAGAATCATGAGGACCATCCTAAAGGTCCTGAGAAGGCAAGAGAGTCCCGTCGTTCAATAAAGGTTTTCTTCATTATCAGGCGAAACGGGCTGGGGGGGGGGTTTGAAGTGTGACTGACGGTTTTTGGTCAGTAAACGGAAACCGTGCTCCGTTAAAGAGTGATTGGGACTGGAGGACATCCTGAGAACATCCTGTCCTGTGGTTGTATTCCTCCCGGACCATCTCTGCATCAGAGCCATTAACGTCTGACCAGAAGAAGCTGTTTTCCCATCAACAACCGCAGACATTATTCACTGATGCAGTGACTCTGAGGAAGGCCTGTCTTCTGTAATGCTGCAGCAGATAGTAGTTGTTCAGTCACAGACTGATTTACCTCCCTGAATCTGAAAAGAGAAACGTTAGAGGCCATGGATCATGCAAATTTAAAAAGGAAGCAGTTATTCTTACCTTCACTTTGACTGATTTTTATTCTTGAAGTCTCTGTGTACTTTCCTGCATTAGTTCTGCCATCACAGAGGTGGAAAAGACCTTTGCCAAGGACGCTGATACAAACCAGACCGTCACAGAGTCCATCTCCTGGACTTGTTGTGGACTAAGGTCTGGATGCTCCTCGTCCTCTGTAGTGTGGAGGACTCTGCAGCTGTACGTTCCTAAAACATCACTGATTCATGTGAGTTTACAGCGTGTGATGGTCCGTCCCAGATGCCTCTGAGCCTCCATGTGTCAACGCGTCTCTTTTCCCCGAGACGATGTTAAACCACATCCTGCACACACATGATTATAAAAGCACGGCTGCAGATGAAGAGGGTGCAGATACCGGACCGGCCCGTCTGCAGACCCGTCTCCGCTACAGAACGCTGGATGACAGTGACTCGCTCTGTTAAACACTTCAGGAGTTGTTATCAAGAAGACTGTGACAAATGAACCCCAGAAACTCTTTACATGGCGTCTTCAAAGCCAGAACATCTTTTAACTGTGGTGAGGAGGGATGGGAACGTGACAAAGTGGTGAAAGCTGTCCCAGCTTCTCTTAGCTCATGTTGATGGTCTGAAATTGGAAAATTGATGTATAACAGAAGAAATGAAGTTGAGGAAGCGACATGAAACAGCTCTGGTTTTAGGTTTTAACTCTGTAAGGAACAAAAAAATCAAAGCCAGTGTGAAAACCACTGATTTTTGTATTTTCTATTTATTTCTAATATTCTTTGTGTCAATGAACCTTCACAACATTTATTTTTCTGCACAAAGGTGTCTGCTGTCACACACACACAGCTGCCTCTTCTTCACCTTTTGTTGTCTGAAATGAGCTCGCTGCTCACTGTAGAGCCTTTCATCTGGACGCTTTGAAACCTGCACAGCACCTCTTTCAACACCTGCCTACCTGTGGGACTCTCCTGGACTCACGTTGAAGTACCAGATCATGAATGTAACACATTCCTTCCTCATAAAGGAGCCGTTAACCTCGTCTGCATAAACACCTTCTGCCACATCTCCACAAGGCTCTCAGCACACTTCTGTGATGAAGATAAATTCAGATTTTACTTTTGAAAGACTTTGACTTTCAAAATAGGGCACTGTAAAAAAAAAACAAAAAAAACGGTGATTTTCCAGCAGCTGGGGCACCAGAAAATTACAGTGAAATAACAGAAAATTACTTTCTCATAAAAATACAGTTTTTTTCCCATAATTAAAATACAGTTTGTAGTTGTGATTCCACAGATTTCTTCCAAATTATTATGATTAAGCACCTTCAATAAAGTGATAATGCAAAAAGTTCTGCAGAAAAATACCATTATTTTACAGATTTTTCCCAAACTATTATGATCAAACACCTTTATAAAATTGATAATGTAAATATTTCTGCAGAAAAATACTGCTTTTTTGGTACTATTGGCCTTTATTTGACAGTGAATGAGAAACAGGACAGAAAGAATAGGGAGGACACACAGTACGGGGACATCCAGGCCAGGAGTTGAATCCACAACCAACCACACAAAGTCTTTGTTTTGTAGCGGATCCTGGTCTATAATACCTCACAAAACCTTGTGAAGTTTCTGTTTCTGCACAAAGTGCAGAGAAAGCTTTGTTTTACACACTACATTAAATAAACTCACAGGTACTCATTCGAACACAGACAGACTTAACTCAGGGTGACACAAATGAACATGTTAAATGTAAGGGGTCTGAATCAACCGGGGGTCCAGCAACAGACTTTACATGGCAGCATTAAATCAAATAGCTAACAAATAAACACAGATAAGCACCTAAACAACCAGGGCTGCAAAGGATGCTGGGAAACGACCCAAAAGGCCCTTTCAGATCACTACAGTATGTTGACCATCTGTCCTAACCGCTGTGCCTGTGTGGCCCATCACTGGCATTGCTGTGGCCCTGAAGTCTTTAATGAAGATTTTAATACGATGTCCTGCGCTAAATGTCATACAGCAAAATAAATTCTGCTATTGAAATTGAAAATTTTAAATATGTTGCTTCTTTAAAGAACTTAAAGATCGCCATTCTTAAATATACTACTTACTGCCTGGACTATTGCAATGCAGTATTTTCTAACTTTTCTCATTTGACATTTATCAGATTCTTTAGCATGTAAGTACTTCTACACAATGTGACATCACTGAGTGACATCACTTAGTGACTGGCCAGAGGAGCAACATCTCTGTAACTTTCAACCTCAACAGATAGCAGATTTGGGCATACACTTTATTTTCATTTTAATTGCATAATGTTTGAGGTAATAGAAAACAAGTTTGTGAAATTTGTTTACACAATTAAATTGAACATAAAAGTACACATAAATGTGAAACTAGTGAATTTTCCTTAAAATTACACAGAAAGACTGGAGATTATTAATATGGACATAACCCTTGATTTAACAAGCTTCATATTTACTTACAGATAATTATTGTCATTTTACGAAGATTTGACTAATTTAAGAGAGCAGGAAAGATGTATAATAATACAGTCATTTTTCCATTAAAAAAAGAGAAATGAACATAGTTTGTCATTACTGGTACAATTCTTTAAAAAAACAACTGTGTTAAATTTACAAGAAATGTCTGTTATTTTACAGTTTTGGAGACTATTTTTAGAAAACAGTAAAACTACTGTAAAAATTTAGTTATTTACCATAAAATTTGGATTTTTTTTCTACAGTGTAATATTCACTAATCTTGTTGTCCAGCTCCTGAAAAACATCGAGTTCGTAGCTCTGAAATGTTCTTTTTATCAGCGAGCTCTGAGTCATCCACACACACACACACCCACACACACACATCTGCTGACACGCACAGCTGTGGAAAACTCATGATGGCTGGAGCTGTGAAGGCTTCTGTCTGTTTGAAAGCAGCGCTGAAGTCCTAGTAAAGCCATGGCCACCTGTTTCCCCTCACGTTCAGGATGAGTCAGCGCTCTTATCTGTAAACGGCGCCGTGAACTGCCTCGCAGCTGGACTCATCCCACATTTTCTGTTTCCCGTGTCTGTGTAGGATGGCGACTCTGCTGAGCAAGTTCAGGATAGACTTCTCCGACATCACCGTGCTGGGAGACATCAACACCAAGCCCAAGAAGGAGCAGTAAGTCCTCCAACACACCTGACGGACGCAGGGCTGGTGTCCATCAGCTCCTGCAGCTCTTCACACTAACCTAATGGCAGGAGAAAGGCCCCGCCCACACTAGTGTGGTTTCAGTTTTAAAAGCAGCTTCAGCTCTGTTGAGCCCACATGACGCCAGTGTGAGCACAGTCGTGCTCACTGGGCACCAGTGACAACAGGATGAACATCCTGCTGGAAACAACCATCGTTGCAGATTGCTCCTCTGTCTCTCCTCCCTCCAAAAGAAGCAGTGATGTAGTTGTGCACATTTGCCTCATGCCTTTTTTTCCTGGTTGTTATGTAACTTTCTGTGATTTGCTGAAACTGTATCGGATGACCATTACCAGAAGATGACACACAGATAAGCCTTATTAACTGTAAACAGCCACATGAAGTCAGAGCAGCTCGTGCTGCTGGCCTCCTTATCAGCTGATACGCACCCAGCGTCTGTATTTAATTAAACTGCAGCTGCCAGGAGGAACCACATCATAAAGACAAATCTGCAGCAAAGGTTATTTCCAGCATTTATGGCCATGCAGCACAGACGGGGAGCTTTTTTTGTGGATGCATCTGTGATTTTAAGACCAAACCGCTGCAGTGTGAGTGGGTAATCGCTTTCATCACACCTCTTCAGACAGCGCACAAATTTACACTCGCGCACACTCCTGAGACTGTGTCCACCCCGACACTTGCAGCTCAGAGGACATGAAATCACCCCGGTTTATGAAAAGACCCCCAGCTGTTTGAGCTCTGGGTGCCGCTGGTCCGAATGCTCCTTCCAGGTTCCAGCTGTGCAGCTGGAAGAGCGAGTCACTGCTGCCCTCTGGTGGTGTTTTCTTGAAAGAGCACGACCTCAGTAGGAGAAGAACAGAATGTTGAAACCTGCAGCCGAGCCAGGCTCTGAACTAGATGAACAACCCGAAAAACCCAAAGTTCCGACCCGACCCGAATCGGGTCTCGGGTCCATTCTGAAGATGTGACTCCGGGTTCGGGTCTGAATCGGTACAGTTAGTCTCGGGTCCGGTCGGTGCTCTCTGACAGGCTGGGTCCACGTTTACTCCAGAGAGGTAAAGATATTGGCGGTGGCAGCCAATGTCAGGACTCAAGGGCAGTTTAATTAATTATTCATTAACGTGGCGTGTTTGTCATGAAACAATCGTGTTGCCGTAGCGTGTTATTAGCGGTTTGCCCGGCAGCTGTAAAGCACAACGGATCACCAACATGACAACGCTGGATGAGAGAACATATTTACGACATGTCCTGACCAGTGTAGGCTATTAGCGTTAGCAGTTGCTACCAATAGCATCTGTATCCACAAAGAAAATAACGACGTGGATTTATTGTTGTTTACATCACGTAGCCTATGTAGCAACTGAACCGGGTAGAAGAAGACAACTTTAGGTAAGAAAATCAAGTTTTATTCAACGCTAGACAACTTTTAACATGAGTAACTATGGGCTGTATTGTCTCGGTTCTATTTGGCTAATTTGGTTCGGTTCGCGATCGGAAACTAAAGACTCGGGTCGGTTCTGGGAACAAATATTGCGGATTCATTCGGGTTCGGACTCCCGTTGGATTATACCGTTGGATAACAGGTCGGGTCAGTTTCGGGTTGAATTTTCACGGGTCCATGAAAGTGGACCCATGAAGAACTCTACTTTGAACAGAACTTTATGACCCTGTCGGTCTAGACACGCTGCTGCTACTGCTGCTGCTGTGGTCACCTGTGATTCTCTGAGGGCAGCTGTGGTGTCGGGTGCATCTCAGCCCGATCACCCCCCATCTCCTCTGGAAGGTCTTTACTGTCTGTCTGCAGGGAGGTGCTTCACATCCTGCAACCGTTCTTTATTCATTCCATTTATACCACTCGGTCCATGAACAAAGTGGAGTCCTGCAGGCTGCTGTGAGTCAGAGTTAACTCTCACTGTTGCTGCAGGGTGGCAGCCTTCGAGGAGATGATCGAGCCGTATCGGCTGAAGGAGGACAGCATGGACCTGGATGCAGCGGAGATGCTGAAAAACAGCGAGCCCTGGAGGATTACGGACAACGAGCTGGAGCTGTACCGAGCAAAGGTGCGTGCACACCACGTAGTTTACTCATATGTGACCTGTTTAGAAGCTGTAAACAGTCCGGGTTCCTGTTTCCTGATCATCTGTGGTCCATTTCTGGCCCGTCCGTGGGAAGCTGAGAGCTGAACGTTTGATTTTTGTTTGTTCCCCAGACCCAACGTCAGATCAGACTGAACGAACTGCTGAAGGAGCATTCAAGCACAGCCAACCTCATCGTCATGTAAGCTGTTTGTGTTTGTATGTGTGATTATCTCAGTGAGGCCGAACCCCAGCAGCAGGAGCATGTTAGTGCCGTTGGAAGTAACAATCATCATCTCGGTGCAAATCAGCCAGTATTTTTCCCCTCCCCGTCAGCCATCAGCTACTGTTGAGGACCTTACCAAAATGAGTTTTCACCTCGTGGGCTCGTGTTCCTATTAAATCTCACGTCGTCTCATTTCCTCTGCCGTTTAATGGTTTAATATCACCCGTCAGCCTTAATGACAACCGTTAGCGGTCCTGTGTTTGTGAACACAGTTTACTACATTGGAGCAAACAGTCCAGCTGATGATGCTCATCCTGGTCTGGTGTAACGTCCTCCAGAGCTAAAGCTCTGTAACCTGCACTGCAGCGCTTGAATCGGTGCATTTACAGATGGTTTTCACAGTTCTGAGGTTGGTGGTTGGTGGTTGTGAACAGCTTTGGTGATTCCTGGAGGTGGGAGGTTAATGATCACGTCAGCTCCATGATCCCATGGCTCCACCTGGGTGAAGCTGGAAACATCCAGGGAGCTGCCTGTAACTCCTTAGAGCAGCAGTTCCCAAACTTCAGAATACCAAGGCCCAATTTGAAATGTGAAAAATCTCTGCAGCCCACCGAAACCTTTAATCACAACTGTGATCAACATACAAGACTAGAAGCTACATTCCAGTATTAATACAAGTTGTCCAACAAATAAGGTGACACTTGTCATGTTAAGTTAAGATTACAGTAGAATAACACTGTTAGTTTGTTTTATTATTTCTAAATATTTTTCAAATCACATAATAAATATTTTACAGTAATTAAAAACATATTTACAAAGATCGAGGATTTAAAACATATTTGTTTAATTTTAATGACCTCTCACGGCCCACATGCAGTACCTCAACGGCCCACCAGGGGGCCGTGGCCCACACTTTAGGAATCACTGCCTTAGAGACTTCCCCTGCTGGGTGAAGCTGCTGGATTTCAAACACAGTCAAATGTGGAAACTTTTCACATTTGACGCATGCAAACTCACATCCTTCCCACCTCGATCTGCTCCATCAACATCCATCCCATCATACAGCAGTCACTCAGATGTGGGTAACACCAAGCTGCAACGCCAGTTTCAAATAAGAGGACGGGGCGGAGTCTAGTGCTTGACTCTGCCTCCTAAAACCAGATGGTAATACAGTGGTTCCCAACCCTTTTTTTTTGGGGGGGGGGGGGGGTCCCCTTTGTATATTGAAACATACTTTGTAGAAAAACACTTTTGGCTCTCTCCTGACCCTATCTCACCCCCCTACAATGGAGTATTAGGGCCACACTGAGAAAAAACAATTGTGGGCAATGGTTTTTTTTTTCATTCCTCACTTACGAGAAGAAAGTCGAAATGTCAAGAATAAAGTTGACATGTTGAGAATAAAGACGAAATTTGAGAATAAAGTGGAAATGTTGAGAATAAAGTGGAAATGTCGAGAATAAAGTCGAAATGTTGAGAATAAAGACGAAATGTTGAGAATAAAGTTAAAATGTTGAGAATAAAGTGGAAATGTTGAGAATAAAGTGGAAATGTCTAGAATAAAGTCGAATGTTGAGAAAAAAGTCGACATGTTGAGAATAAAGTCGAAATGTCGAGAATAAAGTTGAAATATTGAAATTAAAGTTGAAATGTCGAGAATAAAGTTGAAATGCAGTTTCCAGAATAAAGTTGAAATGCAGTTTTCCAGAATAAAGTCGAAATGTTGAGAATAAAGTCGAAATGTTTCCAGAATAAGTCGAAATGTCGAGAATAAAGTTGAAATGTAGTTTCCAGAATAAAGTCGAAATGTCGAGAATAAAGTTGAAATGCAGTTTCCAGAATAAAGTCGAAATGTCGAGAATAAAGTTAAAATGCAGTTTCCAGAATAAAGTCGAAATGTCGAGAATAAAGTTGAAATGTTGAGAATAAAGTCGAAATGTCAAGAATAAAGACGAAATGTTGAGAATAAAGTTGAAATATTGAGATTAAAGTCGAAATGTCGAGAATAAAGTTGAAATGCAGTTTCCAGAATAAAGTCGAAATGTCGAGAATAAAGTTGAAATGCAGTTTCCAGAATAAAGTCGAAAATGTTGAGAATAAAGTTCGACGAAATGTCGAGAATAAAGATGAAATGTTGAGAATAAAGTTGAAATATTGAGATTAAAGTCGAAATTGAGAATAAAGTTGAAATGCAGTTTCCAGAATAAAGTTGAAATGTCAAGAATTAAGTTGAAATGCAGTTTCCAGAATAAAGTTGAAATGTCGAGAATAAAGATGAAATGTCGAGAATAAAGTTGAAATGTAGTTTCCAGAATAAAGTTGAAATGTCGAGAATAAAGTTGAAATGCAGTTTCCAGAATAAAGTTGAAATGTCGAGAATAAAGTTGAAATGCAGTTTCCAGAAAAAAGTCGAAATGCTGAGAATAAAGTCGACATGTCGAGAATAAAGACGAAATGTTGAGAATAAAGTTGAAATATTGAGATTAAAGTTGAAATGTCGAGAATAAAGTTGAAATGTCGAGAATAAAGTTGAAATGCAGTTTCCAGAATAAAGTTGAAATGTCGAGAATAAAGTTGAAATGCAGTTTCCAGAAAAAGTCGAAATGTTGAGAATAAAGTCGAATGTCGAGAATAAAGACGAAATGTTGAGAATAAAGTTGAAATATTGAGATTAAAGTTGAAATGTCGAGAATAAAGTCGAAATGTCGAGAATAAAGTTGAAATGCAGTTTCCAGAATAAAGTTGAAATGTCGAGAATAAAGTTGAAATGTAGTTTCCAGAATAAAGTTGAAATGTTGAGAATAAAGTTGAAATGCAGTTTCCAGAATAAAGTTGAAATGTCGAGAATAAAGTTGAAATGCAGTTTCCAGAATAAAGTCGAAATGTTGAGAATAAAGTTGAAATGTAGTTTCCAGAATAAAGTCGAAATGTCGAGAATAAAGTTGAAATGCAGTTTCCAGAATAAAGTCGAAATGTCGAGAATAAAGTCAAAATGTTGAGAATAAAGTCGAAATGCAATTTCCAGAATAAAGTCGAAATGTCGAGAATAAAGTTGAAATGTAGTTTCCAGAATAAAGTCGAAATGTCGAGAATAAAGTTGAAATGCAGTTTCCAGAATAAAGTTGAAATGTCGAGAATAAAGTTGAGATGCAGTTTCCAGAATAAAGTTGAAATGCAGTTTTCAGAATAAAGTGGAAATGTCTAGAATAAAGTCGACATGTTGAGAAAAAAGTCGACATGTTGAGAATAAAGTCGAAATGTCGAGAATAAAGTTGAAATATTGAGATTAAAGTTGAAATGTCGAGAATAAAGTTGAAATGCAGTTTCCAGAATAAAGTTGAAATGCAGTTTCCAGAATAAAGTCGAAATGTTGAGAATAAAGTCGAAATGCAATTTCCAGAATAAAGTCGAAATGTCGAGAATAAAGTTGAAATGTAGTTTCCAGAATAAAGTCGAAATGTCGAGAATAAAGTTGAAATGCAGTTTCCAGAATAAAGTCGAAATGTCAAGAATAAAGTTAAAATGCAGTTTCCAGAATAAAGTCGAAATGTCGAGAATAAAGTTGAAATGTTGAGAATAAAGTCGACATGTCAAGAATAAAGACGAAATGTTGAGAATAAAGTTGAAATATTGAGATTAAAGTCGAAATGTCGAGAATAAAGTTGAAATGCAGTTTCCAGAATAAAGTCGAAATGTCGAGAATAAAGTTGAAATGCAGTTTCCAGAATAAAGTCGAAAAGTTGAGAATAAAGTCGACATGTCGAGAATAAAGTTGAAATGTTGAGAATAAAGTTGAAATATTGAGATTAAAGTCGAATGTTGAGAATAAAGTTGAAATGCAGTTTCCAGAATAAAGTTGAAATGTCAAGAATTAAGTTGAAATGCAGTTTCCAGAATAAAGTTGAAATGTCGAGAATAAAGTTGAAATGTCGAGAATAAAGTTGAAATGTAGTTTCCAGAATAAAGTTGAAATGTCGAGAATAAAGTTGAAATGCAGTTTCCAGAATAAAGTTGAAATGTCGAGAATAAAGTTGAAATGCAGTTTCCAGAATAAAGTTCGAAATGCTGAGAATAAAGTCGAAATGTCGAGAATAAGACGAAATGTTGAGAATAAAGTTGAAATATTGAGAATAAAGTTGAAATGTCGAGAATAAAGTTGAAATGTCGAGAATAAAGTTGAAATGCAGTTTCCAGAATAAAGTTGAAATGTCGAGAATAAAGTTGAAATGCAGTTTCCAGAAAAAAGTCGAAATGTTGAGAATAAAGTCGACATGTCGAGAATAAAGACGAAATGTTGAGAATAAAGTTGAAATATTGAGATTAAGTTGAAATGTCGAGAATAAAGTCGAAATGTCGAGAATAAAGTTGAAATGCAGTTTCCAGAATAAAGTTGAAATGTCGAGAATAAAGTTGAAATGTAGTTTCCAGAATAAAGTTGAAATGTTGAGAATAAAGTTGAAATGCAGTTTCCAGAATAAAGTTGAAATGTCGAGAATAAAGTTGAAATGCAGTTTCCAGAATAAAGTCGAAATGTCGAGAATAAAGTTGAAATGTAGTTTCCAGAATAAAGTCGAAATGTCGAGAATAAAGTTGAAATGCAGTTTCCAGAATAAAGTCGAAATGTTGAGAATAAAGTCAAAATGTTGAGAATAAAGTCGAAATGCAATTTCCAGAATAAAGTCGAAATGTCGAGAATAAAGTTGAAATGTAGTTTCCAGAATAAAGTCGAAATGTCGAGAATAAAGTTGAAATGCAGTTTCCAGAATAAAGTCGAAATGTCGAGAATAAAGTTGAAATGCAGTTTCCAGAATAAAGTTGAAATGCAGTTTTCAGAATAAAGTCGAAATGTCGAGAATAAAGTTGAAATGCAGTTTCCAGAATAAAGTCGAAATGTCGAGAATAAAGTCGAAATGTCCGAATAAAGTTGAAATGTAGTTTCCAGAATAAAGTCGAAATGTCGAGAATAAAGTCGAAATGTCGAGAATAAAGTTGAAATGTCGAGAATAAAGTCGAAATGTCGAGAATAAAGTTGAAATGAAGTTTCCAGAATAAAGTCGAAATGTCGAGAATAAAGTTGAAATGTAGTTTCCAGAATAAAGTCGAAATGTCGAGAATAAAGTCGAAATGTCGAGAATAAAGTCGAAATGTCGAGAATAAAGTTGAAATGTCAAGAATAAAGTCGAAATGTCGAGAATAAAGTTGAAATGAAGTTTCCAGAATAAAGTCGAAATGTCGAGAATAAAGTTGAAATGCAGTTTCCAGAATAAAGTCGAAATGTCGAGAATAAAGTCGAAATGTCGAGAATAAAGTTGAAATGTCGAGAATAAAGTCGAAATGTCGAGAATAAAGTTGAAATGAAGTTTCCAGAATAAAGTCGAAATGTCGAGAATAAAGTCGAAATGTCGAGAATAAAGTTGAAATGCAGTTTCCAGAATAAAGTTGAAATGTCGAGAATAAAGTCGAAATGTAGTTTCCAGAATAAAGTTGAAATGTCGAGAATAAAGTTGAAATGCAGTTTCCAGAATAAAGTCGAAATGTCGAGAATAAAGTTGAAATGTAGTTTCCAGAATAAAGTCGAAATGTCGAGAATAAAGTCGAAATGTCGAGAATAAAGTCGAAATGTCGAGAATAAAGTCGAAATGTCGAGAATAAAGTTGAAATGCAGTTTCCAGAATAAAGTTGAAATGTCGAGAATAAAGTCGAAATGTCGAGAATAAAGTCGAAATGTTGAAAATAAAGTTGAAATGTCGAAAATAAAGTTGAAATGAAGTTTCCAGAATAAAGACGAAATGTCGAGAATAAAGTTGAAATGTCGAGAATAAAGTTGAAATGAAGTTTCCAGAATAAAGTCGAAATGTTGAGAATAAAGTCGAAATGCAATTTCCAGAATAAAGTCGAAATGTCGAGAATAAAGTTGAAATGTAGTTTCCAGAATAAAGTCGACATGTCGAGAATAAAGTTGAAATGCAGTTTCCAGAATAAAGTCGAAATGTCAAGAATAAAGTTAAAATGCAGTTTCCAGAATAAAGTCGAAATGTCGAGAATAAAGTTGAAATGTTGAGAATAAAGTCGAATGTCGAGAATAAAGACGAAATGTGAGAATAAAGTTGAAATATTGAGATTAAAGTCGAAATGTCGAGAATAAAGTTGAAATGCAGTTTCCAGAATAAAGTCGAAATGTCGAGAATAAAGTTGAAATGCAGTTTCCAGAATAAAGTCGAAATGTTGAGAATAAAGTCGACATGTCGAGAATAAAGATGAAATGTTGAGAATAAAGTTGAAATATTGAGATTAAAGTCGAAATGTTGAGAATAAAGTTGAAATGCAGTTTCCAGAATAAAGTTGAAATGTCAAGAATTAAGTTGAAATGCAGTTTCCAGAATAAAGTTGAAATGTCGAGAATAAAGTTGAAATGTCGAGAATAAAGTTGAAATGTAGTTTCCAGAATAAAGTTGAAATGTCGAGAATAAAGTTGAAATGCAGTTTCCAGAATAAAGTTGAAATGTCGAGAATAAAGTTGAAATGCAGTTTCCAGAAAAAAGTCGAAATGCTGAGAATAAAGTCGACATGTCGAGAATAAAGTCGAAATGTTGAGAATAAAGTTGAAATATTGAGAATAAAGTTGAAATGTCGAGAATAAAGTCGAAATGTCGAGAATAAAGTTGAAATGCAGTTTCCAGAATAAAGTTGAAATGTCGAGAATAAAGTTGAAATGTAGTTTCCAGAATAAAGTTGAAATGTTCGAGAATAAAGTTGAAATGCAGTTTCCAGAATAAAGTTGAAATGTCGAGAATAAAGTTGAAATGTAGTTTCCAGAATAAAGTTGAAATGTTGAGAATAAAGTTGAAATGCAGTTTCCAGAATAAAGTCGAAATGTTGAGAATAAAGTCGACATGTCGAGAATAAAGATGAAATGTTGAGAATAAAGTTGAAATATTGAGATTAAAGTCGAAATGTCGAGAATAAAGTTGAAATGCAGTTTCCAGAATAAAGTTGAAATGTCAAGAATTAAAGTTGAAATGCAGTTTCAGAATAAAGTTGAAATGTCGAGAATAAAGTTGAAATGTCGAGAATAAAGTGAAAAATGTAGTTTCCAGAAATAAAGTCGAAATGTCGAGAATAAAGTTGAAATGCAGTTTCCAGAATAAAGTTGAAATGTCGAGAATAAAGTTGAAATGAAGTTTCCAGAAAAAAGTCGAAATGCGAGAATAAAGTCGAAATGTCGAGAATAAAGACGAAATGTTGAGAATAAAGTGAAATTCGAGAATAAAGTGAAATGTCGAGAATAAAGTCGAAATGTCGAGAATAAAGTTGAAATGCAGTTTCCAGAATAAAGTGAAATGTCGAGAATAAAGTGAAATGAGTTTCCAGAATAAAGTTGAAATGTTGAGAATAAAGTTGAAATGCAGTTTCCAGAATAAAGTTGAAATGTCGAGAATAAAGTTGAAATGTAGTTTCCAGAATAAAGTTGAAATGTCGAGAATAAAGTTGAAATGCAGTTTCCAGAATAAAGTCGAAATGTTGAGAATAAAGTCGAAATGTCGAGAATAAAGTCGAAATGTTGAGAATAAAGTTGAAATATTGAGAATAAAGTCAAAATGTCGAGAATAAAGTTGAAATGCAGTTTCCAGAATAAAGTTGAAATGTCGAGAATAAAGTCGACATGTCGAGAATAAAGACGAAATGTTGAGAATAAAGTCGAAATGCAATTTCCAGAATAAAGTCGAAATGTCGAGAATAAAGTTGAAATGTAGTTTCCAGAATAAAGTCAAAATGTCGAGAATAAAGTTAAAATGCAGTTTCCAGAATAAAGTTAAAATGTCGAGAATAAAGTTGAAATGCAGTTTCCAGAATAAAGTCGAAATGTCGAGAATAAAGTTGAAATGTAGTTTCCAGAATAAAGTCGAAATGTCGAGAATAAAGTTGAAATGCAGTTTCAGAATAAAGTCGAAATGTGAGAATAAAGTCAAAATGTTGAGAATAAAGTCGAAATGCAATTTCCAGAATAAAGTCGAAATGTCGAGAATAAAGTTGAAATGTAGTTTCCAGAATAAAGTCGAAATGTCGAGAATAAAGTTGAAATGCAGTTTCCAGAATAAAGTTGAAATGTCGAGAATAAAGTTGAGATGCAGTTTCCAGAATAAAGTTGAAATGCAGTTTTCAGAATAAAGTCGAAATGTCGAGAATAAAGTTGAAATGCAGTTTCCAGAATAAAGTTGAAATGTCGAGAATAAAGTTGAAATGCAGTTTTCAGAATAAAGTCGAAATGTCGAGAATAAAGTCGAAATGTCGAGAATAAAGTTGAAATGTAGTTTCCAGAATAAAGTCGAAATGTCGAGAATAAAGTCGAAATGTCGAGAATAAAGTTGAAATGTCGAGAATAAAGTCGAAATGTCGAGAATAAAGTTGAAATGCAGTTTCCAGAATAAAGTCGAAATGTCGAGAATAAAGTTGAAATGTAGTTTCCAGAATAAAGTCGAAATGTCGAGAATAAAGTCGAAATGTCGAGAATAAAGTCGAAATGTCGAGAATAAAGTCGAAATGTCGAGAATAAAGTTGAAATGTCAAGAATAAAGTCGAAATGTCGAGAATAAAGTTGAAATGAAGTTTCCAGAATAAAGTCGAAATGTCGAGAATAAAGTTGAAATGCAGTTTCCAGAATAAAGTCGAAATGTCGAGAATAAAGTCGAAATGTCGAGAATAAAGTTGAAATGTCGCGAGAATAAAGTCGAAATGTCGAGAATAAAGTTGAAATGAAGTTTCCAGAATAAAGTCGAAATGTCGAGAATAAAGTCGAAATGTCGAGAATAAAGTTGAAATGCAGTTTCCAGAATAAAGTTGAAATGTCGAGAATAAAGTCGAAATGTAGTTTCCAGAATAAAGTTGAAATGTCGAGAATAAAGTTGAAATGCAGTTTCCAGAATAAAGTCGAAATGTTGAGAATAAAGTTCAAATGTAGTTTCCAGAATAAAGTTGAAATGTCGAGAATAAAGTTGAAATGCAGTTTCTAGAATAAAGTCGAAATGTTGAGAATAAAGTCGACATGTCGAGAATAAAGACGAAATGTTGAGAATAAAGTTGAAATATTGAGATTAAAGTCAAAATGTTGAGAATAAAGTTGAAATGCAGTTTCCAGAATAAAGTTGAAATGTCGAGAATAAAGTCGACATGTCGAGAATAAAGACGAAATGTTGAGAATAAAGTCGAAATGCAATTTCCAGAATAAAGTCGAAATGTCGAGAATAAAGTTGAAATGTAGTTTCCAGAATAAAGTCAAAATGTCGAGAATAAAGTTAAAATGCAGTTTCCAGAATAAAGTTAAAATGTCGAGAATAAAGTTGAAATGCAGTTTCCAGAATAAAGTCGAAATGTTGAGAATAAAGTCGAAATGTAGTTTCCAGAATAAAGTCGAAATGTCGAGAATAAAGTTGAAATGCAGTTTCCAGAATAAAGTCGAAATGTTGAGAATAAAGTCAAAATGTTGAGAATAAAGTCGAAATGCAAGAGAATAAAGTCGAAATGTCGAGAATAAAGTTGAAAGTTGAAATGAAAGTTTCCAGAATAAAGTCGAAATGTCGAGAATAAAGTTGAAATGTGAAATAGTTTCCAGAATAAAGTTGAAATGTCGAGAATAAAGTTGAGATGCAGTTTCCAGAATAAAGTTGAAATGCAGTTTTCAGAATAAAGTCGAAATGTCGAGAATAAAGTTGAAATGCAGTTTCCAGAATAAAGTTGAAATGTCGAGAATAAAGTTGAAATGCAGTTTCCAGAATAAAGTCGAAATGTCGAGAATAAAGTCGAAATGTCGAGAATAAAGTTGAAATGTAGTTTCCAGAATAAAGTCGAAATGTCGAGAATAAAGTCGAAATGTCGAGAATAAAGTTGAAATGCAGTTTCAGAATAAAGTCGAAATGTCGAGAATAAAGTTGAAATGTAGTTTCCAGAATAAAGTCGAAATGTCGAGAATAAAGTCGAAATGTCGAGAATAAAGTCGAAATGTCGAGAATAAAGTTGAAATGTCAAGAATAAAGTCGAAATGTCGAGAATAAAGTTGAAATGAAGTTTCCAGAATAAAGTCGAAATGTCGAGAATAAAGTTGAAATGCAGTTTCCAGAATAAAGTCGAAATGTCGAATAAAGAAATCGAGAATAAAGTCGAAATGTCGAGAATAAAGTCGAAATGTCGAGAATAAAGTTGAAATGTCGCGAGAATAAAGTCGAAATGTCGAGAATAAAGTTGAAATGAAGTTTCCAGAATAAAGTCGAAATGTCGAAATGTCGAGAATAAAGTCGAAATGTCGAGAATAAAGTTGAAATGCAGTTTCCAGAATAAAGTTGAAATGTCGAGAATAAAGTCGAAATGTAGTTTCCAGAATAAAGTTGAAATGTCGAGAATAAAGTTGAAATGCAGTTTCCAGAATAAAGTCGAAATGTCGAGAATAAAGTCGAAATAAAGTTTCGAGAATAAAGTCGAAATGTCGAGAATAAAGTCGAAATGTCGAGAATAAAGTTGAAATGTCAAGAATAAAGTTGAAATGTCGAGAATAAAGTTGAAATGCAGTTTCCAGAATACAGTTGAAATGTCGAGAATAAAGTCGAAATGTCGAGAATAAAGACGAAATGTTGAAAATAAAGTTGAAATGTCGAAAATAAAGTTGAAATGAAGTTTCCAGAATAAAGTCGAAATGTCGAGAATAAAGTTGAAATGTCGAGAATAAAGTTGAAATGTCGAGAATAAAGTTGAAATGTCGAGAATAAAGTCGAAATGTCGAGAATAAAGTTGAAATGTCGAGAATAAAGTCGAAATGTCGAGAATAAAGTTGAAATGAAGTTTCCAGAATAAAGTCGAAATGTCGAGAATAAAGTTGAAATGTCGAGAATAAAGTTCAAATGCAGTTCAAATGTCGAAATTCAGAATAAAGTTGAAATGTCGAGAATAAAGTCGAAATGTCGAGAATAAAGTTGAAATGCAGTTTCCATAATAAAGTTGAAATGTCGAGAATAAAGTCGAAATGTCGAGAATAAAGTTGAAATGCAGTTTCCAGAATAATGTAGTTTCTTTTTCTGAATAGATGCAATTTCTGACACAATCTCTTCAAAGTATGAATACTTATTATAATACTGTATCTATGTGATAAAAGCACATAGACACAGACATTATGTTGGTAGAGTAAAGCTGGTTTGAATTAAATCTTTAAGACAACTTTATTCTCGACGTTTCGACTTTCTTCTCGTAAGTGAGGAATGGAAAAAAAATCATTGCTCACAATTTTTTTTTTTCTCAGTGAGGCCCTAATACTCCATCGTATCCCCCACTCCCCACCCTCCAACAGAAGTTATTACAACAGCATATTCCAATGCTGTCTGTAATCATAAAGCTCCTGCTCTGGTTTTAAAGCAGCTGTGGCGTGACCTCAAATCCCACAGTCACTGACCTGGAGAGGAGCGCCGCCGGCGAGCGCCACTGTTCATAACTGATAACTTACCCGAAGGTTTCGAGATCATGTGACCACTGGGTGGCGCTCTGCTTGTTTAAAGGCTCACATCTCACCATTTCCTGTTCTTTCTAGAAGTATTTTAGTGTTTTCTGACTCTTAGACTCATCTGTGGTTCAGATCTCTTCTAAAACCCTCTAAACCGCTTACACAGAAGCAAGTCTGGGCGACAAAGTTCCACTAAATCACATGTCAAACACGAGGCCCGCGGGCCAAATGTGGCCCGCTAAGTCATTTTATGTGGCCCTCGAGAGCTTGTGAATTATTGGCAGCAGGTTTATTTAGACACCGTTGTTGAACGCTTACTGGACTGAAGACGACAGAAACGGTGTGGAAACTTGAGCTCATCCATACTGAAACACAACCTCTCCCCCCTCTCTCCAGGAGCCTGCCGTTGGCCCGGAAGGGTGCCGTGTCCAGCGCGCTCTACATGGCCTGGCTGGAGGTGTTGTCCAAAGACCTGCCCCCGATGCTGCTGGTGCGCGGCAACCACCAGAGCGTCCTCACCTTCTACTCCTAAGCTGCCGCCGCTGGGACGGAAAGCCACGTTTTGAAGCCTCACATCCAGCTCTGCGCCCGGACGCAGACCCACAAACACATCCCAGTTCAGTCCAGACCCACAGATGCACCACACACACCCCAGAGACGGTTTCTGCTCTTTACACAGCTGAGAAGGAAGAGATGAGGATTGAGATGTGCGATGGAGGAATGTCAGGGTTCAGGCGGGAGCTGAGGGGGACATCCACCCCGCGGCTCCCCCCTTTCTATTTATTCCACAATATTTTTCTCTCGTAGCTCTAGTTTCTTCTAATTTCCTCTTTCTAAAGGTCTTTTGTGTTCAGATTGATTTCTCTTAGGCGCGAGGGTAGGCGTGTCCAGCGTCGGCGACACGGATGATCTCGATGTCACGCTCCCTCGGTTATCTGGAGCAGTTGTCGTGTTTTTTGCAGCAATAATGGCCCTGTTTTCTTTACCTGCTGGGAGAGAACCATGCAGAAAGCTTTGCAGCACCTTCTGAAGCCTTACGGACGTGCCTTCCAGTCGGATCTGATGAAATGATTCTAATCTCTGTCCAGATTGACAATATTAACTATTTATAACGGTGGATGATAATTAGCCTCAATGAGTTTTTAAATGTGATTCCTTCTAATTTGGATGAATTTAGTTACGCGAGTGGATTTCGAGAATTAGATGACGTGTCCACTTGATTGCTTGAACACTATGTTGTTTCTTTATATTTTACTCGACTCTGTGTTTGTTGCGGTCCACAGCTTTGTTATATTTTTGTGGGGAGTTTTTTTTTTTCAACTTTGGGTCTTCCTTTGTAAAGCTGAATATTTCCAGCGGATTTATTTACTTGGTTTTTGTTTTTAGGCGTTTTTAGTGCCTGAATAAAACGGTTTGAGACGTCAGATCTCGCTGCTCATCAGCCCGGATGTGACTCTCGAGTCTCATCCGGCCTGTTGGTGGAAAGATTTTCTCTCTCGTGTAGCTGCTGATCGACTACATGGTTCTTCTCAGCAACTTTTTTCACTTCTTGCGTCCACTCGTCGCCCTCTAAACGCACCGCTCCACGCAACGCGCGAGTCAAAGACATGCCTTAATGACAGAATCCACGATTGTGACGAGCCCCCACCCCCCACTCCATCCGTCGTCGTGTCCGAGGTTTGGCGCCCCCCGTACTGTAAACGCACCAGGAGGAGCTCCCGGAGCGGCTGCAGGTGTGCACGCCGTCGGCGGAGTGATCGATCGGCGGGTCTGAGCTCGGTCGCCTCCGCCAGCGTCGCTGCTCACCGGCCCATGCGCAGCTTCTTTTCTGCGATCTCTGTATATATAACGGGCTGTTGGTCTCATTCCCACAAATAAAAAGAAAAAAAAAAAGAAAAAAACCGCTATCTGCACACTGGAAGACTCAGAATGTGTCACGGCTGAGTGAAGATATACCTCTATGCATATGAGCTCGTGTTGCTTCAGTTCAAGTCCAAACTCTCGCGCCGCTTCAGCTCGACTGAGGTTCATCCGAGGACCTTAAAGTCTCTCTTTCCTCCTTTTATTATCGGCGTCGGCTCGTAGCCTTTGTGAGGTTACCGTGGCTCCACAGAAAGCCATATATACTCGGTTTTTAGTCTGAAGCTGGCGTCGTAGACGGGTCGCGTGTTCCCTGTCCAGCTGTATGTCCAGCAGAACGTTGCGCTGATGTAAAATAGTCCCTCGTCTTGTTGCGGCTTTTACTCCTGGAGAGTTTCCTGAAGGTGCGTTCAAACGACTGCGCGTGGCTGGATGCAAATGGCCAGGAATTGCTTATACAATCATTAAAGGTGAATAGACATGAGGGACCCCCCCCTCCACAAAAGATTTAAATGCACCTGCAAACCTTCGGGTCGGCACAGATGCTCAGTTTGACTGCAAGCAGCTGTTGCAGGTCAGATGAGGAAGAAAACGTTCAGATTGCAGTTTATCAGGAGATGAGTGCGCAGGTCGGCGTGGACGGCGTGTTGGTGGCGTTTCAGAGGAAAAGCTCCGCCGTTGCTGTTGGGCATTACGGTTAAAGCGAGTATTTCTGGTCCCTCTACTTCCATGTATGCAATTTCTCCAGAGGAATGTGACTCGACGCTTAGCTTAGTTGAATGTACTGTATCATAACATAGCTCCGTTCTCATGTCTGCTGTTTTTCGACCGTGAACTTGCAGTGAGCGCGTCCCGCCCGCATTGCTCCCCCCCCGCGTGACTCACCTGCACAAAGCTGCCTGCCATCACGGCGACCTGCACTCAGCGCGCGGGCGGCGTGATGTGGACGGGAGCAGTGGGTGTATATAAGCATTCAGTACATGAACCTTAAATGAATCCGTGCGTCAGACTGTAAACCCCCCCCCGTGAACGGAGGAAGTTCCAGTCGGCCGCCGGTGACTGGACCGTCCTCCGAGCTGACTGCTGCTGAGACGACGCACGTCCGCCCTGCTGACGTGTGGACAAAACTTATCAAAGCACGGGCGACTGAAGTGGTCCAAAATGCTTCCTGAGACCCCGCCCATCATCCGAGGGTCCTCAGATGAGCTCAGCTGTAACTGCAGTGATGGGTAATAAGTGGGGACGCTGCCATCATGTCCTCCAACACTTCACGTTGAGGTTGTGAGGATCAGCAGTGAGCTGTGAGGCTGGACGTTTGGAGGCACCTCTGCATCTTCTAACCAAATCAGATCCTCAGCTGGTCCTGCTGTGAAGCCTCCACCTCCTCCCGGTTACTGAGCAACAACATCACCAACAAAAACACGGGTTCTTCTATCTTTGTATATTAAAGAAAAACATATATATGCCTATACACAGTAAAACCGTATACACACAAACTTATATGTATGTACCAGACTGATCTGGAGCAGATATCTGTCTTTAATATGTCACGTTAAATGAAACAAAACGACTTCCTGTCGACTCTTTAGAGCAGACAGCGTTCCTGTGAATCCTTTTTCCTCATTTGACTGCCTGGTGACACTCCTGTGATCCTCCACCAATCAGAAGTCACCCATAGACGTGTCAGGACCCAGGTGTCCTCCGACACCTCCCCAGTCTTGTATGCTGTGTTTTCTTTTTTTGCCAAAGCCCCCCCTCCTCCTCCCCCCACGTCATTTCCAGTCAATCATGTGTCAAGCCAAAGTGACGGGTGATCATTTAAAGAAAGGAAGAAAAATCCAAACTCATCCTCTGGTCCTGATGTGTCGTTGGGATTGACCTGTCCAGACCGCCGTCATCAGTCGCCTGTAAATAACCGTCATAGTCGGGGGTGGAGTAGTTCTGTCACCTTCCAGGAGGCAGATATTTATTTTAGTTCACCACTTTCTTTGCTTCCTTCTCTAATATTTTGGTTTTGGTTGTAAGTTAATGTGCATGTTGATGTTTTTCTGTTATTTCTCTCGCCTTTTAATTTTAGAAAATTGTTTTTTTTTGTTTTTGTGTTCCCCACTATATTTCTCTCTTTTTGAATGCTTACTGAAGGAAAGGCGGGCAGCGAGCAGGTGGAAGCAGTTTTCTTCTGCTTTCTCTCTCCAGCGTGGACAGAAGGGACCCAACTGGTTGAAGCAGTCATGTTTTGATACGCTGCACTGTTAACAGTCACAGAGATGCTTTTTCTAACATTTTAACAGTTATGATTACCAGTACTTTGTATATCTTTATTGCAATAAATAAATCAAATCGGTTGAATTTTCTGCTGTGTTTGTTCTGTTAAAGGTGGGGTAGGTGTTCTTTTTTTTTTGCAGCATTTTTTTTTTTTTTCTACAATATTGCCTGAAAACCTTTTCACATTGCCATTGCACCCACTGAAATAAAATGTTTGCAAAAAAAACAAAATGTTCTGGTCCGGTCTGCTCGGTTGCCCAGCAGAGAGAGTAACGTCAGAAAGTAGGATGGAGAGTAAAATCATGAATCCTGGGGAAGTTGCTCTCCTAATGTCAGCCATTCCCAAACTTCAGGACACCGCGGCCCAAGTTGAAATGTGAAAAATCTCCGCAGCCCACCAGAACCTTAAATCACAACTGTGATCAGCGTACAAGTCTGAGAACTATGTTCCAATGTTAATGTAGGGTGATGCTTGTCTTATGAAGTTAAGATGACAGTAGAATAACACTCAACTGGTTTGTTTTAGTACTTATACATTTTTTTAAAAATCATGTCAAACATTTTACAGTAATTAAAAACGTTTTTTTTTTTAAAAAAATACAGGTTTAAAAACATTTGTTTGTTTTTAATGACCTCTACGTGGCCCACGCTGGAATGACTGTCCTAATTGATAAAGGATTAAAAAAATGGTGCCGGGTGGGGATAGAAGAGAGGGGAAAAAACGATTAGCCTTTTGGTAGCTGGTGTAAGAAGTTAAGAGAAGCAGGTGCTTCTGCACTTTGTGCTCCAGAAAGCTCGTATATGCAACTCGTTATAATAAAGTGCCACCACGTTACGAATCAGAGCCGCTCACAGAGCAGCAGTCTGGACTCGACAACAGTGGTCTCCAACCTTTTTTGCGCCACGGACCGCTTAAATGTCAGGCAATATTTTCTCGGTCTGAAAAATGTGCCAAAGAGAAATAGATTAAATAAAATGATTAGGGCTGGGCAAGTTACGCGTTATCGCATTAATTTATTCTTTCTTTTCAAATTCTTTTTATTGTTTTTCAAGCAAGTATCAACAATTGTACAGGATAGTCTTCAAAGGTAATCACAGTAGCAGTTTAGACCCACCCCCCCTCCCCCCTCCCCCCAGTAAGAAAAATAATAGCTACGTTAATAGACTAGAAGAGTTCAGTTAAAATTGAAAATGAAATAAGTAAAGAAAAGGGAGAAGAAAAAAAAATTAAATTAAATAAAAAAATAAAAACACAACAACAAAGATCAAACAACCACTGCAATGTAGGAGTGATACAACTGTCATTCAAAAGCTTTCATATGTGTGAGTAATATTGTAGAACATATGAATGAGAAGGCATACATACACATTACCAGATCACAGCAAGACCACTGCTATAAGTTACCATGGTTCCATTTGGGAGCCCAGTCTGTGGGTTTTACTTAGTGCTGGATCGTCAAGGGCAGCATTGGAACTATTAGGGATCAATTGTAACATCAGGTCTTTGAAAATAGGCAAGGAGCGGTCCCCATATCCTATAGAACTTTTGTTCTGACTTACGGACAGAGTGGCGTATCTTTTCTAATTTAAGGCAAGACATGAGGTCCTTTAACCATTGAGAATGTGTGGGGAGGGGAGCTCCCTTCCACCTGAGCAAAATTGACCTACAGGCCAGAAGGAGGGCAAATGATAGGGCGGTCTGTCTGGTTTTAGGCAGTCCCCCCTCTTTCTTAACACCAAAAATAGCCAAGAGTGGGTCTGGTTCTATGGTGATGCCTAGAGTCAGTGAGAGGGTCTGAAATACACTTCTCCAAAACGTTTCAAGGCTAGGACATGTCCAGAACATATGGATTAATGAAGAGTCTGGACTTTGACATTTGTCGCAGTTGGGACTGACATCTGGGAACATCTTGGATAATCTCAATTTGGATATGTGGGCTCTATGGACAACTTTGAATTGGATCAGCGAGTGGCGAGCACACATAGATGTGGAATGT